>OX578282.1:37012128-37651503 GCA_951217055.1 Gerris lacustris | reverse complement strand
ACCGCAAAATGCTACGTCGTCAATATTACTTGCGATATTTAATATTTTGAGTTATCGCATGTAATATTATTTATTTAATTTATTTTTACAATTATTAATATTTATAATAAATAATACAATTAATATAATTAAAAAATGAACATAATCATAAAAAATAAGATAAAAAGAACTATAACTCGAAAAAGCAATAAAACATATAATCGGGAACTTACAAAATTGGAAGGGACATTTATCACCGTTTCTAAAATGCCTGCACTAGCGCTGTCTAGATAGTTGACGGAACCTTCCCCAAACATTCCATATCCTAAGTTAGTTATTATGTCGATTGATATGTTATGTAATTATCTTGTACTGAATAAAATGTAAATATAATACGATACATCAAATAAGAGGAATAGATAAAATCTATGACGATAAATATGTAAGTTTATTAGAATAACTGTGCGAAATAAAATTAACTTTTAGAGAATACTTTTCCGATTTATTTACTTATCTGCATAAAGAGGTATCAATATTTTATTTTTTATTAAAAAGTTTAAAATCAAAACCGTTTATTAATAATACATTTGTGTTACTCAATAATATGATGATCATGTTTATAATTTAAATTTTATTCAGTATTATAAAATTTTACATAAAATACAAGCTTATTTTTACCTAGAACAAAATCTACCCTTTTTATTTTTTCATACCTACTTTTCTTGGAAACGTTTTGTCTTTTACAATTAATAAGTAAAAAAAAAAATCAATAATAATAATTTAAAAAATAATACGTATTTATTACGTATTTTATTACAAAAAAATGGCAACTTTATTATATTTTAAAATATCTCTTTAATTCAAGGTTTTTCGTTGTTTGTTATGTAAAAGAAGAAAAAAATCATCAACAAAAAATCATGTGGTTAATCCTTACATTCTATGCTTCTATTTAGACAAAATATTAGTTATTTTATAAATATTAATTATAATATGAAATTATAAGAAGTCTAATAATAGTCGAAAGTATTAAATATATTCCTAAGTGTAAATAATAATTTTGTAAATTAAAAAAATAATAGAATATAAGCAATGAAAAAAATATAGAGTTAACTATATAGGAGTTAGCATGTGATTGCTGTATGTTTGAATCTATAAAATAAAATAAAAATTAGAAGTCTAAATAAATTTAATTTATTTTTAAATTTAAATATGTTGAAATTGCTCCTTATCAATATCAGAAACTATTTCAAATATTACAAATTGACATTAGAATATTTGATTTCTGAGCAGAAAACGAAGAAGTAACCACATAAATATTGTCCAACCTCACATATTTTGTTTTTTACAAAAGAGCAAAAAAAATTAATAATAATAAATAATATACAGTTTTGATAATTTAAATAAAAATGATTTTTAAACAATTCTCCATTGTCAGGAAAATCGATTTAAAAATAATCAAATTAAAAATAAACATTTTCATTTTTCTTGTAAAAGTTAAAGAAAATCTAATCTTCAAAACTATTAAAATTGATTTTGTCGTAAGAATAATAGAATAATAGTCAATAACCTTTTTTACATTAAAAAAATGAATATTTCAATAAATTAAAGAAAAAATAATAAATAAAAAATTAGAAAAAAATAAAGGTTTGATAGTTATCACAATTAGTTATTTAATAAGAAAAAGTAATCGTAATTCATTTGTTGCTTTGTCGTTCCGAGAATTCCATTGATAAGTAATTTTCATAAACCAGGTGGGGTGGTGAAGTAATCCAGTCGAGTACTGTCCGGTGGTCTGTTACTCTTGTAATACTTCGTTGTCGACACGGCTGTTCCTCACACCGGATTTGCCGGTCCAAGGGTAGATATCCGGGCAGGCTTGACACGTCCTCATGTATCGCACGCCAGATTTGTGCCACAGGTTACATACTTTAGGGTTCGAACATTTCTTAGGTCGGTCCTGATAAAACAGACGATAAAAGCGTATGAGTTACCTATTTACAAGAAGAAATGTCAGTAAACATAGGCTTATCAGAAACCAGGATGATCTCATACCACCCTGACATACTGAAACACCTTGATTTGTTAAAATTTCGTAAAAACCAATTTTTGAAGC
The DNA here is from genome assembly GCA_951217055.1 of Gerris lacustris. Taxonomy (NCBI): domain Eukaryota; kingdom Metazoa; phylum Arthropoda; class Insecta; order Hemiptera; family Gerridae; genus Gerris; species Gerris lacustris. Next base: position 37,649,411 of record OX578282.1, on the reverse strand, counting down.
TTTCTAACAACCGTTCATCCTATTCCTAAAAAATATATTTATTTGGAAATGGAGTATTGTCTAGATTGTCATATAAATAGCATTAATCTATAGGGATCCTAGGAATCAGCCATGATTCCAGGGCAGTCGGCAAATAAAATAAAATTAACAAGTTCCCTTTATACTAAATCCTAATTAAGGAAAAACCTACTTTGGATCTTTATAAGCACTGAGATATCACTGGAGATCATCACTGCAGATTCAGTGAAGGACGAAGAAGTAGGATGACTGGGGTAAAACCCAACGCGAGTTTGTCAACTAACTCTAATACCTTGTCCCTCGTTTGAAATCGCCGCCTTATCTAATGAATTCATCGCGTGCATTGTAACACACGCGACACATTACATAATGGAAATCAAAAATTGAAGGAAGAAGTTGATAAGGGTGGTATGTTCCATTTTGTAAAAGATTGAGACGTAGCATGGATGAAGGTAATTTGAATTAGATATTACACTCTTTGACGTCGCAAAGTCTCATTACTGTAGCATTCCCATTTTAAATGATAGAAAATGCTGAAGATGGTATCATCATAATTTGACTAATATTGATAGTCAAACAATATTTGACAATGGGGGGACGTTGATAAGTCTACATAATAAAATCTTTATATTATTCCAAAATAAGCTTTTTGTTTATTGTAACTGATGAGCTTTTGCTATTTTCATGACACCTTCATCGTGCTTAATAGTATGGTGTTATGGCAATCAATGAACATAGGAGATAAGTGATAAATAATTGATTACAGTATTTACCTGGTAGTTGCATTGGAAAGGTTGGAAGCTGTTGAGCCTTGACAGGGGAGTTGGATCCCTGACCCACTGAATGGCTTGCCAGTTAGTTATAATCCAGACTTCAGGCATTTGAGTGATGGTGTCGAGGAAAGAAATGAAACCCTCTTTGTGGTGGGGCTGAGTGAACCAAGCAGCGTGGTAGAAAAGACCGAATGGTGCTCTATAATACACATATATAATACTTATAATATAATACTACAAAATAATACTTATTAAATTGCATACATTTTATAAATTGACTTCAATTCTTCTATAGATATAATATAAGGGGTGTATTCCTAAAATGCGTCAGATGCGAGATGTACTGCTCTAGTACATTTTAATAAGGGGTATTTTCCTAGAACGTGTCTGACACTCACGGCTCACAGCCGCTAAAGCCTGCTCGTATACAATAAACGCGCATTCGCATACAAGCTTTGCAACGCCAGCAATAGTTTTTAAACCATCACAAACATGACGTCCACAAACTTAGCATTCGAGACTAACAGTTGTTTGCGAATGTTTGACGGTGTTCCCAACATTCTGGCTTAGAGCGTTAAAAGCTAATTACTCCTCTGAGAGTAGTGTAGCCACAAACTGTCGCGCGGCGAGTAAAGAGTTTTATTTCTACATGAATGGCGAAAAAAGTATTGTTTTAAATTACAAGGAGGACGTTGTAAGTTTTGGACGAGTAGGAGTAGTGAAAAATGTTTCATTTGATAAATTAATAACTAATACATATGATTTTTGGAACGAAGTTCCTTGTGGCACGTTCTGGATTCTGGAGCCCGGGAGTGAATCCGAAAAAAAACTACCTAAATCACCGTCACAAAATAACCGTCACAAAATCACCGTCACGCAAAATCCGTCACGAAATCTATAGATGACGATAACTTGAGTAAAAGATCACCGAGTTAGATGAAATTTGGTACACATGTTCATTTTACCAATGCCCAGGCTGAGTTCGTCGGAAAACGTTATCCACCCAAGCGTTCACACCGTCACTCGCAACGCTCGCGTAAACGTAAGCTTTAAAAGACGGGAAAAAGTGTTATTAAGGAAGCCTGTTACTTGACTTGTTTTGATTATTTTTGTTATGTATGTCAAAAATGTCACTTTGTTTTGTAAATAAATAAAATATAATCATGTAAAATTTCACCCTGATACAAGCAGAAGCTAGAAGCTGTAGAGTAGGGAAGAGATATATATTATAATATTTTAAATTAATTGGCTGGGTAGGTAGAAAACAGACCTATTTCAATCCAAACTCCTTTAACAAACATACTCTTTCACTATAAACTCATCATGATCAACTTTTTTCTTATATTCAATATATATTTATAGTAAGACGCTTGCTTTAATTATACAAATAATGATCTTCTTTTAATTAACTTTTGCCTTAACTCTGCTAGGTACAAACAGTTCGTTACTTTTAATTTTGTCTCTTTTCTAACTCCGCCATGTATAAGTAGTTAGCAATGTATACGTACTTAGCAGTGTTATTTTATAATTTATATTTAATGAAAAATGTCAGGAACTTCGTTCCTGCCGGGTGTCCCGCGACACCACAGGTATTATTATTTTTTTTTTTTACAGATATTTCTTTAAGTAAAATTAATTCCTCATTAGGAAAACTTATGAAAAGAAAGTAGCTTTTAAAGAGGAAAAGATCGCGCCTGACGCGTTGTAGGAAAATGCGCCTTCAAGGATCAGCGAAACAGAGTGGAAAATGTTTAAAACCTCTGTTTAATCACCGACTTATATGGTTCGAAATTTTGGGGCCAAAGAAAAAAAGGAATAGTTCAGAGTAATAATAAGCATATCTTGGTATCTAAATATATTATATTTTACCTGTTGCTAGTGAAATGTCTTTCGAAGTTCTTGATAAGCATTTTGTAGACTCCTTCGGCTTCAGGTGGGTTGGAGCAGGCGTCACCCATGGAACATCTTCCTCCGTTCAAATCTTGCCACATAACCATGGGTACTTCCCAAACGCCTGAAACCGATCATCCATAATTATTAAGTTTAATTAATATTTTACCTTGGAAACTTAATTATTTTCGGGAAAGTGAGTAACATGAATTCATTGGTAAATTGGCTATCATTTATAAAACTGTCTACACTTTTTTTTGTAAAGGAAAATAATATTATTCATGTATTTGGAGGAAAGCACTCCTTAAATAAAGAGCTGATTTATCGAGTTTAGCCTATTAACTATTAATGCCTTATTTTAAATACAATTTTACATTTTAACCTTCATAAATGTTTTAATAGTAGTCGGAGGTCTATACGCTTTTCGCCAAATCGACATTTCTTGTTTTGACAAAGAATCAAAATATATATATTCTCCCATTTATATTTATTTATATCAGATATTAATTAGTAATCCGATTTGCTATACAGAAGGTGTGAAAAAAGGGTATTGTGTACCAGGGTAGGATTTGGTAGGGCAGGGTGGAATCATGCAGTCATGGAATATCTTGTAGTCCATTGTATAGGGCCAGCTGGGTGGTTTGTTCTCGTAGACAGGCATAGACGAGTCGTACGTGAAGTTTGAATCGTACAACATCTTGAACATCTTGTTACCTCCAACCTGAAACAATCGCGTTCATGTTACGTTACTTTACATAAATCCACGACGAATGAAGTAAATATCCAATGTTAGCAATTCAGAGTAGGTTGTTAATTTTAATATAAACTTCCAATTACCTTGTTGATCTCAAACAATCTAAGCCTTATTAAGGTATTTATTAATTATTTTTTATTTCGATCTTACCGAAGTATACGGAAGTATTGCAATCTTACCTACTGTGTAATCCGATATGTTTCCGATATCAAAATACCTGGACAGAAATCCGTTTTAGACATGAAGGAATAATTTTTGTCCCTCGCTTGTCCAACATTTTTGTGGACCCCTTTATTTATCTTAAAAACTGTACATTGATGAAATTTAGATGGAAGATCATAATTAGCCTATTCTTGGTCCCTTATTACTTTTAACATACTGCGTCCATTGCTTTCTTCACGTGGGCACAAACTTTTTTTTTATGAACACCTATATCTAATAAGTACTTATCCGATATTTTAAAAAGTTGGTTGGTTTGTTGAAAGCAGATCATCTCGTATTAATTTCAACCAAATTTAATATTGCTTAAAAATGTATCTGACACCACTTGGAATCTAAACAGATACAAATGTCATTTGACCTATCGTTTAATAATAGGATGCGAAGAAGGCAGACTATGGTTTTACTATTTATCTGTTATTCAGAGTTCTATGGAACCTAACTTCACAAGAACTAGAATTTCAAATGGATTTTTAATAATTGATAGTTTGACGAATCTATTGTTGAGTTCTATATTTTTGTTGTTACATAATTTGAATGTATAAAACTATTAAAATGAATCTCAAAATAAATGATTTGTTTGGAAAGGTAGTTAGACTTACAGCTAAGAAAGGAGCTCTCATTCCTCTGATATCTTCTTGCTTGACTCCACCGTATGCAGCCAAGATTTCTCTCTGCCCAGCGATTTCACGGGTCCATTTCTTCTGGGAGAACTGCTCACCGAAACTGTGCCTGTAATTTAAATTCAACAACATCATGATTTACGTCAGGTTTATTTAAAACTTTCGAAAGGTGTTTTAAAAATGAGAAGAAAGAGGTTTAGGAGTTAAAAATAATCCGTTGATCTTCGTCCTGATGATATTAATATTTGGTAATCATAATCAGTTTAATTGTAAATCAACTGCACAATAGCGATAAGTAACTTTTGTTTAGCCAGAATATGATAACTGCACTATAAGAATGCTGATTAAGTGTCTCGGCTTCTGTGGACATTATATCATAAGTGAAAGTAACCATCAGATTATGAGCAAAATATTTGTTTTAAATCATAAATTAAACTAATGTGTTAATTCTTGATATCCTGCAAACATTCATTTGTTTCTCCCCAAACATTGTGAAATTTGGACATATCACTTTTGTGCTGTTGGCCATCGCTTTATTGCATACAGTTAATAGAAGTATCATGTTAGACAACAAGAAGGTTCTGCTCAAATTAATTTTTAAATGGTAGTACAGAATCCTTAGCTGGAAGAAATCATAATAACTATTGCATAAATACATAATGTCGCATTAACACCCAACAATTTGAGTTGGGTCGATTATGAATAAATATTGCAAAATCTTTTTTTTTTTTGTAGAATACTGCATTTGTTTCCTGAAAGTTTTAACTCTAGTTTTTGTTAATCTATTTAATATGACTTAAGGTAGCACAGACGAAAAGTTAAAAAAAAGCGACTTACGACACTGAGTGAGAAGCGATTTCATGTCCGTTCGAGTAGAGGTTCTGCACCTGGGAGTAGTCGGTCCATTCGTGTGAAACGTAGAACGTAGCGGAGATGGGACAGCCGTTAGGGTTGGTCCTGCCTTTCTCAAACAGATCGCTGTAGAGCCCCTTGTTCAAATCGTTAACGGAATCGTCGAAAGTCAAAAGTACTATTTGGGGTGTTTGCTCGACAGGGATATCGCCTAAAAACAGAACAGAACATTGTATCTTCGGTTCTAAAATTAAACTAGGGACTCCTCTAAAGCTAGGCTCTCCGCAATAACATTCGATTGTCACAAAAAGCATTCTCTCTTGCGATAGGCATGTTTGCGGTCAAAACAGTAGCTGTAAGAAGACTGCACAGCGTGGAAGACTGGATACTGCCATAGCAGGAGCCATAAAGCATTAAATTTGTTCGGAACAACTTGTTACACTTAATTATTATGAAGTTCTTTTGATTTACACCCATAGTCAGCAGCGATAATGCTCCTTAGCTGTCTTTTCAAAACAAAGTGTTCTTTATAACTTCTATATAAGTTGAACGTAAAACAAATTTTAAATTGTATACCTGGAACCTCCTTTCCACCGCAATAACAGTCAGGGAGCAAACAGACGTCCTTCCTGCACTTAGCCGCCGTCTTGTCGGGAGTAGGAGTCGGGTAGATAGATTCAGGTCTACAATCATATATCCACAATTATAGCAAAAAACAATAATATCAATTTACAATTACGATTATATTTATTAAAAATTCAGATAGTTTAATCTATCTATAGTTGCTTGATTTTGAGCGTCCCTTGAGAATAATCCCTAAATGGGTTTGAAAGATGAGAAGTTATTAAAATAAAGTTAAAGAAAGTAAGAACTCTCCACAAATACTTTATATTCGCAAAGTGCTTTCAACCTCTTAATACGTCATCATTAGTGCGTTTAACAAGTAAAGAACGAAATTATACATTTTCCCCATACATATGCACAATACAAATACAGTTTTGTTTCTTGAACATGTTGAGGGCTCTGAAGATGTTTTATCGATATATCTATAGATTTTCAACACAATTCGAAAGTCAATAGATTTAACTAATAAAAAAATAGGATTATCGTGCCCGTGCCATGACAATAATTTCTCTTTAATATATGTACTAGTATTAGTACTAGTGGTAATCTAGTACTTTCTACTAGAACGGGTAGGACGAACCACATTTTCGAACCTAGCAATTATTGACACGGATCGGACCCACATCAGTCGGATCAAATCAAAGAGTGGGGGAAGAGTGCCCCATAGGGGCGTCCCTCGCCCTGCTCCGTCTGCGATTCATAGATGCAATTCAGAGTATCATGACACGGGATCGAACCCACGACCTCGAGTCCCCTCGACCTATTGATATCTGGGCGAGCGCCTAGTGCCCCTCGGTCACGCTGGCCCCCCTTTAATATACTAAGTATACGAAAAAGTAAAAAATCGTCAATATTTTAGCTGAAATGTGATCACATTTTCAATATATTAGGATTTTAATTTTTTTCTCTTCAAGATGGCGTCCATAATTATATCGATTTTGGTTTCCTAGAACTTGGTTAAAATAAACAATATGTATATGTATGTTTACCTGGATGGTGGGAATTTGTAGATGTCGACGAATTCAGCTGCCTTGGAAACGATGGCTGTGGATGGTTTCAGTGTAGGCCTTGACCTCCTGTCAAAAACCAACAAATATAATATTTCAATCTTTAGATATGTTCAAAGTGAGTTTAAATAGAAAGCTAGAATTTCCAAATCTTACCATCCCCATAACAGTTTCCAAGTATTGGAATTAATCCTCTAATAAACATAGCATTTAAAAAAGGTAATATATAATATACACCTATCTCTGATGTTTCTTCTAGTAATCTCTGAATCTTCGTTATAACCATTAAATAATCATTTTCTAATTACTAATAACGATACAGGAATATATTATAATGTAGATTCGTGGTTTATATTATAATAACTGTAGTAATAACCATAATCATTAAAGGCCGATGCTATTGAATTAAACTTAATAGACGATCAATACATTAATAGATGATCAACTAAACAGATGATTCAATTTCCATTTGGTTTCTAAAAAAGTCGTCTATACTTAAAACAAATGATGGGATTACTTGAGTACTGTTTAGATTACTCACGTGACGGCAGGAGTTCCCCTGTTTACTGCAGGTACAGGTTCTGCTTCGTTCTGGTTGTAAGTGTAAGTTGTACTTCCTCTGTTGCGAGAATTTCCTCTGAAACCGCAAACAGTCAATCAGTTTTTTGGATTTTATTTAATTGAAAGTAATTTTTCGTTTGTTAAAAAAATCATATTTAACAAGATTGAATTGAAGGAATACAAATAATGGCATACAATTATTTCCTTGTGCACATAACTGTTGATAATGTATAAATTATATTTTTTGTACATAATGTACTTATGAATAATTTTTGTGGATGTCAACTCCCAATATTTTCTTAATCGACTCTAAGGAAACTCTCTACAGAGAAAATATAATAATTTAGAGAGTAAAGAAAAAGCTCTAGAGAAAACACAATTTTGTGTCACAGAAAACTGGTGTAATTTACGTGACGATGTTCCGTAAGTAGCTTCTAAATATCACAACATTTAGTTACTTCGGAAATGATCTCGTATTTCGGTCTTAATCTAGAGTACTTTCTAGAGAAAGAACTCAATTTTTTTTCTGATTGGTGAAATCAAACAAAGCCCCATTAGATCTTGGTGTTTTTTTTAATTTTTTTTTTTTTTTTTTTTAACATAAGTTATTTATTGGCATAAGTAACAACACATTTTTGTGTATACCGGAGCCATAATGTTTATTTTTAATAAAAATAGCTGTGCATGAAACTTAATTAGGAATGAATTTAATGTGAAGTTTGCGTTGAATGGTTCTTCAGCTGGCAACAGCGTCGGCTAAAGTGAAATTATGAAATGATAAGATATAAATATATGTGTAAATGTTACATGGTTGAAATGGTTTAATATATTTCGGATGCTTTATATTGTTAGTAGCTAAATAAGAAGAAGAAATAAAATGTTAAAAATAAATTAATGCTTAAAAAAAAGAACAAAAATTAGATATTAGTAAATAAAGTATTGATTAGAAAGTGAACAAGGCAAACTACATAATATATAAACAATGACAAACTAAGCACAAAGTTAGTAAAATCAGACAAATACAAGCCGGCAATAAGCATGCAGTACTTCAACTTAATATGATCCATCAGATCTCCAAAGTTTATCTAGTCAATAAAAATCCTGACATCTTTTTCTAAGTCCGAGAGATGGAGCTGCACAAGTAATATGCTATATCTCTAATTGTAAGATCAAATATTGTTACTAAAAAATTGTCGAACTTAAAGTTTCATTACGATAAATAGTTAAAACTATTATTTTAAAGTGATAATACATGACCTCCATAGCAAATCTTAACTTTTTAGTTATAGTTATTTTGAGTGTTTATCTTACAATGTATATATTAGACTAACTTTTATTTTATCCATTTATTAAAGTGATTATTAGCATTATTTAACTATGTTACCTATAGAATTTCTGTTTTTGTTAAATATATATAATGCTTTATGTCAGTTCATCTCTTTGATACAGATATATTTATATATACACTTATGTTATTTTATTTCATGACCCTACCCAATATAAATAAATATTTGTATCAATGAATTATTTATCACCTCTATGAATTGCCTATTCATAGAATGAGCTAAATGGGTCTTCTTATTTCCCTGAAATTACAATGGTTAATATGTAATAAGGTCCAGTTTTGGCTACTTTGGTCATCACAAGTGAACTGATGACCGACTCAAGCGTGGTTGACACTGGATCGAATTCAATCTTAGCTACAGTGTGTGTTGAAGTTAACGTGACAAAATTTGCTGTTTGGATTTCTTCCGGATAAAGTAACTTCAATTTTGAGAAATATAATATATAATTATATATATTTAATTTTATATTTAATTTAGAGCAGGATAGCTATTTCTTTTTAGAATATTTTTGTATGAATTATAGGAATATTATTTAGAGTTTACGTGGTTCTACCGAAGGATACTGTAATATAATATAACTAATGCCTTTATAATTAAGCAAGCAAATTTTAAAATAAATCATATATTATAACTCGTGATTTTACTATAAATTAAAATAATTCCTTTCATTGGTGTTTTAAACAAAGACTTTAAAAAATAAAACTTCAGTTAATTTCTATTGCTCTTAGCTGTGTGTAATTCAGCTCTAAATACTCCAGTCTGATCGAATAAAATATATGTAAAAGTCAGAAAAAAAGAAGTAATAACAAATAAAGACTGCTAACTCTCGGACTTAATGTGAAAAAATATTACTATTACTCTTTAACGAAACCTTAAATATGTATAATTCTAGTAAGTTTTCTAGTTAGAATAAGATAATGAAAATTACGATTATTCAAATTAATATTTAAGATTAAGGAAGTTTAGAGTTGAGATATTAACTTTATGCCCTCGATTAACGATATGAATGAGTTTTGTGACCACTTTATCTGGTAATACTTTAAAAAATAATTTTAAAACTAAATGAAAATTAATTATAGTAAATAAATAATGTTGTGCAATCACATATGATTATTAAATGACATGAAATGAACAATTAAATTATGATCGTGTCTTTCTATTTCTCTTTAAAATATATGTATATATATATATATATATATATATATATATATATATATATATATATATATATATATATATATATATATATATATATATATATATATATATATATATATATGTATATATTATATAATATATATTATATATTATGTAATTATTATATATATATATATATATATTATGTATGTGTAGTGTATCCATGTATTTATCAGATAATATTTGTTTATTTTATAAAATATATATAAATGTTTATTACTTTATTAATTCATTTTGTCCTCTATTTATAATAAAATAATGATAGTTAGTTCCTTTAATTAATTAATCTAATTGTTGCTTGGACTCAAGGAAAATATAAAACGCTCCCTTTAGCGATATTTCGACTCCTTCTTGGGTCATTCTCAAACTGACTGACTAGAAGTTACACTACATTGAAATTTTGTAATTCAATTAGAAAAAAAAAAAAAAAAAAAAACGTCGCGAAAAAAATCAATCGTCTGATTCTCATCAAAAACTCTGTATTTAGATAATGTTTATTACACTTGAAGGTAGTATGTACAATTTATTTCCCGGTTACTTCTATAATTTTGTCATCCTTCTTTTTACTTGTTCTTTCTCTGTCCGCTACATTTTATTTTTTTAAATTGAATTAAAAATTTCAATGTAGTGTAATCTTCTAGTCAGTCTGTTTGAAAATGACCCAAGGAGGGGTCGAAATATCTCTAAAGGGAGCGTTTTATTTTTTTCATAAGACCAAACAACAATAAAATTAAAAAATAATAATTATTTAAAAAAAGATGAATACTAATCAGTAGAAAATTTGTGACCTTACAAATTTAAGCAATTACATATTATATAATTATTGATAACTTGTTCTTAAGAGATTCAAGTAAGGTATCTCATGAAATATAGGTATGATAAACATCAAATTAATACTAAATTGTTTAAGGAATAAAAAGAAAGAAAATGTCTCCACGAAAATAATTAAGACTAAACCTTATGGTAACCTCCAATATGTAATACGGTCTAAATACTGGCTGTCAATTGTCCCGTGTCGGAAAACAGGGACCGTCAAAACAGTGGACTCTTATAATTTCCTGCGTTTGTCTGTCTGAAGGTCGTTACTGCGCCTGTTTCTCCGAAAGTACCCAACACAAATATTTGAAACTTGCTAGTTATGTTATGTGTAAGCAAATTAAATTGTCCTTAAGAAATTACCCCTAAATAAATTACTTCTAAAGAAGGGGTTAACAGTTTATGATAATTAAACTAATGACTTTTTTTAATTAACAGTTTACAAATCAATAAATCCGTTATTTTTTTTGTCAAAAATTAAAAAAAAAAAAATTAAGTAAATTATCATAAGCCGCATTTTTGTGTACTAAAAGCAATTACTTGGAAACTTCATTTAGTTTGCTTTTATTGTAACAATAACGGAGGAAATAATAATTAATTTGAAATATTAATTGGTTGGAAACTATGTCAAACTGTTCGACCCTTTACATAATTATCCAGTGGCAATGTCCGTAAACAGAATAATTGGCTAAAGATGTGAAGGGAGACTAAGAAAAAAATATTTCATTTATAAATGATACATATTACTATACCTATTAAATAATATTAATACGTTTATATTACAATTCTTGTTTCAAAAGATTGTTAAAAATGTTTCGCCCATGACCGTTTTGAGTGAATAACTAAGACCCTGCAAGATGATCACCAGCATCTCTTGGTCGATGGTGTCAAACAATCCTAGGAGACTCAAAAACCACGGTGCATTTATTTACTGATTATTATTATGAAGTAGAATGGACAGAAAACTGTCTACAGTAATATTTCTATTTTGTTTCTGTAAATGACTGTAAGATCAAGTGTCATAACTGAAAGAAGAGAATGAAAGAACAAGAGATAGAAAGACAAGGCTTGGAATCATGCATGGTGAATAATACAATATATAGTGTGTCAAAAACAGCTAAATAATAAAGTAAAATCATCAAAAAGTCACTTCTTAATGAAACAGTGTAAATAATGATGTGTGCTCTTAAAATTTTATAGTGATCCGATTTTTAATAGTTGATTTGATCATGCAAATAATTTTTTTAAAAAAAATGATATCTTCGGGAGATAATTTAATATTAAGGAACATAAAAGGGAGAAAAATTAACCGGATCCACGTTTCATTCACCTTATGAAAATTTAATGAAATGATGTATTATTATAAAATGGTGTAAATGAAGAGTAAGATTTAGATGGATATCTAGTATAAGATATAAAAATGTTTTCATACCTGGATAAACCAGGAGTAGTCTGTTCATATGTCACTGGTTTGGCCCTGACAAAAAACAAACAAAATTTTGACTTATTTTTTGTTAAATTTTTTGCTTTTAAATTTGTCTTAAGAAAATAATAAAATATTTACATTCGATTTATAATAATTAAAGTCAAATGGTTTTGTTTAATTATCACTTAGTTGGAGATTTTAGGTCACCTTTATTAATTATGATAATTTATAGTTATCATTTCGACAACATTTTAAAAGTTAGTTGAGCATGTAAAGATTAATTTGTTTATGAGATGAATAAATTAAAAGGGATACATGGCGTCGTGTATCTGTCATCACGAAATAAATGACATACCTATATACTAGAGTAGAAGACTAGACACGACGTAGATGGAATTATGCGGTGTTTGGGAAAGGTGTTTACATTGATTTAAGATATGTACATAATTGAGCTGCAATTTGTAAATCGTAAAAATCTTATATGAGATAGTAAATGTGCTATTTAGACACCGTGGTGGTGATGTTGATTTTATCGTGATCTGTACAATACGGTGTAATAAGATAAATAGGGCGGTTTCAAGCGAAACCCTATATAGAGAAAGCTGAATATGATAATTTAAAAAAAGAAGAAATAGATGGTTCATACCTCACAACTGGTCTTTGCGTGCAGTCGTTGCAATCTGATTGTGAGAGGGAATTGTTGAGGATAGGAGTGAGTTGGAGTTTGGGTTTCAGGTAGGAAGGTCTGTTGAGACTTAAAGTGTCGATGGTTTTAGTTTGAATGTTCTGTAGGTTCCTAGACTCGGTCGATCTGTCCTGTGAACGGTATTTAGGAACGTATTCCGTCGTCGGTTTTTCGGTTTCGTATCTGTTCCTTGTAATTTCTGATTCTACTTCTACGGTTAAGTATTTGGTTACTTGTTCGGTGCCGGGTTCCTGTCTGGTTCTCGTCTCTTTAGAATCTCTTTGGTTGGACAAGTACTTGGGTACGTATTCTTCGTTTTCGTACTGATCGATTGGTGACACTCTTTCGGTTTGCTGTGCCCTGCTGGCAGTGTCGTACCGTGACTTGGTTTTTTCAGTCTGTCTTTCGGTATTTCTCGAAGGAGACCTTGTTTTTTCTACCTGCTGTTCTCTTTGGCTCAGATACCTCGGAGTGTACTCCGTATTGGATTCGTACTTCTTAGGCGTAGATCTCCCTTGTGTTTGGTACCTAGGCGTGTACACGGTGGTCGTTTCTTTGGCTCTGGCGTGACCTCTGTCGACGTTCCTGCCGGTCGTGTCTTTGTTGGAAGGGTACCTCAGGACATACTCGGTAGTCGAATCATACACGTCGGAAGCGAGTTCGTTAATGTTTTGGGAATCGATTTGGTATTTGGATATGAACTCGGTCGGGGAACTGGGGTCGTACCTCGAAGCTCTAGATGCGGGAGCATCCTGTCTGGACAGATACCTCGGAGTGTACTGAGTCGACACGTCGACTTTCCTAGAAGCGGTACGGGGCTCTTCGGTCTTGACCAGGGTGATCTGTTGCTCTTGGTCGGCAGGATTGACGACGAATCTGAAAGGGGACCTGGTCTGCTCCGTGGTTCTAGACGTCTGTCTTTCGGTGGTCTGTTCCGTGACGGTTTCGTAAACGACCCTCTTCGTGGTTACTTCAGGTGCCCTCGTGATCTCGTGTCTCCTCCTATCCTCGTCGACCAGAACCACATAGTTCCTTTCTGTCGGTGTCCTACTCTCCACACGGTCCACGACTCTAGAGTTGGCTCCTCTGGTACTTCCTCTGTTTACCGACGTTTCGTAACGGTAGTAGTCATCTTCGTCGCTTGCGCTTTCCACCTGCAACCTGTTGATCTGCAGGCCTTGTTTGAAACCTTCTTCGAGTTCTTTGGGTTTGGTCGATATCTCAGCTCTTTGGAAAGGCCGGGGTGTCTGGGACAGTCCCGCCCTCCTTTGGTGAGTCTGGGGCTCGGGCTGCCTGACGGCCGGACCCCTGGTTTCCTGTACGGAAGCGTCAATCTGTCTGGCAGTCTGTTTATAGGGAGAGGAATTCAAGGAAATTTCGGGTGATAGAATTACTTGTGCCTGGTTTCTACGTCCACCACCTTCCTCGCTCTGGCTTGCATCGCCCGATCTAACAATATATACAACACAATACTCATTTCTATTCGCCTTTTCTCTTTATTTACTCAGCCTAGTTTTACCTACTGCGACGATTCTTAGCTACACCAGATGTCCCCTAACGTTTCACTCTTGACCGGGTAGAATCACCAAGAAAGTTGAATAAACTTGTCAATGTAACAGTCTAGAGATTGGGTTGACAATAAAGTTATACCGATTTTATAAAGAAAACAATTAATCGAGTTCGAATTTAGCAACTGACAAACTAAAGCCCCACCAGGGGTCATTAAAATACAATAATTCATACACAAGTTGGTATGCAAGATTCAATTTATGTGAAATACTGATTGAGTATTCTACTGAATTACACTTAAATTTCAAGAATCATGAGTTTATTATCAAAACATCACAATAGGTAATATTTACTAATAAACGTATTCGACAACTTATTCTGTTGTAACCTGATGAATGACTACTTAAACTAAAAATAAAAGAGTAAAACGTTAGAATCCATCTTGAACTTCGAATCCAACACCTCAAAAAGAAAAATAAGAAGCTTAAAATATTTTTTGAGCACAAATCTCATTCACGCTCGTCGTTTTTTAGGGACTTACAACTTAAAAGGGGCCAAAATTGTATTTCCCTCTACCTACTACTTACTTTCATTGTGGAGAGGGGGAAAATTATATATATATTTATAATAAAAATGATATAATAAAGCGTTTGATTCAATCAAATAAGAAAAATCTTTATACCCACAAGAACTACTTTGCAAAAAAAAAAAAAAAAAAAAAAAAAAAATCAAAACAACAAAAATTAAAAAAGCAGAATTTACTTATTTTCTGTCAAAAACATTAACTACGTCACACTTCATGCTCTTTCTAAATAAGAAAAATCTAATCAAACAATACAAACAACAAACAAAATAAAATCAAACTATCTTAGGTAGCATGCCAAGTTTATATTTGAACTCAGTGCCTCCCATTGGTAAGTAATACGCAGTATTAGGCATTGCTTTCATTATATTTCTGGTTTTCTTCATTATTTTTTTGTTAAAACATTCCAAATAAAAAAAACAAAAACAATAAAAACAAACACAAACGTTAGTCCCAAATTATAAATGATACAATTGGTGGAGCATTCCATTCGGAAAACAATACTATTTCCTTTCTTTCTTGCATGCTTTCGAATTTTGAAAGTATTTTTTTTTTGGTGCATTCACTAAAGTAATTAATGTACAAATGGTATTAGAATATCATATTTATATATGTTATTCGTAAATATATTTTATTTTCCATATATTGTATATAAATAAAAAAATATAGTGTAAAATAAATATTTAAAAAAATAGTTTAACTACTGTACAAGAGGGAAAAGTATGAATTAATAATACCATATATAAATGTTGTATTTACCAAATTAAAGTTTATATTAGTCAAATGTTATTTGATCAAACAAATTATTGTTATATAATAAACAGGATTTTATTAAAATAAAATTGGTTACCTATTCAAATTATTATTATATATGGAATTATTTAGGCCAATATAATAATATTATGTTCTAATAACTACTATTTGTTATCATTTTCCTTACGATATCAGAAATGAATATATTATATTCCATAAGATATTTGAAATAATTTTACATCCGATAAAATATAAGAATATTATTCAAATTATTTTCTAATATCTGATAAATGATTAAAAATGAAATATATTGGACACTAGTATTTAGTACATGACTAATATACGTCGAAAGTTTAATTTGTCACAAATTATACCTTTTGTTTTGTAAAAAATAATCCATCTTTAAATAAATATGTGATAACGGTGTCAGACGATTAATACTATTTTGTGCGAAATAAAGTTATTTTATAGTGAAAGTGCAAAATAATCATAAAAAAAAATTTACATAAATAATTAGCTATACATTTGATTTATGATTTAGAAAAATATTTTTAAATAAATAAAAAGATAACATGTTAAAGAAATAAAAAATAAAAATAAATATAGTAAAACAAAATACATACTGCTATAATATTATGTATTGAAAACTTTTTTCTTTTGATAGCTTTTAGTAACATATTATGCACTAGCTGGATACCCATGCTTTGCAACGGAGTGTTTTATAGGGGATATTAATTTTAATTTATATTATCTTAATCTTTTATCCGATTGGGCTCAAATTTTGTATTTCCACAAAATGAGTATTCCTGATAACAAATTTAAGATTAGAAAATTTAATGTCAGTATATTATATCAATCACATCTATAAACGGTTGAACAGATTTTGTTAGTTTTGGGGTACAATGTTAAGCTCATTCTGCGGGTTAAATTTATATATATATATATATATATATATATATATATATATATATATATATATATATATATATATATATATATATATATATATATATATATATATATATATATATATATATATATATATATATATATATATATATATATATATATAAATAAATTTAGATTTTTATATCTATTGAGAAGAAATTTTATAAGCCTATATCACCCACAGAATTGAGCTTAACATTGTACCTATAATTTGTTCAGCCGTTTGGACGCAATTTACTCACAGGCATAACATTTTCTTAACTTAAATTCTTTATGAAGACTACTCATTTAGAGGAAATACAAATATTAAACCCTATCGGATATATTATAAAGACACCACTCCAATCTTATATATATTTAAGATTAAGATTTAAAATAATCAAACATTACGAGTAGTTATGCTTAATAAATTATATTGATAAAGAAGAAACAGATACATATTTATGGTAATAAGTATCAAATAAGAATTAAAAACCATAGGTATATGAATTTATTTTTTCTGAAGAAATAGTTTATAGATTTGTGGAAGAAAAAGAAAAAAAATATATATAATCAGGAAGAAGCCAGAAACATAAACTACAGTTGAAAATGAAAGAAGGGATAGGGCAACAGACAAGAGGAAACAGAAAATATATTAATATAAATAAAAACAAGTACTATACAGCGGTTAGGGGTGGTCAGGCTTACCTGTTGTTGTACTGCTTCTGTCTGTAGTCGCTTTCATCTTGAGCCTGAAAATAAAATATACTTGATATATTATTTCAACAAGACGTGGTTAAGCAACAGTTTGTGAAATCTTAAAGATTCATACAGGAGATTTTCTCTCTCTTCAACGAGAAGCTACCTTTAGTAGGTACCCCATATTGGGTTCTTACATATTACATAATTTGGTTAGGGATAAGAGACTATCTATAATTATAGCTTTCTTATCCCAAGCCCGACTTTGTTCCTAGGATCAGACCAGTCACTTGGTCCATTTGCACATCTTGTTGAGGGTAGAATTTTTGCTTCTAGATGTCTTATTATGACTGACCCGATGTCCGCCCTTCTATACGTCCATATAGGACTTTCATAGCATATTCAGAAGGATATGCTATGGGCAGTTTTGGGACATATTCTGGATGCTTAAAATGTAAATTTTTAAAATAATGAACAGTTGTGACAATGACAGCTACGTCATGTGCAGTATAAATACTTAAAGTTGGACCCCTATGTGAATTCTACGATGGAATTTAAAGTACTAGAGATATTTTGTTACTCGTGCGAGATTAGAACCGGCTAAGAGTAATTTCCGATTGGTTGCAACTCAAAATGAATACATAAACCTTCCACCATAAATATATAACTTTTATAAATAATTTGATTATATTTTAGATTGTTTCATTATAATATAGCTTTCGCACTGAAACATCATCCTTTGAGTAACGTAAATAAATCCCCTTCTAATTAAATTTGTTAACATTTTTTAATAAAAGTAAAAAGCTTTAGAAATTATTACTCATTCATAGGATACCCTTAACTGGACAACCCGTTAAGGATATCAATAGGACATCGTTAGGATGACCCAATGAGGCATCCAAAACGGGATAACCATAGGGGAACCTATGGATCAACGATTATGGACAGGATAAAATCTTGACAAAAGGATATCAGTTGTGCTACTTAGGGCTTATTGTATAAATGAGCAGCAGAGTCACTTTAGGAATGAAGAAAAAGTCTCTCCACTAAAAGTAAACTTAACTTGCAAAGCTGGGTTAAGCGTTATCATACTGCATTTATAGTTGTCTACAATTGTAGATTAGTGAGGTACCTGCTGTTCAGTGTAGGTATTGTAGTGCTGGGTTATGACAGGTTGGTAGATGTTCTCCTGTTGGCTTGTGTACTTAGTGTTATATCTGTCTTGCTCGACGATCTCAACCTGGGGCTTCTGCTTATCTCTTCTGTATTCCTGACCTTCAACTGCGTACTCTGATATACAACAAAACAATAGACAAAATATTTTTTAGAGGCATTAATGTCTGCAACAGTAATTTTTTAGCAAAATTTATTAAATTTAATTAAATGATCAAACATTTTTCGAAAGGAGCCAAGATAAAAATAATTTTTAACTTGGCTCCTTTTCGGAAGCCCTCCGAACCGCAGTCGTAACTCAATAGTCTCCCTAAAAATTTTTTGACACTGGACCCATAGTTGGAACCGAATACCCCCTTGGAACCCAATACCCCTTCTCTAAAAATGTTGTCTCAATCAAATTTAGTTAAAATCTCTCTATTAGAGTCTTGTGGAAAATGTATAAGCTTTAAATCAGCAAAGTTATGTTAGAAAAGCAAACGAAACCTCGGATTCAGTGGCTAAATTTGTTGTGGAAGTGGTTACCATTATGAACTGACATTTCTTGTCTTCTTTTTGGCCACTAATCGTCAAAAAGTGACAACATTTAAAAAATAATGACTCTTAACTCCTACTTTGCACTTCCAAAAAAAAAAAAAATTCTTCTACTTCATACTTATTCCTTTTTTAAAACTTTAAAAAATGG
The DNA here is from genome assembly GCA_951217055.1 of Gerris lacustris. Classification (NCBI taxonomy): domain Eukaryota; kingdom Metazoa; phylum Arthropoda; class Insecta; order Hemiptera; family Gerridae; genus Gerris; species Gerris lacustris. Next base: position 37,630,291 of record OX578282.1, on the reverse strand, counting down.
GACCCAGACAATAGAACCATGTTGGTTCTATGTTGTAGGAGGGAAGTGTTCTGACTACAATAGAATAATGAACAACTGGAAAGGGAGCTCTTAATCTTCTGTTCTGACTACCCTATAAATTAAGGAAACATTTTCAATTTTACCATACATACTTTCATGTATTTTTATTTTTAAAAAGTTTCTTTTATTAATAAGATATCCAAGGAAAACAAATTTAAATTTAACTGTTACGAAAAAGAGGAGAAAAGAAAAATTTTTCTACATAAAATGGTTTGGAATACGGACCCTAAGATTGGCATATTATGCCCTACTCTGGCTAAATTCTCTTTAAAAAATATTGATTGTACTGTTGTGTTAGAAATCCTCAGCCTACTGCATACGGAAGAAATAATTACCCAAACACAATTAACATAATATATTTACAGGGTAAGAATAATTTCTTTGTTAGAGCACTCTCGTGCAAATCCCAAACCCTTAGAAAATGTATTTATTCTTTCCTTGTCTTAAGAAGTACGTAAGTAGTATGTATCATGTACAATTAACCATTTCTAATGTAGAATCTATACGAAGACAATCAGTGATTAGCACTATAGGTAATTTTGAATTAAACCACCATTGTTTTTTTGTTGTTTTTTTAGCGTAAGGTTACCTATATCCTTGTAGATGTTCTGGTCTTCATACTGCTGATAGTACGGATCATACTGAGTAAGATACTGGGTAGAGTTGTAAGATCTGGCCGGTGCAGCGCTAGTAGCTCCATCGTATCCCTGCCCTAGACTTGCCCTGCAATTCACCCAGTCAAACAAATATTAGCAACTTGGACAAAAAATGTGTTGCCTTCCGCAACTCTAGACTTGAGAAAATAACATTACTTATTCCGGCAACGACCGTGATCTCCAATACTAGCTCCCATTTTACATTTATTATTGACGTTATAATAGTAAAATCACAATCGTCTATTTCTGTTAATTAAATCAGTAAGATTATAAATGCATAGTACAAAGGTAAAAAGAAAATAATCCAAATTGTCTAAACATATAAAAATTAAACATAATTCAAGTGTCTTCTGCTGAAATAAAAATAATAAATTTGAAGCCAAAGCATGTTACATAAATTAACCAACGTATACATGAATAGATTATTCAATCAGTCAACATTAGTTTCATCTAATGAACAATTTGTGGCACTTACCTATTGTAAATTAAACACATTAAGATAAATGTATCATTGTTGGTGAGTCATCTGTAATAGCCACTGAACAGACCAGTAGCTCTTTTGAGTCAGTCAGTTCATTGTTCATTACTTACTCCGATGAGCCAATTTATATTTATACTGCAGGCTAGGTTCGAAATATCACTCCGAGTTTTTGAAATCTAGAATTGTTTGAATCTCTTGTTTTAAAATCTAGAATTGCTTTAATCTCTTCTTTTGAAATATAGAGTTGATCAATGTTGATGAAAACAATGATAAGAGAAGATTTAAATAGATGAGTTTTCTCGCGTTTGCTTAAAACCACAGTCCAGATAGCCACATAATTAATAATAAATACTTTACTTCATTTTTTTTTTTTTTTTTTTTTTTTTTTTTTTTTTTTTTTTTTTTTTTTTTTTTTTTTTTAAAGAAAAAACCTCTTTATGGCTCGGAAATCTAATATTAAAATGTTGAATTTCTCCAATACTACATTATAATTTACAATTTAGAACTCTCTTGATGATAAGAGGTATTTATTTTATAGCAGTAGATTATTTAAATAACCGGATAGGCGGATTTTTGTAACGCTGTTCTAAACTTAATAATTGACCTTATATAAAAATAATTACAGACAATGTTTCATAGTAGAAGAGGTACGCCAGTAAAGTTCATTTCTGAAATAAGATACTAGTAGAAACAATTTTTTGTCAAAAAAAAATCCTAAACTCTTTCTTTAATTGTATTAATTATATCAATGTAGAGAACCGCAACAAATATAACCTTCAATGACTGAAATAAAATTCGCAAATTAGAATTCTTTGTTTACAATTCTGTGCTGAAAGCCTAAAGTCATTTATATGAAACAAGTAAGCGGTAAAGTAGAAGGCAAAGAAAGTACAAGTTTGTAAGTGGACTCACCTCATCTGTGTGAGTGCTCTTTGAGTGTAGGCTTTGGACAGGAAGTCTTTAGCCGACTCTTTCATCGGTCTATGTCTCTGTCTTAGTGAAGGGGATGAAGGACTGGGGTTGGGAGTGGCGGAAGTAACCGATACCCTAATCACTTTGAGACGTTCCGTCGTTGAACCCGGGATTTGGTTCGAGATTGTCGTCTTCAGAGTTTTCGCCAGGGCCAGTTCTAGTTCGGTCGTCTGTCTTATCGGCTGAGTGCCGATTTCGTTTTTCGTCGTCGCCTGTTCTAACGTGGACGATGTTATAGTCGTATCGGGCGAAGAAATCTCCGTCGTCACAACTACCGGTGAAGTTTTCGCTAGAATTCTTCCACCTCTGAGTTGCTTTAACGTTAAGTCGATCATCTGTTTGACCGTGGTGGACTTCATAGTTGCGGTTTTACCATGGTTGTCTTCCGGAGTCATATTATCGGCGCATCTGTTTTTGCCTCTGATTCTGTAAGACCTCCTGTTGTTGGTGCAGTCACCGGGTAATCCTTTTTCCGTAGTTGTCTTCGTCAGATTCAACTGGGGATATCTCAGAGTAGCGGGTTTAGTAACTTTTTTGAATTTTGTCCTCACCGTTGGTCTGTTCTTCTCGGACGACGTGGTGGGTGTCGCCGGAGTGGTCGTCGCGATATCTTTTTCCGTAGTGTTTTCTTCTTCTTTGTCGTCGTATTCTTCACTGTCGTCGTATTCCTCACTGTCATATTCCTCCTCCTCCTCTCTGACTCGGTATCTGTTGTTGCCGGGCAGCCTGGCCGGGAGTTTTTGAGGTTTCTTTAGTGCCACTTCAGTCGAGTTCGTGTCTTCGTAATCGTCGTACTCATCGTCATCGTAGTAATCTTCGTCCTCGTAGCTCTCGCTCTCGGGCATCCGATTACTCTGCGACATCTGACTGTTCTGAGTCATTTTGTACTTCAGGTAGGACTGTAAATTCTTATTGTTGATGGCCGTGGGTTTTAAAGCACCAGACTTGGCAGGTATCGTCAGACCTTCAACCTTGTACATTTTCGGAGTCTGTTGGACCGTTTTCGCGGTCGTCACTAGATGGGCTATCGTCGATGATTTGCCGTAAACCTGTTCTCGAAGCTCCGTCAAGAATTTATCGAAATCGAAATTACCCGCGTAAGGGTTTTTTAACTGTTTACCGTTACTGCTTTTGAAATATTCCAAAGGAGGTTCGTGTTGATCTCGTGGTACGAACGGTACGACTTTGGTCGTCGAATTATAACTTCTCGTTGAGGTCTCTAAATCGTCTTCGTCTGGGTCTTCATAATAATCATAATCATCTTCGTACTCGTCTGGAGGTACCGTGGTCGGACGGATTGTTGTGAAGTAAGTGGCCTTCGTAGCCGAACCACCTACGGCCAAATTATTAATACTGTAGTGGTCGCTTGTCGTCAGATTCGTCCCGAACGGGTTGGTTTTTAACTCCGGTCTGGTCGAAGTCCGGTAATGACCAGGAGTGGTGGCTTGAAGATAACCCGACGTCAGCTGTACGAACTTATACGGGTCGTAAGTCAAGGGCGGCGAACTTAGTTGTGCGTCGGCCGACGTGAACTTGTAATGGACGGGCGAGGACTTCTTTTTACTATCGTATCTATACCTAGGGTGATGACTAGTCTGTTGGTAACCTGACTTGGGCCTGGGAGCCGTGTAGGGGGAGTACTTGTAGTAGTTGGGGGAGTACTTAGTCCTCTGGTCCCTCTGCCCTTGATGATAGCTACACGAGTTCCATAACGGAACAAAAACAGAAAATCAAACAATTCCAATCAGATAAATCAACAATGAAAACAGGGATCCATATTTACACGGGAACTATTTACAAACTGAACAATTTGGTGCTGCCACATTCACGTCGAATCCATGTTCATTCTTCTTGTAACGTGTTAATACAACAGTGAAGTTCACTTTTAAATCATTCTTTTCAGTTTTTGTGATTTGGTGTTCAATAACCAATAATTAAGCTTTATATCGTGTTCCTTTAAAAATCAATTTAAATGAATTGCTTTTTAAAGCTAATACACAATTTATTTTTTATTCTTTTCCTTCTTATTAACAAAAAATATAAAGCTTAATTTAATACCATAATTATTAGTATTTACAATATATAAAACAAATAAAAGTAAAGAAATTCCCACTTTAATTATTTAAAACTGTTTTCATGCAAGTCCTGCGTTATCAAAAAATCATGTTTTGCTCATTTCATAAATTCATTTAGAACTTTTTCATTTAGAAGTTATATTTTAATCTATTCAATTGATAAAATCTAATTTATTGTTACTATAGTAATTTTCTTTGCCCTTGAAATTTATTTTTATGTTATTACTTAATTATTTATACAATACTAAAAAATGTATTTAAATATATTTATCCTAATGAAGAAATAGGAGTAGAAAATTATTTTCGATTCATGCTATATTAAAATATCTAAAATTTTGAATTATAATTTGAGATTAACTTTATCAACAATATATTTATTTTGTCAAAATAAAGCAATATTTTAAAAAATATTAATTATAATTATATTAAAAACGAGCTAGAAAATGTTTAAGATGTAATAAAATCATTTGCGAAATTGATTACTATCTGGGTTCGCGATTGTTTGAAGTTAATAAATTTAATATTAATCTTAAGATTTATTTATTCGAGTAATTAATTACAGTAAGTAATTCAACCATAGAAGTAAGTAATTACAGGAAGTAAATTAAATAAACAAGTAGCAGAATTCTTTACTTTTATTTACACAAATGTAAATCATGTTAAAAAGAAACAACTTTTAAAATTTACAATAGTTTCAGCTCTTGATAAAGCAGTATTCACAATAATAAATATAAATATATATACAATTTTAAAATGATGTCTTATTCATCAATTTACAAATACTTATAAATATACAAATTTATAAGTACATAGATAAAAATAAATATAGGGATGCACATAGTAAAAAAAAAATGTTAGTTTTCGCAGGCAATCGAGTGAAATACATGAACTTGTATTTTACATATAAATATTATATATAAAACATGCAAACAAGCTGCTTGAAAAAAATGTGCACAAAAACACTCATCTTATAGATTAAAAATAATAGTAATATATAAACGATAAATATTTGTACAATATATTAAAATGTAAGCTTTTATAGCATATAATGGTTTTTATTTCTTGGTTTGATAATGTTTAAAGTTTTAATAATAGATATGGATTTTAATAATACGGTGTAGAAAATGACAAAAAATAGTAGTTTTTAATATATAATAATTTTTAAATTATTGTTGAGTGAATATTGGTTTTACTCATTGGGAGAGAAAAAAATTGAATTTTTGAATTTCTTATAATATCTCGGTTTTATTAAACAAGTCTGTCTGTCTGTATCGTTTTACTGAGTGCATGAAGGTGAATATAATTTGAAGTTTCAGATGTTCCGGAGGTGATATAAACGTCGAATTAAAACCAACCGTGGAAGCGTACATAATAGTATAATTTTTAATTGGTCCAATTATTAATTGTCCTTAATTCAGTAAAAACTTTTCTTTGTAATATGAATTTAATAAAGATAATAATTATTATTCAAAATAATTATTGTATTTGAAATATGATTAATAGTTATTGACTAAATTAATAGTTTATTAATATTTGAAAATATAATGTAAAAACTAATCCATATCTATTATTTTAACATTTTTTTTTTTTTTTTTTTTTTTAATTAACTTCAAGTTAATATTATTAGGATAAGTGTATAATATAGGAAAAGGAGCTTTATACAAGAATAATTTTTAATTTTCATTATAAAGGTTAGAGGTAAAGGAAGAAGGTCGGGTTTGTTTTTCCGGTAATAATACAGCGTTTTTCAGTTAGTGTTTTTGTTTTGCCCAGGTCAAAGTGTAAAGAAAGGAGTGGGGGAAGGTTGGAGTGTAAGTTTTATTTTGCCAAAATGATGAATATAAGGTGAGGTGGTTTGGTATTGCTTTATTGGAAATACCTGAGCAAGGTTTGGCGTTTCTTCCTCGGGCTTGGATTTGTCAGGAAGTTATGGTCCGAGTTGTCCTGTCTCAATTTGACGGAATCAGTCAGTGTGTCAAAACTAATGCATAACTCCACAGTATTACAAACATGTCATAAAATAATAAAACAACAGATAAATTAACATAAAAAAATAATAAAACAGATTAAAACATAATATGTCGAGTGCTAAATGTGAAATGCCCCACCAAAATTCTCATAATATCTAGCATCCAATTCAATATAATAATAGGTAATGGAAATCTAATGAATCGTAATAATTAATCTTATTTCGAGATATTAACACCTGATAAAGGAAATGTACTATTAATATGAAACGAAAGGAGTAAATTTACTTAATTTTAAAAGATTCTCACCAATACGAAAATTAAATTGGTAGAAATATATATTTTTTGTATTATATGGCCTTCATTTTCACGGTAACATTCAATGTCATCTACACTTGAATGCTATTAAAGGAAATTTGTCTTAATGCAAATTGCTATTCATCTCTTAAGTTGCTTCTTAACTATGATTTCCCACATGGATTCTAGATTTCCTAGTCTTTAGGCACAGGAAATACAATTATTTAATTTTAACTGTAGTTTTTATCGCAATGCATCCCTACATTGCAGGTTGCAGGTTATTAGTGTTGTAAGTGTAAAAAATCCAACTATAAATTAATAACCTATTGATTAATATTATTTTTTTAATTAATGATTTAATTTTTTCTTTTGATAATTGATTTGATTATTATGTAAGTTCAAATAGTAAAAATATTGTTTTATGATGTTTATTCGTGGTTTTTGATAATTGTCATACATTGAAAAATGCGGATAGACGCCATATAAAACTGGCGTCTAGCCTATTTATGTCAATTATAAGGTTTATACAGCTGATTAAGTGACACACTAACCCCTTGTCATCCATCACATATATAGTTGAATGAGCCCTAATGCCGGCCTAATCCCCTCTGGGGGCTGATGCACCACGAACTATTATATGAAAATGTAAACCATTTATGTACCTATATTCCTTTTTGACAATTAATATGACTCCCCCCCCCCCACCAAAATAAATAAATAACTAAAAATAAAAATAAAATTTGATGTTTATATTTTTAAACATATCTTCAGTATATTGATATACTCATCTCTATTTTTTGTTTTGCATTTTTACTTTTTCATTTATACAAAATATATCTGGTTCCATTTCGAAATATATTATATATTATATATATATTCGTCGAAATATATTTTATTAATCATTTTATGATTAATAAAATATATTGGTTCGGGGTGAACGGTGATAGTTTGAGAGTTTTTTTGTGATATCAAAGTATTTAACTGACCTGTTGTACTGTTGCTGAGCTCCGTATGACACTACTGATAGTTTGCTGTTTTCTCTTCCCGTGGAAGATACCTGAAAACAATAATTTTAGTCGTCATTTTAGTAATATTAAAAAATTATTTAGTTAATTTACAGTAGTTATATTCACTTTATAAAAGGTGCTGTGATTTTGAATAACCAAGGAATGACAAATCAATCTAAGGTATGGTTAATATTGTCATTTGTTAATTTAGAGAGAATGCATTGAAAAAATTTATTGACCTAAAAGGAAAGTAACCTATCTCAAATTACTATTAAGATATGTATTATATTCTTAAAATGTGGAAATTTATTTACAAATGTCATTGCCTCAGAGTTTACTGAGGCATAGTGATCATTCTGAAGAAAGACATTTTCTAATATATTTGCATTGGAAAAATTCCTAGACTAAAATCCGTTTTAGTCAACATCAGGAAATACGTTTGGTCTAGTGTCTAGTGTCTATTGGTCTGTCTCTCAACATATGGACGAATCACTCAATCTTATAAGATACTCGTCCGATCTAGGTAACCACTGTCAGAGGTTACGTTTCCTAAGTTGCATTAGATTAATGGTTTACTAGTATTGGAAGTGTCTAGGCTTTCCAGTGCAGGGCGCCTCTGAGTTAGTTTTTGAGTTAATAAGGAGCTAAATGCAGCTGTGGATATAGATTGTTGTAGCTAATTCGAGCCAATATAACGATATTTACCCCCTCTGAAAAACAGTCCAGTAGCGGAACGTCAAATCCTTTGAGATACGGTCTGTCTCTACCCAAAAACCTTCGATTTTCATTTGTCAAGAGATTCAACAATATATAAATATTTAGAATTTAAGTTGTAAATTTGCAGTAGCGTTATATAAGGTTAATATGGAAAGTTGGCGAAGGCACGCTTACAGGGATAGCGTTGGAATGAGTTGAGATGGCGTCTCTGTCAGACTGGACCTGTCCTATGGTGGAAGGCTGTCCCCTATAGACTCGCTGTTGTCTGTCAGTTTCCACTTCTTCCGCTGGTCCTAGCTCCTCCTCCTCCGTGTACAGATCGTGCTGAAATTGACACATTACACTTAATTATATGTTATACAAAGACTTTAAATAATATTTATATTTGGTAGATGTCTAATTAACTTCATTAAAAACTACGAGAAGTTATAAAATTATTTGTTTCGACCGGGATTTTCTGGAATTTATCCAAAGTTAACAAAATTCCAAGAGCAAACTTTATTAAGTCTAATTAATTTTAATAAGTCGGTCCTCCCTTCATTTAAAACAAGACGCAGCATTATCAACAGTTATATTATCAGTTTCAATAGTATTATTCTAAAAGTTAATAAAACTAAATTGAGAGTTATTCACAATAAAGTTATAGATGTAGGCCAGTTGAGATCCTGTAATGTTGGTATAAGGATTATGAATAAGTAAGTACTATTCCCTCGATGATCTTAAACAAGAATTTGTTTAACTTGATTACATTTGTATATCGTTGAATCCACCAGAAAGAGCTTACCCTCATTAGCAAGAAAGTTACCTGAGTTGTTTCAGACCGTATAGTTATATTTTATTTTATTTTTTAATTTTCCTTCAACTCAACTCTCACAAACAGCTTGATTAAGGTATCAACAACAAGCTACAAATTTCATTGCAACCGTTCCAAGAAGAGAGGTGCAATCAAACAGGTGATTCAAAGATGATGTTGCTGTAACAAGATGCTCCAATGATAGAATTTGGGAGAAAGTATAGAATCAAATTCATGCAAAGTTCCCTATAAATGTAAGAGAAACAAGGTAATGAAAAAGAAACAAAAGTATTCAGTGCATTTTAAAGATAATTAAAGGGAAAAGTAGAAGAGATGCGCGGTGTTTGATGCTGAGCTTTGTGTATTTGGGGATATATAATATATATATATATATATATATATATATATATATATATATATATATATATATATATATATATATATATATATATATATGTATATATACATATCTTGTTTATTCTTATATTTGGTTCAGATTTATTTTCATCGTACAAGTGTAGTGGACAAAGACTTCTATAATATAAGCTTTCAGTTGTGTCCAGCTTATACCCTTCGACCCCTAGCTCGTTGGCGCTATGGTGGTCTTTGATTAAAGGCCAGTTTTGTCTTAGATATTTGTATTGACAGATGCTTGAGGTTAGTAGTATGTAATTAAGGGGTTCTGTCGAATATTTACAAACCTGCAACACAATAAAATTTTTTGGGTTTAGAATTAATTGCCAGAACCCCGAATTACATTAGACTCGAGGGAAATTTACTAACCTGTTGACCTGGATCTAATTTTCCAGATGGTTTGCCTATAAATTTGCCTAAAATGGCAAATTTTTGTCTCGGTACCGCAGCTTCCTTAGAAGAGTTAATGGGATTCTGGCCTTTGCAAAAGTGAATATATAGAAGTTTGCAACCATTTTTCAGAAGGCTTTGGGAATTATTTCTTTAGTTTACCCAGTTTTAGAACAAATAGTAGTTGATTTCATTCCTTTTACAAGCTATTAGTTTTTTGTTTAAATAAATTATTAGAAAAATATACAAAATAATTTTGTCCAAAAAAATGAGATTAGAAAGATCTTGAAAGCTGGATTGATTTTTTTATAGCAATCGATTTTATCTGATTTATATTATTATATTAACAGCTCATAGTTAAATATTTTCAACAATTTTAGAGGAAAGAAAGTAAGAAATGGTTAAATAGATTAAGAATATGTTAATGTGAAGAAAACAAAAGGATGTGACATGATAGAGAAATCTAATATTTTTAAATTTTTTGTAGATTGAATTGTGCAAAATATATAAAAGGAAACCAAACAAAACAGGAAATGAAAAGAATGATGACATATTGACCAGCTGAAGAAAAATGATGGCACCTGGAAGATAACCTTAGTGTTTTCCCAACAAGTGTGATAGTAATCTTTTAATATGGTTAACTTACTAAATCATAACCGAAATACGTTGGAGCTAGATAGTAACCGTGGTTCAAGCCAAAATAAGTTGGTATCTTCATAGAGTAATCAAACAGAAAACAATCATCAGTAAAATTGAAAATAATTTGAATACTAAAAATAAAATGAGAAAATACATATTTTTCATTTATTTTTAAAAATTTTAACATCAAACGTAATAACATTTAATATAACAATGGATATTAATCGTGAGGTCTGAATGAAGAACACTTTGTTACCTTGGGGATATGGTGCTGTTGTCTTTGCCTGATGACCTGCTGCTGTACGGGTTGCTGCTGCTGTTGCACCACAACCTGAGGCTGCTGTACTCTGCTTGTTCTGATTTCTTCTCTTGACGGCTGTACCCGAACATGCTCTTCTCTGCCCCTGCTCGTCTGTTGTACCAACACCTGTTCTCCGGCCGAACAGCCCACGTTTCGAGGCCAATCGCACGTCTGCAGCTCATGACTGAAATAATATATACCGATCTATTTGTAAAATTACTCACTACAGGAATTTATTATCATTGTTATGATTGAATTGATTATGAGTGTTATTAGTTATTAGCAAAGTTATCTGGTAATGTGTACCTGTACTGGAGCCCGCCAGTGCAGGATTCCAGTAGAGCTCCACCGAAGACACAGACGTAGTACTGGGTGCAGTCACTAGGGTGAGGGTAGTAGCCGAACTCCTCGGGACAGTCGAAATCAGCTAACTGTCCTGAGCCTTGTACTGAAGCACTGCGCCGCCTGCTCCCCCCGCCATCAGATCCTGTAACAAAATATCATCACATTACATCAAATTTTTAAATTAAATCTGCAAACCCGTTACAAAGTAGGACTAGCGTATTTCAATAAATATTGAATATTAAGAAACTGTACCAAGCTTACATTTCTAAATTAACCTATAGTTAAATTACAATCCATTAAAATTGTAAATGATGTATTAATTCACTACTCAAAAGCTTCTGCCAACACTTTACAAGCCAGTGTCAGTTGTACTTAAGACGATGTATGTGAAGTTTTATTAGGTATAAAATAGATTTTTTACAACGTAAGATATGGGAAGAAACGTTGATTTTTCTTTTACGACCCAATTTAAAGGTTTTTGTGCTCTTTATTGCTTCGTTGTTGCTTTTACTAAAATAATGTATTTGTTAAAAAAAACTGTTTGCCTGATGGAACTTTTGAAAGTAAAATCTTTTCACATCTTAAAATTCTAATTTTAAATTTGAAGTTCATGTTTACGCTAGAGTTTCGAGCTATCAATTGGACGGATAACGCAGTCCAATGAACTTGTTCCTTTTACTCGGCCTGAGCATATCGGTAAAAGGAACATGCATACCTAATTTCTACTAAATCGGTCAACTTTTACTCAAGTTATCTTCGCCCGCGTAAATGATACTGACAGACTAACAGACAGATAGAAAAAATAATATTTATGTTTTGTTGAATGTAAGAACATCTATAACAGGAAATATTTTAGATCGCCTTTGAACATGATTTGATATATATAATATATTCTTGATATTTACTACATTTAAATAAACAACTCAATTTTACATAATTTAAAATTATATTTGTAATATAACGGCTTACTTTCTCTGGAAATATAGTACCTATGTGTTGTATATATATATTATTTTTAATCAAGATTATTGTAGAAACGGAAGGATTTACTTATATTATGTATATAAATATATCGGTATGGTTTACTATACGTAATGGTAAGGATATTCAAATGAGTATAATATTTAGATCGGAATCAGATCAATTTAACAGAGATTAGAAATCAGAGATAAAGATCAGATTAGGTAAAAGAAGGCTTTTGAAACAATGAAAGTACTACGTAATATTCACATAATATAGTTTAAATTATACATATACGCAGACAATGCCTTAAAAAAAATAAAGCAACCTTTCAATTATTAATTTACACTCACAAAAATACGGATGTTATACTTCTATGTTTAAGTTAAAATATTATTTAATAATGTAGTACCATTTATTAATATTATCTATTTTGGTCTAAAAAGTATTTATGAATATATTCCCAAATATTTATGGTTCTCGATACCCTCTAGGATATATTTTTCTTTTCTTTTATTAGATTCGGAGACCCCACCCAGTAGTGGTACTCCAATAATTTTGATTACTTGGTATTAGTTTCTAAGATGGTCACGGGGCCATTTTCTCTTTAGGCGTCGCGTCGCCTCGGATTACCAGGAATATGAGGAGAGGATAAGTTTTGGACGAGAGGATTAGGCTGGTGGATGAGCCTCAAGGATATCAAGATTATTTTAACCACATCTTATTGAGTAGCACTTTAACCAATAAATATTGCTCTACGGTACATTTTTTCGGTACGGTTTAGCTGAAGTGTGGAAAAGAAAATAATATAAAGTGTTAAAATAATATATGGTACAAAAAATGGGCTAATTGTGACCAACCATCTAAATTTCAATAAAATCGGACGAGTGATTATTGTTAATAAATATACGATTCACGATCGTACTTGATTTTGTATATTTGGGTAAAAAGGTATTTACAGGGCCTCAACTGGTTAAATTAATATTGCATTTACTATTAAATTTACCATTTCAATATTAATTTACCATGATAACTGCAAAACGAAAAGTGAATGCATTTTGTATTATGATATTCCATATCTCGGCGATCATCATGAATAATAATATAATATTTGAAACAAACAAAAGCAAAATAGTTATAACTATAACTCTTATAATATAAAAAGGTTAAGGATTCTATATTTTTGTTGGTATCCGTAGTTTGCAATAACATAAAGTTCCGGGCTTATCAGGCGCGATACTATCCACGTTTCGATGGGCATAGATCTGTAGCAGAAATAAAAAATACGGTGCAACGTATCCCAGTTTATTGGTGTATTATTATTGTTCATCTATTATTTAAAGGTAATGTAACTCTAAGGTCATTTAACAGTTTATAAGTAAGACCTTGTTAAAAACAATATACAACTTGACATTTTAAAAGTATATTGTTACTACTAAAAGGTTTTATTTTCCAAATGCGATACTTGTAAAGGCGAAGCAGAACGGTTGTGATTCACGGATTTGTAAGCCCGGGGGTCACTAGTCAGTAGTGGCCCCGCCCCTTGGGTTTAGTGAACTTGTCATTTCGCCCACGTGACAGCGCCTCTGTACCCATCCTGAAACTCATCCTTCTTATGGCGCCCACAAGAGTGCGTCGAACTCTATTTTGGCTTTTATTTATCTCATATAAATCTCTTTTACATTTACAAAAAACAACTTTGAGTTGGTAATAAGATGCAACTTGCTTATACATAATGTGTTATTCCTGGAATGAATAACACGGTTATCTTATATTACTTTTGATATTATTGTGTTATTCTATTAAACCAGTTTGTATCATGTTTTAAATTGTTTTTTGCATTATACGTTTTTTGAACCCTTTTAATATCTTTATAAGTATCTATTTGTAGAATAAGTGCATATTCATATATGTATAAACAAGTTATTATTTTTATCGACGGCGCTCTTTTATAATATAAAATTCTAATCCTTTAGTAATAGGATTTTAAGTAGTTTTTTATTTTTAACAATTTAAATATTTTTCTCAATACTTATATACTTAAGTCTAGAGATAAGTAAGTGAAGTAGATTTTTTATCGACTTGTTTCTTTTTCAAAAGTAAAATATCTTTATTGTGTAATAAATTAAACTTTGTATTTTATACTTTTTGATTTATCATATTGTGTAATTATTCTTTCTTTATTTCAAATAATTTTAATCGATATAAATATTTAATGGTGCTAACATAGCTACTACTAAGTTCCTTGTTTCTACTAAGATTTTATGGTACCTATTAAGTGTCAATAAAGCTCTTGTAGTACATAATTGATGAGTTACTGTGATAAAACAATTCCTCCTATTTAAGTTTGACCTATTTCGATTACATCAGTTCGTTAGAATCAGGAAGCTAAATCAGTTTTATGAGGTTTGGGCATCTGTCTGTAATCGAAGTACAAGCTGAATTACATGGATTCCACTCCCAGAGACATAAATATCACTTATATCCAGATACAAGACATTACAACAGATTACCAATACCATCGATAGCAGTCAATTTTATCTAAAGCCTCGTCCAGACTGCCGAACCGAACAGAGGAAACAAGCCGAGCATGGGTCTCTGTGCAGGCCCAGTCTGAGATGCGCAGGCGCACTTTATAATGAGCATGCGCAGAGACCAATGCTCGGCTCGTTTGCTCTATTCGGTTCGGCAGTCTGGACACGGCTTAAGAGTATAATAACTATCAAACGTTGATCGGCACTTGAAAAACACTTTTTTTTTTTTTTTTTTTTTTTTTTTTTTTTTTTTTTTTTTTTTTTTTTTTTTTTTTGTAATGATAATGATTTGCCATAAAATTTTAGAACGAAATAATCAAAGTTTTCTTTGTTAAGAAATGTTTTGATTAATGATTTCATTTTTTGGATCTCGAACTGGGTAGGAGGTTTTCTCATATTTTCTGATTTATTTATTACTTGGATTATTATAGCAGTTAGTAAACATATATGGTGATATTATAATGGGTGGTTTGAGAAGAAAGAGCAAGTAGGCGAGCACGGATAGAAATAAATTGTAGCAGAAAATGTAACATTTTGTCGGTAATTAATCGGTTGTGTTTAGAAGAAAGAAAAGCCCACGTCTAGCAGGGTCAATGTCACAATAACAGCTATACATATATGGTAACACTGCATCAACTAAAATGACGTAACCACTAATAATTGTTAAGAAAAAGAAATACTGAAGAAAAAAGGATACAGAACGAATCTAGTTGTACAATAGTTTTGTTGATTCACAATGTGCATTTCTATATATTACAAGATAATACATTTTGAAAGCATTTCACAAGACTGGTTTTCTGGAAACTATAAGAATGC
The DNA here is from genome assembly GCA_951217055.1 of Gerris lacustris. NCBI lineage: Eukaryota > Metazoa > Arthropoda > Insecta > Hemiptera > Gerridae > Gerris > Gerris lacustris. Next base: position 37,614,867 of record OX578282.1, on the reverse strand, counting down.
ATGGATGGATACCGATCTCTGTAGCCTTCGCAACAGAAAATAAATTTATGTTAAACAACAATCATGCAAAGTTCGTTTTTCTGCAACACTCCAAGTATAAAAGTGATATTCGAGTGCTCTTATCTATTGCGCTGGAAATGTTCTTGCCAGTATAATGATATTTTAATTGCAACCCCCACAGTTAGGATTTTACATCTATCAGGAGAGATACAAATAACGTATCTAGCTGCAGCCGGTTCACATGTTTCATTCCGTTGAATTTGGTACATCTTAATAAGGTTTTTCTTTTTTCTAAATATTATAATTAATGTTAATGAAAGATATAGATAAGATATAGATGAGTTGATTTCTTAGTCCAACTTTAATACCAATTCTAGACCAAGAACCACAGGAATCATAAATTTAAAAGAAATACAAAAAATCGCCAAGGAAACGTTTATGAATGACATACTGAACGACAAGTTTGAAACAATGCGGTATTTTTACATGTAATTTTATGATTTGCATTTTATGCAGATTTTAGTGGCATGGAGAACAATGAAGCACGAGGACAAATTGCTGCAGCAACTCACCAGTTATTTTACCTTGAGTTACATTTAGGTTTAGATGCCACATTAGATATACATATATCTTAATGTTATTTACACCACATTTACTGCTCAACAGTTCAATCAGTCACTTGCATCATTTCACTTCTCTATATCTATAAGCCGCCATGATGTCCCATCACTTTGAAAACCGCCGCCTCCAATATCAACAAAGAGACAAAACCCGCACCGGAAACACAAATCCAATAAGTTTCTTGGCAGCGCAGGTAAAAACCAATGCAACAGGATGTATCGAAGTTCAATTAACATTAAAATGCAAGGCAAGCCATTAGTACAATTCTAAATAAAAAAATAAAATATCTCAGAAGTTAATTAAAACTCGATCTCGAACACTATTAGATCAAGCTGAAAGACAAAATTAAATTTGCTCAATAAAAGTTATAATAGTTTTGCTCAATAAAAGTATCATGAATATTAAAAATTTCTAAAAGTATTATACGAGTGTAAATAGAAGCTGTTTCAAACTAGCTAATTTCTAGCAGAGAGTCCTTAGCGAAACCACTAACATAGCGAATCATCAACTCTAAAACTGGTAAATTTATTTATGATTAAATTTCAAACTAACCCTGCAATACGGATTGAATACAGTTTTTGGATCCAAATTGTCCATGGGAACCTAGATTCAATACTGATTGAATAAGTTTTAGATTCTAAATTCTGGGATGTATCTGGATCGTGTTTCATAGAAACACCTGAACTTGATCCTGACATGCCCAGAGTGTGAGTGTAAGCGTCCCTACTAGTTTTTCTGGTGGAGGTAGTCAAATCTGTCAAAACACACTCCATTCAACTAAAAACATAACCTTTATTTGTCATTTTAAAATTGTGTTTTTAAAAACAAACATAACAAACCTGGTTATAAAAGGTGATGGTTACAAAATTTTTAATAATTATTATTCATTGGTGTATTGAAAAGTATTGAATATGGAGTCAATACCACTCATGGAAACACCTAACTTGTTTAATCCCAAAACAGAATTCAAAACGTATTTAAACATCATGGAAACGTAGTAATAATACAAATTGTTACGAACTGTCGAAAGCCCTATAATTTATTTTATGTATTTACCCTAAAGATAACTAAATCTATGTAAAATCACAAATCACTGGCATCGCACTTGATCTCCAAAGTAGAAAAGAAGCGAATAAATAATGTTTTATCAATTATTTATTTATTTTAAACTACCATTATTAGATTGTTATTATTAGTATTAAAGACTTTTTGTTTAGAAAGACTCGACTATGCAAGCCTTAGCGACGTATGTACTCTGCAGGTTTAGCCGCATTATCAAGTAACGGTATCCTTAGGATAGAAACCCAAATAATACTCCAAAGGATTTTACTTTTATGTAGCCATAGTATGTTCTATAAAACAACATGTAGTACCCCTCAAGGAATTCCCAACACTGCCTATGAAACCACCAATCTTTAAATATTAACAATCTAATTTATTATTATTATGCATATTAATGGATTTTCACGTTTAAAAATCCGTAATAAAAACTTCAGTCTTGATTGTAGAGCGCAGGATTTTTTTAATTTTTAAAATACAGAGATGTAAATACAGACATATGAAGAAAATAATATTAGATTTGTTTACGACGATTATTAGACGTTTTATTAGGTCGTTGACATTTTTTATTAGATTTATTTGAGTTTTACCGGAAAGATTTTTTATTTTTATTTCCAACATAAATAATTAATTTTAATGCTTCGTCGTGATTCGTAACATTTGAATATTTATTGATATTGTTTATTATCCATATATATATAATTAATTTTATATATAACTAGCTGATGGGTACCCGTGCTTCGCTACGGAGTGTTATTATAATTTGATAAGTTTATAAACAACCATAAAGAAACATACAAATTATTTTACTATGCAAGAATATCTAGATTCTATCTCTCCCACCTATTTCTATACCCCTTCCTCTTTTATAACCTAGTTTTCAAATATCCTAAATTCGCCCCCCCCTAAATTAAAATATGACTGTACATAAGAACTATTACTGTACTCTTAAAGAGCTTTTGCATCATGAAGGGTATTCATTACATTGACCCCGTATTTATTACTTGTCCCATACCCCCTGTGTACCAAATTTAAATTTCAAAAATTCATGTAGGCTGTGATTTTTCCCTTGCTTTGAAGGTCAAGTGGGCAAATTTTTATCGACATCGAACTAAAACTGTAGATTTGTATAAAGACATACACACACATACGTTGATTTTTATATATATAGCTATAAATTTCCATTTTACCCCCTCCTAAATAAAATTGTACATAGCAACAATTACTTTTCTCTTAAAGTGCTTTTCAACGATATGTATCATATGAAGGGAATCCATTACTTTGACATTTTTACACCGTACCCCTTTGTACCAAAATTTAAATTACGTCGTCCTTGCTTTGAAGGAAAAGTGAGTAAATATTCATCAAATTGGGATAAAACGGTAGATTTGTATAAAAGACATACCCTCATACAGACTCTCTTCTTGTTATATAAGATAATGCTATATTTTTCCATTTTACTCCCTCCAAAATGAAAATACATATGACAAAACTGTATTCATTCCTTTGACCCCGTATTCATTATTTATACCCTGTTCCCTGTGTACCAAAATTTAAATTTCGAAAATTCGTGGAGACAGTGATTTTCCCCTTCCTTTGAAGGTCAAGTGTGCATTTTTTGATCGAGATCGGACTAAAACTGTGGATTTGTATAAAGAACATACACACATACGTTGACTTTTAGATATATTTTTACATTTACCCCCCTAAATGCACGTAAAAACAATTACTGTACTCTTAAAGAGCTTTTCAATGATATGCATCATGAAGGGTATTCATTACTTTGACCCCGTATCCATTACTTGTACCCCGTACCCCTGTGTACCAAAATATTAATTTCGAAAATTCATGTAAACCTTGATTTTTTTCCTTGCTTTGAAGCTCAAGTGTGAAAATTTTCATCGAGATCGGACTAAAACTGTAGACTTGTATAAAGAACAAACATACATACACACACTCACACACGTTGACATTTATATATATAGATCTCAATTTATAATTTTAAAGCTTTGTCATGATTGGAAAAATTTGAATATTGATCAAGAATCTTATTTTTATATACGGTGAAAGATTAAATTGATATTCAATCACCGAGTAAAAGTTATAATGAGATGAGACTCTGTCGTAATTTTAGAATCAATCTAACTGGTTAAGCTAACGATGCATGTCAGACAATACTAAAGCATCGATTCATTCCCAATCGTTACAACTCGACAAGTTTCAAATTAATCTCTAATCTAAAATACATTAATAACATTATATTTTGACTCTAGCTTGACAATAAAGTTAATATCCTTTCAAATACAACTGTTGATCAAAGAACAAGAATAGAAGTTACCGATTCAATTATAAATACAGCAATGGAATTGGTAAAATAGCGTTTTGACTCTAGACGAGAAAAGTGAAAATAGAATTTTAATTTATTATATCCCCCGTGATCATGATTCTATCAAAGATTGTTACATTATTATAGCATTTTTAAAATTCTTTTTCCTATTTGACTTCTATCCTTAATCATTTATTTAATATTTAATATTGATATTTTCTATTTATATACTATCAAAAGTTATAAATGATTTAAAATTGAATATATAAAGTATGAAGACAATATGACAGTTTTATAAATATCTAATTTATTCATCTAATAGATGATAAATTAATACTAATGATTTGTTGTGTATAAGATTTATATAAATATAATTACTATAACCAACAATAATTTCATTATTATTAATTATAAAATGAATAAATATATATTTATATATATATATATATATATATATATATATATATATATATATATATATTTATAAACATTCATCATAATCAATAATAATAACTATATATATTATATATAGAAGGAAGCATTTGTTGATTTGAAATTAAATTATTTTTACATTTTCACATAATATTATCTACTTTGGATTGTTTTTTTTTATAAAAATGAACATTTGAATTGATCATCCTATTATTTTTATCTGTTGTATTAATTTTTACTTTAAATTTCCTTACTTTTAAAGGAAAAGTATTGCTTTCACCCTAAACTATCCTAAACGGAGGTTCCAACGGAATTCATCATTTCAGTGATTTTTAGCAGGATGCCTGTCTATCTGTCTTTTTGTCAAACTGTCTGTCTGTATGTCTGTGTCATGATTTACTTCCACAGTTTTTAAGCTAGAGAGTTGAAATTTCCGTACAAAAATCAGTTACCTTACATGTAGTTGTACCGATCGAAAAATCATAAATTTGTGACGCCATTGACCTCATAATGAGGAACCTCGTAATGAGGAAAATTTACTAGTTGATTAAAAAATCCTTGTTGTGAACCCACTGTAAATAAATATTGAATAAGGTCAGATAGACTCAGCTAACCTAATACATAGGTATATTTTATTGAAACTAAATTTTGTCAAATACATTTATAAAAAAAAATTTAATTTAATATTCTTCTATTGAAATTTAAAACTAACAAGAAGATCTGTGAGTTTCGATGTGAGTTTTGAAGGTCTGTCAAGATCAAGAAGTAGCTGAGATATTGATCTGCAGACGAGTTTAGAAGATTATTATCTATTATGTAAAATGACAATGTGGCGCAGGAGTACCTCAAGGTAGCTCTATGTATCTGTTCTGGTCCACTCTATCTATCCAGTACATCTTAACATCATCTTTCTACATCCTTCCCTTGCTTTTTCTTAGATCTTTAATTACAAAATTATTTTGACTATTCTTGTAATAAATAAAAACGTTAGTCTTTTTTCATGTTGATTTAAAATAAAGGATAGTATTTCATATATAATATATTGTTTTAATAAATAACACTATGATTATTGACCTTTACTTTGGATATCTTTAAACAATAATGAATAAACATATTGAATCTCAGGATTGTAAAGTAGATATTTCTTAAAATTCTATATTGTAATATCATTAATTTGAGGTCGCCATTTCGTTTCCATGTGTTTTTAAACTGTATTAGTTTCAAACAACTGTTTACATGAGGAGTTTCCAAACCAGTTTTCACAGCAATTTTGAAAACCACATACTCCCAGACAAGTTATAGTTAAGTCAGGTTATCTCATATCTCAGCTCATCATGCCTACTGTGTATGTCTCAATTCAAATTGAGAATAACAGGTCATTACTAGAGGATTAGATCAACCACTTTGCACATGAAATAATGTATGTAATATATAATATTACATATTATATCATGTATTGTGCATACCATATATTATGTTAATGTTTTATTTCTCTGGGGATCCAACCTTAATAATGTTTATGTTCGAACTTCGGTTTCGAGGAAACATTTGAGCTCGGACAATATTAAAATAATATTACTTTTATAATAGTAATTTTATCTATTTTGTTGTCTTCTCCAGTCCCCTGTATATTATTAAATGCAATCTCTATTAAAAATGAAAGTCAGTAGGTTTGTAGTGTTATTTTTGAAAAAATGAATAATTCATTTGGTTCTAGAAGTCAAAGAGGTTACGAAACTCAATACAGAGTAAGTAAGAAGTTATATTCAGCCTTGATTATATGAATTCTTAGATTATTTTCGCATCTTCTAATCTTTAGCTCGAGGTATCTGCAGAGACGAGCGAGACGTCTAGATGGCTCCATTGTTTCACGGTGTTATGAAGCTACATTTTTGTTTTCTCCTGGGCACTTCTTGTTTAAACGATGGTTAGTTAACACATATATTCTATATCTTCCCCTTCTACTTCATTTCCTTATATCAATTTTTTTACTTATATTTTTCAATATTATTATTACAAAGGAGTTTTTAAAAAATGAATAGCTTCCTAGTTGTAATAAAATATGACAGTGCAGGATCCGTTGTTTAAACGAGGTCCTGCCAGGATTCATTTTTCCCATCCTCTGCGTCTTTTCAGAAAAGATTTTTTTTTCTCGATGAATGTTAATTCCAATGAACAAGCTCCCATAAAATCCCATTTTTTCCGCTTAAGAAATAAAATACGTGGTGAGGGCTTGTAAAAGGATTACAATGCAATTTACTTGTTCTTTAGTGTATCCAATTAGTTTTATGTCTTCAATTATTACAATTAGCAGTGGATATGACTAATTAACTATTTAAATGCCTCAGATCGAAGTTTTCTATGATAAGCTTAAGTGAACTCGACAGATTCAGATCTCAGGATAACAACAGTCGAGATTCCAAAGAATGTGTCTGTATAATGAAGCAAATGTTGCTTTGTTGTTAACTTAATCGTTTAAGCTTAGAATTTAATAAACATTGGTATTATAATCGAGTTCAAAACAAGATAACAATACTCAGAGATAGAACCAAAACCAGAAAGAGCTTAATTTTCAAAGCTTATTTCAGCCAATAACTCAAAACGGTCAAACAATGATAAATTATCCTATTCTCGAGGGAGTGCTGTTATAAAACAAATACAATAAAATATCAAATAGTGATTTCTATTTTAATTTTTCATATATATATATATATATATATATATATATATATATATATATATATATATATATATATATATATATATATATATATATTTATTTATATATTGATTTGGAAACCAAAATAACAGCTCATGTTTGCTGTACTTTCCTACAACAAATAGATGGTTTATAATTGAAAAAGCATTATATATCTATTATTATTTTAATAATTCAAAATATCAAATGTAAATGTGGGTAAAACAACAATAAAGCTGTACAAACATTCTAGTATATTTAAATAGTTAAAATCGTATGCAATATTTATTTACCACAAGAAATATGTAAAATGTGAAAAGCTTCGTTATTTCGTGATTAGAAACAACTAGTTGATTAAGAAACGTGTCTATTTTTATTTATTTATTTTTTTGTTTGTGTTCACTGATATTTATAAACTTCAACACGTTTGGAATAAAATTATATTTAAATTTTTGCATTCTATGCACACTTTCTCCCTTTATTCAGCTAATTATAACTTATTATATTTGAAATATAAATGTTGCTTGTTATCGATTAATTTATATTTTGTTTGTACTTAAATGACTCTGTTATGCATTGTTGTTTAGTTACATTTTGTAATAAACGACATTTAAATATCACTACAGTTTTTTTAGTTTTGCATAATATACAATATTATAAATCATTTATTCTAAACTTTTTTTGTCACGTTGTGAAATAATAAATAAGTATATTTAAATTTATCTTATTATATTCAAATAAATGATTACTTATTCAATTCTTTCTTTTTTGGAATTTTTTACTAAACTAACACCGTGGCGTGGCGCAAAAGCCTGTGGAGTTCCTAGGCCTGCCTTTAGCAGGCAAAGGGCAGATATACAACTTTTTATGTAATGAATGGCAGGGGGGTTAATGAGTCGCCTTTCGTAAAACCTTTTGTATAAATCTTTCAATTGACACACCCACTTCACATAAGAAGCTGGGTGAACTGAACACCGTATAAATATATGGCGATGCTGGGTGAACGCACCGACAGGGGGAGAGGGTGGTGGGGAGGGAGTCTTTTTGGGAATTTATACATGATCTGTGGTCACCATCCGAGTTGAGACCACGCCCGAGACTGTTGATCTTTATTCTACTCTTCTATATGAGCTACCGTGGTATTCAAACTATGACTAGATTTGTCGGTGTTTGAATTTTGCCTTAAGGCGAGAGTACGCTAACACTCGGCTTGACTCGATTTCCTGTGTGAGTGTGTATGGTTAAGTTTTCTAGTGAAGTAAGTAAGTGAGGCAAGGCTGTTATATGAGCCCATGTTAAGTTATCAAGTTTTATAGTTTGTAATCTCTGAATGAATATAGTCGCTGTTTGTTAAAGAGACGGTGAAGTAACCGGAGTTTAGTGTTGCCGTGCTTTACCATGATCTTATTTAAGCACTTGGAAGTCGTGAAATGTCAATGCAGAGGACTTAGTCAGGCTTGGTACTAAGAACTCTACTTGGAGCGTGAAGCATCACGAAACTCTTTCTACTTACACTTTGATGAAACTTTCATCAAAGCATTGCTTTAAAAAAAAGTTAATGTTTTGTGAGGAGTGTGACGTGAACATTGTTAGCAAATCCTCGACTGGGAGTTTGGATGTGTAAAAGAAACAGTTTGCATTGTTATCTGCCCTCCCGCAAGTCAAATGTCATTAAACATGCAATCAAGCTTGTAACATAATCATTATTTTGCTTAAGATGTATCATTATTTTACTTGATGTTACATGATATATTACATAGGCACGATAGCAATTGCAAACATTTATCTATAATAGTATATTATTCATCATTGTTAAAAAATAAAAGAAATAAATGTTAATTTGATTTCAATTTACAATGTCGCGTCTTTTGTAGCTGAAAGCGATCATCTACTAGGGATTTTTTTTTTTTTAACAATAAATGGCGTAAAAGTTGGCATATTTAAACGAAAATCGGCCGACAGGTTCATATCAGCGTTTGTAAAAACTCTATTGTTTGTTGGGAATTTCACACTTGCATTCAAGAAGACGTACGACTAAAAAAAAACTAATTTAGTAAAATATATAATATTGCATTTAATTTCCTACTCAGAGGCCTCTTAATAATACAACAAAAACTGATATTTTACTATTTAAAATGCTGTAGCGGAAAGTTAATGTCATATAACCTGTGTGAATGCAGGGAAGCTTACATTGTACATCATTTAATGCACTAAATAATAATATGATACCTGGGCTCACGACGATAGACATCGGTCATCTTCACTAGTACTAATTCTATTTAATTCTATTTAATTTATAATTAATTAGTCAAGTTAATTCTATAGAAAAATTGCATGTTATATATTGTATACTACCTGTTAACGGTATCAAATTGTTGTGTTTCACTAAAACGTGTTCACAGTTCTAAGTACCGCTCTTAACTACAAAATGTTTGTTGAGTTTTTCATCATCCCTTACTAAAGTGGTTATTGTCCGTAAATGTATTAGAAAACATCCAAATACTGAAATACAAACGCCTAATATCTATATAATTTCCTTTCCGAATCAAGAAAGTACATTTATAATAGGATATTACTACCTGACAGAAATGCTGAACTTTTAAAAACAGAAGAGAAGTGGAATTATTTCGGATGTAGGAACATTTCAAACAAAACCTAATAGCTACATTTATGCGCTTTCTCTGTATCCTAAATTAGTCGTGTGATTTGTCCTTATGATGGCAGCAGTGTCTTGGCCCGGCTGTATTTTAGCGTTGTTCTAACGCCGTATGATGACAGAGTTTAGGTTGCTCAAGTCATTATCACCTTCCTATTACAGAATCGATTTAATAAAATCCTGAGTCGAAGACATCCAGTGAAAGTCCTAACGTCTTATTCTCTATTTATATGTTTGCTTTCGATTTTTTATATATATATTTTTTATTCTTATCGGGAGAGAGAAAGCATTCAGTTCGAGAATTGAAACAAGTCATTGTTCTTAACTGTAATTATTCGCCGGTTGATATATGTTTAACATATTAATCATTTTTGTAAAATTATAGATAATGAAGTTGCAGCAAAATTTTAAAATTGATTCATGGCGTATTATTTAGACACCGCACGCTAATCACTTTTGATCAGCCGAAAGTTTAATCGGTTGCTTTTAGTATTGAAGTCTTACGTGAGTACGCTCTAGTCGGCCGATGAACCGATCGATAAATAGTTGGAAGGCCTTCCGATTCCCTTTCAGTTGCAAAGTTGGCCGATTGCTTATTCAATATGGTGTACTATGCGAATGGAGGCTAAATCGGATTGTACGTGCCCTGGAAATTTCTTCGAGTTGGACCTCTACCTGGTTTATACACAGGAGGGTTGTTTTTCTTCAGAAAATGAGATGAAATTTAATTTAATATGCGGGATTTTATCACCTAACCTCAAAGTGGGGGCACGTACAATCCGATTTTACCGCGAATGGACATCCTCGCCAATTCTGACAACTCAATTGATCTCAACCTCTCGTCAACAGGTAAAGCACTTCTTAAATTTGAATCCTCATTATTGATGGTCTAATTAATTTATGATGTTATAGGTTAGTTAGGTGGTATTAGTTTATCAAGTTTATTGAAAATGATTATGCTCATTCTTTAAAAAGCTAAAAATATTTCGGATACTTCAGTAGTTTAGGGCGAAGGAAGTAAAACTGCAGTATCACAGAAATGGTGCGTGCACGCACATTTTTCTCTTTTTCATAATTTTTCTCTTTGGTTGTTTAATAATAACAATATAATAAAAGCTCTTGGTAAACTTTTGTAATTGGTAAACCGTTGCTGCTTTGACTGGAAGTCTGCGCACCAACAGCCAATGAAATAGTTTTATTTGCCTGGTGTGCGTGGATGCAACCCAATCAGACTATACTATCGCTCGATACATTTGTCAGCAGGGCTGGACTCTTAGTTGAAGTTTTGTCCCGAATGAAGATTTCCCTTAAACTCAGTGAAGTTCATGTCCGTTCTTACTTCATCTTTTTTACCGTAGCTAGGTTTCTTCGATTAATTCAAGGAATTGATAAATTTATCAGTTTGCCAAACTTATTTGTCTAATGTCAGAAATCGGTGAGTTGACTGATTGTTTAAAGGACGAGGATACTTAAGTGCTTCGATTCAATCGGTTTTAAAAATTTCGCTAATGTGGTTTGTCAATAACCTAATCATCAATTTTGTTCAAATTAGCTAGCGTATGATTCACAAAATATCAACTAAATAAATTACTACTTTAGCTATCTACGTAAGGTTAAGATTGCAAAGCGCTGATTGACTACCTTACTAATTTACTCCGAGGAGAGCGAACAGCCCTTTGGCAGGCCTAGGCCCCTAGGCCTGTCAAAGGGCTTATACAACTATATATGAAGTAGATGAGGGTGTAAGTGTGTCGCTTCATCAGCCTTACAATTGGCATACGTAATCAGTTAGTCGTCACTTCACATAAGCAGCTGCCCATTTATATGGTGATATTCCGGGGAATGAACCCAGATCTGTGGTCACCCATCCAAGTTGTGTCCACACCCGATGCTGTTAACTTTATTGATAGGGCAGCCAACTGCTATCCTATCTGAGCTACCTGATTACATACCACGGGTAATTAATATAGTACGTCAGTTGGCAGAGAGAAGGTAGATTGTCCAAGTCTAACTTTTATTTATCCATTGTTTTCATTTACGAGTACCTGCATTTGAAACATGAATTGTTTGTTATAGCAAGTGAAGAGAAGTACCTGACCTACATCGAGTAATTCAGGTGACATCACATCTTCATTCCAATGTAACTACCTCGTGTACATAACGGATTCCACAGCAATAGGAATTTCAATATCAACTTTGCATTTTCTTTCGAATAACTTGAACTTTTTAGACGAATAACTTGTTCGCATTATAATCGTCTCTTTTAGATAGAGGTCTCAATTAAAGCACCTCAAAAGGTATGCTTTTGAATTTGATTTTATGACAGCGGATAAGAGCCAAGTCAAAATATAACCATTTATTAATACACCTAGAATTAATTATAGTAATTAATTAATTAGGATTAATGTAGTTATGCAGTACTAGAACTGGGATACGATAACTAAGACACTGCAGAGGGCAAATTGTCAAGCCAGCAATCTAAGCCCCTCGAGGACTAGTCGAGGCTACACTGTAAAATCTGAGGGGTATTTACAGCAACAATTTTTTTCTTCACAAAAGGTTGATTGTTTTGTCTGAGGTTTTGTGGTACCACAAACACTAACATATTGTAACCACGCAAAAGCGTTTCGATATTTTATATAAATTTCGGTGTCAAGTTATACTCCTTTTATAGCACTGGCCTACTTCTACTTTGTACTATTAGTTTGTCATAAAAGCTTAGAAAATATGCAGCTAGTAGAGACTTTACTCGTATGCTATGTTAACACAACACTGGTATAAAAATATGATAAAAAATGTCGAAATGTGTTTGTTAACAATTAATATAAAATTGTGGTGACAATGTTGTTACATTTGTTGTTACATTATAAAGTATTAGACATTTATTATTCGCTTTATTTATCTTTTATTACTTATTTTAAGCCAAAACATACTTTATAATTTTAGTATTGGATATACATATTAATGAACTTAAATAATTATTTATTATAGTTTATCAAATGGAAAAACTAATTTCATCATGTTATTTTATCCCTCATAGTAATTTTGAAAATTTGAACGTATTTTTCTAATTATCTTCTAATTTTGAGTTTAATTTTTTTATGATCAAACGTAGATTGTTAGTAGATTGTAATTCGTGTTTTTCATTATTTAAGCACACAAAATAAACATAATTTTAAATTAATTGCATACTCAATAAGATTATAATTAAATTTAAATATAATAATTATATATACATACATATATATATATATATATATATATATATATATATATATATATATATATATATATAATATATATATATATATATATATAATATATATATATATATATATATATATATATATATACATATATATATATATATATATAGATATATATATAATTTAATTAAAACTTTACTTTTAATTGATTTTAAATAGTAAAAGGCAACAATTTATTGATATACCTTATATAAAATATTGTAATTGGTATATCCTTGAAACCCCTCACCCTCTTCTCTATCATTACTCTTTATTTATATATTTATGTATTACATTTTTTTTTTTTATTTCCGAGGCATAACAGAACAGTGTTTCTCTAAAGTAGTTCTCATTGTTTGATATTATGTTATGAAACTTTAAAGCTGTTTTTTTATTTTTTATTTTATTATTTTTATATCATTATATTTCTACTCTTGATACCATGTTATTATTTATATAAAATACCCAGTGAGTACACTTACACTTATGCAATATACGCATATATATGTTTAATAACACGTAATCTATATCTTCACACGGTGTGTAACTTGTATTTATTTTTTATTTTCAATTGATCTTTGATCTTTATATATTTACGGTTTCTTGTCATAGTGTTTTTCTCTATATTCTTAGAAGTAACTTTTGTTTTATTGTTTTATTTAACTTCTCCAGTTAAAACCTTTTTAACAAGGATGTCGCTGCTATGGAGTTTTTCTCATAATAAAATAGGGAATTTATTCTAGGAGTTATCAGTTGTTTATTTGAGTTATTTACAAAAAAAAACTTGGCCTTAACAAATAAATCTTGTAAACAATGTCATTTACGAATAGAAGTAAAATTACAACCACGCAAATGATGTAATTTTTTATAGTCCAATAAAAATTAAAAATTGAATTTTAAGTTTTTGGTAGTATTCATACTAAGAAAGTTTAAATTTTAATTTAAATGAAATTATAATTATTATTAACATCGGGAGACAGACAAATAAAAATAGACTCCAGCACCGGGATTCGAACCACGGGCCTCCTATATTTCCACTATAGACGCTCTAACCAACTTAGCTTCACTGAAGAATAATTTCCTCTGTTGTTAATTCGGGATTCCTGGTTCAAATCCCGGCGCTGGAGTCTATTTTTCTCTGTCTGTTTCCAGATGTTAATAATAATTATAATTTGATTTAAATAAAAATTAAAAATTAAATTGATGTGCTCTCGATTTTTTACCTTCCAAAAAGTGTGATTATACCTATACCTACAGTTTAAGTTGACTGTTTTTCTTTTTTAAGTATCATAATTCTGAAAAACTTTGGTCTAATGTTCAATTTTTCGAAACCAAAACGTTTCAGCAACACAGCGTACTCAAAGAATACTAAATCATGAGGAAACACTTGGGAGAATGTAGTTAGATTACAGATGATTATCAGTTATTATTAGAGAAAAAAAAATCTCAGGCGATTATCCGCTGGTGGTAATCGCGCGACACTTGATATTACCATCTAGGGTGCATCGATATTAAACTATTTCTTAATACTACCCACGCCAACCTAGTCTTGTACTTTATATGGCCTTCACTTTTTATTTAATACTAATGAAAAGAAAAAAACAAATTACTGTTACATTTTTTTTTTTTTTTTTTTTTTTATTATTTTCTAGTAGCATATGGCGCCTGTGTATTGTGTATGGTTCTACTTAAACATTATTACATTGACATTTCAAAACTAATGTCTTAACAGAAATAAAACTTAGATGTGGAAGAAGAATATTCCTCCACCCTGTAATAATCTAATGTTGTGTTGACGTAAAGAAGAAAAAATCGTTATTAGTAGACCCCTTATTTTTAGTTTATTATTATTAATTATAAAATTCAGGCTAGAGCTAGAGATTAGATCACTCATGTCACAATTAATCATTAGAAAATGATTTCTAACTACTCTACTAAATTATAAATTTAATATTAATGATTGTTATCACTACTTTTAATGTTTTTCTGAGTTAATTTTGTCACTGATATGACAGTTATGTTAGCAGAGTCCAGTATCGTACAGTACCAATGACATTGGGACTCTTTTTTTTTACCATTTATTATATTGTTTTTATCCAATTAGTAGAGTGAGAGAGCTACTAGTCTTATCAGTATGGCCTTGCGCCATACATCATTAAAAAATCATTAAAATAGCTCTCTCAAAAAATTTACAATTTGGCTCATAGAGCCCTATACCTCCGATACACAGATATTTATTGTCATTCTTATAATCGTTATTTTTAGGCTCAACAATGGCTGGTAATAGCAGAAACGTTGCCAGAGATGACATGATTTAGAGTATTCTTCTTACACATTACCCTTAACCTTAAAGGATCCGCCTACGACATTAAATTAATTATACATTTTATATGTTATTATTTAATTATGTATATTTTACTTAATTGTAATACTAATTTCAATAGCGTATTATTATGATAATATATAAATAGTTCTTATATATCACTTAACACATACATCTTATATTGTATAACACATTCCCACATAGGCTTCTGCATAAATACGAGTGCACTTAATCTATTGTTGGGGTGGTAAGTAAACTTGCTTCATTCTTATCCATTCTCTTCTATCTTTTACATGAACACATTTAAAAGTAGTCTGCAAATTAGTGTGGCACAGAGCTTCCTCACACCAATTTCGTAACCTTTAAGGCTCTACTGCACTTAAAAGTTAAAACAAGCATTAAAATGAAAATTTTATTGGTTCTAAGCAAGATATAAAAAATCTAAGTACAGGCTTCATTCCTAATTTTAATTCTGCACAATTTTAGGCCGATTTTAACACCCTACTACAATAAATACTACAATTATTTGTCGCCTGTACTATTTATCATAGGAAGTTGAAATAGGGCTCAAATTGTAAATAAATTTCCCCCCGTTTGTTAAAGCTGTAAATATTGTTTTGATTTTGCTTCCGAGCTAAAATGCGAAGGTAGCGGAAGCTATGTGATCGATGTAATGAAGGAATATTTTGTGTTTCCAATTTGTCAAAATTTCCAATATACAGAAATCCGTTTCAGTCATCAGGGAACATTTTTAGTTCCGTGTCTGTCTATCGGTCTGTCGCTCAAATTTTTGCGAGCCAACATTGCTTAAAAACCATACTTGTCTAATATAATTGAAATTTTGATGGTAGGTCACAATTTGATGGTAGCCCATTGTTGGCCCCATATAAGTTCCAGCCTTCTTCACCCATTTGTTTCTCTTCCACATGTTCACAAACATATATTTATTTTCTCCAATATCGTCAAAAGTAATCAGATGATTTTTATGAAATTTGAATGATTTATCGAAAATAGCCCGCAGATAGGCCTTAGATTTAAAGTTTGCTGAATTGATATTTTAATTCGTGGCAAAATCAAAACAATTATGAAAAATTTAAAAAACAGGGGGAAAATTAAATAAATGTTACAAAAATTGGTTGTAAGAACATAAAATCATTAAAGCATACGAAATAGGACACGAGGACGCTATGTGCCACAAAAATTGGCAGACTGTTTTTTATTTTAGGATAATATAAGTGTTAGTTGCTGGTTTGGAGCCAACTTTTGTACGAGAAGATGTAAGTCGTTTTTTACGGACGATTCCCACGTCCTTGCAGCTCTATTTGGTTTTGTATCTGACTTAGTTTGTCTCTGTCTCTTTCTGAACTCTATGTAGAAACAAGTAAGATACTTAGCGAGATTGTGGTGTGTAGCTATATCTGGGTATTGGAAGGATCTGTGTCTGTCAGAGTTCAAAGCGATATCCTGCTTAAGACTGCGTACCGATCTTGTGCAAGGTCATCACCTTGCCACGCCCTGACTACAAAACCAGGATGCTGTAAAACCTCTCCTCATTTCAATCCGCAAAAAAAAAAAGTTTCTTCAATGTCATTTTAATAATTAACTGATATGAACTTCTCTACCTAGATATATAAATGTTCTTATACCTTGATTATGATCTATTTTGTCTTTCTAATTTAGACATTTATTATGGAATAATTAATCATTTATTAAGGCTTACATTAATTAATTTATTTTTCCTTCATATCTTATTTCCTGTTATTGTCATATTTAGGTGCATGTTTTCAAATAGAATTCTTAAATAGTCTCTATCCTTCATTTGTTTTTATTATATAATTAATAATGTTAAGATCTGATTAACGTTATAATTGAACAAGAAGTTACTTTTAAATTACTTTATTATTGCTTCCTAGTTTACCGAAGGTAACGGAAGCAATGTAATCGTTCTAAAGAGCAAAATATTGTAGTCTTAAATTTACGTTCTTTTAGTTGTCCAACATATCGGCGATATATAAAAAATATTAAAATGAAATTAATAAAAAAAAAGAAAAAAAGTTTTTTTTTTTTTTCGCAAATGCTGAGATGCAAATAGCACCTGTGTGATATATTCGTTCAATTCGGCCACACGAATCGTTTGATGAACACAAACAGATATAATTTTTAATTCCTAAGTCTTTGAAACGAGGAACTCTCTTGCACTCGTTTGAAAAATATATCCGTAGCAAGAACTGACCTCCTTTGATTTATAATATGCGTCCGACTATGTTGTAAGCGAAAACTGTCGAGAATAATGAATGCAAAACTAATACATAGTGGGTTGACTCGGTTTTGAATATTTATTAATACGCTGTCTGATTTCATTTCAGAATCAAACAGAGCATATCATTATTTATATAAAATTCAAAGGTGATTTCAATATAATAAAGATTTTGGTGCAGGCAAGATTCTTCTCTCACTGAGGTTTTTTAATGATAAGAAAAACATAATAATAATGTTAAATTATTCAAGAGACGGACCGAGACACGCGTCAAAATAAAATTAGATACTTTGGTTGATGCAAATTTGTTTTTGGGGAATTTATAAATTCTAATGAGGCCGATATTGTCGGTGAGTTTAATGTGGAAATAATTGTTAGTTCGATTCTGCTAATTTCTAGAGTTACTTCAATAATTTTAATTGTTCTGTAGGTGAAATTTAAATAAACTTGGGTGTATACCTAACAACTTAATATTTAAGTGTTAATAAGTACTTAATTATGGAAACTTAAAAGTGTAAGTAAGCTGGGCCGTCCCTAGGGGTATAGGCGCCCGGGTCAAAGGCATCTTTGGCGCCCCCCCCCCCTTATTGCCAAATTCACCTAGTAGTTAAGAAGGGGGCCTGGCGGCGCCCCCTAGACGTGGCGCCCGGGTCAGCTTGACCCGGTTGAACCACCTAGGGACGGCAAGTAAGTACTTAATATTATGTAACATGTAACTTAATATGTATAGTCCTTATGTGTGGTTAAAATTCAATCTAGAATTCAGTATTACCCTCTTATGGGCACATGAATGCGTTTTATCTAGTTTCGCAGGCACGTCGGTCTCTCAGACCACCATTATTGGATCAGAGTTTTTTACCTATATTTTAATTTTCACACATATGCAAGATACCGTCTTTATAAAACCATTAAAATCACAATAAGGATTAGAAAATTATAAACTTATATCAAATTGACGGGCATAGAGTAAGTACAAGAAGAGTAGAGTACAACAGGCATAAAAAAAATTGGTTACAAAGGATATCTGTCTGTCACACAGGTAAACATATTAAAAAACCATATACGAGACGGTCTATCAGACCACCAATTTTTGACCTATATCAGACCACGTGTTTTAGAAACCCAAAAATATAGGGAATCGGTGGTTGCGGCAGAATAAAAAGTGTGGCAATGAAGAACTCATGGATCCCCACCAGTTTGGTGCGTATGGAGTATAAGGTAACGATTCTTATGTACTATATAGCGGTCTCATAGAACGATGCGCCTACCAGAGAGATATTAATGAAACTAAGATAGTAAAATCTGCTATCATATTGTCGAAATAATTCAATATTTAATATATATAACACAGGTTAGTTTTTAGTATCATTGTGGGCTGGTAATGACAAACTCTAGTTGTCAATCTAGTCTGTAATTAATGTTGCATTTTTTTTTTAGATCAAACTAACGTTCATATAATTTATTATGTGAACGTTAGTTTGGTCTAAAAAAAAATTTATGTGACCTGTAAACAAATCTGCATTCGTGTTAGCTCAATTACTGCTTTAAAAATTTTTTTTATCTTAGTTTGTGCAGTCAGAAAATCAATTCGTTTGGTCAATTGAAATAAAACCACTTGTACGATAATGGTCTGTGTAACTATTACTAATTTGTAGACATATCGGTAGTAATTATTAATTTGATGCAATTGAAGGATAATCATTTTAGTTTAATAACAATAAGGTAAAAGCACCAGTGGCGGACACTTTAAGGTCGAATTTCTGTTTTAACCGTTGTATGACCCTCTTAATGATTGGCTATTAACCTCGTATATACATCAATGAATTTATTAAATCTTCTTCTTTTAATTGATTATTGTAAGATTGTTCTATAATCATGCTTTATATTTTTAAAATTAAAAAAATGAACTACATGTTTTTTCACCAGTAGTGGACACCCAAAAAAATGCATGTTCCTAAACCGGACACTTCATGTTCCATTGGTGGACACAGTAATATATTTCAAATTTTGCCTTCATATATATCTTATAGGCATAACACTATTCTTGGAAATTAGTTGTCATCATTATATCTAGTAAATAAATAATAATAATTGTAATTAAGATGAAAATATCAGCAATATGCAACCTAACATAAGCGAGTATTTTAAAAAATAACGTTTATTATTTACAAATAAAATTACAATAAATATAGAAAATTAAAGGGGAACAAGTTATTAAAACAAAATATTTTTTTATTTATAAAACACGTAATTGCAATACAAAATATGTGTGAAACAAATATGTGGAAAACAATCATAAAAGAAAATTAAATTGCCTATTAGATAAACCATAAATAAAAACGTTATATTACTACAACAGCTTTTTTGGAATTATTATCTATGAGCCTT
Organism: Gerris lacustris; assembly: GCA_951217055.1. NCBI lineage: Eukaryota > Metazoa > Arthropoda > Insecta > Hemiptera > Gerridae > Gerris > Gerris lacustris. Next base: position 37,594,862 of record OX578282.1, on the reverse strand, counting down.
CTTATTTTGGTAACACAATTACTCATATATTAACTACGGTTTTATTTACAAATTATGGATGAACTTTATATGATTTCAATAATATCAGATTCAGTACCAGTCTAATAAAAATCACAAATCATTTATGTTTAACTAATATTTCTTAACATTAATTTAATATTCCTAACACAAGCGAGTATTTTTTAAAAAATAATGTTAATATACATATTATTTTAAATAATATGTAGCCATACATGTTTTCTTTGAAATAATTGAAAGTGGACGAGTGCCATATGATTTTTGAACTGAAGCTCAGGAAACAGTCAAATTTTAAGCTACTATGGTAGAAATAATTGGATTTCTTTTTAAAATAATTGAAACCATTTTCTACCAGGTTTGTTAAAAAAAAGTATTCTTCTTCTTAAGATCCTCGATAATTTTTTTAACAATATCAAGAACTTTATCTTTTGTAACAGGGAACCCTGCCTGAACAGTGATATTATCCAAGATACCAACATTTATTTCTCTCTTTCTCCTCTTCCTTTTTCAAAATAGAATCAGGTCCCACTTTACGTTCAATAGGTCTCGCCTTGTAATTTAATGCAACACGAGGAACTTTATGAACTCTTGCAGCCGTCGCAATCGCCATTCCTCCATAGAGGTCAGCAATAGCATTTTTCATTTGATCCTCAGTATAATTAAGAATCTTCTTTCTTCTCTTCAGGGCCATATCATAATTAATATCTGTAAAAAGTAGAATATTTTAATAAAAATATTTTTAAAAAATATATAAAAATAAAAACTATAACATGAAATATATAAATAAGCAGGCATTTAAAAAATATAATAGGTTCCTAACCTAAAGAAATAAAATATGCCTACCGCATTGCAAACAAAATCAGTGGACCAATACCGGACACCACTGAGTACCAGTAGAGGACACCCTGTCCGCTTTTGGTTCTCGTTATCACACAACAGTCAAACTCGTATCAATATTTTTCAAACTTTATGAAAAGATCAACTGATTATTCAGATTAAACATTTTTTAAAAATGATTTTGAACCAGTAGCGGACAGGGTTGTCCGCTACTGGAGAAACCATTAATTAAGAGATCCAGAAGCGGACATGTATCGTTGCAACGATAATTGTAGTATTACGAAAATAATACAGATAGAAACTTCAATGTAAATATGTGCAAAAACATTTAATTATATTAAAAAATAATTTCATCCATAAAATAAATGACAAAACCTTAAATACTTACCTTACCTTCCTTAAGCGAACAGATAAGAAACCACGTTGTTTGACATGAGGCGTCCTAGCCCTCACTAAATCCTGAAGTTACAACCCCACCCCATTCTTCCAACCTCCCACGCTTTTAACCATAACTGCTAGAGTCCACTACTGAAGAGTACAGCAAAGACTCGTCCCTTTAACTCATTCCGATTTCTTATTATCAGTTATTGAAGTCTCAAGTGTCCACCACTAGTACAGTGTCCGCGACTGGTACTTTTACCTTAATGACCTGATAAATTATCTGAGAACTTATGGTCTCATGATATAGTTTGCGGTCTTTATTCCTAGAGAATAAAGTAGTCCTATATCTGTATAGGAATGATTTAACTTTTTAATTTTCATAGTATAATAGGTAAAGGATTGCATAGATAGGTAAGAGAAAGTATTGTGACACCATGAAAAACCAATTTTCGAGATTTTGACGGATGAACGTTTTGAGATCTCCTCTCTCCGAAATGTGGTTACTAGGAAATGTCGTCTGTGCAGACACGTGGAGCATAAACCACTGGACCGATTTCGATGAAATTTTGCACACATGTTCGAAAAATCATACCCCAAAGTAAAGTGGAGCAATACATTTTTGGGCCCCACCCCTTAAAAACACTGCGAAAACACGTTAAAAATAAATTATTTCTCAAAAACGGGTTCCATGATTTAGATTAAAAATTTTTAAAATAATAAGTTCTTCTGCCTTAAAACATCTAGGTTTTTGAGAAAATAGCTATAAGTGCTGTCGCTAAAAAAAAACCGTGTTGGGTTCGATTCCCAACCGTAGAAGAGTTATATTTATGGTTTATTTAATTTAGATAAAATTTTCAATGATACATAAAGGTAACCATGAAAACTAGAAACAACTAATAAATGGAAAAACACTGTACCAAGTAATTATTTACTCGTATTTGAGAAGATTAGGACAGATTATTTTAAACATAAACTCCCCGCGATAAAATTTTGTTGCACACCTCTGTTTTTATCAACTAAGTTGATTTGTTCTCAAAATTTAAAAAGAAGCATTGTCTTTTTATGATGCTGTGCAAGCATATGAAAGAGTATAAGTTACTAGATAGAGAAACGGATACAAGACTGAGTGGAAGTAATGGTTGGTTAGTCCAACAAGACATGAGTTGATTGTTTAATGAAGATAATAAGAAGGTAAGGCTACAGGGAGGTTAGTATAGCTCATTAGCGCAGTTTAACAACTAATATCTCATCTAACATCACTCTAAGTAAAATAAGTTTCACTTTCAACTTTAAAACTACCGACTTCCTGAAAACTCGTGTACATTATATACTTGAGGTACATAACTACAACCGAAGACCATCTTCATACACCCTTATTTTCCCATCAACTTTAATTACGATACAATACCTTTAAACCTATTTACTAAAGGAAAAACCAAAAGAGTACTAAATAGATTTTTTTTTCACATTACACTAAAATTAGTGAAAATCAGTTGTGCACATTAAAAAACAAGCATAAGAAAGCACTCTACTCAAGTTTCCATTTAGGTAATTACACGTTTTCACACTTTTATACAAATTAAGTAGTCTTTTTCTTATATTATCGCAACAAGAATAGAAGAGGAAGAGAACAAGCGGAAATTAGTAATCAAGCAATAATATATAAAGTTTCACATTTTTAAAATTACTTGTGGATGGATGCGACCATTATTTTGTTAACATCATGAAAGGATGCTCTCTCTGCTCTGGTACAAGTGTCTTCTTAAATTTGCACTTTTAAGCTCTGGAGACGAGTTGAGAAATTTATTTTACATAAATACGGGAAAAAACTGTTTTGTAGGTTTTTTGAACTATCTAATTAAAGAGGGGTTGTCTTTTTTAGGGTCCCTCCTAAAAAAGTATTGTGATTAAAATTAGATTTTGAGGGATCTACACGATATTGAAAAGGGTTTACTTAATTCGTAAGATGGACCCTTTTAGGGGCGAGGAATACAAATTAATTCTTTTATCTACGATTGATACGAAATATAAACATTATATCTTTGTTTAGATGCGTAGAAAGTGATTATTTACGTACTTGTATTCATTGCGCATGCGCGTCTCATAGTTCTGAACAATTCCTCTTCTTTACCACACTAGTGCGGTAAAGAAGAGGAATTCTTCAGCTTTACGCACGATTAGCAAGTTTGTTTACATTTAACAAAACTAATTTGCTGTTTTTTTGTTTTTTTTTATTAAAGTAACGGTTTATATCGAGTTTTTAGTGAAAAACAATGAGTGAATCAAGTGACTTAGACGAAAATGTGGAGAATAATACTCCTCCAGAAATAATTAATTCGGCAATAAATACAACTCAAGAATTAATGCCATCTTTATCAAGAGAGAGAGATACGAACTTACATACAGCAAGTTTATTTTTTTCTGTATTTATTATTTAAATCTAACAATCATAGATAAAGTACGGTACGCAACTCGAGCGAAAAAGGCATTTTGCATTGCTCGTGTGGTTTTACTACCCTCGCTGTCGCTCGGGTGCAAACTCCACACTCGCATGCAAAATGCTACTTTCCGCACTCGACGCGTAATGTACTATTACAGACGTTTTAACCCTTTCTTTTAAGGTAAATCTCTGGCAAACTTTATTTCTTTAATAACAACCACAATTATTTATTTTTGTGGTTGTTATTACAGAAATTAAGATTGATTGAGGATGGTCATAAAAGAAATGGTTAAAATGATATATTTGTATTCATCACCTTAAAGGGTCAATGGGTATTATTAATTCAATAAAAAAAGGTGTTGAGTCCAACGTACTCTATAAAAGCATTAACGGCTTAATCCTTTTAAGTTTATCCTTTTTAAGTAAAACCCCTTATTATTCACCCATCTTTGTATACGTTGTTTACGATGCAAATAAAGATTTTTTGTGATGCCGTAAAAGTAACATACAAAAAGCCTGACCACAAACTTCTCACTAACATCCAAACAACTTTTGAAAAATTTCAATGACAAATTTTATAAATCATACCCTCGACGATTTCAATACAATGTCCTCATTAGATTTCTTATGATTAACAAACCTGGAACAAAAAATAAATGAAATTAAAAAACAATAATAAAAATGATTAAGAATGAACAAAAAACGGAATTAGTATAAATATTTTTTCAAGATAAAATCGGATCCAGTAATTAGTAACGAACCCTTTTCAGACAATATATATATATATATATATATATATTTTTTTTTTTTATTTATTTTTTTTTGTGGGTAGATGAGTTATTTTTAAAAGCCGCAGATTAACCTTGAATTGAAGTGCGCCGCACTTTTATAACCCTTAATGTCATCGAACTTTTATAACCCGCATAATTTATTAAGGTAAAAAAAATATCAAGATTAACTTATTACGCCTGCAGACTTATTACTCTTAAGTTTCGGTGAGTAATACACAATTAAATTCAACCCTACGTTTCCGACATATCGGCATTAGAAATAAAATCAATGCAAAGAAAATGTTTTTCTAAAGATGTGAAAACAATAATAAAAATAAATGCCATCAAAAATGCAGAACATTTTTATGATAAAGGCTGAGAATTAAATTCCGTACATAGTATATGAAAACTTTTTATCTAGTGTTTATGTAGTTTATCTTTAGTTACTTAATATAATATATAAGTAAGAATATTATAATTTATTTTAAGAGTTTTATTGTTTTTCAGAGTATATTTCAGTTTGCGCTTCAAGATATTAATTTTCGTAATTGCTTCCACGTCTTAAACTAATAATTGTATTTGTTTTTAAAGAACTCCAATTGGAATGTACGCTTGTGAATCGTGTCTTACTGACTAATATTATTATTATTATTATTATTATGTACGCTTGTGAATCGTGTCTTACTGACTAATATTATTATTATTATTATTTTTAAATATATTATATAAAGAATGAAATCATAAGTTTTATTTAAAAAAAAAACTGCTCAATACTTTTAGATAACAATTTAAAAATCGAAAATTTGACACTCTTCTTAGTAAATAAATCATATTTTTAATTTAATTTTTTGTTTTGGAAGTTTAGTTTTCACAATTTTAACTAAATTTTTTTTTTTGCTCAAAATCTAAACGGACTTTTTTATTTAGTTTTGGTTTACTTGTAAAGAAAACGTTTATATAAACAAGTAATTAAATATCATAATATTTAAAGAAGAATAATGTATTGATAAAATAAATAACGTATATTCAAATGTTATATTTGGAATTTTAAATTTCACGAGAAGAATCTCAAGAGAATTAAAGAGAGAAATCACATCCACATGTTAATGTACTATCTTGCTAAAAGAAAAAACAAATGTGGGAAAATCAAGCTCGTTTATTACCTTGGAAGAGATTATTTGTTATTTTATTTTTCAATTCGCTGAAAAACTACTTTGATTAAAAAAAAGCATAAATAAATTAATAAAAAACAAAAGTATAAGGAGAGTGGATATAAGAAGTAAGGGGTTAGACTGGTTTGACGGAACCTCAACGTCCTTGAGTGCTGAACCAAGGACGGCCACCGCCCCTTAACTGTAGTATCCAGTATAATACTCAACAGAATGCTTCAACAGTTCGTTTTTTATTAGACTTTACTCAATCTATTTTCCACTTTGCTCGAAGTAATAGATCATGCTTCATCACGAACCGCTTTTCTGTTTTATTTAACTGGAAGTTAGAAGATTTTTTAATGCTTTAGTTACTAATACAACATTATTACATGAAGTTAGTGTCATAGAAGCATGATGTTTTGGCAATAATCAACATAAACATGGCAATAGCCCAAATTCTACTCCTTTTATATAATTTTGTTTTGACCACTGATGTAAATATGCATTTTGAATCACTAAATCAAGTTTTTATCTTAATCTTATAATAATAAAATTATTTTGAATTTGCAGATAGCTATTTATTTCAGGTGAAAATTCTGCTTTTTGATTTGAAGTTTTAGTTGAGTGGAAGTTTGTAACACTTTCTTAGCGTCGTGTTATCTCTTAACTGTGAAGTTTTTTTATTTAACATATCTATTAATTTGGTACGAGTGTAGTGATACAAATTTTGATTGAATGACATAAATTATCTTGAGAGAAGAGCCTACCCAGTGCCCAGTGCTAGATCTTCTGACGTGCATTAGATTGTTTTAGTACATCAGGGGTGTGAATTATAGTAGCTGGACTCGAGGCCAACACCTCTTTAGACAACGGTGTGATTGGCCAGCTATATGGAGGAACGCCATGGATTTTTACTTGGGTTGAGAGGGTGATTTAGGGTTTCATGGATTTTTTTATGGCAGGAAGAAGGTCATGTACAAAAGGAATTCTGAGGTTATGATGGGAAATTGGAATTGGATTGAAAGGATTGGAGCGTATAAGAATTTGAGCACTTGGTTGTTCCCCAGAGCTCAATTCCATAGGGTGAAATAGACATAAGGATTTAATTGTAAATAAAGGGATCATGAAGGGAAGCTTTGATGCTTGGGATCACTCTTAGGTTGAGGATGACTGGAGGACAAGTAGAATGCCTGATGAGTATGAATGTTACATGGACACTTTTCTGCTAATTTATTTTTTAACCTGAATTTCCTCTACCATGGTTTTAGGAGGATAAGGTGGTTATGAATGTTGGTAGCTGCTATGTTGGGATCGTAGGCGAAGGCTTAGCTGCGAGCTAGAGTATAGATTCACTTTCATTGGAACTTGGAATGCTATGGTCCGAGCGTGTTACCTCATATCAGTTAGTTGAAGTATAGATTCGCTTTCCTTGGAATGCTATGGTCCTTGTTTATGCGGCAGGGCAGTGGAGCTTGAAAACTTTTACTTTCCTTTATTACTTTCTGTTTCATTCTCCCACACAATTCTGCCTCTCTTAATTCTTTACTTCCTAAACAGTGCCTTCTTCCTACAAACCTAATTCGAATAACAACATTACAGTAAATTTGTTGCTTCCAAATACTATTTCAATGATATTGGAAACAACTCTTCTGAATTTAATGTTTATTCTAAGTTTCTATGTATAGCAACTGCTTATCTTTGAATTTCTTAATTAAAATCTCAGAAGTAATAATATGTTGGGATGTACAGTGAACCGAAGTTCAAGGGCTAACATAACCTAGGTTCGATTGCCAAATTAATAAAACTGGAGGGAAATGTTCCACAATATTGATCACTAAGGGAATTCTACACAATTTAAAAAAAGTTTTAAATTGTTTAATGTGACCAAAATCAACTCTATATTTGTTCAAATCCTTAATTCGAACTTATTATTAGATTATGTGTAGCTTTATTCCTTGTGTAAAGGTCAGACAGAAATGAAGAATTAAAGCGAGGGAACGGATCCGGTTGGTTGAAATCAAGGCAAACCAATGAAATATAAATTTGCTTATCTCTTTTTCACTAGAGGCTCGTGTTCTGACCTTTACACTTGGTTATATTTTTTAGGCCTTTTCCATTTTAACCAAACCATTTCGAGAGATCGTTCAACTGATTCAGTTTTCAAGGTCGGCTTCCAATATATATATTGTACTTTTTTCTTCTTTGCAAACGAAACTTTGATTTTTATTATTCTTATTATTATTACTTTATTTAAGAAACAGGACAAGAACTTATATTAAGGGATATGAGAACAAAATGTAAACTCAGTGTTTTTTAGTTACTTCTGAGGATCAATTTTGGTTTGATTTTTTTTATATTATACGTTTTTTTAAAGTTTTGTGTCCTTGACAAAGGTCTTTAAAATTCCGGAGATGCAGCCTTCTGAATAATGCAATCCTATCTGAATTTTAGATTCAAGCATTAAATTTTCCTTGCACTTACACACACAGATATACAATATATTATACTTATTATACACACAAATATGTATAATATCTTGTGTGCACCAGCTTGATAAACTAATATGTTGGAAATAAAATGTGGCCTATTAGATAATAGAAAAAGGCCTATAAGAAATGAAAATTATTTAAAATCTTAATAAATAAATATTTAAAGCTATCAACTGAAATTAGCATTTTGATTGAACATGATGATAGTAGCAACATGTTAACAGTGGATTACTGAGATATCAACCGCATTACACAGTAGAGCACAGGATAGAGAGATTAACCTCATTAACACATTATCTATTGAACCGGAATAACATTAGTTTCAGGCATCACCATCTTGAACAACTCAAATTAATCCCTCATACAGTTGTTATTGATAGAATTATTAATGATTTAAAGGAAAATTACTGATACAAATTTTATAGGTTGTGATATTATCTCATAGCATTGGACTGATTAATTTTACTTTTTAACGTTAATAGTAATTACGAATTAAAGAATAAACTTATAAGGGAAGACTTAAGAATAGTAATACTCCTCTATCCAGCAAAAATATCAAAGGCAAGTAAATGTAGCATTTCACATCCGATTCTGGTAAAGGCTCACACAAAACAAAAAACTTAGGTAAATTCAATGAAAGTTTTACATTCTTTGTTTAGATCACGTTGTCAGGGGTTATTTGTTCATAAACTCAAATACTTATTGTATTATTTTACTTCCCGATATGTTATGATTGACTTGGTGCACACACATGGTAAAGTTACAATGAAACTTGTTCCCTGCACGTTGCATTGTTTTCGGAAAAGATATCCTCAGACATAACCCCTATTTCTTTTTTAAAAAGTTTGATTACGTGGCTTTGTACTAAATTAAATTCCCCGAGATCCATTGCAGATCGGACTTTATGCAAATAGTTTAGGTCAGTGTTTTCTCATCAGATACAATAGAGAAAGGAGGCGGTTTCCTTTTGCAGATCGGTTCCGCACATCGGAGACCACATTAGATCTTTGGAACTCAGATCTAGACGTCGGTGGAGACGTTACGGTCGTGGTTCGGGCCATCTGATAGAAGGAGGACTGTAAATGTTTCGCCAGTCCGAGACTGGGATATTTAGCCAAGGAAATGCAAGAGTGAACTGCATTCGTTTCCTTGAGATATCCATCACAGTTGTAAACGTTTGTTGGTTCATAGTTTAAGATTTCTTTTTGTATAAGAATTTGATAAAGATCAGGGTTTTGCTTCCTCGTCTAGGGCTATCTTCTAGGATTTTAAATTGAAGTAACTACCAACTGATGAAGTCTCGACTTAAACATTATTTCGAACCGTCCTCACAATTTTCAATACCTAATAATGCTTCTACGATCACATCACCAACGATTGGTATATATTATATAAAATAAATAGGACTTCACATCCCTCAAGACGCCGGTTTTCACGTTAATAGTACAGAATAAATGTTTCTTACCTGACTCAACTGGTTGTTTTAAAACGATTCTAAACAAAATTTTATGGCAGTAATAAAGCAACTATTTATTTTTAAAAAATGATACATTTTGAAAACCGGAGAATGTAAAAATCGTAACAACTAATCACCTGTCAAGAGTCTTTGAGTAATTAGAGAGTGCATTAGAGTAACAATGACAAAACATTTTAACAAGAAAACCTCTAAGACAAGGCAATAAATAGTTTTGACTGAAAAGCACCTTGCTCCATACAGCCACGTTCCTTTAGTTCCAAACCTACTCTAATAAATTAGTAATTATTTCAATTTTTTTCTAAAAGCATCGAGTTCGAGGCCTTTTGTTAAAAGAACGCAGGTTAAAAGCAAGATCGTGAGTGAAGGGAATAATTTTGAGCATTGTAACACTTAGAGAGAGAGAAAAATTAAATCAGAAATAATAGATATAACATTAAATTTGTTGATAATAATATTGCAATAATCGTATAAGCAGATAGTTCATATTTGTAGTACCTATATGCTTAGAAGAAAAAATTGTTTTACTATAAAATCAGTTAAACGGTAATAGAGAACAAGAACATAGCGGAGTATATACCAGAGTATATAAGTTTATTGTACTAATTATAAATGAAACAATTTTATTTACAAATAACAAGTAAAACAAAATTGGGTTATTAGATATCGATCTCTTCAAACATCTACTCTATGTAATTTATTATTATTAAATATATCTCAACTCTCTATAGAGAGTTGAGGCAACATTGGCACTGCGGTGACTCAACATATTAATGGATATGTCTTAACTCTCTTGTGATTCAACAAATCACCAAATGTGTCTGAACTCTCTCCAGAGAGCAACATTGGCACTGGTGATACAACATATTAACGGACATGTCTCAACTCTCTTATGATTCGACAAATCACCAAATGTGTCTCAACTCTCTGGTGACTCACATCACCAAATATGTCTCTCAACTCACTAGTGATTCAACACACAACCAAATATGTGGTTTTAGGAAAGTTGCGTGGACAACTCGGCTAGACTACAACTTCCTTGCTTGCAATTAAAACAACTTACATTGTTAAAAGTTGTTTAATTTAGTAATAAAATGTTAATTATTAACTATTGGCTAATAATGCTGTATTTAATGACAAGTAATGATCTCGAAGGATTGGTTTTCAGCTTGTTTGTCGAAGACTCAAGTCGGTGTTGGCTTGAAGCCACCAACAGAATCCTTGTAAAGGCATTGACAAGTCAGCATGGAGACGTGACTCTCTATGAATATTCAGAATCATCTTTTAACACTTTCTCTTAGTGCCGACATAACCTCGCTCTGTATATGAATCGAGTCATTTGGAATCTTATGTCTTATCCACAACTTAGTGAGCTTTTTTCGCGCCTTACAATTCAAACCTAAATTAGCTTCACAACCGGATTGAATTTTTAATTAGATAACTCTCATGTTTTAAAATATGCGACTTACACGAAATAAGATAATATATACAGAACGGAAGTATATATTTACTTTCTCTTAGCGAAATATTATACATTGGGAGAAAGTATTGGACTTAAGAAAAAATTGTGTTTCCAGGATTTTAATGGATTTAGACGTTTCCAAATTTCATTGAATCCTTAAAGAGCCATTTAAAACAGTTTATCTGTGTTCTACGTTACACTATTGAACACATTTTAATAACATTAAGCTGATGTATTTAAAAAAAAAAAAAAAAAAAAAAAAAAACAGTCGTATAAATCAGTGATAAATAATACTTAGCAGCTCTAAATTAAGCGGGCCGTTTTTCAAACGCTGTTTGCTGTTATTATCTTGTATCACTATTTGAATGCTCCACAAATATCGGTAGTGACAACTGATGTTAAAATAGTTATTTGTGCAACTACTGCGTGAAGTGGCACTTTGCTGCATTCGAGAGAAATGTTTACACACGAGTCGCTGGTGAGGTCGAAAACTTCTCGAGTGCAGCATAGACGCACTTAAAGCTCGAGTTGCTCATTACATTTTTCCTACAGTTAGTTAATGTATAAATAAAATTTTAACACTCTTCAAAAAACAAATAATTAAATAAAATATAAAAGTACAATCAACAACTACTGACTCTCGTCAACAATAACAACTACACCAGCTGTTCTGTTTAAAGCCAGTGTTGCTAACTTTTTTTTCAAGCTTATACCATTTTACCTGGCTAGCAGAGCAGGAGCATATTATTTTATGTTCGAAAGTTGGACCACTAGAGTAAATGCATCTGCTGTTTTGCATACTATTTTGAGTCACTTTGTCTAGTGACTGTAGGAAAAATAAATTAATAATAAAATTGTTTGGAAATTGAAAGTAGCTAAATAAAATATAATTTACTCGTACTTTTTTAAAATAGGTGGATTTTAAGGTTCCCTTTCTTTTTGTAAAAATAGCTTTAAACAAAAATAAATATTAATAGTTCGATTGTTTCGCAATTTGGATAACCGTCAAGAAATTATTTGACGGAACAAAACAAGAGCTTCTGATGATTAGAAATCGTATTAAAGAAGAAGAAAAAAGGAAAATAACGAAACTTCTTCGCTTTAACCGTCTATAAGAAATAAACTTACAAAGAAAAACTACCGAGCACTGTCTCGCTAAATCACTATCGTCTTGTCATTTAGTATCTTCAAAAAACATTAATTCCCATTGAAAATGAAATAAATCACTTTAGCATCTCGGTGAATTAACATCCAGACTGGGAACATTGAGATTCCATCAATCTTCTTTATCGTTCAAACAGATCGCAAAACTGTAAAAAGCTTTTTTATCTCTTTATGTTCTTTGTGTAAAGATGTTTCATTGAAAAAAAAAATCAGACGTAACAGTTGGAAGAAGGATAGCGACCTTTCGACAGTTATAACAGAGTCTTCTTCAGCACAATAGACTTAGTTTTATAAGAGAGAAAGGCTTCCTCCCCTGGAGCTAGTAGCTCTATGCAGAATAGAATTCGACTTCCCATCGACTAACCGGTTAGACCCAACAGCTCCTTACAATGAAGCACCAAGGAAGCGATATGAAAACATCTAATGGTGGTTTTCCGATAGATTTATAAACATCGATCAGATCTTAAAATCATAATGTAACGAGGGAAACAAACAATCACTTAACTCCCCTTTTTAACAAGACATCTCTTCAACAAGCTATAGATCAGTTTTTATAGATCGTGCTGAAAATTAGCTGCCGATAAATAAAGAAGTTCTAAGATTATACAAAAACATTTACAAATAGGAAAGTTAATTATAAATTCTTAGTGATTACACATCAGTACATTTTTTTAGAATATTGTAAAACAATATGTCATTATCGCGAGAAAAATCAGGTCCCTGAAAAAATATCTTTATACGCCGACAGTGAGAGGTTAGGTTCAAGTTATTTGTACGATAAATTTTATAGAATTTTCAGTAATAATTAAATTAAACTACGAAAATTCAAAACAACTATAAATAGAAGAATTGGACCAAGTAATTATGTACTCATATATATATATGAGAAAGTCTGTCTGCGTTGTTTCCGAACGATTGTTTTCCAATGTACTAAACTCTTTTAAAGAATGATTTTAAGAAAAATTCTCCACATAAAAAAAAAAAATTGTCAAAGTAGCCTTCCGTCATTCGAAAGGTCAATGTAAATAGAGTACATTAATAAAATAAACTATTTGCTGTAGCGGACAAGACTACAATATGTAAGAGACCAACGCCAAGAGATACATTTCAATTTTTTATTTTTTATTTTGGCTCGCAAATTCCTTATATGATATGTAAGTAGTGATTTTCATCCCTAATGTCTATTTTTGTCAAAATATATGTTATGATATTGGGGATATTAATTGAGTTTTATCAATTTTAGTGTGACAGTTTTTTCGCGCATTGGTCGGGTCGGCGTCAGCACACGGAGCCAGAACCCAACCTAACGGACATCGCGAATCCATTTCAACCAAATCTCTTCAAAATTAAGAGGATTGTAGATAATAATGAATAATCGGCCAAAATGATTAAAAAGGATTTGTGCAGGTTACATCATCTCGTCATTTTTAATTAGCCTGTTTGTGTTTGCGAACAAAAGATCAGAGATGCTTTTTGTTAAAGTTTTTAATTGGCGCAAGAAACCAGAGTTACGATTGTTTCTTAGAGGGAGACTTGGAGGAGAAAATTCACATCATTAGATGTTACGAAAGAATGAAATTCTTCTAGAGGAAGGTAAACAGACAACCCACTTCCTAACTGACCTAAATATTCAGTTCCACTCATCTCTAGATATACCGTCAACATACTACTGCTATTAAAAACACTTTCATGCAGTATTAACAACCAGTCTCTCATATTTATAACCATCAATAAGTAAGTTCCTGTCGAAATTCCCCGAGAAACTACCAAATTTTTAGTTCCTCATTAAACATTAAAAAAATTTTAAATGTAAATTGACAGACTTCAAACTCTCTTTCGATAGTAAGGTTAACATGAAACAGAACACTAAGCTAAAAATAAGTTTTCATGTAATTCTAAGTGGACACTATAACATTTAACTATTCAAAATTAGAGACATCACTGGGAAGTAATTGCATGCAAGTGCTTTTTAGGGTTCAGGGTTTCATATACGTTATTATATTATGAAATTACTTTTAATTTGACTTATACATAAAATTTATATATATATTTTTTTTAAAATATGTATATATGTATATGTAAAAATATATACATAATATATATTTGTAATCTAATTATCATTAGCTTTCACTTGATACCCACTCAAAATTAAGAAAAAGATTAATGTCTTAATTAAAAAATTAAGACCCATCAAAAGGTATTTGCATGAATTATTTCAAAATTTTAGGACTAGCCTTTTTTGGGGAGGGGGAGGGCGGCGGCACTTTTTTGATTTCGAGGATGACCTATGAAACCCTAAAAATCGCGTATATTGAAAGCTGTTTGATTATTTAAATGTTTTCCAAGTACAAAATGCAGCTTACGTATAGCTTAATTGACCGAGTGGTTTAATCTCTGTTCTTATTTGACCGTTCAGCATTTCGTTAGTTTTCTTTGTTTGTTACGCAGTAAATTTGAATTTTTCTTTGTCATAAACTATCAAAATTGGATTCAGGTAAACGATGGTATTATTTCTTGACTGATGATGGTATTTAATAGTTAAAAATATTCGCTGGCTTTGAGTAGAGCACGTAACATAGAGTAGGGTGTGGGACAATACTTGACATTTTCACGTCTTTTCCAATTTACGATAAAATGAAGACTCGTAACATGAATACGAAACACCATATATATTGTAGCGTCATGACATTCAATCATATATAATAAAATGTCAGTCAGGTGGCTCTTGTTCCGACTTAAACGGACGTGTATGAAGGTGAACACTGAGTTACGAAGCCTTGAAGCTGCGTGCCTCCCTTATAGCCACCACACCCCCGACCCATGATTAATTGATGCTGTGATGTTTGGACGTCGTATTAGATTAACGAATCGGAAGATTTGACTGATGGCATTATCGGTCGATTTCGAGGAACCTTTTCACTACTGTTCAGTTGTGTCGTTACAACTGTACGACCGACTTGCTTACTACTTAGATTCGTAGTTTAAAGTTCAACAGCTCATTCATCTAACTTCCATTAATTTGTCCTTGTGGACTTATTTTTTACTCTTCTTTCATTAAGCTATTTCAATAACCTTTTCTGTCTTAAGTATAATTATATTTAACAAATGTCAATGTGGTGAGTAATTTAACAAGGAAATTAACGGCACTACAGTCTACAAATTTAAATCAGTAATTATTAAAGAAAGGATATAAGCACTGCCTTGGTCAGGTGCTCCATTGCCGGTCACGGCTTAAATTATATTATTGAAATTTCAGGAGAGGAAAACCTCGGTTTATCCTGTAATCAGAATTATTTCGTAATTAAGATTGTTTGCAAATTATTTCATCCATAAGGAGAATCTAAATATTCTCGTTTAGCAAAATATTTCTAATGTTCATCACAAAAACATACATTCCATAGCGAAGTAAAGAAATAAAGTTAGTCGTTAATAATTGAGATTATACGTATATCTGTAGTGACAGGGTAGCATGATGCTTTTACTATATTTGAAGTATTGAAGAACAAGCCCAGGGAGATGAGTTGTGATCCAGGGAGCTGTCATGTGACTCAGGGAGCTATGATGTAACCCAGGAATACGTGATGTGACACAGGGAACCGAGGTGTGATGTAGGGAGCCGTGATGTGACCCAGGGAGCAATACGTCACTATTTAAATTAACGTTTTAACCATTACGCTAGCTAAAAATCAGTAAGATAATTTGAGTTGCGGTAAATTCGTTGTTTAGAGCATTATCAAGTTTTGCTTAGTAAGAGAGGATTAAGGTGGGAGTTAACGAGTATTTAAGTGCAGGAGTACCTCGACAGTAATCACCTTGGTGTTATTTAAAAACAAGTAATTAACTGGTTGATTACTCTTCACTTGTAATTACTTACATCCCACGCCTTTCAACCATACTCAACTATAATTCATTATAAATTCTAAACAAATACAGTAACTACTAATTATTATCATCTAGTATTAGAGATAAAAATATTGACAGAAATTGTTTGGATGATATCTATCTATAAACTTCAATTTTAAATAGGAAATTATCACTAGATATTAATAATCTAATGAGAATAAAACTCAAACATTATAAACACCAGTATAACGTCAAAGAAAACAATACAGTAATTATTCCATACGTGCTTATAAACATTATATTGGCAATTTATCAGTTATATAATCGAGTAGTGCCCCAACGACGAATAAATAATAAATTATCTCGAAATAATTTATTATTTATAAATTTATTCATTTATTTTTATTTTATTGCTTCCGAGCTTACCGAAGGTAACGGAAGCATTGTGTTCACTTTTTTGAACGAAAAACTTTTGTCTCCAATTTTAAAAATTCCAAGACAGAAATCCGTTTCAGACATCAGGGAACATTTTTGGTCTCGTGTCTGTCTGTCTGTCTGTCTGTGTCAGCGAATTATTAAAGTGTGACGATAACTTGAGTAAATGTCGACCGATTTTGATGAAATTTGGTAGACATGTTCATTTTATCAATGCCCAGGACGAGTTCGTTGGACAACGTTATCCGTCCAAGCGTTCACGAGCAACGCTCGCGTAAACTTGAACTTCAAATTTAAAATTGGAATTTTAGGTCGGGGAAAAAAATCTAGTTCTGACTAAGAATTTGCCAGAAGCAAAACACGCTAAAGTTTTCATATTAAATAAGTGTAGTCGTATAAATGACAGAGAATGAATAAGTATATCATTCACCACCACGAGAACAGCTTTTCAATTTATCAAGATATTCTGTTAAATAGATTTCGATGAATATTAAGCACCGGAAGACTCATTTGCTTCGAGAGGGTCTCATTTCAAATTCACATTGGAGATAAACATCTTACTCTGAGACTGAGAAGAAGCTACCGAACAGTAGTCACATTATTATCTATTGTTGCGATGCTAAAAATATAATATCTTGTCCAGACCATCAACGGATCTCATTCAAAGATAACATTTCAAAAGGGTCTCTTAATATTCGTTTTATTTCTTCAATGACGATCCTTATATACATTTTTTTAATCAGGTCCTTAAATCCTGTGTGTGTGGTCGGGTTTACCATTTTCTTTTGACAAGTCGTTCAAGGGCGTGACTTTCCAATTCATTTGCAAAAGGATACCTAATCTTATCTCAATTGAATTCTTTTTCAATGACCATTTTGAAGACTCATTTTCCAATGCTCATTTACAAGGAGTCATGTACCATTTGGATCATATTGGTTAATAAAAAGAAAATCTCAAAACTGTTAAGAATGACTTACAGAACTAATAAGAATTATAATTTTTTTTCTTCTTTAAATTTGCTTGGGTATAAAAGCAAAAAAGAGAATTGAATTGAAGAAGGTAGTATCATCTAGTAGTTCTGTCGACGTACCATTCTTCTCTTTACAACCGAGACATTACACTGTCAAAATAAGTGACAATGATCAACTAAAAAGAAATCTACTTCCAAGATCAAGTTTTGAAAGAGAACTGAGAAGAAAACGAAATGTAACGAGGGCTGACCACGAGACACTTCTCTTTCGTAACGCCTCGGGTTCCTTCACTCAGGATCCCTTTTTAAAAGAGAAGACGGGAGGACCACCGAAGAAGAAGTTAAAAGAATAAAATAGACCGTCCACATCTCCTATTCACATACGACCAAGATGTTACTAACGGAGGTCTTCTAGCCGAAGACGAGACGCAGAAACGATCAGAAGAACAAGTCCTTTCATAGAACATCGGATGACCAAATTGCAATTGGACTCTGTGGTACAGACTCGCAGTTAAAAAGAATAGTACAAGAAGAAAGGAAAGGATTCGAAGGACAAGAAGAACTAAGCGTATCGTCGTACTTGTCGAACAGTCCACTAAAAGATAACATGTCTAAAGAAGACAACTTCTCCACACTTGATCGTAGAAATTCTATTTAAACCCTAGATAATTGATTTAAGATTGGTTAATGTCTCATTGTAAGTAGAGATGCACCAAAAACGTATAATGTATAACATATATATTAGATTTTAGTATCTTCTCAAGGCAGTAATGCAGTTTAAGAGTTTACTATTGACAAACGCCAATAGCTAATGTTTAAGGGTCGGTTTAACAGGAAGTCCACTGTCATATCGCGACGGACCGCAGTCGGTCGCGGACTGATGAGGTTGAACAGAATGCGGTCGGTCAAGTAAGGACTAAGCAGTGTAAAAACAGTCGCAACCGCGTATGCCTAGTACTTATATATATATTTGTACAATTGCTAATCTGTTCGACGAGAACAAGGTAAGTACGCCTCAGGGTAATACAATATTACAGATCACAGAGTCCGCTTCCTGTTTAACCAAGCCTATAATACAGACCAGTGTCGACTACACATGTTTAATAAAGACTATAGGAATACATGAGAAATGAGTTGAAAAACTTAGGACATTCCTTATTGGTATTACTCTTCAAACAGTTAATTATTTCTTATTTCATTGTAAAAACGACAAAAGCAAAGACAGGCAATTTAATGTTACGATAGTTAGGTATTGTGAGGAGTGCAGTGTGCTAATCCATTCTAGTTTTATCCTTCCATTAGATTAGATTATTAACTTATTGTGACACAAAAATCCCCACTTAATGTTACGCCGTAATTTATTTCATTGTTGCACATTTCATTTTGTTACATTTTGTTATTTTTCAATTGATACAATGGAATTCAATTTTTTTTCGTTCTAAAAAAGAAAAGAAAATGGTCTGAAGATGTATCCGCGTAACTTGGAGGAAATATATAGAAAGATAGATTTTTACAAACAAGAGAAGAATGAAGCTCAAAATTGCGATGTTTCGATACACGGTGGTGATTGGAGGAAGAGATGGGAGATGTTACGATATATCACACGGCTTAGCTTGTTTATTGAATCAGCGTAATGTTACGGTCTCACAATCTATAGTTGCAGACGGACCATTATGTGTAACGAAGAGAATTTTCGACGCTTATCAGACTTATCGGCTGAATTAGAAGATTACCTGTGAAAACGGATAACGTCGGTATACATAAGTGTACGTGTTTGATCGTGTCAACTATATATTGAATAAATATCCTACTAATCGTGCTAAAATCATTTTGTAGTGAAACATACAATAACAAATGTATAATGCTTTTTTGCCATTTCAATCACAGATAATAAATGAGCGTGTTTACTACATCAAGACAATTTTGGGTTTCCTTGGAAATCTGCTTTACGTAGGTGTAAAGTTCAACGTCATTACGATTTTTTATTACAAGCCTGTTAATTTTGCCATTTTTTTACTCACTACTATGGATGATTCTAATATAATTATATTATAAAGTGATCGAAACTGGTCTGTATTAAAGAGATAGAGAGATATTAAAGAGTCCGTGCCCCATCTACCAAACAGCACTGACATCATATCTAATATATCCCAACAATTAAATATAAACTCTACGATTTACGTAAAAATGTAAAAAAAAAAAAAAATCAACAGATATTGATGCCTTATTAAAGAAAATTTTAAATAATGTTTTATTTAAAAGTCTGCCAATTTGGGTGGCACATATCTACTTCACATCCCATCACGAACTTTACTGATGTTATGCCTTTACTACCCAATATTGTCTTATATATATAATTGTTTCCCCCTGCTTTTGAGCTTACCGAAGGTAACTAAAGCTACGTGATCGTTACGAAAAACGAAGATTTTTATGTCTCCTATTTAAAAAATTACAATACTGAAATCCGTTTCAGTAAAAAGTACTCGTCCGAGTTTAATAAAATTTATATGGTAAGTTATAATGAGCCCATTGTTGGTCCCATTTTAGTTTTAACATTCTATGCCCATTTGTTTCTCTTCCACATGCGCAAAAACATACATTTATCCCCCCCCCCCCCCTCCGTATATCTTCAAAAGTACACATCTGATTTTTTATGAAATTTGGATGGTTTATCGAAAGTAGCCGCAGATAGCTTTAGATTAATTTTAACCGTCAGCGTTCTTTAAATTTTGCTAAGTTGATACTTTAATAGCATAAAATCATTAATGCGTATACGAAATTGGACTAGAGGAAGGATTGTACCACACCCATTGGCAGATTATTTGTAAACCTATCCCAATTATTTTGATTTTTTTCACGAATGATAGTATCAATTTAGCAATATTTAATATGCGCAGGTGGTTGAAATTAATCTAAAGCTCTCCAAGGACTACTTTGGAAATCCATCCAAATTAATTAAACATCAGATAAGTACTTTCATAGAAATGGGTATAAATTAATGTATTATTGTGCGCATGTGAAATGAAACAAAATAGGGCAAAAATTTGAAACGTATATAGGACCACCAAAAGGCTAATTATGACCTACTATCGACATTTCATTAAAATTGGACGTATAATTTTCATGATATGTTGGTTCGTAAAAATTGAGCGACAGAAAGACTGGGCGACAAAAATGTTCCCTTACTTATAATAAGGAATTCTGTCTTGGAATTTTTGAATAGCTTTGTTACCTCCGGTAAGCTAGGAAGCAAAATATGCTTATGTTGTGCTTATTTTTTCCGTTATCCATTATTTTTGTTACTTTTACACTACAACGATCAGTTCGAGCAAAATTCTGTTGATTTTTGCCACTACTCTTAGAATTTGAATTTTACAAGCTTTTAATATTTATCAATATATTAATCTTTATTTCAGAAAGGGTTAGACGATATATTCCAAATAATAAAGAACAACAATAAATTACGATTATGTTAAACTTAATAAACGGATTAAAAATTGGAAAAAAATGAGAGAAGAAAATATGAAATGATTCAAGGCACGTAGTTATTTGGTCGGACCTAAATCAGATTAAAATTGATTATTACAGACAGACAGACAAAGGGATTTTGGGGGCGGTGGCTGGACAGAGGTAACACGACCGAGTTTGTATAATTACATCACAATGCTCAGCTGTGGTTACGTAAAGCAATTCGGACCGAGTCAAACCTTCATATTAATATTCAACGTTCAAGTCCGACTCGTCATATTCCATTTTATATAATTATAACAAAATTATTCTCTCTTTCCAATCGAGGAACCAACAAACTAAAAATGAGAAAATTAATTCCATTCTTATTTTAAACTGATTATTAGCTGGGTTTGCTTTTACCGGCAACTCTGTAATCTTAATTTTCGCATTCATGAATAAAAACCAGATTGATGAAACAAAAGCTTTCCGATATTATTAGTTCCCGTTAGAATAAGAAATGAAAAAAAAAAAAAAAACTCTGCGGATAATTACAAACTTAAGATTTACATTGTATTCTGTTACAAATACATAACTTACTTGCCATTGGGCACGGGTCTTTAATATTTATTTTTCAATTGAAATTTAATGTCTAACCTGTTATTTCATGTAAAATCTGTGTTTGTGTGTGTATATATACAAACAAGAAAATTACCAAACAGAAAGGAGGTATAATGTGTTTTTGAATTTGTTATATATATATATATATATATATATATATATATATATATATATATATATATATATATATATATATATATATATATATATATATATATATATATATATATATATCCTTATATATTTGTTATATATGTATATATGTACTGGGATTATCTAACGTTTCGAGTTTATATCTGGCTTAGCTTAACTGGAAGAGCGTTATACTGGAAATATGAAGGTCCGTGGTTCAAATCCCGGAGCCAGTGCAAATTTTTCTCTGTTTCTGTCTCCCGTAGTTTAAATTGTTTGAATTATATATATATATATATATATATATATATATATATATATATATATATATATATATATATATATATATATATATATATAACACATATATATATATATATATATATATATGTGTATATAATATATATATATATTAATTATGATAGTTAATAAGTTTTCTTGATGATGACCAACTGAAGTCATCGTAACGGTTCTGTATTAAACATTAGCAATTCTCCGTTTTTTTTTACAATGAAGTCGCCAATTAATTTTTTTGGGTTTTATCCGATATCTCTAACTATATCATTTACTTATTATAATGCTTAATCTAGAGCTAATTTTGTTAACAAAGTTATCTTGAATTCAGTTAGATTTATTTTCCCTCTTTATCGCATATTTTTGTTTGATGCCAAGGTTTATGACTTTATTTTATTGTTTTTTTCTTTTGCAGAAGATAAATGTCATCATGGCTGAGTGTCGTTCTAAAATTAAGTAATTTAACAAAACATAACGGGATTAACTCCCGCACGGTCACTCGACGACATTGAACTTATCTTTCAAGTTTTAAGAAACTTTTTTTTTTATTTCTTAAGTTTAAATGTATTCAATGTCTGGATGTGTGTTGAAACATTGCAATTGTCGTAGTGAACTGGATCCGAAACTAAATGTCAGGGGTGCAAATATTATTTGTTGATGAGACACAAGGTCGGTCGGTTATTCAGTTGCTTATTTTGGTACGGATTCAAGTGCCCTTAAGTATTGTCAAACATTATCTTTGTGCATAAATATTGCCTTGGACTTTTTATTGCTTTGAAATAAATATATGTATATGTTTAATACTTTTAACTGTAAACCTAACGATGTGGCAGATTGTGTGGGAAAACTGTAGATCGAACTGGGTGACGTAATATAAAACTTGAATAATTAAAAAATAAGGGTAGGATTATAGATTTCATGATGCCAGCAAAGTGCAATCAATTCCAATAATGGTTTGATCACAATTATCACTGGGTATTGAACAAGTGTGGTTGTTTTAACCTGTTTCGATTCCTAGTTGGATAAAAATTATTTGATATTAGAAATGCACTGACAGGTAAAAATAATAAGGGACCAACAAAGGGTTAATTATGAACTACTATCCAAATTTCATTATAATCAGTCAAGCAGTTTTTAAGATATGTTGATTCGTAAAAAATTGAGCGACAGAAAGACCAGCGGGATAAAAAATGTTCCCTCTAGTCTAAAACGGATTTCTGTCTTAGCATTTTTTTAAATGAGAGGCATAATTTTTTATTTTGTT
Organism: Gerris lacustris; assembly: GCA_951217055.1. Taxonomy (NCBI): domain Eukaryota; kingdom Metazoa; phylum Arthropoda; class Insecta; order Hemiptera; family Gerridae; genus Gerris; species Gerris lacustris. Next base: position 37,571,670 of record OX578282.1, on the reverse strand, counting down.
TTTCAGAAAGATCACATTGCTTTCGTTACCTGGGTTTGGGTTTTAATTAATATAAGGCAATTGTGGACTACTTTCCAGCCATCTAAATTTATACCAAATCATATGAGTAATTTTAAAGATATTTGCTACAAAATAAGTTTTTGTGCATGCATAAGACTAAAATTAGGCTAATTGTGACCTGCTATGACAAGACCAATAATGTAATAACCCTGGCAGTTGATCGGGACTAACCCCCCCCCCCCCCCCCAAAAAAAAGAAAGAAAAAAAGACCAATAATGCATCATAATGGCTGAAACGGATTTCTTTCATTACATTTTTAAATTTAGAGAGAAAGAAATTTCGTTTTCCAGAATGTTATCCATGCTCCCTTTACCTCGACAGCAAAAGTAGAATAGGTAATGTCATTTATAGATCGGTTAAATATGGGGGGGGGGGGGGTTGAAACATCAACATGTTGTGAATAATTCAGAATATCCAATCCATGGTATTATTAGAAAGTCATCGTTAGAAACAAACGGTCAAGGTTTAAATAAAAACACTAATGACTAGGTCATAATTGTATTTTAGCAACAACTGATTGCTATGCAGGATACATAAGATGTTTTTGGAAAGACTGTTACAAAAACCTTTTAAAGTACCATGTCGGGGAGGTTGGTTATTAGTGTGAAGTGAAATGCAGAATGTTTAATACTGAGCGAATTGTTGAATATCCAAGTCTACAGAAATCGATTATCTTTGGAGCCAAACTGATGCTGTGTTCACACTTTCTCATCTCGGCGGACCCAGAGTCTACCAGGGTGAGATGCCAGCCCTGTCCACCTTGCTTTAATTGGATTTTTGATTTAGTTTCCTTTACGAAATCTCTCCTAACTGCAGTTAGTTCTCTAGGCCTTTATATATTATATTTAATACTTCTTTTAACTTAATCAGTAAACAACCCTTACCGGTATCTCGATTATTACAGTCATTAAAAGCAAACTAATTAACTATAATAAATTTAGTTTATGCGTGTATATGGGTAGAAATAGTTAATTTTGCATTATATACAACTTTCTTCCCAACATCAACAACCATTCTTCTGAAGATGTATGTCAATATTCATCGAAATCAGCTCAGAGTTTAGGCTCATAGGCATCTGCACATACTACAGACAGAATGTTTTTTATAAAGCATCATATAAAGCACACTTGCAACTATGACTAGAGATTGATCAAAAAAATTGCTATTAATCAATTCGTATCTGGTTTGTTTCATCAACCAAATCATCTTTGTTAAATATTTTTACTGAGATGTATAAAGAAAATTTAATCATTACCAAAAATAAATAAAGAAGCAACGAGTAATCCAATAAACAACTGTACAAGCTACCATTAAAAAAAAGTAACAACTAAATAGGCAGCCAAACTAGTAAACAAGCTAAGAAGTTAACTAATAAACAATTCAACAAGATTACAATCAAACAAAGTAACAAATAAAGAAGCTAACATGTCAAAACTCTTAACAGAATTATAATCAATCAACTTATTCCTAGTTAAATCCCTTATTTTGTCCTTTTCTATTGCTATTTCTGTATCATGTTCTGTTTTTTAAGTGGTATGCTATAAGTGCGTAATGTAATATTTAGATGGTTTGTTATAGAATGATATTTAGATGTACATTTTCTTATGAGAAAATCAATTACACAGTTTATCTGCTGTACAAATAAAAAAGTAAATATTTTAGAGAGAGACCAACATTTTTTTAATCAGAGCTTTTACTCAGTAAGATTCAATTAAAATATTTATATTTCTGGAAATTTATAAAAAGAAAAATGTACTGTATTTTCCTATTAAATATTATTTATATAAATTAAGGTAATAAATAATAATAATGTAAACATCATGCGAGATAGAGAATGAAATTATTATCACTATTAAACATTTTCTGAAAGTAAAAATTTCTAATGAAACAAACAAAATTTTATCCCCTTCAAAATGTATACAGAAACATAAATTTATTATTTCAATATTCTCAGAAATGAAATAAATAAAATTTCTCAATAATACTATCTGTCAATACCAAGGATACATTGTAAAATCTAACAAGAATAATTCCTTTTTTTCTTACTTTCAAATCCATTAGCCTCAACGAGAAAGAGTAAGAGATAAGAAATATAAATGCACTTAAGTAAACTCACATTACTAAACTATGTTATATATATATATATATATATATATATATATATATATATATATATATATATATATATATATATATATATATATATATATATATATATATTATGTGTGTGTGTGTGTGTGATAAGCTCTCTGTTACCCTGGATGTGATTAGGGGGGGGGGAATCTACAATTATTTGTAACTGCACTTTTAAATCAATAAATAAACTAGCATTTTCACTAATGCAACTACTATATTACACAGACTAGAGAAAAACACTAAAGATATAAGAAACATTTTACAATTTGCACTGTACACTATACATAATACAGATAGCTTATAGTACGGCAGTAAGACCGCAATAAGGGGCAAGGGGAATTTTAAATGCGAGAATGTTGATAATTAAAGGTCTTAGTGTAGATTAGATGAATATGGCACACGTTGTAATAAACTAATATTTCATTGTGACGGAATGTGCTTTTAAAACCTGAAAGCTTTTTCATATTCCCCATCCGTCTATTTAGTGGGATAGAAACTTAAAGATTAATCTGTCGGCAGGTAAGCAGTTCTACACGTAGTTGTTGAACTAGCCCAACAGCGATAGATTCAAATGTCGATTACGATCAAACCGCTTTAACAAGATCGCCAATTTAACTAAAGTACTAACAATGATTCAAGTGAAATTGTTGGTTTATTGAAAATTAACGGAGTTGTTTTACTCTTAGAGTTTTTTTTTATCACAATAACAATAAACAAGTAAGTTACAAAAAGTCAAACTTGGTAGAAACAATTGATTTTGAAACTTAATATCAAACTGCATTATACTTTTATCTTATCTCGGAGTGAAAAACCGAGTGTGTACTTTCTAGTACATCAGGTTATAAATATCGCCACTGAAATAAATCCTTAAAGTAATAGGGTATTTAATGGAACTTAAGATCTGGATTAGTACTGTAAGAATTAATTGGAATATACCTTCGTAGGGCAGTAAAAGTCGTACAACCTACTACTCTCGAGTTTCAGTAACCATCTTTATCGACTTTTAGAATCAGACGGTTGTTTTTAGTCTTTAAGATATCGCCACAGTCTCTGTAAAGTAACATGACAGCGGTTTTGTTTCGCGTCTAGAACAATCGTCACTGCCTTATTAAAATACATGACTGTTGCTTCTTTTTATCGTAGAATTTAATGCGAGGTTTTTATAAGTGTGGGATATCGAAGCAGTCTTGAAAAGTAACATGACAGTGGTTTTGTTTCTAGACTAGAACTGACATCGATACATTTATAACTCTCATGTCAGTGGGGATGTTTCGTTTTTTTACAGAGCGAAACTGAACGAGAAAAGAAAGGAATTTTGATATAAAACGATTTTAAAAAGCCGAGACCACCTAGGAATCGAAGTAGGTTCAATTAAATAACTGTGCGTGTAGTGTTTTTGTGAAGTAAAGAAAGGCAAGACGATCGGAGGCGATGATCGGACACTGTGCCAAACAGTGGCGCAGTCTACATAACAACCAATTAAACAGCGATATCGGCCGAGTAATTGTGGTGCATTGTGCGTCGATCGTCTCATGAAAACTTCCCACCTAAAACCCAATCTTTTTAAAATTTATGTACAGCTCAGCCTTATTTCTTCACTTGCCACTTTTTTTTACTAATGCATTATCCAATTAGGAAATTGTATTCTTGAGGTAGGATCTGTAACTTAGAACTGGTAATTAGTATGGAAAAAGAACCAACTATGTTGTTTATTGTTCTCAACTTTTTGCCAATTGAAATAAATCACTCGCTCTCATAATTAATTTTATAAAATTAAAATTTAATGTGTATTTAAAGTTTAAACTTCAAAGTACAAAAGTGTACTCAAGGCTGCTACCATTATTGATATGAGTATATGATTATTATTTTTTTTTTTTTTAAATCTCAATTTATTAAATGAAATATAACCCTTGTAACGGAAGTGCAAACCCGAATAAATATATTTATTAAATCTTGTACTAGGATCTGATTTATTACCGATACAGCGGTACAAAATTTAATGAATTGTTAAAATCGGTCAGTGACCTGCCGAATTGATTTCTTTCTAAATTGGACTCAAGAGTAAAGACGTTTGACTTACCATTAAGAAATGTTTTGGTGCTTTAATACGCCTTTTAATTTATGGCATTGAATTTTAAACTTTATTTTATAACGAACACAAACTCTATATCATTTATTTTGTAGCCGGCACTATAGGTACATGTATTTATTATTACTAAATTTTAATAAATATTGATATTAAATTAGCTGAATTACTGAGTAAATTGTAAATTTTAATTTTGTATGTTTAATTACTGGTTTGACAATGCTACAAGGAGGAAAAAAATATTACCTTATTTTATTTTAGTTTTTTTAAAAACCCTAGTGACACAAAAGAAAAAATATATGATTATTCTAATATACAGGATCACTCTATTCATTTATCATGTGAGTAATTTTTTTTTTAAGATTGAATATATTCAATGATTGATCATTTTAAAGTGGCACTTATGATTGTATAATTACCATGGTTCGGATGACGTTGAGTAGAATCGCATCTGATCTACGACACCTGAACCACGACCCGCAACGCAACTCTAGTCTTTTAGATTAGCATTACACACATGCAATTGTTGTCTATCCAGAGTATTCAAAGCATTTACATATTTCCAAAAAAAAGGAGTGGATTGGACAATATTGAGCAATACTAGAGCTACATTTTAACATATTACATAATTAGTATTCTTTCTTAGACTATATTACTCTGCACTGTCCAAAAACTCCCTCTAAGGTGTTGCAAAACTGTCGAAAAACAAGGCAATGGTCAATTCGTGCTAAGAGAAATTCTACTTTTTTTTTACAGTGGGCACTACGACGGCGTCTCTAGAAGGATCCTTTAAAAATAGTTGTTTTGTTTTGGTCGCGGCTATGTAACAGTGACATACTTGGACTCAGAGCCAGACACAACATGTCCTGGATTGGTCAACTAAGCAGGGAAGTTTAGTAGAAGACAAAGCTTGGGATTTTATACTTTCCAGTGACGAATATTAAGTAGACTCATGTCGAATCTTGATTTGTATTCGGAGCACGCGACAAGGACTAGAGCTATGTTCAGCTGAGTTATACAACAAACTGTATGAGTTATTTCGGTTAGGAGTTAATGACATAACATTGAACTAGATTCTAAAGACAACATTCAGGAAAAAGATCAATTGTCGCTTATGCATTTTACTCTATTATACAAATGTCCTTTAACAATAACAATTATATCATGTAAAAATAGTACTCTTTCTAAATTATTAAAAATTTTCTCACAGACAATCTAGTGAGTAAGATAGACGTAGGGATATATAAGAAGACTAAATAAGCCGAGTGCTAGAAAAGGAAAGAGAATAAGGGGGGGGGGAGCGCCACTCTTTTTTGTACAATAGTTTTATATATAACAAATCACCTAGAAGAAACAGTTGAATTTGAATTATAGGCCCATGGTTGCATGTGCGCTTATTCACATGCGACCAGATGGTTTGGCTCCACTTGAATGTTTATATAAAAAAAACAACACTATATAACTTTAGGAATTTTAATTCAATTTACCCAAAAAATTATAAGAAATACAACTCAAGTGACCTTACTGAAAATGTTTTAATTAAATTTTCATCGAATCACTTTTTACATTAAGTTACTATGTATATTGTAAAAAGTTATAAAGTAATAAGCCTGACGTTATCGTGGACGTTCTATCCTATAGAAACCTCTGGATTATATTTTAAGAAAAATAACTCAAAAGGGTGCAACGTAATTTATTTTTATTGTATGGATTTATTTTTAATTCCAAGATTATTATTATGAAATTATAAGGAAATAGAAAATATGGTGGCAACGTTGTTATACCGTATTCTATTTTTTCGTGTTAAAGAAGGTTTATCGAACGGTCTTATTTATCAAATTAAAACGCATTCAATTCATAATCAATAAATATTTTCATTTATGTCACAAGTCTTACGCCTCTACAAACGGCGATCCCAATCCTGGTAGGTAGAGTACCTACTTTACCCCTATACTAAACAGTGATTCTGCTAGGTAAGGACCTTAAAATAAATTAAAATAGTAATTTTGTTATTCTCACATTCTATTGCTCCGACCATAATAACATTGTATCACTGTGGTAGTTTAATGTAACACCAGTTGGGTTACTACAGGGCGAATGGATCAGCCAATTAATTCATCTACTATACTAATTCAACTACTGGATGCCATTATCAGATTGAAACATATCTCACTATAGAATTCCAACAAAATATGTCTTTTTCGAGACAGTGATCCACACAGAGCTAATTCTAACAGATATTAAAGTAATGTCCTTCTAAACGAAAACGACTTAAAATGCAAACAAATAAAGTAAGAATATCAAGGAACATTGTAAATCACTTTAACGTTCCAATTAATTCTCAAGTATAATTGGGTTTAGAACTTCAAATTTGAATAAGTTAGTTGAAAATGTTCCTTGTAGTTTTCAATTCTTTAGAAGTTGGGTCAAACAAAGGAATAAAAGGCTCACTTTTGCAATATTTCGATCCCTCCTTGGATCATTCTTAAGCTGACTGTCTAGAAGATTACATCATCTTGATAATTATTATTTTAACATCTGGTTTGGATGTTAAAAGTAGTAAAATTGAATCATAGTGATTCTCGTCATTTAGCTGAAAGCAGGTTCTGTTTATTGCACTATTAGTTTTAAATTAATAATTCCATTATTTTAATATACACATTTCTCATATTTAATTAAAAAATATATATTTTTCCTTTCTACTCTTTTATCACTTCCAACCAAATATGTCTTTTTCGGGACAGTGATCCAGACAGCAAATTCTAACAGAGATTAAAGTAATTTAATGTCCTTCTAAACGAAAACGACTTAAAATGCAAACAAATAACGTAAGAATCTCAAGGAACATTGTAAATCACTTTAACGTTCCAATTAATTCTCAAGTATAATTGGGTTTAGAACTTTAAATTTGAATATTTTTTCATCTACTAAATCAGACAGGTATTTAAGGTTAGGAGAATATAATAATAATAAAATGTAAGAACAAGTTGTACTACTTTGTCACGGTTTCTAAGGTAAAGTGTCGCAAGTTCCCGGGGGCTGCGAAGCGCTAGCACCACCCTCCCAGCCTAAACGGCTTCGAACCACATCGTGTATATATCTCAGTCCGATACATTTGTTGTTTTTTTGTAATGAAGTTAAGAAATATAGAACATTTTAGCATTTTTTATATTTTTGTATTTTGTCAATTAAGTAAGTGTTAAAATTTATATACACTCTTTTTTCACTGATTTAATGTCACATTTAACTTACATTTCAAGGTAAAAAGCTGAAATTTTACCAGGATATTAGGCAATTGATTTAAAATATAATGTTGATTGTTTCTTGTTATTTGTTTTTTTTTTTTTTTTTGGTTCGTTTCAGCTCTAAAATTTCCTAATTATTTAACCAATCCAATTACATATTAAATGTATTCCTATTATAAAATAAGAATTAATAAATTATAAATGTAGCTTTATTTATTTTTAAAATAATTAACAGAAGATTGGTGAATAGTTGACTCACTTAATTTGGGATAAAGAGAGAAATATTTCTCTACATAAAGTCATTTTAGTGGTGAAAGCAGGTATTTAACTAGTGGTAGTCACCTCAGTCATAATAATACCAATAGAAATGTGAAAAAGAAGCAATCAATATTGAATATGGGGATGTGACAGAAATTCAAATTCGACAAATCTAAATATTATGAATGCAGAACATTATTTATCAATGAAAAAAAAAACAAAAAAAAACCACAATTTACACCTTGTAATTAAAATTATTTGTGAAAATACATTGTTTGCATAACTTCAATATTTTCTAGTTGAGAATGGTCACAAAAACGAGAAAAGGTAATCCATAACATATATTAATAATCTAGATTTTAAAAAGTTAAGTGAAATTAAGATGCATTAATATATAATATGACATTTAACTTCATCTATTTGAAGGAAAATATAAATGTTCTCTTTGTGAAGATAAGAAATCTTTATAAACAAAATATTTGATTAAAACTTAATCAAGTCTGTATTCCTTATTCTAAATTTACCATTAATTAATAGCTAGGATGGTACATTAAATTGTAGTTTGATTAAACACTAAAATATAATTTTAAAATTAATAGGAAACCATGATTTATTTTGGTAAAGTAAGTCGTTAAATCTAATAACGAAAAACTAAAGGATAAGAAATTTTACTTGGATGAGAGTAAAGTCGAAATGATAAGAGTTAAAAAGAAACAAAGTTATTTAACAACGAAGTTGATGAAATAACATCTTTCATTTATAATCGACCGAATACAAAATTGAACGGTTTTTTTCGTAAGTTTCATCTCGGTGGTTAAATTTCAAAAAGAAGATATTATATAAGTTGAAATATTAAACTAGGTAGCAATGATTTATTGTCGGTAGAAAAACACAAATCTGCCCTCCGGACACTGAGGATTTATCGCTGAAAATTATATTCCACCTGTATTTAGAATATGCTAATAAAACAATCCAACTGCTATTTGAAAATACACCTTAGGAATTCAATTAAATCTTTAATGTAGTGAAATGCATAAAGACTTATATATTAATTTTTGTAATTCAGAGCCAAGTATATTTATATTAAAGTGTCAACCTTCATATAGCAGGGAACAACAACCGTCAACGATACAATTAAATAAATGCGAAAAAATGTCTATCGATTTTGTGTCTATAGAGTTGTCCATATATGTTTTCTGTTGGTAAACAAACATGCACTACTGTACCGATTAGTATTGAAATAAGTAAACATATAAAACAATTTAAATAATACAATGAAGCAAAAAAAATTAGTGAGAACGACGATGGTCAAAACAAAACTAATATTATGGTCCCTTTCTTCACACAATGATCACTATCTTTTATTGTTGTTTTTTCCATGTTTGAGAAAAGAAAAATAGTTAACTGATTGCTAATTACTACAAATTATAACAAACATTTAGTGGTTTGACAATAAAATTATACCGTTTATTCTTTGAATATTAGTTATCGCCTAATGAAAACTATTTATATTCGCTGGAAAAAAGAAAATAAGTAATAAACGAACTCTCGTAGACATCTAACACATTATATATATTAAAGTCGACATGATCATAGAATTTAAATTTAAGGTGATAAAAGACTGAATGACAGAGATGAAAAATATATTATGTTATTTAGCAATGCGTTAAAAATTTTATTTAATTTTAAAGGTGATTTCTTCCTTATTGTGTGTAAAAAATATAATTTAGGTTAAATGTACAGGAGAGAATAAAATAACTAAATAAAATAATAAAATAAATTATTTTTGACTTAGGTTACTAGGTCTATGTCTTGTTATTTCACTTTTTTATTGACACATATAAAACTACATTATATAATTCGTGCTACTGCTTGCATCAAAACAAAATGAATTAGTTATTAGATTAACGAGGTAAGGAGCCGAGTAGTACGTGATAGTACGCTATAAAATTGCATTTATACGTGATCTGATGTCTAGCCAGTAATACTCAATTACAGCTGTACTACTTCAACTTCACACGTATACAAAGTGTACTACAACACAGGTGTTTTATATTAAAAGTACTGCGCGAGGCTACTTTAATATACTGCAATATCATTCCTGTTATTATAATAGAAAATTAATATCATGTAATTGAATTCAATGTAAGATTTTAATTGAAACTTCACTACTAGATCTAGTGACAGTTTTAGTAAGCAGCTTAAATTCTGTAGTATACACACGAAGATACTTTGTAATATAGACTGCTGTCAATTCTTGACAGGTTCGGATATTATTATTGTTGACATGTTGTCTTGTTCTTAAAATATAATCTTCTTAATATTATATCCGTTAAGCCTTGTCCAGACTGCCGAACCGAACAGAGGAAAAGAGCCGAGCATTGGTGTCTGCGCATGCCCAGTCAAATGTGCGCATGCGCATCTTAGTCTGGGCATGAGCAGAGACCAATGCTCTACTCGTTACCTCTGTTCGGTTCGGCAGTCTGGAGGAGGCTTTATACTACTTATTCTACATACTTGTAAAACGTTTTCACTACCCTTCCACGTCATTCAAATTATGGCTACTGTACCTACGGTGTTCTTAACTGAAAAAACCAGACCAACATGATTTGGCTGACATAAATATACAGTTATTGTAAATGATCTAGGTTACTGTAAATGATTGTTTCTCGATCCGCTAAAGTAATAAAATTCACTTAAATACAGAAAGGAGTTTAAATTGGAAAAATACTTAACTTAAATTAAGTCAAAGTGAAGGTATATAAGTTGTTACTTAACCCAAGATATAAGATAAAGAGTGTGGTAACGTTCACACTGTCAGAGATGTAAAGTATTAAGCCTCTAACATAAACTAAAGCAGCTAGGGGCCACTGTATCGAGTAGCCGGTGTTAGCTTGGATTCGGTGGCCAGTTCGCTAAACTTCCGCCTATGTTTCACCACTGACCTCAATCCTACACTGTTCCCTTCACTCTACTACTTTTACTTACCTATTTAATTACTTGGGTTTTAAATCCCATAACTTCGAATTAAATCTTAACTCTGTCGTATATAAATCTTAACTTCTGATTGATATAATTACGCATGTCAGGATATAGTGTGAACTTTGATTCTTTATAGCGCCTAATTATACATAAGCACTAACTTAATTAATCGATATATATAATAATTATTTTGAATACTAGACTTAAAAATATATTTAATTGAATTATATAATAAGAAATTGTACACTAATAAAAAATATAATTTATTAGCCTTTTAAAATAAAAACCTTTTGCACTAGATTATTTTGAAATTAACATTGGTATTATTATTTGCCTGAATTAAATTAAATTAAAATGCGAAATTGAGTTATATTGTTACTGCGAGTAAGTATCTCCAATTTTATATCTAGCTCTTACAAAGCTTTAGAGTTTCCAGATGCTATTTTACCCGGAAATAGTTTAATATTAATTATGTTACAGTGTACTTCCCAGGAAAGGAGGTATAATGAGCTGCCGGCACCTATAACCCTCTCAGGCACTGAATAATGTTTCAAGGCAATAAACAAATAAGATTTTGAATAATATTGGGATGCCCACCAAAAAGCTCTTAGGTTTTTAGAAGGAATATATCTCCAATATCTAACACATTATAAAGTCCCTTAAGTTGATCATAATAATATTACTCTTACTTCCACTTAAACTTTTTACTTCAATGCCTCTAAAAACATTAACTGTCAGACAGAAACATTTGTTTAATTTTAACAAATGAAATACACTGCCAATTAGTGTGGCACATAGCTTCCTCGCATCCTATCATGTACTTTATTGTTATATTAACATTAAAGTTTTATTACTTTATTGTTATATTGTTTAATGTGTAAGAAGAATTAACATTTTTTAGCGATCATTAACACTTTATAGGGGTGTCGCTGTTGGTTTTACTAAAAAATTGTATTTGAAAATGTTTTTTGTCTCATTGAATAGATGAAGTTAGATTTTTCTCCCGACCGAAAATTCCAATTTTAAATTTGAAGTTCACGTTTACGCGAGCGTTGCACGAGAACGCTTGAACGGATAACGTTGTCCAACGAACTCGACCTGAGCATTGGTAAAATAAACATGTCTATCAAATTTCATCAAAATCGGGCAACATTTACTCAAGTTATCGTCGCACGTTTCACGATTCGCGGACACACAGACCGACAGACAGACAGACAGACAGACAGACAGACAGACAGACAGACAGACACAAAACCAAAAATGTTCCCTGATGTCTGAAACGGATTTCTGTCTTGGAATTTTTAAAATCGGAGGCATAAAACTTTTTTTTTCTCAAAAGTGAACACAATGCTTCCGTTACCTTCGGTAAGCTCGGAAGCAAAATCAACATAAAATTTTGTTACTAATACCTAAAAAAAACCTTATACCGGGAAATATATTTCAGTACTTAAAATATATCTGTTTTGGATAATATTATTTTAATATATTATGAAATTATAATTGTTGTTGTTGTTTTTTTTTAACTGTAATTGTGTAACTATATGAAAGCCAGTTTTATATTTGATTCATTTCTTAGTATAAAAAAAGATTTTGTCATTAAAAATCGGTAGCGATTAAAAAAAAAAAATGAAAAAAAGTTGGAGAATCATAAGAGTTCATGCGTAATTATACTAAATATAAGGAAATATTGTAAGTAGAAAGTTATAGTAAGCTTACAAACACCGCAACTTGTCCTTGTTCAATAACTTAGATTTACTTGCTTACCTGAAACAAAACAAATAATTATCATTAGATAAATACTATGTGCAATCATTAAATAATCTAATTAGCAATCATTTACTATTAGATACTGCTTCGAGCGTTAGTCGTTAGATAATGCTACAAGCAATCATAAAGTATTAGATTATGCTATAAGCAGTCATAAATTATTAGATAATGCTATAAGCAATCATTCATTTGGAAAAAACATAAGTATTAAAATAATAACCATTCAAATATATCCTTGTAGGAATAGAGTAGAATATCGAAAAAATCCATTACGTTATAGTTTGTGCTAGTCCCCATTCTGCAGTCTGCAATTTTATAATTTATTTTTTTATTTAAGGACCACTAGGCAGTATCCAAACTTGGTTTTATTTCAACTGAATTGCCTGAAACCCAGATCCAAAGACCTACAAATCCGTATATTCCAACAATATCCTATTCAAATCCCAGACAGGTCTGCGTTTTATATCCATTATCCATGTATCACTTTACCAAAATTGCATTATGTTCACCAAATAAACGTTTTCATTATATTTAACAAAAGGATTGTGTAATCTTTCTTTAAAATTAGTTCAACAACTTAATAAATTACATTTATATTTATTACTTCCACGTAAACTTTTTACTACGAGCACCTAATTACATTAAATGACATTTAAAGATAGAAACATTTGTTTGCCAAATGAAATATCATTTACATAAACAATAAAAATTTTGTGAATACCTAAAAAAAAGAATGCCTTATACCGGACAATATATGACAGTACTTATGTGACTAACAACTTACTTAAAAAGCTGTAAAGAAAAAATTAGTTATTAAGTCCAAATTGGACTTTATACAGAGGGTCCGGAAGTGAAACGGGAAGATAAAGATATTGCGAAGATTAGAGCCAAACGAAGGACGCCATCGTTTTCAAAAAATGAACATTTTCATATATCCTCGTTAATTTCCACTAATTTAGATTAAATTTGTGTAAAAAAGTTCAATAAATATTAATAATTAACACTTTGAGAGTTTTTTTTTAAAATATTCCCGTTTCACTGCCGGACCCTGCCTTAAGGGATTTCTACGAGATATCCTGATTCCGTTTTCTTTTATGTTTTGTCTATTTAAGAAGACTTATTTAAGTAGACTTATGTCATGTACAAGACAAAAGACTCCCTTCACTTTGAAATGATCAGTTATCAAAACATGTTATGTAGGAAACGCTTTAAGAAAAAAAAAAAAAAAAAAAAAAAAATACTCGGGCCGTTATAAAACCATGATGAAGTTAATATTAATAATGTTACTTTTGTTTTTAGAAAGTAAGACCGGAGTGATATTACTAGAGGATATTGTCAGTTCATTACTGTTATTTCTAGGTAGTAACTCGAGGGCAATTTAGATGTAATAACTTGCTACAAGGTTGTTATAATTTTAAAACTCTAAGTAATAAGAGTCATGTCGGCACGCAATTTCACGGCAAAGTTGGTTGTAGCACGTGAAAGGTCTTGGTACTTACGATGTGAAGTAGATTATCAAGTAAGACGCTGTTATATATCTCTTGTAGAGCACTTCGCTTAGCTCAACCCGGATATGTTTTAATGTAATGTTACTTCTAGATTTAACAGATATCACGTTCATTAATGATTGTTGAAGTACGAAGAAATAAGCTATCTTACAGATAAAAAATAAACCAAACATTTGTCACCTCTTTGAGAATTGAACCCAATAACAAGGCGACAATATCGGCGAGACATTGGTTTCAGGGAAAGTCTTGCGCACATAGATTCCCCACACTAAATTTTAGTGTTTAACTGCTGCAAGTGTAATACTTAAGTGGTATTTAACTAGGGCACATCCTTCTCCAGAAATTAATTTATTGAGAAACCAATAAAATCAAAAATACTGGACCGACAAACAGGAACAAAATTTTCTCATATTCATAGTGAATTTAAATCCCATTTTACCTCATTTAATTTATTTAGTATATTTTGGATTATCTTAACAAATTTTTTAAAAAATAATATTTTTCCAAGGTTTTTTGTGGAAAGCGTCCCTAAATTTAGAGGTAAAATTAATCTCTCGATTTCGACTCAACCATAGCTTTCTGAATTTATTGTATTTGAAAAATTCCAATGATATTAACAGTAGTTTAGGCTCAACGCGTCTCTTTAGACTAATGGCTATAAAAAAACATTTATAAAAAAAAAACACTTATGTGGACTGGGGATTTTAAAACGTGTAAATCCATTAAAAGCACATCATATTTTTGCGCTATAACAACTCTTTATCTATATCGGGTCCAGAAACCGATACATAAAACTGAAAGGGGTTGTAAGCTAAGGGAAACCAAAACAAAACATTTTTGTCCACAAGCCCATTTCCAGCAATGCTGCAATTAAAGGATGTGCCACTTAATATTATATAATAGGATATACGTGCTTTCCACATGATAGGTGTCCTGGTCACTTTTCTGTAAATTTGCGTCAGTTCCTTGACCATTTTTTCCCCAACCACTGGATTTATCGTGGCACAGACCAGATGATTGGCAAGTGCTATCACATCTTACTTGTATTTCCCTTGGGGACATCTAAAAAGTGAGCGATATGACTGCTTGGACCGATGTGCAAGAAATGCCTTTAATATTCCACAGAGTTCAAACTTCTGTGAATCAACTTGCTACTTATGTACCGAACACAATGGTCAAACTTTGTAATTTTTGTTATTCACACAAGTGACTGAATGGCTCATTGGTTTATTGACAAAGTTGCATGTTTTCATATCTCTTACAACTCCTTTCAGTTTATAAACAAGAGATTTTGGGCAACTTGTCTGCACTACATTATTCACGAGATAGTAAAAAAGGTTAATAGCTTTTAGTAAAATTATCTTTAAGATTTTTGATTTGTTAAGCTTTAATGGCGATAAAACTACAATAGCTAGTATTTATTACTGTGTGTTTTGGACCACTAAAGTAATTCATCCTCAGTTTTATTGTAAAACTACAATCAAAATAATCAATGATACAAACAAACGACCGGTGTTTGATTAATGTTTAATAGTAACAGTTAGTGATATTGCAATGAAACCTGGTGATAATACAATGCATTGAAATTCAATTTGTAAGACAACTCTTTTATTACACCCCTACTAACGTCGTGAGACTTTATCTTTTATTATATTTCTGTATTTATAAATGACCGAATATTCCTTTTAATAGAGTAAAATTGACGTCTATTAAAAAAATGTCTGACATCCATTAGGAGCTGTATCTACGATTAATGTTTCCATTATAATCTTCGAAGAAAGAAAATAAGATTCTGTCTTCTGACATAATTTTTAGAAAATGGACTCATTAAATCTTAGTAGGTACCTAGTTTTATTTTTACTTTCGAAGCTGTTTTCGGATTTTTTAATGTTACATTGATGTTTTATTTCGGGCGATGATGTCTGTCAGTCAGCATGTTTTAGAAATCGGACTAATTTGTCGAGAAGATGACAGCAGTGGGTTGTTTCATAATACTAATTACGTTTCAGGGTATAATTAAGTTCGTTACTTTGTTTGATATGGTGCTTCAAGTTTTACGCTACTCTAATCAACTTTTTACACACAGCTACTTATCATTCTTACGTCATTGAACTGTAGAATCATCTCTGTCTTTATGTACAATTAGGCAAATAGGATGTTATTTACAGCTTTAGTGAAACCTAATAATAAAATTGATAATAAAAACCTTTAAAAACGAAACATTTTCAGGTTAAAAAGCATAAATTCTTTCAACAGATTATAAAATTTACCAGTCTTCTAGTGGTTATTACTAACTTTTCGACATACAACATTAGTATAGTTAATTCTGTAAAATATTTTCCATCATGAATTTTACAACTAAATAACTAACTAATTTTGCTTCCGAGCTTACCGAAGGTAGCGGAAGCATTGTGTTCGCTTTTGAGAACGAAAAAGTTTTACATCTCCGATTTTAAAAATTCCAAGACAGAAATCCGTTTCAGACATCAGGGAACATTATTGAACTCGTGCCTGTCTGTCTGTTTGTAGGTCTGTGTGTCCGCGAATCCTGAAACGTTCGACGATAACTTGAGTAAATGTCGACCGATTTTGATGAAATTTGGTAGACATGTTCATTTTACCAATGCCCAGGACGAGTTCGTTAGACAACGTTATCCGTTCAAGCGTTCACGCGCAACTCTCGCGTAAACATGAAGTTCAAATTTAAAATTTGAATTACAGGTCTGGAAAACAATCAAACTTCATCTATTCAATGAGACAAACATTTTTTTACAAAAACAATTTTCAAGTAAAGCCAACAGCGACAACGCTATGAAGTGTTGAAGTTCGCTAAAAACGATTAATAGTTTTTACACAATAATGTAGTAGGTACATGGTGATTGTTAATATAAC
This sequence comes from Gerris lacustris, assembly GCA_951217055.1. NCBI lineage: Eukaryota > Metazoa > Arthropoda > Insecta > Hemiptera > Gerridae > Gerris > Gerris lacustris. The sequence goes on along the minus strand of OX578282.1, from coordinate 37,554,736 downwards.
AATAAAGTACATGATAGAATGCGAGGAAGCTATGTGCCACACTAATTGGCAGTCAATTTTTTCATAAGTTGACCATAATAAAATTCAGAGGTGGCTGTTAAATATATATATTATAAGGCATAAAAAATAGTTATTTTTAATAATTGTAAATCAATTAATATACACTTTATTTGGTATTGTTGGCTACAAATAGATGCTTTTTTTAGAATTAAAGAACTATCACATATAATATAATTAATCCTTGGCTCAATTTATAAATTTGAAACAACTGAATATTATGTAATTATGATATTACTTATATCTCTAAAAAAAAAAAATCATTAAAAAGCAGGATCATTTGATAAAAGCTGTAAATTAATTATATCCATTTATTTTTAATTCAAACTCTATAATTGTTAGTCCTGATAGTTGCATGTTGGGTTTAATCTGAGGTATAAATCAAATAATTTTTAATTCGATGTTTCTGCCAATCGACAGATAAATAATTACTCTGCTTCTTCTCATTTGCAAATAATTTTTAGATTTAAACCAGGTTAGAGGAACTTGTAAGCATCAAAAAAGTCTAATAAAAATACATGACAAATAATCACGATTGCATAATGAATTTTACCACCGTAACATAAACATAAACTAGAATTTCCTATTTTAAATACCTGCTTATTTTTGAAAAATGTGTCAATACATAACAACAACATTGTTTAACATCACGTCCGACTACTATTTTAAACACATGAATTGCAGAAGAAAATGTAAAAGAAGATAATAAAACGAAAAAGAATCACGACAGAAAGTAATGATTTACCTCATCATCCCAACAAATCTTGATCAATATTGATTGATACATAACAATATTTGTACTGATAAAATGATGTTATAATAAAGACGACATAAGAGGATGTCTATTTTCATGTATAATATCCTCATGTATATTATACATGATACGAGTACTTCTTTAATTCTAAAAGAAAATAATTGAATTGGCTCAAATGTAAACATACTGTATTTTAACTTAGTGCGTAGGCTTCCACGGGTTGAATCATATTGAACAGCATGGATTTCCGGTGAAATCCCGCAAAAAAGCATTATTAATACGCCGTTCTTCTCTCCAGTATATATTGTTGCTGCTTCGAGTTCACTGTGCACCACGTCTCTGAAGATGCTTCCAGTAGTGAAAGCAAAACGGACTTCATAACCTTCGTGTCGCGCATTTCAGAGTAAAACTGTATTTTTCTAATTTCTCTACTGACTAATTGTTGGGTTTTTTCTGTTACTAAGATTTCTAGAACTTTAAAACAATCTTTACTAAATTTATTATCGGATTATATCATTAAATATCAGAATATATGTTATACAATATAGTATTTCCTGCAAATAATAGGTCAAAATCAGCAAAAATATTGCATAAAACACGTTAGGCTACAGTAAGATCAGAGACCTGGACTCTGTCATCTAGAGTCTGACAAATTTAAGGTCTTCGAGAGAAGAATAATGAGGAGGATTTATGGACCTACGTTTGAAGACAACACCTAAAGAACCAGGAGAAAATTATTTTGGAGCACCAAGCTATAGTGAGATTTGTGAAGGTAGAAAGATTAAAAGAGCTGGACACATCGAAAGAATGGATGATGGAATATCAGGGAAAAGGATTTGGTAGGACAACGTAAAAAGAAGTATTGGCAGACTCGGAAAGACCAGTGGAAATGGACCTGTGTATCCTAGGAGCCTACGGATGAAGCAGATGGCAAAAGTCAGAGGAAGATGGAAGGCTTATCTCGAGAGCCCATGAGCTACCTCGCCGGTAGCACTATGGAGTAAATAAGAAAGTTTGTTTCTTTCTAACAAACTAAAATACGAACCTTTTCTAAGGTCTAATCTATTTGTACAGTCAGTGTCATAAAAAGGTAGTAAGATTGCCCAATTCTTTGAGTGGTACGAGCGTGACGCTCGATAATCTTTACACACAAGCAGATCTGTCGCTCTGGACCAAATATTTATGTTTTCTTAGTATGAATACACTTGACAAGGCGACATACTCGAGTAGCTATAATGCCAGCTGAGTTAAGCAACAAATACTCACACTTGAAATACACCCACAGCTCACACCTACAACCCTTTAAAAAAATAACTATTGCAAATATCTTAAAAACAGGCCAACTGGTGCAAAAATATATAAAAGAAACGTATATTGTTCTCTCATCTGACAACTCCCTTTTACTGATAAATCTCCCATTCTTTATTTTTTATCAAAGCTGACACATCTGACAGCGGTATTTGACAATATAAATATAAAAGAAAGAAGGAAAAAAATCTAGTGAGCAGAAAGATTTTTTTTTTTTTTTTTTTGAACCTTGAGCAATAAACAAAGTAACGAAATCAAGGTAACAAGTGAATTGAACTCATTTATAAAAGTAACCCAGTACAGCAAGCAATGAACCTAGCGCACTCTTCTCTGAAACCATAAACAGTCACTCTTTATATAAATTGCTGTTGAAATATTCGGTTTTTTGGGCGTGATAGTATTTCCCAAAACGTCCATAGAAAATAGATGTTTGCCCCTTTACCCTACACTTGACATTTACTTTATATGTCCTCAAAAATATTTAAAGTCTTAACGTCTAACACGGGACCCGCCACGTTCACGCCCACTCCGACTTTCCGGGGCTGCTCAGGTCCAGAGATTAAAAAATGAGTTTGAGAAAAACAAGCTCTCAACGTGAAAAGTTGATTTCTCATTTTTACAACTTTTCAAGGGCTTTAATACGAAGTGGTAGATAAAAATAAAAAAAGTCCTTACAACTTCCAGTAGAAGTTTGCGAGATGTAGATAAGCCGCCGAATTATCTCTATAATAATTATTATTTTATAAGTTATTTAAGAAAAACGACCAAGAAACGCCATTTTTGACCGTAGGTGCTTCTGGACTTGATTTTTTTATACCTATTCCAGTACTTTCCAAAACTTTTCCAGTAAAGTTTTGGAGCCAATTTCTTAGTATTAAAATGGGACGAGTAGTTTTAAAGATATAATGGTACAAAAATATAAGAGCTATGAATGGCTTGGCTCAGAGATTAGCCATACAAGGGAAGGACGAACTTCGGCTCCTTGGCATATTGTCGTGGATTTAAAACTTGTGCAAAAATTAATTTCCCCCTTTTCCTATATGAAAGACAATCTATCCCAACGTGGCCCGGAATAGCAGAAACCCTCTAATCGGATAGTTCATGTCCCCGGCCCATTTTAACATAAATAACCCCTTATATCTACTGTTCCCGGAAAAATCCATAGCTAGCATTGTTAATGATAGGATAGCTAGCTACTTAAGTGAATGGAGAGGAAGGACTTTTTGCAAGATGTTGAGAAGAAGAGAGAAAAATTGACAGGAAAATGCAATCATAAACAGTAAAAAGATTTTCTTATTTTATCTTCAGGGTGAATTTCAAGGAGAATATTCTAAGAATACCGCAATTTGTTTTCCATTTGTTATATATTTGTTTGGAAGCATTATATACTTATCATTTATTTCATTTATACATATATTTTTATGTTTTAAATGAAGTCGTGCTGCGATAGTTATTTTTCTGTGTTCTTTTTTTATTTTGAACGTGATAGATAAAAGTAGAGTTTGTTTCTGGGATGTAATCTGATCCCAAGTCGAGATGAAGTAGATAAAGAGTCGAGCCGACTGTCGGTGGTCTCTACAGCTAGCGCCTCACACCGACCACAAAGCGAATTTCAAAAGGAGACGGACTATGCTTAAATCATGCATTATGCATCAAGTGGTTTCCACATAACATTAGGAGTAGGTTTCGTTGTTTTATAACGATTTAAAAACCTCTTGGAGACATTCCACCACGTAGATTAAGCACCACGGACGAATAAAAATAACACTTTATATTTAAATTAAATCTACTGCAAAATCAAATTGCGCAAACTATTAAAATAAAGGTATAAACCATTTAAAGTTTTTTTAACATCTTTAAATAGAATATAATGATTATATTATACAACTAACAAACATATTTATTATATATATAATGATATCCTATATTAATATTAAAAAGTGTTAAAATAATGTTAATATTTCTTTATAAAGTTATCTTGAAATGAATTATGTTATGTAACATTTTATCTGAAAGTAAACTAAACCTATGTTTACGTAACACGTGATACTTAAATTAGAATTGCGATAGCAAATGGATAGAAGAAAGGAAAAAGTAGTGAAATCCTTAAGTCAAAGTTAAACTTTTAACCCCCCACCCTCAGCGTGACGGCTTTTGTGACTGCTTCATTAGATTACTTTTTACCTTACTTAAGAAATGAAAGTGTGGATATTTTATTTTTAGCAATAAATATGAAGAAATATATTTTATCCCCAGTAGGGAGAAAAAGTTATGATTTTGAATACGTTTAGAGGAACTGAAGTAAGTCTTTTCATCCCTGAACTCAAAAAGTAGGGAGAAAAAGTAAAAGTAGGGCCAAAAAGTAAAGTAGGGCAAAAAAGTAAAGATTGCAACTTAATTATTTTATAAATAGTAGAAAATGAATGACTAATGTAATGAAGTTGTTGAAATCAGATTGGCGACAATTCTTTTTCGACTATGTTTATAACCTGCATTTAAAAAAACCATCTATTTGAGTTTAATTTTAATTCCAATTCTTATTTGTTTTTAATATTGAATCTCTTATATTATGCTATTAAAAGTGCTAATAATTATTGCTATTTATTGAAATAATATATAAAAACTGTGCAATGGACGAAAATGTGTAGTTTCTTCCTACTGGAGATAAAATATTGTATGTACCTCGTGAGTAAAGTGCCATTATTCCCCTCGCGATAATTATCTACTAATTAGAGTTATTAAAGAGTCTAATTCCCTCGGCTTCGCCTCGGGTATTAGAGACCATAGTTCCTTCGGCTTCGCCTCAAGAACCAAATTTTACTCAGGGAATAATGGCTTACTTTACTCCCTAGGTGCATAAATAACTATCAAACATGTTTTTGTTTTTGCATTCTTTCCTTAAATTTTCTTTTGTACTGTTACGAGAATTAATGGGTTTTATTTATTTTGCACGTGCGGTATATGTAATCAGTAATCAGTGATAGTTGATAACTGTGAAGATTTAAATAAATCTATTTTAAATTTACTTAAAGTTAAGTCGATTGATTTACACCTTTATCATAATTTTATTAAATAATGCCATAAAACTGCTGTTGATTGGTACGTGAAGAAAAAAAAAATCCCACCTCCTAACTTTCACCACAAAATAAATTTAAACGAAAATAGTCAATAATCAATTAATAGAAAATCCCCGACAAAGAAATGTGTTAAGACAACATTTTCTTAGTTTTTTAATAATGTTTTTTTCATCATCGTAAACATCAAACAAAAATTACGTAAATTTGATTTTATTTGAATAGGTTGGGAATAGTATAACAATGTTTGGTAAAATATAATGGATTGTAAAGATGTAGTAATGAGATATGTCTTATATAGTATCGCCTTGTCATTGAACATTGATTATGGCCTTTATTCATTTCCCAGAATATATTCTGATTGGTTCTTTATTATTATGGTAATCATGCTTTAAAAAAGTTATATATTGATTTTATAATGGATTGCTAAGGAAGATTTGTTATGTTGAGGCCATTAGTTATGTTTACTCCGGGTTACTATATGTACATTGTTTCTGTTATTCTTGTTATAGGATTGATATTAGTTGGTTGAGTTATTTTCTACTTATATAGGTGCAGCTGAAAGGTTTTGATTGTATTCACGTCTGCAATCAATTTCTTGGCCAGAGGCAGAGTTAAATAATTAGGGAAGTAAGTGTAGAATCCAATTCTTAGAAATAAATTACTTCTATTTTTACAAAAATTATTATTATTTTTTTTTATTTATTTTTTTTTAAATTTAAATCTTATGTTCTTTATTCAATATTATAAGAGCTAGATTTAAGTGTAAACTACTAACCAACTATTTGTCAACAAATCAAAATCTTTCTTTTAAAATAAAATCCCCCCCCCCCCCAAAAAGAAAACCCCTTGTGTTTTCTTTTATTAACAAATTCTAAAATGTATTCCAATTAAATAAAAATCTGTCCAATATTGAATGGCTTTCCCGGTAAAAAGATTGTTCCTTATGAAATAGCTATAAATCCAAAGGGTGACAGGTCGGGGTTGATTCCCCATTTTTCGGGAGGTATTGCGTGTTTATGGTAAATTTTGATAAATATTCGATAATAATTCAATTTAACCCCAAAAATTTTAAACAGGGAACAAATTATAAATACTGAAGCAAGTAAATATGTACTTGTATAATATGAGAAAGTCAGTATACAAGCTGTATTTCACAGATTATTCAGTTTTGACTTTGACTGCATGACTGTAGATATCCTGTTAAATTGATGAATATTTTTGTTAAATGGAAAAAAAAATATTAAAAATTAGAGTTCATGAAGCAGTTTAGAGTTACAACTATTTGAATCGAACTAGCAGGAGTAGCATTTAATTTTTATCATACTTAGTGTCGCAAGTTTTTTTATTAAATACAAACAAATAAATCAATGAAGTGCATTCAGCGTGGCGTTCAGACATGGAGAATGGATCAAAATAACTATAAGTCGTAGAATTCAGCATTTTGCTAAAAGGGCCTTCCAAAACAAAACTGTTGAGGAAGTAATTCATATACCCGTAGTTCAAATTACACAAAATATACACCTATATTTTATAACTTGGTGCGTAGCTTAGGTTTTCGGTGAAATCCGCGTCACGAAGGGTTCGAAAACCGACGTTTCGCTTCCACTACTGGAAGCATCTTCTGGGTTGTGGTGCATCATGATGTTAACTCGAACAAACACAAGACTTACTGTATATCTTTTGTTTGCTTCGAGTCATGCACCACAACCCTGAAGATGCTTCCAGTAGTGGAAGCGAAACATCGGACTTAAACCCTTCGTGACGCGGATTTCACAGGAAAACCAAGCTGTCTGTATTTTGTACTCAATTTGTTTCTTTCCAACAGATTTTTTAAATTTTTTAATGTCATCACTAAAAAAACATTTAGTATATGAAACAGTTTTTTTAGTGACCAAACAGCCCCGCTTTTCTCATTGAATTTATCTGCAACTATGCTCTACTTTGTCGGGTTGATAGATAAAATTTGTTGGCAGTCATTTCCGGTATAATATACAGTATTATTAAACTTCTTACACGCGCGCGTAGTCACACTGAATTGTACAAAAGTTTCTCTTTATATCTACACATATAAAACTGCTATATAAACTACCACCCACGCTTATATTATATATATATATATATATATATATATATATATATATATATATATATATATATATATATATATATATATATATATATATATATATATATATATATATATATATATATATATATATATATATATATATATACATGCAATTATAGGCATAAAGTACGAGTGTTTCACGCTTTTAAACCTTTTCTTTACATTCTCTAAAACGGAAAAAAATATCCCCGTATAAAATTAAACAGTTTTCAAAATCACATTGGATAAAAATAAGAAATATATGTATTATAAAAGAAGTCGTGTGAGGCAGAACATTTTGAATGTCATGGAAACGCCAAAGCGTTAGAAACGGTTGGATATTACAGCTATACAATGAGCCCTTAACGTTTCCTAACTAGTCAAAACACAAACCAGATTTAGTTCTAAAAGCTATATATATATATAAATATGACTTATTGAGTTCCTTCCATGTATGCAATGAATCATATTATGGTAATCGTATTACATAGATGTTCAATAACGGTAAAATTTTCTATTTATTATTTGTGTGCAATAAAAGCAATTTATGAAATGAAGCAAAAAAAGTTATGTATTCCAACATACAAGATTATTGAAGAAAATACTGACACGCATAATCATATCAAACACATAAATTATATCTGAATTTGAAATCAACTGGTACATAATTTATTGCGTTGCGTCATACGCTAAAAACAATTTGATAAAATCATTTTTGACTCTAGCGGATTAATAAATCAATTGAATCATTCACCGTTTTCGTGTTTTTAAAAAAGAAATAAGAATTTAATAGGAGCTAGTTGTGTTATGTATAAAGGTTAAATGTTAGGTTATAGCCTCAGGTTACTCGAGTGTAGGTGAAGGTCGTGATGAGACTCTAGAAGTAAGGTTATTGTACTCTTACTATAACTAAACAGAACAACAGCTAACAACTACCTGAGTAGAGGTCATACTCCGCAGCTTCTTCTAACAAACCGTGACCCTGCGTGACGTCATCCAGTTACCTTACTAACTAACAGTAACTCGGGTCAACATCACTACTGCATGAGTATTGAGTATACTAGTTTACTGTAAATTACATGACGTCACGAAATTAGCTTACAACTAGTTATAACAGTAACTAACTTATCGTGTTCAACACTCCTACCCTAGCATACAGTATCAACTAGGAACTAGCAAAAAGTAACTAAACGTTAAGACACACAAAACATCTCATACATTTCAAACTTACTTGTACCTTATCTCATTTCTTTATAACCTCCCTCTCTTTAATTAACCGATAATTATTACTACTTAATGAATAATATGACTATAATTGACCCCTCTCTCTAATAATTTAAGGATTTATAATGTATTTATTAATTATTTTAACATTTGGATATTACAGGTTCGGAGTGGACAACTGTAGAGATCTGCTCAATGTGATTATCAAATTATAACATGTCTTACCTTTCTTCGATTCCAACCAGTTGTGTTGGTGATCGGCTTCTGAAAAATTGATACTCTAACCACCCGGGTACACCGAAACCAAACATCCATTAATATTCTCCAATACATAACTAATTAATTATTATTTTATATGAAAATCACAATTAAAATTCTCTTCATACGTTTATATTTTTATAGATTTTTCTTGATTTGTTCAAACATAGACCTGGTAAAAGAATTGTGCAATAGTTGTGCAATAAAGAAACCTTTTAAGTAATTAAAAATCTCGGAATAATTAATTATACGGATTTGTGTTTACGTTTCTCCGTGTCGAGACTTGAAATTGACAATTTATCCATAAGATTTTCATCTCCAACCGACTCTGACAAGGACACCTACAACATATATATATATATATATATATATATATATATATATATATATATATATATATATATATATATATAATTAAGTAACTAATACTCGAGTACCAAGCCCATAAAGATGTTAAAGTAACGGGCTTGAGCAACGTCAATACTTAAATAAGTCGATTAGAGTAGTGAAGTTATGATGTAACACCTGTACATGGTTGTAAACACGCAATTATAAGGTCGTCATTATTTTCTTTCTTTCTTCTTTTATACAACAATAAGTTATTATTTTCAATTTAATTAGCCATTTATATTTGAGATGTAAAACATAGAGCGTTGTATAAATTATTTTTTTCCGTGGTAAGCTATGAAATAGTAATTTTAGAGCCTAAAAAACATAGCTAAAATTCATTTTTTTATTACGTGAACTTAAATTTTTTTTTCATTACTCCTAGCTTTATTGAACAAATTGTTTACCTCCTGGGAGGTAAACAGTTTTTCTGTACAACGTGTAGTTATAAAAACTGCCGTTTTTAGCGCTGCAATCTTTGTAGAAATGCTTCTTAGTACGATTAAAATCCACTAGATGTCAATGCGTTTTTTTTTTTTTTTTATTAGAGTAACCTCTTAAAGGTTTCTTTTTCTCAAAATCTTAAGTATGTACTAATAGTTGCTATATTAAAATTATAATTATTACTGATTATAATTATATACATTATAATTATATTGATTAATATTTAATGTTTTTTCATTGCCTGCTACCTCGGAAAAAATAGCATATGCTACACGACTGTGAAGTGTTTTTTCTTTACCTTGGCAATATAATTTCCGCAGTGAAGAATAAACTCACTTCACAGCCTAGTAACATAATGTCCTATTTATTTAGAGTTGTTACACAGATAGGTACACAGATTATATTTACTCCTTTTTTAATGTAAAATTATAATATATTTTAAATCAACATAGTTAAATGTTTTTCTTTATTAGGAATTGGCTTAACTTTAAAACCATGATTACTTTGAATTTTACCTATTTCAAATTTAAATTTTTCTATTCTTTAGAAACGACTGTAATTCTTGATAAACATATTCCTTGATACATTTATATGGTTTCAGCAACTTTTCAAGACAATCAAATTTATGCAACGAATTTAAAAAAAAATAAACGAAAAAATGGAATCAATTGATCAATTTTAATTATTAATTTTTTGACTCATTAAAAAAACAATAAAACACAGGAAATATCAAATTATGTCGGATCAGTATACTTAACCAGTATAAGACTTTTGAAGTACAATATGAAATAAGTAACAGGTGTCTATTTACAAATAACAAATAAGTATATAGATGACAGTGTGGTAGTGTGTAGAAGCTAGTAGTTGTGCCGTCTAGTAGTAGTAGTGGTGGTTTGTCCTTGACACTCCCTCTAGCGGAATTAAAATCAAGCAAATCTGAATTGAACCGCTACACTAAGACTTATACTTCCTCATCCAACAGTCGTTCTGTTCCCATATCTTGACAAATTGCTTATTTAGGATGAATTTATAATCTCCTAAAATACTCTCCCCCTCTCTCTCAGTCTCCATTTTTCTATTTCAAATGTGTATTTGCATAACATATATGATATCCAACCTTTACATTGAAAAATCGAAAATATAATACTTAAGAAAAATGATTGAATCTTACCTGGAGATTAAAATTTAAGATATATTTATAATGATAGAAAATAGTGAACAAATAAAGAAATCTAGATAGATGACTCCTGTCAGTATAAAACAGATAATGCTGCGAGAAAAATGTAGAATTTAGGATTTAAAAATTTCTTCTGATTTAAATCTTTCTATCTGATAACAAATTGGTCTGTTTTTATAAAAGTATTCTGGAATATATTCCTCTATTTGGAAATACTTGTTCTTTTTTTAATTTTTTTTTTTTTTTTTTTTTGAAAGGATTGAAATATGAAACGAACAAGGTATCTGCATAGCGCAGTGTGAATAACAGTGATTTATAAGATCGATAAAGGATATGAAGATTACAAAATGTGCCCTTATTTCTTCAGTAAAATTTTTTAATAATGTAGATATAAATTTACATTGGAAAACAAATAAATTTATTTTAGTACTACTCAACAATATTGACATAATTATCTCCTTATTAGTTTGTATTCGTACTGTTTGTTCCTGCTCTTGATGCTGCAATAGGTAATTTGTTTGTTCATTTAATGTACAAGTCATTTTAAATACATAATACAGGGTGGAGCGCGGCAGACGTATGAATTTGAAGAGGGATTGCTCCCTTCCTATTGGTCCTAGACGGTTGAGAGTAGGGTCGTTTGAAAGAGGGGGACGGGAAGTTTATGTTTCACGTTTCAGAAGGACGGGGCCACAGCCCAAACAGCAAGGGTTTGCGTAAACTTTTTGTAAGACAGATTTCCCGGCCGTCTCATCTCTTTAAGAGGCGATTTAAACTGGCCAGCAAGATCGCCTGATTTGGCTCCTTGTGATTTTTTTCTTTGGGGATACCTTAAATCCTTGGTGTACAGCGATAGTCCCAGAACCCTGGAAGCCCTTATGAACAACATTCGAGCCAAAATTGCCGAAATTCCTGTGGAAATGCTCGAAAGAGTGCACAAAAACTTCGAAAAAGGCAATCAGTGTTTGGAGTGTGAGGGGAACCACTTATCCGATACTTTGTTTAAATCAAGGTAAATTTAAATTTCCCATGTTATTATATCAGGAAAAATTAAAAAAAAAAAATATTTTGTAACATTCTGTGTTTTATTACATTATCAAATTCATACGTCTGCCGCGCTCCACCCTGTATATAAATAATGATAATATTTAATTTTTTTTCGTTAAAAAAAAATCAATTTGGAATAGAGTATTTTTTACTGAAAATAATGAACAGTACATTAAAAACACAAAATATTTCTATAATGTGATATGCATGGAACCTAATCATTTAACTATATTTTGAATGCTATAAAATAAATAATGCAGAAAGAAAAGAAAATACGTGGGGTGTCGCGGGCCACCCGGTAGGAACGAAGTTTCTTACGCTTTTCATGAAATGTTAATAGTAAAATCACACTGCTAAGTATTATACGATGCTAACTACTTATACATGCTAAATGTACATGTGTACCAAATATCAACTAAATCGATCATCTTTCACTCAAATTATCATCATCGGTTGATTTTGTGACGCTCGTTTTTTTTGGATTTTCTCCCGGGCTGCAGACGCTGTAAAGTGCCATAAGGAACCTCGTTCCAATAATACAGGTTAAAATGCATCAGACACCCAAGAATCGAAGAACGTTTCTACATTCACGCAGCGGTGCTCTTTACCAAACTATCTTCACTTCGTGATTCAATAGCGATACTAAAGGCTGGTGCGTGCCCCATCTATGAAGCAGCAATGAACATGTTGTTTATTACGATTTCATCAATGCATCCCAAAAATTAAAAATTAAACAAAAACAATATTGAAGCTTATAAGAAGGAAATATAAGTAAAAAATCATTTCAGATCAAAGTATTACATATGCATGTCACTTCTACTGGTTCAATTTTAATGAAATTTCGGCAGTATGTCAAAATTAGCTCATTGTTGGTCCCAAATAAATCATTAGGTTCGAATTTAAATGGACTACACTTAAGCATTTTCGAACGAGCCTTTATCGATAAATAATTGTTTAAAACAGTTTTTGGGGGGTAGCAACCAAATTTAAAGCTAAATATCATTTTTCGGTTTCACCTCAGGCAATAATATTTCTGAGCCTGTATGCCACATTATCAAAAAGGGATGCACAGACTACAGAAGACAGACGACAGGCAGACATTTATTTTTAGACTCAATAACTGTAAATTCAATTCTGGAAGTTCAATACCTGTAAATTCGTCAAATCTGGAAATCGAATTTTCGAACCATCACAATATTTCTCTTTATATATTCTACGTATATCAGAAAGTAAAAAAGGGGAAAACAATTAAATAAATTAGACAAAAATGGGTAATATAAGCAAAAAATTAATAAATTAGGCATTTCTATGTCTTCCGTTGGTGATCGCTTCAAATTCAATGTCTTTTTCGACTTTTCGCCTCCCATGCTGAGGGCATCATCATGGGTGTATATCGTACATGTTGTTCTAAACGAGAGGAAACCTGTTATCCAACAGACAATAGACCTAGATATTCACGCTGACGTGGAAGTCTACGCTCTAAGATAATGCATAAAGTAGAGTGAGTGATACACAATTTGCTAGACTATTTACTAATCCATCACTCTATGTTCCATTGTAGTTCTTTGTATTCCTCTATATTGTATTGAAATTCTAACGACAGACCAGGTAATAATCATTTCCCCTTGCAGCTCAGAGGTTAGAACTTCGCAGCTAAAACTTAGAGATGAGCGGTTTAATTATGGGGATGCGTGAATTTTTACATGTTTCTTCTTTCACATTTTTACATGTTTTTTTTTTACATTTGTATTTTTGGGCATTCAATTTAACTTTAATCAAACAGAAATTTAGAATCTCATTTATGTGTATAATGTATCACCAAGGTATACTATATTTTTGGGGGTTTATTTTCACCAAATTTAACCTTCAGCTGTTAAATCTCACGGTCGATATAAGTACTACTACTTCTTTTTCCGCATTCCAACGATGGAACATCTGGTTTCAGTAAGTTTGCTGATTTTCTGGTTTCATCCTTTTTTAGTTTTTTAATTATATTTCTTTTCACGACAAACCTGTTTTTTTAAAATGTATTACAGTTATATAAGTAGCTTTTAATTTTTTATCCAATTGATTAGTTTTATTTTTCATTATAAATGTCATTGATAGGATATCAGAATTTAATGGAGACAGCTTTATTTTATTTTATAAAAAGTGGATGGCGGTCTTTTTTGATCCATTCAAGAATATTTTATTATTATTGCTTATAGTTATTGTAAAAAGAGAAAGCCCCAGCAATTTTTAAAATTAAATGTACTACACGTTTCACACTTCTCTAAATATGTTTTTAATAATTTAGGCTTGGTCAATCTTGTTAGCACTAATTACTATAATAATAACTTAAGATTTAGTACTTTTAGGTTATTTTGATAGTAAGGAAAGAATATAATATAATACATAGAAATAATGATATCAATAAAATAGAATAATGAAAAACGGAAAGCCTCTCCACAAGATGAATGTTTATTTTCCTTAACTAGTTTTCGGTCTCTTGGCCATCATCAGTGCCGGTAAATGATAAAGGAAAAACCCGGACTCAAATCCCGCGTGTGACTCCAGGTCCGTTTTTTGTCTCTCATGTGACTCAACGTCGGGTTTTTCCTTTACCTTTTACCGGCACTGATGATGGCCGAGAGGCCGAAATCTAGTTATGGAAAATTAACATTCATCTTGTGGAGAGGCTTTCCGTTTTTCATTATTTAATTGTCATGAACTCCACTTGCGCTCTTAATCTTAAGTCAATAAAACTTAAAACAACAAAATAAACAGTTATTACGTCCTTATATACGTAATATATAGAAATTATTGTAAGGGAACAGACATTCGATTTTGACAAAGTTCAAAAAAAATATTATTAAAAAATTGTCTGTCATCTGTGCAGACGGCTGGAGCCTTAACAGGCCGATTTCTATGAAATTTTGTATGCATATTCAAATAAATCATAACCCGATGCGAAATCAATCCCTAAATTTTATTGTGGGCGTGGCCCCCTAAACTCTGATAAAATGTTTATAAAAGGATATCTTGGGATCGGTAATTTATATTGATTAAACAATTCTAAAATTTAGTCAATTTGAATACGAATTTTTCGGGAGATATCGATAAAAATTAAATTGGGTTCGATTCCCTTCTAGGAAGGAATACAGTTCACAGTACATTTTGATAGAATGTTGAATAATAAATAATATATGTAAAAATAATAATAATAAAATAATTAATTATTAATTATGTAATAGGAAAGTTTAGCACAAGATCAGACAGAATACTTAATTAACGAAATACTGAAATAAAGCAGGCATGCATAGATTTAGGTACATGAATTGGGTCTGATGGAACTTATTGACATCCACTACACTTTAGTGGTTATAGAGCTACAAAGCCTAGGCATCCACTAATCTATTCCCGTCGGAAGATTACATTTTTACCTCCTTACCTGGGAGTCTTTCTTCTTTATTAATGTATTTAGTTAAGGTTGGTGACGTTAGCGCTCGGTGTGGTTCCTGTAAACGAAAGGGAAAAGCCGAAGCCTGAGTAGGAAGTATAGGACCCGGTTCTCAAGTATCAGGTTCCCTTGTAGGGTAAACCTGGTGTGAATCAAGTCCCGCTATAAGAAAGTTGATATTTGTTTCGGTACTAATTGGGAATAAATGATAATCAGCTTTCGACCAACTTAGAAAATATTTTTAACGATGTTTAAAAGTGTTAAAGCTTTTACCATATCATCTTATCTTTATGTATTTGAAAAAATAATGTGAAGTTAATACTTTTGGGGAGAAGAAAAAGTTTGATTTTTACTTTTTAAATTAACTAGATAAATTTTCAAAACTATTTAACATTTTACGATAGAGCGTAATATATATTTAAATATAGTATAATATTATAGTATTGATTAATTATAATATATTTATACGTGTTTAGTAATAATTTTTTTAGTTCAGAATCCGATATCAGTAAGTCCAAGAAAAAATATCAATGTTTCTTTGATACAATATTGCTTCCAAGCTTACCGAAGGTAACGGAAGCTGTATGATCGTTTTGAAGAACGAAAAAATGTATTGTCTCTGATTTCAAAAATTCCAAGACAGAAATCCGTTTCAGACATCAAGGATCATTTTTGGTTCCGTGTCTGTCTTTCGCTCTGTCGTTCTGTCATTCAATTTTTGCGAACCGTCATATCTTAAAAACTTGGTGCATGATTTAAATGAAATTTAGATGGTAGGTCACAATTAGCCCATTGTTGGTCTCATATAAGTTTCAACCGATTGTTTCTGGGCCCATTTGTTTATGTTGCACATGCGCACAAACATACATTATTTTCTCCTATATCTTCAAAAGTACTTATCTGATTTTTATCAAATTTGGATGGTTTCTCGAAAGTAGTTCGCGGACAGCCTCGGAATCGCAATCGTATGCGCTCTTTAACTTTCGCTAAATTGAAACTTTAATTCATGTAAAAAATCATTATAACAAAAATCGATATCATTAATTCAGTTAAATTATAAAAATCATGAACTACCAAAATATGGTCTTGGGATCTAAGCTATTAGGCTGCCACAGATAAAGTTTTTACATTTCAGGTTTTCAGGTGAAATGTTTAATAATTAAATAACGTTTTTACATTCTAGGTGTTTAGGGGAAATGTTTAATAATTAAATAAAGGTTTTACATTCTTGGTTTTTAGGTTAAATGTTTAATAATTAAATAAAATGTTTACATTCTAGGTTTTCAGGTGAAATGTTTTATAATCAAATAAAGTTTTAACATTCCAGGTTTCAGGTTAAATGTTTAATAATTAAATAAAATGTTTACATTCTAGGTTTTCAGGTGAAATGTTTAATAACTAAACCGTTGTGTTACCAATGAGAATAATTAAACGACAATTTGCACGTTCGTTCCCTTTACTGTTTTACATTTATTACAGTGAATACTCATATAATTTTAATTAATTCGGTTAAATATTTTAAAGGGAATTACACGTTTGTCTTTAAACCGTGTACGTTCGACATTTTCCGTTCTTGCAGCTCTTATATTGAGGCTTAGATATTGACTTGGTGCTTCAATTCTCGTTGCCGTCGAGCATTAAACATGTGAAATAGAGGGAAAGAGAGAAATCAAAATAATAATGGGTTTCTTCTTTAAAAAAAAAAAATGTAATTATTTCTTTAAAGAAGGTGAGTTACTTAAATTCTAATTAATTAATTTTCTAAAACTGATTCTAATCAAGATCAACTTAAGTAATGTAATTAAAAAATAAAAACATTAAAGTGTTCTATTTATACTAAAAGGTAAAACAATTGTGTTTGAGAGAGAAACCAATTAAGAATCGTGAATTGAATATTTCTCATGCTTTAGTTGTGTGAGAACGTTAAGTCGGGGAACATAGCACCGAGGTGATGGATGTTGCCCCACGTTTCACGTTCAGGCAAAGGTCAGCCTGAAATATCCAAGTATTCCACAGCCTTCTTAGCCGAAATCTCACACGTTCGTTGTGAAGGCTCGGTTTTTACTTTGTTTTGTTACTGTGTGACCCCCTAACTATGTGTATAAAATGGTTGTGACACTGAAAAATAATCGTAAAAGTGTTTTCCCTTTGATTCAACGATTGAAGGCCAATGGTGTGAAATTAAAAAAAAACAATCAAACTGCGTAAAATTCCATTAGTGTTTCGGATTTTTCCCGAAAAAATACAAAAATTGTTTACAAAACACTCTTATTGGATTAACGCTAAACACAATTAGCAATTATGTTTAATTTTAAAAGGTTTTTCAGGAGGATTTCAATGTCGACAAACTTATAAATGTTTATTTATTTGTATTTTCTTGTGGTCAAATCAAATAGCTATTACATAATTTTTGACATTGACTGGACGGATGGCTCAACCATTTTTCTTCCTCTAACCCCTTCTTAACCCCTGAGCAATTCATTCTAACATCTCTTTGAATTGAATTAGGTAATAATATGTCTGCGATGTCGCCAAATTCTGAATTAAAATAATGTTGTGTTCTTGTTCTTTTGATATATTTTACAAACTTTATCATAAATCCCTCGTTTTCAATATTAAGTAAATTCGGTTGACCACCTGCACCTGTACGAGTAAGTTTTACAAAATCTCGGCAAAAAATAAACCACATTCTTAAGTTATAAATTTTAGATTTAAAACGCTATTACCGTCACCTGCTTTCTACTGCATTCTAAGTGTGCAACAAGGTGTCAAGTATTTAGCTGAAGTCAAGTGGCATAAGGTCGACATGGTCTACGTTGGATGGCAAGGTGAACTTGTCTACATTAGGCAGAGAACCTGATCTGAATCACTTTGAAACCATATCAGATCTGGACGGCCTTCTACACCTCTAGTTTTTATACTTGACTATTAAATTCTATGCTTCTTTAAATTTACCACAACCAAGTATGTGGAATTCTTAAATTCTCCCGCCACACACAAACAAAGGAAAACTCCGTCGTTGGTACGGAAGTAATCGTGGTTAATCAGCACATCTACAGAAATGATGTAGATCTCTAAAAAAGAAATCAATACAACTAATCCATTAATCAATTCAGATTTAATCCTTTAATCAATTCCGAATTAATCCATTAATCAATTCAGAATTAATCCTTACAGATCTACAGAATTGATCGATGCAGAAGAAAACTCAATAGAATTGAGTAACATTTTGAGGAATTTGCTAGTGTTGTATAAAATTCCGCTAGACTGTTAAATTGTTAATACTCTATACTATAAGATATAAGTAATCTCTAACAATGTTAGCTACTGCTTGGGCTTCCTTGACAGTGGACAACATTTGCCCAGCTGTAATACACTGACTCCTAGATCAACCATTTATCAATAGAGCTCTTAGCTCGATGAATCCTACTAATTTTGAAATTAAGCTGTTTTGACAGCTCAAAGGGAGATTTATCTAAATGGAATAAACTTTTATCACTGTACTGTACATGTACTAGTGTTTTGTTTAAAGTCTAATAATCTTAGATCTTCCGGAGGAAACCTTGCCACAGCTATTGTCAATCCCAACATTTCTAATTAATTACAGGGATCATTCTCAAGGGAGTTGCTTGATGAGGGTAATTTTCAACATTGAATTACAAATAAATGACAGATTAATGACAATAACTGCAGTTAAAAATGATAATAGCAACATTGAGTTGCAAATAATTGCTTTAAACATGAGCAACTTCTTTCAAAATAATTTCTGGAAATGATGGGATTCATTAAAGTCTCTTTCCTATTACATTGTTTTTGTTGAACTCATTTCTTCTATATTGAACCCGTTGGGCACACAAATCCGTATTTCTCTATTTGGCCAAACTTTGAAAAATTGAAGAGAGTCATAACGCAATTTCCAAAGGATTCATTTCATGATTGCTAAGTGTGTTTATTTCACAATATAAAAAAACAATTAAGAAATCAAGATTAAAAACCTAAAAACTAAAAATAGGAAAAAAGCAACATTAGTTTGTTTTATTCTGAACGTTATCTCTTCTCATCTAGGTATTTAAATAATCCTCTTAAATCTACCTGTATAATCTGCTGAATAATCTATGAGAATAATGAAAATCTTTTATTTTCCATCCAAGGACAAGTGAATTAAATAGGAAACAAACAACACAACAAAATAAAACAGATATGTCTTTTTTAAATGAGTTGTTATCTGTAAATGAAGTACAAGAGAGAAAAAAACAAAACAATTTCATGGAATTTTATCTTGTTTCTGCGAATTATTTTTGCTTAGATTTATCCAAACTGTTTTTCTTTTATATTTCTTGAAGATTGTCGGCTTGATCGTGAGAACTCACATCTGCCTAATGTAATATCTTTACTACCAAAATAATAATAAAAAAACCAATATAATTCTTTTGAAGTGAACATTCTTCATGTACATACTTTCTGTCTCCAGGAAAAAAAATATAACAAAAAAAGGTGATACTGGGTAAAATCAGTAGACGAGTGTGTAATAATCCAAAGACAAGGGTTATTCAACGTATAATCGTGACGAACATAGTGAGTCTACATTATTTCTGACCTTCAAGATAGTTTTATGTATTTTCACTTGTTCGGTGTAACAATCGAGAGAGACATAATTCAAGTGAGACATAAATGTAAGTGAAAGACAGAGAAGTAAGTTAGAAAATAAAGGTATATAGAGACAAGGAGGCGATGATTCGAGACGTAACACTGACTAATGTCTTCATGTAGCATTATTTCATAGTAGCTCCGCCTCGGACCAATCGTTTCTCCTTTTTTTTGTCTCCACAAAATCACGTTCAAGACAAAAATAGTCTGACCATTGTTACGTAAAATTAAAGTAAGTAAAAGTAAAGGAAGAGAAAATAAAATAGTCTGCCAATTAGTGAGGCACATAAATTCCATGCGTCCTATCGCTGCTTTAACGATTTCTTCTTTTACGACCCATTATTGTATAAATATGTATTTTATTTATTCCCCTTTTATTCAAATAAAAATGGTTTTGTTCCTTTATTAGAATAGAAGCATCAAAAGCAAAATTTAAATTGCGTAGACGGTTGAAATTAATATGAGTGCGCTGTGTGCTAATTTCCCCTAAAACATCAGAATTTCCTGTAAATCGGATGAGTATACTTTTAGAGCTATAAGTTTTAATAAAAGATGTTAGAGCTCATTTATAAATACAAAAACCAATGAGTGTGAATGAATATGGGACCAACAATAGCTTAATTATGACCTGTAATCCAAATTTCATCAAAATCGAGCGAGTAGTTTTTCAGATATAAGGTGGTTCACAATGTTGAACGACAAATACGTATTTGTGTTCACAACAAACATGAATTTTTCAATTCAGAGTCAAAAAATGTGGTTCTTCAGACTGATCCAAATGAGCTCCTTGATGAGCTCGGAAGAAAAAGTTAATAATCAAATTAATCGAATCAATATTAAATCGAAATGGACAAACAATGTTTAATTTCCCAGGTTACTAAAAATGATTATTGACAGAGGTAAATGGTTAAATTACTCGATAAAGAGAGGATAGGTAAGTTAATATTATTTGGCTGTTTATCTTCCATCCTCAATCTGTGTCCAGTAAATCCATTAAAAACCATAATATCAATTTTAATTCCATTTTCAACAATATATTATGTGATTATGTACGAAGAAGTGATTAAAGTGTCACATTAGACATTAGACACGATGTAATTACTGCTGTGAAAGATGTTTCGTCTCTGCCGTGTTCAAATTAAATATGTTGCTCACTTACTTTCTCATTGACCGTATTTGTATAGAGAAAAAACCATAGTGAGGACGCAAATATTAGATTTTGGTGCATTAAACTATTAGTGAATCAAAATGATATATTTTATGATCGGTTATCAGATTGTAGTACATTTCTCAGCTTGGTAGAATTGGAACTAGACATGACGATGTCACAACCTTGTCTTTAGGTGAGTATGAAAATCAATAAAGTTTTGCAAATAATGAAAATAATTATTTTGGAATTTGCAAACGACCGAATTTCAGTTAGCACAGAAAACTAGTTCTGTGTGTTACATTTAAACTGAATACATTATATCGTCAATGTCACTTCAGAGTTACAGATATAATCTATTATTGATAATTCTCAATCATTTTGTTAATTTATCATGCATTCAGTAGTATTCTTGATATAATTTTGTATATCCGTTAAAAATAAAATATCAATTTAATTCCATTGTCAATTATCATCGTATATCTAATTAATTTTTCGACGTTGAAACTATGTTTGTCTTTGAAAATAATTATCTTATTATTAAAATCTAATTGCTTTGAATTACTTTCGACTTCTTTATGAAAATAAATTATGTAACTATAATTATTATATATTTAATTCAATAATGAGATAATATTGTTTTTTTATGTTATTTTTATTCATATTTCTGTTAAACGGTTTCGGTGTGAAGAATTGCTTTGTTTTGTTACATCTTGATAATAAGTCAAAATGTATTAAAATTATATTCATTATCTAATATCAGCTACGGATCGATCTTTTTATTTTTTTATTTTGCTTAATATATACGTGTTTATAGGTGAACAGAGTTGTTATGTAAAGTAAGGTTTGATCTCGACCTTTTACAGGTGAGCGTGATGACTTATTCAAGGCCTCAACAGTTGAACAATCGTCTTGTACTAATTAATCAGGGGAGCGAGACGTTCAGTTCTAGATAATCGATTGCGGTGACAGTTGACTTTCATTTTTCAACAAAGCATCTGTCACTTAATGGAATTATCACATCAAGTAATACTATGACATTATTCCAATGATTGAGTAGTGGAGTAAATCATAACAGACATAAAACACCATGTACCAGATGCTATTCTATGTTTATAAATATAACTTCATAATCTGAAGTTTAAGTTTCACTCCTATACTTTTCTTTGACATTTTAGCGGACAGGATGACTCGAAAATATTCTTTCCTCTAATAACGGTCTCGTAGTCTACGACTTTTTGACAGGTACTAGTAGAATCTGTTGACAGGTACTGGTACAATCTGTTAACACGTACTAATATTTTACAAATTTAGATTCCCGCACCTTTCCCAAGATTAATAATCTATTAAGAAACTCTTTCACAATACACATACCTTTAGATGTAAGATTAAAAAAAAAGAAAATTATTTAATTTTTCAAGGGATAAATACGTAATATTATCTTGTTGCATGTGCTTTCATCGTAAAGTGTAACGTGTATTTAGTAAGTCAAGATTATAAATATAGCTTGACCAAGAGAAGCATGTAAGGCTATAAATAAATGTATATACTTATTCGTATAATTTGATATTAAACTGTTTGTTCAAGGCATAAAACAGTACAATGAAGCTGAAAACCGTTTATTATAAACAACTAGACGAACATTAGTTAACCCTATACCCTATCTATTAGCTCGTAGACATCAGCTATATCCATCAAACCCTTAAATTACATCCATATATATATATATATATATATATATATATATATATATATATATATATATATATATATATATATATATATATATATATGAAAGAGAGAGATCGTTTTTATTTCCTACGTAGAGGGAGAAATACGTGAGGTATTTTGTTGTTTTCTATTCTCAATAAACTCGGCTTATACCCTAAGGATATTTTTTAAAAAGGTTCTATTGCAATATACAAGTTAAATGCTATAAATTATAAGAACTATTGTTTCTCTAACCAGCATAACGATTTGAATAATTGAATTAGTTGACTGATTTGACAGCAGTTTTTCAAGAATCTTGATAAGTTATGAAATGGTCAATAATAAAACATAAAGGTAGATAAAAACCAAAATATGAGTTAAAACATTTCTATATTCAATCCGAACATTGTACGCCCCACCTATAGAATTTCGTAAAAGTTAAAATAGAATAGATTATGAACAGACATTGAGAAATTAAGTATAATATATTAAACCCAACAATTAATTTGTTGACAGGTAAAAATGAAGCAACCAAAAAAAAAAAAAAAAAAACCAACAAACCATTAACTTCAAAAATGTATCGAATAATTTGATTTAGTTTATTATTTACCTTGTACAATAAAAAAATGTGAAATAAAGGGCCCCAAGGGGAATTGAAATTAAGAAATCAATAATTATTATTCTTATCCTTGATTGTATGTTTTTTGGAGAAACTAACAGCCTGCTAGGTTGCGTAAAACACGTTTACGAAAGAAATTATAAAAGTAACAAAAAGGTTTAGAAACGTTATAGAGCCTAGAGAAGTGATTAAACTAGACGATAGTTCAAAACCTTTAGTTTAACATGCAATCAACACATTATAAATAATATATATATATATATATATATATATATATATATATATATATATATATATATATATATATATATATATATATATATTATATCATTATTACAAAATTTAGATAGGATCTTATACGATTCATTTATTATTAATGTGATGTGTGTATTGATTGATTAATGATCAGAAATCAATTTTTTAACTTGAATCAGATTTAATAAATAATATTAAAATTAATGCATAAGATGAAAATCAAAACTTATTATAAATTGTATTAAAACTTAATAAATTATATATACATACGAGCCTTAAGGCCCGTGGCAACGGGCTTAATTTTATATTGAGAAAAATAAGTAAAAATAAGTAAATTAATTTACATAAGTTATTATTATATCTATTTAAAGACCAACAAATCAAAACAAACATTACTTTTTATTGGAATAAATGTGGTTGCCTTAGCTTGGCAATAACAAATTATTTTAACGAGAGTCATTGGGACACTACTCGATTATATAAATCATGTAGGTTAATGTTTATCATTATGCTTAACTATTTTTCAAATTTACTCTTTAGCGATAACGTGCAGTATACCGTGTATTTTAATCACTCTAAATAATAAACAGAGGTCGGCCGAGAGAAGCATGTTAGGCTAGATATTTTTGTTTTATATTATTATTATTATTATTAAATTCGAACCATTATTTTATCGATTACAGGCTTAAAAACTAAGATACACGATGATTTTATGGTAATATGTAATAATACATAGGAATTTAATCCTAATTTGAAATAACCTTTTATTAACAAGAAATACAGCTACCTCTCTGATTCCGTAAGGCTTTTTTACATTCTCATGTGCATAGTACATATTATAAAGGGAAAGTATTGTGATAGCTTAAAATTCTATTTTGAGATTTCGATGCGGATTTATACGACTGAGGCCTTCTGAGTCCTAATAAAAGGTAGTTTAAAAAAAAAAAAAATGTTTGTCGTCTCTTTACAAACACGAAGAGCCCAATCTACTGGACCGATTTCGATGGAATTTGACATACATGTTAAGAAAAATCATACCCCGAGGCCAAATTGAGAAACGAATAGTCTGAAATAGGTAGAAATCGAATTTTGGATTTTCATTTGAAATGGTCAGTAATAATTGATTTAAGTTTTCTCTTAATTTTGATTTTTTTCTTTAATATGAGCACCCCCAAATAAAAGAATATATCAAGCTTTTTGTTAATAGAATGATTTTTTTAAAGTCATCCACCAGTAAAACTTCCATCGAAACAAATTTTCATCGACCCTTCCCACATCATTGCCAACCCTCTCCTCCTTCCCTCATCAAAAACTGAATGAAGACCTAACCATATTTATTTATATATTTATATATATATATATTTTCTTTTTTTGTAAATTACTTAACTTTGGAGGTTTATAACTCCACATGGAGGGGTTTGGATTGAAAAAAGTTTCAGGTTATAATCGAAATAGACAAATAAACAGTTACTTTACGCAAAGAAAGAAGTGAAGCTCTTGCAAACAATAAATGTATCCAGTACCTGAAACAAACAATTATAAATTAATTAGAAATTGTCAAATAACTTAAAATTACAAACATATATATTTCATTTATTTTTATGTAGCGCAAGTCATAACAACATAAGCTGTCAAATCTTTATATTATTTGTTTAAATATTTTATGTATATATTTTTTAAATAAGCTCTAGCAGAATAGCTTTAATTATTATACGATAATATTTATTACATCGTACAACTGTTTAACGAACAAAATATACACAAAAAAAACGACACGGCAGTTAAACAAGACGTTATGAAATTCAAATAATAACGGTCAATTATGTGTGAAAGGTCAATAGAAACAGAAAGAAAAATCATATTGAAAATTACACATGAGCTGACCGTTTGAACCAAGCAGTGATCAGAAATGCAACTGGACTGCATCTTTATTGCTATAGACACGAACCCTTACCTGAAGCAATATCAAAATAATATAGTAAACGAACAAATAATCTGACATATTGGTCTGAAGCCTTAGCTGACCTAAGGTTATGTCCTGCAGGTCTGCAGCTCTACCTGACCTACAGGGCGTAGCTTGCATATTCGTTACACTCAGTCTCTACTTGGAAATACCTTCAATTTATCTGAATGTGACGTTCACTGCCTCCAGCTCCTAGGTTCTACCTAGTCTTACTGCAATTAGTGTCTACTATAATCTTCTTGTTCTACTCAATAACTACCTCAACAATTGATGAGAGAAAGGTCATCTCTGGATGTATACAATTATTTAGAACAAAAAAGCTCTATAATTTAATATGTACGTAATTACATATTGTATACCTATAAAGAAAGACCATAAGGAAAAATAGTCCTGTAATACAGTGTTTTAAATGATAATCAAATGGACTGAAACTGAAGTTTAAAAACATATTCAAAAGGAAAAGCAATATTATAAAAGTGAATTAAGTCAATTCCACTCAGATTTGAATGTGGTATCAAATTGTTGCAAGAGCATTGCTACTTTTAAGACGTGTACTTTCTGTCCTATAGGCTAAAATAATGCTTTTAAAGTTGATCTTACTGCATTGATATTGATTGATGAGATCCCCCATGTTACTCTCAGTAAATTAAAAATAAAAATAAAAATTATGTTTAATTAATGCTAGATTTAAAAATAATAAATGTAGGGTAATAAAATATAAAAATAGTAATAGAATATAAAAATAATTTTACTTGTTTAAGATTGTCTAAAATAAATTCACATAAATATATAATGAAATCACACACATAACGTCGGGCAACACATCTATAAATAAAAGCTTATATGAATTGCGATACTGGGCCATCGCCCTCCTCACATTATCTAGGACCACCTAGTCACCACTGAATACCACAGGACTGAATCTCATCTAATATTCAGTGTTTGGAACAAGCGTGCATGATTGAAATATACAAAATAAACCAAACTTAACAACTTTTGGTCATATTTATTTACGAAACCCCATCTAACTTCTATTTTTAAATTTCATCATGTCTTTTAGAGCAGGTTGAGCTCGTTAAGTAAATCGGAGAACCAGTTTAAATCCATAATTCAACTTGTTAAGTTTACCAAACAAGTATAATAAATAATATCACAAGCTTAGATTAATAAGTGAAAATCATTTCACAATTATATTATTAGTTGGTAGCTTATTTTTTTTCTTCTAACAAATATATTAAAGCATTTTAAACTTGTTTTTCGTATATTTTTCACTTTTTAGAGTCTAGTTAATTTACATTATCGTTTTTATAATTATGCATAGATGAAATAGTCAGCCAATTTGTATGGCTCGCAGCTTCCTCACATTCTATTATTGAACGAATGGTTACTTGGAAATTGAAAGTGTGGTTTTTTGGACCTGTTTCGATTCCCAGAGGGGTCAAATGTATTTTTATTCAATACTAAATAAGCGCAGACGGTTAAAATGAATATGGATCTGTCTCTGGGCAACTTTTAACAAACCATCGAAATTTCTTCAAAATTGAATGGATGTTTTTAAAGATATAAGCAATAATTATAAAAAATTGAAGAAAAGGGGAAGATGGAGTCACAAGGTTGAAATAATATAAGACCGACAATTATGGCCTAACACCTAAATTTTATCAAAATAGGATGAGTATTGTGTTATTTAAATTATAGTGATTCACAAGAATGTTTAGCGAAAGACACAAGGCACTATAATATTCTCGGATATCATCTGTATATTAAAAAAAATTGAATTCTGAGACTAAAAATGAAAATTGATGAAATCAAAATTGATTATACGTTGAGTGAAGAGGCTACTTCAAAAAGGTATTTAAAAGGTTTTATGTACTCCATATTATTTGTTTATTTTGGAAGATGGTAAGACAAGTGAAGTAATAAGATGCTTTAATACTTTTATTTAGTCGGTCCTGTCAGTTAAACTAGTTAGGAGGGCTTTAAAAAAAATTAATTAGCCGGAGAAAGCATATCAGCTTATCCAAATCAATACTCTCTAGTGGTAACTGATCAGTAATTATAGAGGATAATATTTCAAAATTGTCACCTAATTTTCCTTTCTTTGATTAAGACCTATAAATATCAATTAATATTATTGTAAAAAAAATGGTTTCATACACCGATATTTTGTGGTTATAAAATATATTGATAATTCAGACAAACTAATACTTGAGACTAAATTATTTAATCTAAAATAATACATAATTAGACGATCTATAAGATAGACAATTTGTGGTTTGACAATAATACATTATTTTAGAGTAAACACAACCTGTGTGATTTTTTAACCGAGAATTAATTACCATTATACCGGATCGTATAGTTATCGTCACTTATAGATAAGATAATTTTAATCGACATGCCATGAAATTTATATGATATATATTTGTATATTCTCCCTCTCCTATTTGTCCCTTCCCTCTCTTGAAATAAGTTATTTCCAAAAAAATTCCGGCTAAAATTAAAAATATGAATTTTAGAAAAAAAAAATCTTCCCCAAAAATGTCTACATTATCGAGAATCAGTGAAAAAAATACCTCAGAATAAAGAAATCTAATATTAATAAATTTAATATAAATACCTACATTATCATAAATTTTAAATTAATACTCGATTGTATTACTATAATTTATAAAATATTTTAATTAAAAAATATATATTATCCTATGTATTGCAATATTTAATAGTCCACATATCCAGTTTCAAAATTTAATTTACTACCAATCTACAAAAATACAAAGATTTAATTTTTTTACAATTTTTTATAAAATAAAATAAAGATGCACATTTTTATATCAAATAGTATTATATAGCTGGAAAGAGTAATAAAATATGTATTAGAACTATGCTCAAGATGAGATTTGTACAGAAGGCAGAAGAATGTAATCTGTCATCGTGAAGCTGACAGGATAGTTGCTTGACATTTCTACTGTCAAGAAAGGATTTCTCTACTGTGTGACATCGTTCACAAATCCCGGTACATGACAATATCTGCTTCTATATTTACTCTGTCAGTTCTGGCACCACGACTACTCTAATTTTTTAACATCTAAAAAGCACGTTAATTATGCTTTTTTCCTTCACAATTTGATTAAGTCACGAAGTATATTTTTCCTAAAAAAAAGTTCTAAATTATATTTTCTTAACATTTTTCATACTCACTGCTAGAGTCATCAAATGTAACTTATGTTAGTAGGTTATTGTTTCAACTAAATTTTGTTTTGACATTAAAAACTCAAAAGCGTATACGTAGATATCGAAGAAAGAAAACAATATTTTGGCCTTAATTGTTCAACCTCAAGTCAACTTTGCAATTTAAAATTAAATATGAATTAAGTAACTGAGTAATTAACAGTTTAAGATGGGATGAGTTTTATGTTATATGACACCATAACACAGAGTTATGGTAATCCTTTACGCTTAAGCGTAATAGATTCCCTTTAACTTCTGATATAATGGATTTATTTTGATATTGAAGAGCAATATTTAAAGTTATTACCTATCTTGTTAAATTATTGTTGAAACAACATATATAGAGGGTCATTAAAGGGTGGAGCGATCAACCACTTTAACGCATCTATGGTACATAATATTATCATGAGAGAATTTCAACTAGGTACGTCGGCGTCGGTGCAGAGACAGTGCCATCCAACTAGGTACGTTGGTGAAGAGACAGTGTCTTCTAACTGGGTACGCTGGTAAAGAGACAGTGCCTTCCAACTAGGTACGTTGGTGAAGAGACAGTGTCTTCTATCTAGATACGTTGATGGAGAGACAGTGCCTTCCAACTAGGTACGTTGGCGCAGAGATAGTGCCATGCCACTAGGTCCACTAGGAACGTCAGTGCAAATATATTGTTTTCAGGTGAGTACCAATACGTTAACCGTATACGCATACTTATTTTACGTCCCGAATACGCAGCATAACCTATTACAAGACGGGGGATCCTACCACTCTACCCATCTCCACGATGAGATATATGATTATGATTTATGATTTTAATTTTTGTTTAAACTTTATTTTGTGTAATAGCGTATTTTTATTACATTTATGTATGTTTCGATAACTAGCTGCATCAATTAAATTACATAACTAAACAATTACTAAACTCTTGTAAGTATTTTGTAATTAAATTCATTGTAAGATTTATATTATTTAAGAAGATACCTGAGATTGTTGTGATGTGCAAGAATTAACTAACTATTTTTATTTGTACGCGTGTTAAGACCTTTATGTAACAGCGCCTCCCAAAAATCATGAAACCTCCTCGTCTGTGAAACAAATCGCGTGCTTCCTTCACTAAAGCTCTAATCGGTTACAAAACCACACGACATCGCTCATTGGCGCCTCCAGTTCTCATCCAATAATCCTCATTGATTAGATATATGGAACTAATTATCGCATTAGAACGTATTTCGTAACTAATCAAGTATGAGAAGTGCAAAAAATTATGAAGTTTCTTGTTTCTACCAACTTTTGTGACTGATTATGATGCATTTACAAATAATTGTGGTATTTTCACATAATTCTAACATAGGTTACAAAACCACACGACATCAGTTCGGCGCCTTCAGTTCTCATCCAGTAATCCTCATTGATTATATATATATATATATATATGGAACGCATTATGCATTATCGTTAGAACGTATTTTAAATTAAACTTATCTAATAATAATAACTAATTAATTAACTAATCAAATATGAGAAGTGCAAAAAAAATGATGAAGTTTCTTGTTTCTACCGACTTCTGTGGCTGATGATGAATTTACACATAATTGTGGTGTTTTCACAATAAACTCGTAATTTTTTTACATTTAGTTTTATTTAAGATGAATTTGTAAAGAGTAAATTTGAAATGTTTAACTCATTGACCCATGATCCACGTTCTAATCCATGTCTCAAACTAAAATAATCAACAACAATGCGTGTGTGTAATGTGTCATCCCAAATCCGAATTCGAATATAGCCGTTCCAAAACTACGTGATTACTCTGATGAACCCTGATATTATATATCGTTGGATTTCACTTTAATTGCCCGCTATGTGGCCTTCCATTCTAACAATTTCCGTCTATAAAATTAAATTTATAAATATTAAATATAATAAATTATTTTTTTAAAAGTAAAAGTTTGTCAAACTCAACAAAAAACTATATTCTTGAAAAAGTATTTTTTCACTATTAAAAAACTTGAATTTTTTAAAATAATAAAATTCATGTGATTGAACTTTTGGACATGTTATAAATAAGTAAGAACAGGAAACGTTTCCAAATCTAAGGTGCTCAAGAAAAAAAAATAACTTGAAATAGAATTCTTACTTATTTTATTCAGAGACAGCGAGAAAGTAAATTTTACAAAATATATAAATTGAGAAATTTTAAGTATCTTTTGTGAAGATCTTTTAAATTGATAATACTCTTAACAAAGATTAAAAGTAAAAGGTTATATTAAAAATATACAGAATATACAGTATATATATATATATATATATATATATATATATATATATATATATATATATATATATATATATATATATATATATATATATATATATATATATGCAAAAAAAAATGTATCATCTACTTAAAACGTTGTAAGTAAGGATAATGATTTAATGGACTTTTTTTCATTCAAATATGTTGTGCTGCTGGAGACCTGTATCCTGTGGGAAGAAGAAAGATGTCCTGAGAACTTTCACAATGTCAAGGTTCGGTTTGGTGTATTCATCAGTTTTTTATTAGCGATTTAGCTCGGTGAGTATGACAGAGGTAACTTAGTATCGGGAAGCAGTGGCGACTTGATTGTTAAAGAATGAAAGCTGGTGTAGCAAGTCAAGTTTTCTACTTTACTCATTTCTTTCAGCTCGAACTTTAGGGCTTTATTTCTTCGCAGTGAAACCGGGTTAGTTTTAAGTTCCAAGTACAATCCGAAACAGATATATCAACTTGACTAAGTCTTAAAAACCGGTAACAAGACAAATAATAAATTTCTAAATTACACAGGGCCGGATTACACTCGTCTGACTTGTCTTTTCCTTATTTCTTTGTTTAGTTCCGTGTTGGGTTTTTGTATAAATACTATAGAGTTGATATTTACACCGATTTGAATAAGATAGGTGCAAATTAGGTTTCTTTAATAGCTATTTACGTACCTAGAACAGTAAGGGCGTAATTACAGGCCGAGGGAGAAGTTTGAAAGCACGAGTGCATTTAACGCCCGAGGCCAGTCATGTCGCTTACTGCTCGTGGTGCGTACACTATTTTATCGCCCACCACATGTAAACTAATTACTAAACATGCAAACTATTTTGCCGTAATCTTCAAAACATTAAATGCATAAAGGTTACATCAGTACCAAAACAAACCGCAGTTATAAAAATATTGATGTTATTAATTAAACAACCGACGCTGAGAACTACTAGCGCTTCCTGCACGCCGCGGCCCGGCCAGGAAGCGGCCGCTTTTTGAACTACTAGCGGCCCTGTAAAGAAAAAGCATGCATTTTTACAGGCCCCAGGGCTGTAAAATGGAACTTTACCGGCCGCTTATTATAGGAATGTTTACAAGTGGAGGGCGGTATAGTACATTACGCGTCGAGTGCGGAAAGTAGCATTTTTCATGCGAGTGTGGAGTTTGCACCCGAGCGACAGCGAGGGTAGTAAAACCACACGAGCAATGCAAAATGCCGTTTTCGCACGAGTTGCGTACCGTACTTTATCTACGATTGTTAGATTTAAATAATAAATACAGAAAAAAATAAACTTGCTGTATGTAAGTTCGTATCTCTCTCTTGATAAAGATGGCATTAATTGTTGAGTTGTATTTTTTTTTTCCAAATTGATTATTTCTGGAGGAGTATTATTCTCCACATTTTCGTCAAAGTCACTTGATTCACTCGTTGTTTTTCACTAAAATCTCGATGTAAACAGTTACTTTAATAAAACAACAGCAAATTAGTTTTGTTAAATGTAAACAAACTCGCTAATCGTGCGTAAAGCTGAAGAATTCCTCTTCTTTACCGCGCTTGCGTGGTAAAGAAGAGGAATTCTTCAGAACTATGAGACGCGCATGCGCAATGAATACAAGTACGTAAATAATCACTTTCTACGCATCTAAACAGAGATACAATGTTTATATTTCGTATCAATCGTAGATAAAAACAATTTAATACCATTAACCGTCCCTAAGATACGACATTTTTATCCAAATATATATTCGTACTCAGGATGTCCTCCTCTTTCATTTACATCGAACATGTCCGTAGAAAAATGTTAACCCCTTGTTTTTGGGGGCGCTTTTATGGGGAACCCTTTATTTTAACGCTGTTTTGATTATTCCTGATAACATAATTGTAAAGTTTAAAATTTATGTGATGGTACTTTCGAAGATACAGGTTGGTTAACGATAATCAGACAAACGGAGGAAATTATAAGGGTCCTTGGTTTTGCCTACCGACCCTACATTTTCGACTTTAAAATCATTATAGAGGATGGAAAGAAGGCAGATGAAACTGCAAGCAGTCCTCCCCGTGTATACGTCGTATCGCTCTTACTTCTTATCTACGAAATAGGAATACATAAATTGCTATAAATTATTTTTGGTCATGGTATAATTTTTCGTTCGCATTAAAATCAAAGACGGAGGATATACTTACCGCAAAACAATTACATTGATACATATTATGTGAAATATATTACTAATAATTAGTAACACATATCACATAAAATAAATTTAATTATTACATTAATTAAAAATAACAAGTAGATGATGTTGAGACGGCCTGAGTAGAAGGTTTCTAATAAAATCAACAACTCAGAATTTTCATTTAAAATCTAAGAAGAATCCGGAATAACCATGTATTAACGTTAATTAAATTATTTATGAAACTAGTATTAGCTAATCTCTTATATATGAACGATTATAAAATACTAGATTTTGGAAAGATTTCTTTTCGAATGAGTTTCAAAAATATAGTATACTCAAATCTTTCATGCAACTAGCAATTAACTTAAATATAAAACTACAGATTTTTTTCTCTCAAAACAGTCAGAAAATAATGATACAAGAATGAAAGAGTACACATAAAAACCAATTGACAATAAATAGATTTATTATGGATTATAAGTTACCAAGTTAATAACATAAATTATTAGGAAATTGAAAAATAATAAGTGGGTAATTTAAGTGTCTTCAATAATGCTTAATTAAATAACCTCTCTCATTAATTTAAATTATATCTTAAGACCGTAATAGCCTACATTGTATTACCTGCCGTTAAATTGTACATTTCAATTATACTGTAGATGAGGAAATAGAAAATTGCTATCATTAATGTATAGATTTTTGTAAATCAAATTAAATACAGACAATTGAAGATATCCATTTTACTCACTCCTCGCATATTACGTATTAACAAAATATAGGTAAGTTAATTAATTTCATTTGAAACTTGTTTCTGACGCTAATTTGAAATAAAAAAAATGCGTGTGTATGGTTTATTGTTTGTGCACGTGAAGCTCGAAAACTGAATTTGGTATGCATGGTTCATATTCACAAAAATTATATTCCAACGAAAAATTATGGTATCCACTTTAGCTTTAGCTTTGAATTTTGATCAATTTCCCCAAATTGAAAAAAATAAAATTAGTTCTCGGTTCCGATCATTTCAATTGAAAATATCGTGGATTTAAAATCCAATAAAGAAAAGAGAAAAATATCGTCACTTTCATGAGAAACATCTACTGATATAATCATGCTAAAACGTAGAGTAAGAATATCATAATTAAAATTAGTCATAAGGCAAGAATATTCAGAATATTGTGAAGTTATCACAAATACTAAAATGCACAGTTGTGTCCAAGCTCGTTCAAATTGGTCAATTTGTTTACCTGTAATCGTTAGACAAAGAACTTTTATACTCCCAAGTCACATACGCGCGTTCAATTACCGGCCTAGGCAGTAGTATCCAGGTAACGACTCAGAAAGTTATTTTCTTGGAAGGGTTGAATCTGAAATATGCTAATTTTCGTGGTGAAGTTGTTATATGACAGTTGAACTATGAGATGTGGTAAGACATGAGTTTTGACAAGGGTTTTTAGATTATCATATTATTCCTCTCTCTCTTTACAGTATCATATAACATGGTATAGACTCACTTCGACTTAACCAAAATAAAAGCAACTGTTTTGTCTATTGTTTTCATTTAACAAGACCACGCGAGCTCGCAGACATAACGCAACAAAACAAAATATACTAAAACCAACTTCTAACCCATATGCAGACCAAAACACGAGTCTAAAGTTAACGCACTAACGAGATACCGGAACAGAAACAATAGCCACATTCTGTCTAGTACAAGTTAATGCTAAACCTAAACAGTGAAAGTGAACACTAGTTCAGTCCTTTACTAAAAGGATAAAAAAGAACTGTAATTACATGTAAACTGACCAAAGGATGAAGTGATTTAATTCGTAATATTTAAATACATTATTAGTTTACATTTCACAATGTCTATTTTACATGTTAAATGTGACGAGTGCCATTATTTTATATTTTGGCTTTATATTAACATTAGAAAGTGTTTTGAGAAGGAACGATTTATAATGGTGATTCGATGTCACGCAACAGTCAGGCAGACAGAGATTGTAATATTATGTGCGTGTTCAGATTGGTTAGATTCTCTAGGAAACACCAGTAGTGTTCCGCCTGCTTGTCTTCTCATCTCATGCATTGTTTACCTACACATTCCAAAAAGACTACCTCTAAAATTTTAAAACTGGACAAAAATGAGTCACGTACCGCGTGAACTAAAGGCGAAATATGTTCTCACTCAGAACCAAACTCTGGTTTAGATTGTCAGAAAGTTGAGAAATATTTTATTTTATAGGTTAGATTTTAAGAAAGGGAATAAATATTTGATAGTTTGGGTTAGATTATGAGAAAGGCTGGAAATATCCGATATTTTGGGTTAGATTGTTAGCAAAGTGAGAATTATCCGATACTCTGGCTTATCTTGACAAAGGCGAGGAATATCTGATATTCTAGGTTCGATTATTTATAAGGTTAAACATATTAAGATTTTCTTTTTGTTTATACAAAATTTTGATATCGATGTCTATGTTAAATTAATTTAGATATAATTGTTTAAATGGGTGAAAATAATTTGCAACATGTCTAAAATAATTATTTGTTACTGATTTTGCTCCGGTGGCCTTGACCTATACCTAGGTAACCGTCAGTACAATAAATATATAATATAACAGTACCTTTCTCAGATAAAACAAAAATAAATAGATATGCTATAGCCTCTGGGCAGGTCGGAATGTATTTGAGGTTAGTTACGCCACTGAAAAGGTGTCGGGTCCTTGATCCTGAGGAGCGATCGTGCCGCCCCTGACCTCCACTTCACCCTGCCAACTGTTTTCCTGGCTCATCACGCAACTACTGTCCGTTTCACTTCGCCATTTATCTGCTATTTGTTATTTTGGCACCAATACAATCCAGTGTAGATTTACTTACAAACCCTAAAACGAAACCTTATCCAACAGTTTTCAATGCCTTATGTTCCTAACTCAAAATTGTAACCCACGCATTAAATTATTTTGCCACTGAACTTTTGACAGATGATGGGGAGGTTTAACTTCTTTGATAATTTACTTAGTTTATTTTCACTACAACTTCTTCACTTAGTTATATTTAATCCTATATCTTTAAAATTACTAATCCAACTACTAAAATTGTTAGATGGTTCGTCGAACGTCTGCCACAAATGGTCCATTATTAATTTAAACCGTGTGTGCAAATTTAATATTACTTAAACATAAGTGTAACCCTAATGGGAATGAAAACAAATCCAAATCTCATTTGACAATTCGTCCAATAATATAGGACCCGAGGAAACTATTTGCCACATTAACTGGCAGACCATTTTAGCGTTAAAAATTAAAGGATTTAGTTGTACTGTTAATGAGCAAGATAGTTTCACAGTTTTGTATCACAATAAGCGTTGTAGTTCTAGGTCTATTTAAATACATGTGGTTCTAGGTCGATACAAACTTGTTCTGTGATCACGCTAGGTTTGTTTTAAAATTCTAGGTGATCAATTGTGGCAATAGACACGTTTGTAGAGGGTAAGTGGAATAACATGTGCGTGAAGGAGTTTTTTGTTGATGAATGTGGTAATACGGACATGATATGCTGAGTACCCCGAGATATCGCGTAATCCAGGTTGTGCAATATTGTACGTACACAGGTACAAAGTATCATCACAACTCAAAGTAATTACCTTACACAAGGTCCTTAACATAGTAATAACATCGCCTTTACCTAAAGGTGATACATCCAGTACATTATCTTACACCAAAAACCGTCTAGTTACGTCCAACACAAGAAAGACAAAACGCTTTCAGGCATATATACTAGTCTACTACTATCATATAGACATAGACCGACGCTAGCTTCTACAAGTATTTTATATTAATGTGTCTAATAATTCACATTTAAAAGTTATGGGCTTTTTTCTTTCTCAAAATATGTACTTAGTAAATATATTATAGAGAAAATATTGTGATAGATTTTGGTGGATTTAAACGTTTGCAATTGTAACTTACTTTACTTGGCCAGATTAACTTCGTAAACCAAGATCCAACTGGTGAACCATTTTCATTTTGAAGGATTTGTTGCAACAGTATATTTACTTTCGTATCTTCTTTCACGAAAATAAAAAAAAATAGACTGACAATTAGTGTGGCACATAGCTTCTTCACATCCTAACATGTACTTTATTGTAATATTGACATTAACATTATTTTTTTATTTTTTTAAATATATATACTACCAATCTACCAAAATCTACTTCCAAAAATACTACCAGTATAGAATACTACCAAAATCGTAAAATATGAATTTCTAATTTATTGTACTAGGTACCAGGTACTAATTGGGTACTTTATAATTATAAGCGTTATTTATCGGTCTAGTTCTATGTCATTAATGTTGACTTCTCTGACTTGTGGAAAATTGAAAGCTTAAATTCGGGACAAGAAAATGTCCGTTCTTCGGAACGATCACGTAGCTTTTAAAACGATCACGGAATTTTTAAAATCGGAGACATAAAATGTTTTCGTTCTCAAAAGTGAACAGAATGCTTCCGTTACCTTCGGTAAGCTCGGAAGCAATAAACACATAATGCAAGTTGGAATTGAACCGATCTATTTTAGTTACAACTAGTTTTGATTAGATTTTAAGGCAATTGAACTTTTGTCTAGCCAATGCCGGTTCATTCTTTCGGAAATTCTTCTTTTAACTGATTGCAGGTTTTGCCGGTAACACACACACACACACATATATATATTTATATAATGTTAATATTAATACCGATAGGTTAGGGAGGACAAAAGAGATATCGTTATCGCAGCTAAAACCCGTGGAGCTAACTTGTATACCCGTGTTACTACGTATATACGTGATACTATTTAAATAGAACAACCATTTTTTTTGAACCACCCTGTTCTCAGTAAATAATTGAAATATATTTAACTTCAAAATAGTAAATTGCATCTGACTATATTCTGATGTCCTAAAAACCAAATTGCATGCTGTCAACATATTAAAGCGATTTGTTTTTGTCTTTACCTAAATAATTCAGTATGACCTTAATTGAATAAAACTAAATTCATTTTTAAATTAAGAAAACAGCAACAAAATATAGTTAAAGTAATATTCTTACACAATGAACGAAAAAATACATATATATTGGCACATTTAACAAATTAGCTTGTTAAAAACTTCCAAAAGAGAGAAGAACATACAACGTTAATTCTTAAAGCTGTTTTGTAAGAAGAAAATTTTAACAAGGTAGGTTAAATTATTGATGCTGCAGGCAAAGAGGTTAATACTGCACTAAATTTAGTAATAATTATTCCTGGACTTGCGTTTGAAATTACTCATACATATGCCATCAGCTAGTTAGGCCGACTATATCCTTGGCTGCTGGATTTGAGAATTTCATACGATTCACCTTCTGGAATCGCAGTCTCTTTCCTTGTTTCTTTTCTATGCGAATCGGATTCCGGAATCCTATGTGACTTCCCAGACACCGGTCATCATCGTAACACCTATGCCTGTGGATTCTAAATATGTTCCCAATATAGGGTGTTGAATAATAGACCTCCAGAAATAATTAAATTTACTTGATAATCACTCATTTATCGGTAGATTCGAGTTACTTACCTTGGTTTTATTGTTGTATGTCAAGTACACTATCTGTACTTACTAATTATCGATACATACTAATTGCATTTATTACTCGTTCGTAATTAATTGAATATATTTATTTTGATGATGGTTGATAAATGGGGTTTTCTTGTTAGTTGAGTTAAGTAGAGGGAGGCAAACAAGTCTATGAATTAACCTGTTACTGTTGTAATGTCCTTAGAGTCAGAGTATAGAATGTTTAATGTCCACTTTTATTTCAACGTGATTAAGGATGGAGGTTAATGGGTGCAGCAAGGTTTTTTAATCATAGATATTGTATGACATTCACTTTATTACTTACGACCGTATTTAGAACGTAACGTTAAAATTTGTTGTCAACGCCGCGCCGCCGTCTTAAAGATTTTGTCGGTTGTCGTTTATCGGCAGTGGTTGTATAAGAAGTTACTCGAAGGATTGGCTCATCGGCGAAGGATATCGCGGTCCAATTAGAGCGGAGTTGTTGCGGTTAAAGGCTCTCTGTGTCAAGTGTAAGACTATAGGAGCGCGCCACTGAGCAGACCAGAGGCGAGCCACGCCCTTACGACAAACCTCCATAATTACTAGTTTTTTTTAAAACGTTGTGCAATGGGAAGGGAAATCAACGAGTTTGAAACTCGTTGAAAAGATGTTAAAATAATGCGCTCGTTTGATTCACCAAATATTAATAAGAATGTGCTCCACAAATAGCAAATGTTTAAAATGGTTTTTTTTTACTGTGCTCGTCAGCTAAACCTGACCACAGTCAAAACTATTCGGGTTTAAACCGAATTCATTAACTTGCTGACAATATTGATACAAGTGTATCTTATCAGAAATAAGTAATCGAAAAGGAGATTGAATTCCACTGACTACTGCTATAATTATTATTATTCTGGACCCTCATAAAATTAGAAGGGCAATTAGCCTATGTCAATTAGATGACCTAGTTTGTCATCGACAATAGTTATGTACTATGGATATCACAAACTGCTAAAAATGGAAGCCGAGTTTCTACTTACTACTTGTTTAAATAGATATTAAACAAGTCCTTTACTTACATACGATTCAATTTAATAATGTAATTAACTTCTAACTTTTAAATTTATTCATTTTTAAATTGCTGTTCTAGATTATAATATATATTTTGCTTCCGAGCTTACCGAAGGTAATGGAAGCTACGTGATCGTTCCGAAGAACGAAACATTTTTAGGGTCAGGGTCCGATTTAAAAAATTCCAAGACAGAAATCCGTTTCAGACATCAGGAAACATTTTTGGTTCCGTGTCGGTCTGTCACTTTATTTTTGCGAAACAACATATCTTAAAAACTACACGTCCTATTTCAATGAAATTTGGATGGTAGATTATGAGTAGCCCATTGTTGGTCCCATAAAAGTTTCAACCATCTGCGCTCATTTGTTTCTCTTCCACATGCACACAAGCATACATTTATTTACACCTTTAGCTTCATTAGTACTTAAATGCTTTGTATGAAACTTTTATAGTTTATCGAAAGTAACCCGCTGATAGCTCAAGGTTAATTTGAACAGACTGCGCTCTATAACTTTTGCTAAATTGATACTTTAATTCATGTAAATAATCAAAACAATTTTGACAGATTAAGAAAACGGGGGAAACAATTAATCAAATTAGACAATAATGGCTTGTAAAAGCACAAAATCAATAAAGTAAGTATTACGATGCGAGGAAGCTATGTGCCACACCAATTGGCAGTCTATTTTTAAAAAAAAAAAATACTTTTCAGATAATGAAAGTGAATGTAGAAGCTAGCTAAAAACTACAGCAAGTTGTAAATCTAACTATTGCTACATTACGTGATTCTAACTCACGACTTGTACGCTCTTTGATTTTATACAAAACTACTTTTTTTTCGAAAAAGTAATAAAGGTAACTTTTGTTTTGAACTATTTCCTTATATGACTTTTTTTTACTGTTTACTTAAGTAAAAGAGGACAACTTTTGAATATCTACCTTGTTGCACTGTAAAAGTACTTAATGGGACTTTTAGAACGTTCTAATGGACTACAAAGGTTTTTAAGACTTTAATCTATAACGACATTTTTAAAAAGTTTTTTTTTTTTTTTTTTTTTTTTAAGTATATAAAAAATGAAGTTTTTATATAATATCTTTAACTTTGCTTCGAAGAAAAAACAATAGTTAATACTGATACAATTTACTGCTATTCGAATTAATAAGAAATATCTGTTAGTTTTTTTATCTTAGATTTATACCAAAAACATTTTTTTTTTCAACTTTTTCTATTTGTTGTTATGCTACTAACACTACATTGCAAAACAGTGGGAAGTTTACACACCTATCTGTAAGATCATTAGAACTTGTTTCACAATATTATATTGATATTGAAAATCAAACCAAGATAATGCTTGTCTTTGTACTTTTAACTTAACTTAAACTTAAGTCCCTCAAGAATCTTTGATCCCCTATCTAACTGCCAGTATGTTATACTTACGTATTTATCTTTTTGGCGCTATAGCTAAAATGTTTTTATTTTCTATTTTTAGTTTTTAAAATTGTTCAATTCCGGGTCAAGTCCTAGATTTGCTGATATGCTGTTGCATAATCATCGATATTTAGCCTAAGGATAACTACAGTTAAATACATTTTATATTTTTGACTGTCATTTTATTATTAGGTACAGTCCGTTCTTAAGTGCTTTATAATCACCTACATAGGTGTAACATAAACAACAGTGTTTCATTTGTAAGAAAAGGATTTTTTTTTAAAATGTGTTTTGATTTATCTACATTATGTAATAGTTGAAGTGGAAACTTGCCCGAAGACACACTCGAGGCTCTGTAGCTATTTATCGTTAGTTATTTACTAACAATTTATCAGTCTTATCATTTTAACTTTTCCTTACCTTCTCCTAAGGAATATAGGAAATGTATTGTTTTCACCCAAAATATCGAAAACCGAGATTTCAACGAAATTATTCGTTTCGAGTGTTTTTAGCTGGATGCCGTGTGTGTGTGTGTGTCTTTCTGTGTCGTAAATATGTCCCACAGTTTTTAAGCTAGAGAGTTGAAACTCCGTACGTAAAGCAGTCTTTACACATGTAGTTGTGCTGCACAGAAAATTATTAATTTGTGACGTCTTTAACACATTTTGCTGTTAACAAACGATTCTTTAAAAAATAGAAACAAATTCTGATTGCACTAAAATTTATACCAATACCACCTATTTGTAAGACAAACA
The DNA here is from genome assembly GCA_951217055.1 of Gerris lacustris. Lineage (NCBI taxonomy): Eukaryota > Metazoa > Arthropoda > Insecta > Hemiptera > Gerridae > Gerris > Gerris lacustris. The sequence continues at coordinate 37,512,605 of OX578282.1, read as the reverse complement.
TTTCTACTGAATTTCGTTTTGATATCTGCTGCCATCTTTAAAATATCAACTTTGGAACTATGAAATTTTAACGCTAAATAATTTTGGATATCTGTCGATATTGATGACAAACGAAGTATCTAGAAAGATTAATTAATCAAATTCTTCTTTGATAACAGATCAAAATTAATCGAAAAGCACAAAAGTTATAAGCTTATATTTTTTTTTCAATCGGATAAATTATTTTAATGTGCATAAGTTTTACTTTTTAAAATAATTTATATTTACTTAATTTTTCAGGTGTGTGGAAAAGTCCGAGGCACCCCGCGTCCGAGTTTTATTATTACTGGTCTTATATTACTTTGCTTTGTAAGTTTCATCGCACACCTATTAACCCAATTTTGAACCACTTCCCGTCTTTCAATCTTCCCCAAATTTTGCACATGGAAACAATTTAGGTGAAGAATACAGAAAAAAATAAAAAAGTTGAAAATAAGACTAGTTTTTAAAAATGGTATTTCTAAATTAATTGTTTTAAATTCTAATAAACATTTGGTTTTTATCTAATATGATAGAACTCTCGAAAGTTACTAAAGTTAACAGTGTCCCGGACCGAGTTTTAAAAAATGTATGAAAACATTAATTATAATATTTATGGTAATTTATAACTCGTATAATTAAAGAGAAAGGGAAATAGATATTTATTCTGGCGTCAGTTTGGCAGTATTATAGGCTGAAACAAAAATAAATTCTATTTTTTTTTAAATAAAATTAAATTTAGGCATGTTTTGCCTTTTTAAGGCATTTAAAATAGACTTTTTCTAAACTTAAATTTTCTCCTCTTTTTAACGGTATCACAATTTCAGCTCTATCATCATTATTTTAGGAGCAAAGCACGCTTATTTAGAGTAAAATGGTTGTACCTTATAAAATAACAAAAAACGTATTGTGGCGGAACTATCGAGAATTGACCCATTGTATATATATATCATAGAGTTTTTTGTAACAAAAATGATGGGTAAAATCTGCCCTCTTCGTTTGTTACATCTCTGACCAAACACTCTATATAGGTATACCCAGGGCTCGATTTGAGGCGGAACTCGGCGGAACGACGTTCCGGGACCTCTCTCTCTCTGATAAATTAAAAAAAAATATCGGCACTAAAATTTGCACTTAGAGTGTGGGTTAATGTCTAAAACTGCTTAAAATGCTGTTTTAGAACGTTTATTTTTCAAATTTTTCCCGGGGGAGGACCTCCGGACCCCCCTTCTATGGGGAGAGGGGGAAAGGGTAAGTTGTAGTTCCGGCACCTCAATTTCTAGAAATCAAGCACTTTGTATACCTAGATTATTATCAAATTCTAATTATTTTTCTTTGATAACACGTTTAGAGTTTGAAATATTAAAGTGAGGATAAGTGAACGTTTTGTGTAATTGCACTGCACGATTAATATTTACAAGGACGTTTAACTAACTTTTTAACAAATTCATAATAATAAAACAATATATTCTATTAAGAATAATATTATATTCCCCTTGGTATAAAAGTTGTTATACTAAGGACAGGACTGTAACAATCCTTTCTAATTGAGAGATAGCAGAAACGATGTTGCAATCTGAGAATAAAATGAACATAATTCCTCGAGCTTATAACCCAATACAATAAGCAGACAATTATTTACATTTGTTGTGAACATCTGTAATAATACATTGTACTTACTTGAATGCTCATAAATTACATTTCTATGCAAATCTGAAGTCATCTGTGATGGAAATCATGATAGTTTGAAGATGAGTCTTTAGAGGAAGTGAGAGCTTCATATCGGTAAACATAGATTGAATTATGAAACACAAAAAACTTTAATTATAATCTATAAGTTAGCCTTGACTTATTGACCTATCTATAGATCTGAGGTTTTACGATGGAATCTATGGAGACCATTTTGAATGGTTTAGTGAAAGGTAATTATTATTTATGTTTGTAAGGTTATAATTATAATTTACTTCGTGGTAATAACCGTTAAAAGACCATTAAATGAATATAACTTTAATTATAAACAATTGCGATTAATTTGACAATCGTATTTATCGTAAATATGGAAAGTGGTTGACCCCTTCCACCTGTCCTGTAGAAATCTAAATTCAAATTGATCGGGACGTACCAGAAACTGACATGGACATAAAATAATAATAATATTAATGAACTTATCAAATAAAATTTCATTCTTAAGGCCCCCATACACGATCTAACATTTTGCGCAATTATGATGTTTGCTCAAATCTGATGCCGGGCAAATTTGGACCATACACCTCAAACATCATGTTTGCGCAAACATCAAACAGCCCCATACACGGTCAAAATATTTGCGCAAACATTATCTTTAACATTTCGTTAAAAGTCATTGTTTTTCGTTTTTAATTTTCATCAAACAGATTTATTTTTATCAATAATTCGTATTTAAATTGACAATATCTCAGAATATTATTTAGCTGTTGGTTAGAAATAAGTTAGGGTGATAAATTCCATGACAGAAATCCGTTTCAGATACAAGTGAAAATTATTGGTCTCGTGTCCTTCTGTAGGTCGTCGTTCAACTTTTTTGAGAATCAACATATCAAATACTTCTCGTCCGATTTTAATGAAATTTGGAAGGTATTTATAATAAGCCCATTATTGTTTTCTACTCTACGTGTGTGAAACATAAAAAAGGCTAAAAACAAATAGGAAGATACGTTATGGTGATATATTGCTTCCGAGCTTACCGAAGGTAACGGAAGCATTGTTTTCACTTTTGAGAACGAAAATTTTTTTCTCCGATTTAAAAAATTCCAAGACAGAAATCCGTTTCAGACATCAGGGAACATTTTTAGTCTCGTGTCTGCCTGTCTGTCTGTGTGTCCACGAATCCTGAAACGTGCGACGATAAGTTAAGTAATTGTAGACCGATTTTAATAAAATTCGGTAGACATATTCGTTTTACCAATGCCGAGGACGAGTTCATTGGACAACGATATCCGTTCAAGCGTTCACGCGCAACGCTCGCGTAAACGTGAACTTCAAATTTAGAATTGGAATTTTAGGTCGGGAAAGAAATCTAACTTCACCTATTAAATGAGACAAACATTTTTTTCAAATACATTTTTTTTTTTTTGGAAAACCAATAGCGACACCGCTATGAAGTGTTAAACATCGCTAACAATTATTAATAGTTTTTACACAATAAACAATATAACAAAGTAATATAACGGTAATGTTAATATAACAATAAAGTACATGATAGGATGCAAAGAAGCTATGTGCCACACTATTGGCAGTCTATTATAGATTAGGTCCATAATTAATTAGCTATGATCAAGTAAAGTTTATATTGATGGATATTTTCATGAGTATGATTGGTTGACTTTCTAAAGCGATATTATACAAACCTTAGTAAATTCCAGCATGACCTCTAGCATTTTTGATGAGCATTACTATATTGAGAGTGAGGCAGTATAATTGGTGGTAGCTGTAAGAAGGATGGTACAGGCCGGAGGTAGGAAGTTTAACAGCTGAGACTTTTACTTTCATTATTATCTTTATATAGAAAGCAGGTGCCATTTTATAACTAACTAATACACGTCTTCACTCTCAACCTTACACTCACACCTCCATTATAATTTTTTTAGTTATTCTTACTCATATATGTAATACTATACCCTTCACCCCACGGGGCTTATGCTATCAAACAGTGGCTATGATTCCTATTATTATGTAAACCAAATTGATGTATTGATATGCCTCCGTGCAGATCGTCGGAGTTGTTAAGGTTATTGTTCTTCCATTCGAGCACCATGGGTCTCCAGTTCATACATGGGGGTTTCTCCTAATTGTTTTATAATGGATTCAATAGCAGATGGAGGTTCTATGCCAAAACACGAGGTTATCTATAACAATCAATGTAAAGGTTGTTTCGAAAAATGTCAATTAGGAATTTTTGTAGCTTTTAATGTATTGAAAATTGCGATTGCCACATAACCTTAAATTACCACATGTAATAAGATTTATAAACCAACTCAAATTCTATATAAGATTTCAATTTTAAATTCTACTAAGATTTTTATTTACCGACAGAGTTAATAGAAAAGTGAGGCTACTAGTGAAAAGTGAGGCCACATTCCTTGACTTTGATATCTTTTGTATTGGAAATTTAGTTTGTTCTTGTAATTGATTTAAATTTTATTAAAAAGTCATTGACTTGCAGTGTTACTAATAAATGGACAAAGCAAGCTATAGGTTGATATCGATGTTGAATCTAATTTGCATTTCTATTCAGGAAAAAAGAATTTACCTTTGTTGTCCGTATTGTATTCGTAGATTTGAAATCGTACCTGAAACAAAAAGATGGAGAATAACAATTATTATATTATTTATAATATAATAAGACTTTAAATTTAACTTAGGAATAGTGGTTTATATATATTATATAAGAATCGAAATAATATTAGTTGCTAACCAAAAATTACTGGCCTTCATTTTACAAATCTTCTGGCAAACTTGAGATGCCACATTCCTCACTATTTATAATGATTCAGGAATGTGAAAGTTGTTATATTAATCAGGGATTTAATTGCAGCACAATTCCCATTTCCTCAAGGACATCATATTGGTAAGCAACTAAATATAATCGAGACAATCTATTAATTCCATATCTAGATAATTATATATTTAAAATAATGTGTATAGTTATCATAAATAATATGGTAATTTTCTTGTATTGGTAAAAATCACTTAAGAAATTTTAACACAGCTTTAATTTGTCAAATACAAGTCGCTAAATAAATATTACATTATATTAAGCTCAGAATATACCAATAATAATACTTAAATAAGGTGTGTATATATATATATATTTGTGCGTGTGTGTATTAAGAACCGGACACAATACTATAGAGAGGCAGAAGTGCAAATAATGAGAGTAAGAATTCTTTATGAATTACATAAATAGGTGTGTAAAGTGGTTGATACATCTGTCTTTTAATTGCAAGTTTCTTACTATCACAAAGAATAGAATTTAACAATATTATGGGTTTTTAAAGTGATATTTATTTTAGATTAATTAATTTTTAAATGAAAACATGCAATTAATGTAACTATATTTTAATAAATAAATAATTTAATCAAGTAATAATAATTTAATTTATTTTATATGTGTGCGCATCTACCATTGGGATCACAAGCCCATTGAAGTGGATGCACCCCACTTGGCAGACGCAAACCCAGGTGCTGGGAAAATAAATTAAATAAGAATAAAAGAACAAAATAATCTATGATTTCTAATATTTTAATGAACATAAAATTATAAACTTGCAGCAATAGTTATAAGTTAAAAGATAAATGATTAATAATTAAGGTGTAATGTATAATCTTGAATTTACAATTAAACATAAATTATAATAATAGTTTAAAATTAATTAAGTTATAAATATAGAAAAGAATGAAATCATTAAAAGACGAGCTAGTTATGGTGAGTAAAATATGTAAGATATTGAAATTAAATATTGAATCTAGGTAATTATTAATAGTTGGACTCAGCTGGGATGTAGGATAAAGATGTATTCACGAGTTGAAAGATGAGGTGAGATCCAAGCAAGAATGATCAGCAAGTGTTGACAGTAGTGTCTTCTTAGAAGTCTGCAATGGACATCTAAGTCAATATAGTATTCGACAAGATGGCTACGCTATGCCGTAGATGTCTGCAGTGGACATCTTAAGCGGCCGCTCGCCGTGAGTCGTGAGTGAAGGGTTAGACGTTGGGAAGTCGAACTGTACTGCGTGGGAGCGCAACCCTTACTGACGGACCTTCTGATAGGAAGTAGGTTCGATTGTAAGGAACACCTGACTGTCCCAATAGGTCACTAGACTATACGTCCTCGAGTCGCGGGGGAGGTTTTTTCTATTAGAGAATTAGCTCGTCATTCTAACTACTACAGCTATTTGCAAATAAAATAAACATACTTTCTTAAAGAATAAATTAAAGACTTAAGAACTAAACAAAACCGCCCACCAAAATTTGTGGAAAAATTTTTTTTAAAATTAAACTAAATCTGGAAGGAAATACTAAAACTAGCACCTGTCATTAGATTCTGCTGGAAGAAGAGGAGATATCTGAGTAATAGGACGGGTGTACTCTCCTTTACTGGTTTTGACCCTAACCACTCTGACAATCTCATCTTTACCAGGAAAAGTTTCGAGAACTCGTCCAATAGGCCAATGTTGAGGAGGGGAATTGGGATATCGTAGGATCACCAAATCATTAACCTTAACATTGTTGTATTTCTGATTCCACTTGAGTCTTTGTTGGAGTCCGTTTAGATACTCTAAGTTCCATCGTCTCCATATGGCTTGAACACATTTGATGAGCCATTCGTATCGTGAAAGTCTGTTAGAAGGAATATCTATGATATCGTGTTCTGGTAGAGACACCAATGGTCCACCTGTAAGAAAGTGACCCGGTGTGAGGACATCAAACTCATTGGGAGAGGCTGGATTGGGACAAAGAGGCCTGGAATTAAGTATAGCTTCTATCCTAACCAGTACAGTATAAAGTTCTTCAAAGGTCAGACTTTGATCTCCAACAGTTCGAAGAAGGTGGCCTTTGACACTTTTGACTCCAGCTTCATATAGCCCTCCAAAGTGGGGAGCCGCAGGAGGAGTAAAGGTCCAGATAATGCCTTGAGTTTGAACAGATGTGGTGATATTTTCTTGGTTTGTTTTATCTCGAAGCCAACGATAAAGTTCTTGTAAATGACGATTAGCTCCGACAAAATTGGTGCCATTATCGGAAAACACTTTTGAAGGTAGACCACGTCGTCCCACAAAACGATGAAAAGACGCAAGGAACGCTTCGGTAGAAAGGCTTGACACTAATTCTAAGTGTATAGCCTTTGTAGCCATGCATATGTATAAAGCTAGATAACTTTTCTCTTGAGCCGCTTTACGGCGATTGGAAGTTTTGACGAAGAATGGTCCTGCATAGTCTACACCCACATTTATGAATGCCCTGCCTTGTTCAAATCTTGAAGGAGGTAGGTCGGCCATGAAAGCTGAAGATAATTTTGGTCGCATTCTGCGACAGACAATGCATTGGTGTAAACGAAATCGAATAATATTTCTGGCGTTTACTATCCAAAATTGACGCATGATAAGTGAATGAAGGAGTTGAGGACCAGCATGTAGATATTTCACGTGGAAATGATCAATTACTAAGTTAGTAAAATGTGATTTTGACGGCAACAGCAGAGGATGACGGACTTCGTATGACAAAGCACTATTCCTCAAACGACCGCCCACCCTGAGTAAACCGGAGTACAAGAAAGGAGACAATGTCCGAAGACTATCCACTTGTTTATTATCAGTTAGTAATTTAATTTCTTCCTTGAAGTAGTAACCTTGAAGTAGTTTCACACATGTAAACAATGCTTGCTGCAGTTCTGTAAGGGAGAGAAAATTGTATATTCTTTTATCTTTAGATTTAAGTTTTAAGTTGTTAATGAATCGGAGAACGTAAGCCATGGTTCTTTGTAACTTGGTAAGTGAAGAAAAACCTTCAAACCAAATCAAAAATTCTGAAGGAGGGTTTTTGCTAGATATTAGAACAGTCTCAGCTTTAATTTCTGGTAAATTATTGATATTGAATTCCTTAGATATTGGCCAAGAATATATAGAAGTATACATCCACGAAGGACCTTTCCACCATGAATTTAGTGAAAGAATTTCTGAAGGATAAATACCGCGGGATGCCACATCTGCGGCATTGCCTTCTGAAGGTATGTGAAACCACTGGTCGTTAGAAGTGTGACGTAAGATCTCTGTCGTTCGATTTCCAACATACACTTTCAACATGTGTGGGGGTGTACGAAGCCATCCCAGCACTACTGATGAATCAGTTAAGAAATACGTTGAAGTGATGTCCAGATCCGCTAGAAAAGGCTGAATTGAGATATAAGTTCGAATTAGCAGTAGAGCGGCATTTAACTCTAACTTAGGGATGGTTAGAGTTTTCAAAGGCGCCAACTTTGTTTTTGAAATTATCAAATGCGAATGAACTGATTCGTCTAGACCTATTATTCTTAAGTAGATAACCGCAGCATATCCAAGTTGAGATGCGTCTGCGAATCCAATTAGTTTAATATTCTTTATTTCTAAAGGGAGAATGCATCGTGGAATCCGAATTTCGCGTAAACATGAAATTTGTTTAATGAACTTTTCCCAACTAGAAAGTAAATTGTGAGGTAATTCATCGTCCCAATCAAGGTTTTTAGTCCAGCATTGCTGCATAATGGACTTTGCTTTGAAGACCACTGGTGCAAGATAGCCTACCGGATCGTAAATTCTGGCCGTTGTTGAAAGAATAGACCTTTTTGTGATTTTGCTTGGGTTGGGAGGTTGTATGACATATGAGAGACAATCATTTGAAGGGTCCCATTGTAACCCTAACACCTTGATGGAGTTATCTTCTGCCTCACTAAATGAGATAGGCACTACGTGGCTATCCTTAGGGATATGTTCTAGTACTTCTTTTGAACTGCTAGACCATTTTTTGAGTTCGAATCCACCTTTTTGTAAAAGCTGAACCATGTCCTTTTGAAGTTCGATAGCTTCTTTAATATTTTTTGCGCCTGTAAGAATATCGTCGATATAAGTGTTAGTTTTAAGAACTTCAGAAGCTAAGGGATGGTTATGACCTTCATCTTCAATAAGTTGCTGTAAAGATCGTAGGGCAAGATAAGGTGAACAACTCATTCCAAAGATTACTGTATTAAGCTCATACTCTTGAATGGCATCCGTAGAATTGAACCGAAAAAGTACATGTTGGTACTGACGATCTTTAGGATGCATTAAGACTTGAGGGAACATATGTTTAATATCAGCAGTAATAGCAACTTGAAAGGTTCGAAAGTGTAGAATAACAAGAACTGTAGAACGTTGGAGCTTAGGACCAACTAGTAGTTTGTCGTTTAGAGATCCTTTGTCAGTTTGAGCTGAAGCGTCGAAAACAATTCTCAGTCGTGTTGATACACTATCTCGAATAACACAATGATGAGGGAGAAAATATTTACCTCTAATGGTAGCTGGCGACATGTATCCTAAGTCTAAGTATTCTTGGAAAGCGTCGCAGTAAGCTTTCTTCAACGATGGATCTTTATTTAACTTGCATTCCAGTCGTTGAAACCTAGTTATTGCAGTACGGTAAGAATCACCCAAATCGACTGAGTCTGGAATTCTAAATGGTAACCTTACAATATATCTGCCTGAATCATCTCGTTTTTGAGTTTTCTTAAAGTATTCTTCACATTGTACATCCTCGGGATTAGTGATAGGAGTTGCAGGGACTTCTTCGACTTCCCAAAATGAGTGTACCAATTCCTCTAATTGCGTACGAGATGTGACAGTAAGAAGAGACAAGCTTGGCGTTTGTTGGTGCTCAGATCGAACGGGACCTGAAATAATCCATCCGAATATAGAGTTCCAAGCATGTGGACTTCCGTCATTAGTAGAAAATTTGCCATCAAGTAAAATATTGCCAAATAAATCGGCTCCAAGTAATAGATCCACTTGACCCGGTTCGTCGAATGATGGATCAGCTAATTTTAAATGAGAAAATTGTGCTTTAATGCTTCTTTGAACACGTGTCGTTGGCATAAATGAAGTTATTTGAGGCACAATTACAGCACGCGTTTCAAGTTTTGGAGTATTAAATGATTCTGGAACTATGGTACAGTTTGTCTGATATTTACCGCCACTAATGAATGCATTTCCAAAACCACAGAGGGGTTGATAATTTCTATTTTGACGAAGACCCAACTTTCTGGCTGTAGAAGATGTCATAAAAGATCGTTGAGATCCACTGTCAATAACGAGTCGGATTAACTGATATTGTCCTTTAATATCTCGAACACGCGCTATAGCCGTCCCAAGTAAAACTGACACTTCACCTTGACTTGAACTTGACAAGAATGAATTAGCCGATTCGGCTTTGTCTGAAGTTTCTTGATTCGGTTTATGGTTATCTCTTGGTTTAGCGGACTTCACATTATTGCTCCGTGAAGCCGTATAAACATTTTTTCTTTCATTTTGTGATGGAGTAGGTTTATTTGTTAATGAATGAATATGTAATAAGGAATTATGCGGTTTTCCACATTCAAAACACCGGAAATGAGAGAGACAGTTGTTTTGAAGATGGGATTTAGATAGGCAATTAGTACATAGTTTCCAATTTTTAACCTTTTTATAGCGTTGTTGAGGTTCTAATAATTTGAATTTAGGACATTTAAAAAGTTTATGGTTTTGTTTACACTCCGGGCAATCATTAAAGTTGTCTTTATTAATTGCCGAAGAATTATGTTCGGTTGATAACAAGTGGCGTGTTTTTGAAAAAGCGTCTTGGCTGCTTGAAGGCTGAGTTTTGCTCGAAGAAGTAAGAGCTTCACTCTGTAAGAGGGTAGATTGTTGATATATAAAATCAACTAAATCTACGAACTGCGGGATTTCTGTCCCTTTATAATTATTCTCGAATTTTTCTCTAGTTTTCGCATCGAGTAAACGAAGTACTAATGATAAAAGGATAAAACTGGATTCGTTTTCTATTTTTAAATTTTGAAAGGCAATAGCACTTTCTATAGCACACGTACACAACGCTTCTAAAGAAGACAAATCTCTTTTTTTAATAGGAGTAAAATTTAAAATTTTTGTTAAGTAATTTGTCGCTTGCAAACGTTTATTATCATATTTCTTGAGAAGAGTCTCCCAAGCTTGAGCATAATCCTCAGCTGTAAGTGGGATATTTGCTATAGCTTGTTGAGCAACTCCTTTTAACGAACTTTTTAAGTAGTGAAATTTTTGAATATCACTTAAATCTGGGTTATCTCTAATTAACGCAGAATATGTGTCTTTAAAAGACGCCCACTGAGTTATGTCACCTTTAAATTCCGGAAGATGGACTGGTGGCAATCTTAGAATATTGTTGTGCATGCGTGACGAGTTAAATTCTGTGAATCCTAAATTAGCTTGTTGAGTCGTTTCTTTAGTCTCAACTTTTAAGTCAATGTCGAATGATAGCGCTGAATAATAAGTTTCTTTGACAGAAGACATTTTTTTTGTTATATAATCTAATTCTGATTTATCGTTTAACATTTTACAAATACGTTTGGCTTCACTAATTTTTGTTGTAAATTTATCCATAAGCATATCTATCTTCGATAATCTAGCTTTAAACAACTTTAAGTTTCCTTCATCTTTTCCACCGTCAAGTCCAAGACGATAAGCAGAATGAATATCATTTCCCAATTCCCTGATATCATCCTTCAATTCGTCTAAATTTACACGGAACTTGCGTTCCTCTTCTTCAGGCAATTTAACTTCCATAATTTACTATTAAATACTATACTAGGAATATATTGATAAATTAAATAAAAAAGTATAAAAGTATAACTTATAGAATAACCAGTAAAGAAGAGTAAACCTAAAGACCTGATATTGAAAAAACATTAAATCATAAATATAATAATAATAGTTTCTCCCAGATATCGTTTGTACATAAAATTTATTACTTTCTAGTTATTTAACATAAGAAAGGTTAGAAATCATAGATTAGTATTGCCGGAAATCTATCAAATAACTTTAAAAAATTTAAATTTAGATTAGATATACCGGCCCAAAGGACCATTAAATTGTGCGCATCTACCATTGGGATCACAAGCCCATTGAAGTGGATGCACCCCACTTGGCAGACGCAAACCCAGGTGCTGGGAAAATAAATTAAATAAGAATAAAAGAACAAAATAATCTATGATTTCTAATATTTTAATGAACATAAAATTATAAACTTGCAGCAATAGTTATAAGTTAAAAGATAAATGATTAATAATTAAGGTGTAATGTATAATCTTGAATTTACGATTAAACATAAATTATAATAATAGTTTAAAATTAATTAAGTTATAAATATAGAAAAGAATGAAATCATTAAAAGACGAGCTAGTTATGGTGAGTAAAATATGTAAGATATTGAAATTAAATATTGAATCTAGGTAATTATTAATAGTTGGACTCAGCTGGGATGTAGGATAAAGATGTATTCACGAGTTGAAAGATGAGGTGAGATCCAAGCAAGAATGATCAGCAAGTGTTGACAGTAGTGTCTTCTTAGAAGTCTGCAATGGACATCTAAGTCAATATAGTATTCGACAAGATGGCTACGCTATGCCGTAGATGTCTGCAGTGGACATCTTAAGCGGCCGCTCGCCGTGAGTCGTGAGTGAAGGGTTAGACGTTGGGAAGTCGAACTGTACTGCGTGGGAGCGCAACCCTTACTGACGGACCTTCTGATAGGAAGTAGGTTCGATTGTAAGGAACACCTGACTGTCCCAATAGGTCACTAGACTATACGTCCTCGAGTCGCGGGGGAGGTTTTTTCTATTAGAGAATTAGCTCGTCATTCTAACTACTACAGCTATTTGCAAATAAAATAAACATACTTTCTTAAAGAATAAATTAAAGACTTAAGAACTAAACAATATGATTTAATGAAGTCATTCATTATATTAATATATATAGTTAGTAACACATGATGTCGCCTCAACATAAATTAATATTTATCAGAGCAATTAAAATCATTTTCCGTATAATCATATTATGAAATATATTTAGTTATAACTTTATTTTTAAGAAAAGGAATTAAACGATTATGTAATAGAGGAAGTTTTAATTTAATGAAATGACCCCTTATGTTTTTTGTTTTTTTGGAATTCATAATTAATATACAATCACAAATGAAAAGTTTCTGTAAGAATTGAAGAAACATAGTCTGTATTAAACATAAGTTATTGCTGGTTTAACAGTTGTGCTTATGTTTAACATTAATTTTACGTAGTCGTCATCACAATAATGTTCCCGTTACCCGCTCATTGTCTGGGTAATAAATAATCAAATCAATAATTGGCCTGTTCATTGTTCGTGCAGAGCGTGATCTGTTTAATAGAGATGAGTTTGAATAACTAGTAATCCGGTCTACGGTCATTGTCGTGTTAATACAAGACCTGAGGTCTAAGGTCGGACAGGTTGAAGTAAGAAACACAATATAGAACATTTTTTATCAAACCATATAGCCTAGTAATATAATATTTATATAATGCGTAATGAGTTAATAATAAACAAATTTTCTAATACAGTAGTTATGATGATTCAGTGTGATGATTGGAATTGCTTCATGATTATTATGTTTCTCCACGTAGACTCAAACAACCAATCATTAGTAAGGATTTTATCTGCTCATCAGTCAATCAGTCATAGAAGAAATTTCGACTATGCATAGTTCATTTTGTAAAATGCCTGCTCAAAAACAAAAGTATTTCCAAATACTAAAAACATGGTACGAGCAAAGTTCTTCAAATTTTTGAAGTCATAATTTTGCAAGGTGTTGTAAAATGGTAAAATATCTCCTATTTTGTAGCATTCCTTAAATTGTTTCTTATATTTTTCATGGGCTGTAAGGTCAATAAGTCCTTGTTAAACTGCTGATTCAATTAAATGACTTGCAGAATCAACTCCACTTTCTTGGGTAATTTGAAATTCACCAACAGCCGAATCAGAAGTAACTGTAGATTCATCAATCTTTGCATTGTTAAAATTCATATGGTTACTTATAATGCTTTGCAGCAGACCGGATAAAAATGTCTTGCGTACGTTTAGTTGGAGACCCTGAGTTAAACCATGAACGTGGAAACCGGGCACATATATTCATAGTCGACGCGCTCGTTGATGAACGATTCTTTGATTTAAAAACGTTTCAAATAGCATCTCGTCTAAAACCAAAGCCAAACAGATACGTATTACCTCGTTTGGCTCTCCGAGAGGTGATGCGAGTTTCTTAATTTGGCTGATTGGTGAACCGACCTGATAAACTAATCGGATCGTAAAAGAAACAACAAAATAAATGTTCTAACATTTCTCATTTATAGTCTGAATAAGACTATAAATGACATTATAACCCGAATAGAACATCCTTCACCAAAAATATTGAAAAATGTATTTTGAAGTGTGCTTTGTTTAAAAGATGTTTGAACCCTGAGTCCCGGCTTCACCTTGTTTATCCTGTCTCCTCTTACACTTTTACCTTTTTTTTTCTCTTCCTCTCATTTTTTAATTTATTTTTATACTCTTAATTTCACTCTGTTGGTATTTTTTTTTCTCTGTCAGTGATGTCAAGTTTTATATGTGAGTTGATATTTAATCTCGGTATATTTCGTCGTGCTCGGAGGTTTAATCCGGCGGAAAATGCTATCGGCTTAAATACCAGACTTATATCTCCTGACTTACAGTCGGGGATAAAAACAAAAACCTAAAAATAAAATTTAAATTAAAAAAAAGAATGCGAAAAGAGTAATAGTTAAGTACTTCTTCCTTGTCAATCTCAGCTTATTTGTTTATATATATATATATATATATATATATATATATATATATATATATATATATATATATATATATATATATATATATATATATATATATATATATATATATATATATATATATATAGAAGAAATATCCTTGAAATGTACCATATATCTAAAACTAATAACACCGTAAATTTTAGAACTGACACCAATAACCTCAGTATCTGTTATCACAATATTATATCCAATTTTTAAATTTGTTATTCATCTCTCATCTTATGTAGAAACAAGACAAGATTCTTTAACAGACATTAATTGTCAATAATGTCAATTTATAAAACAGGTTTGTTTATATTAATAAAATAAAAAAATATAAAAATTGTACGTTAAAAGCCCATATGTAAGTTACCCTGATGATGTAAATATATTTTACGAAACTAGTTGGTAAAAACTTAGTTTTTTTTCTTTAGACCGTATCTCACTAACTCTCTCATATCTATATATATATATATATATATATATATATATATATATATATATATATATATATATATATATATATATATATATATATATATATATATATATATATATATATATATATTGGTTCACTATATATATTGGTTTCACTATATATATAACAATCTATTATTAGACAGAGCTAACTTATTAAAATATAAATTTTAATGATGATGTCAATTGCATTTTCTCATATAAGTATAGTATTTAAAGGAAAAGTATTGTGACGGGATCGAAATCGAATCGACAAGGAGATTAATAGTGGATTTATCGTTTTAAGGACTTCTGACTTGAGAATTTAATGGTTTTTACAAAACACTCTTCCTCCAAGTTCATAGAAAGATCCTCAACTAATAATCCTATTTCAATATATTAAGTGAAATTGAGAAATTAAATGTAGCTCTAAATTTAAGGGTGCAGTCCCATACAACGATCATTAAAATCTTGTTTAAACAGTTAATAATTAATCTATAACCATATAAACAAATTATTCTTCACAATAAATCAAAAGGAAAAACTTAACTCCACGTTTATTTGAAAAAACCTTAATAAATGCTTTACTGACTCAGGTAACATTTACAGAACTTTGCAGGATTTTTCCTAGAAGCACTAATGTTTGTTTTTGTTTCCACAGACAAAAAACTATCGGAATATTACTACAATTAATTATTCAAATACTTCTTGACTGTTTATTTATTATAAAGACTCGATTCATTATTCAATTGTTGTTTGATATAATTTGGAATGCAAATATCACACTCAGCAGAGATTTTTACTGTCGGTACAATATTGATTGTGTTGTCCTTGTGTTGCTCATACAGTTTCAAAGTGACATTTCAACATAAATAATCGTTCTATTCTTTTCTTTGAATTCAAGGAGAACCTTTCAATAAATAAACAAATTATAAATACTTTCAAACTACGACAAGATTAACAAACACTTCCTATAACATTGTTATTATATTATAGAAGCCGGATACAATATTTTATCGACTGCTCATTTCTATAAGTATAAATTTATAACATTCAAACATCCAAAAAATATTTTGCCTCTAATGTAAGTCAAACAAAACCGAGATCTAAACATACCTAATCCTAATTCCTAAGTTGGACTGTAAGTTATACAAAACCAAAGTGTTGAAAGAAAGTAAATAAAACTTCTTCTGCAAATCACTAATATTATCCTTAGAACGATTTATTGGGGTCCCACAGACCCCATAAAAACTATAATTATTATTATTATTTTATTTTATTTTATTTGTATTTCTCTAAACCTAGACTCCCTTCTAATTTACCATTGAACCTTTCTGTGGAAATACTGATAACAATACCTGTATTATGTTATTAGTTTTAGTATTCTTTCCGTATTCATTAGAATTAGAGTTTGGGTCCCATAGACCCCAATGTGCCAAATCTTCGTAATTGCTTTATATACCACTGTTAACTGTCTTATTATTTTTTTTTTTTTTGTATTAAAAAACTTATTTTATATTGTTTTTTTTTTGGGCTGCTAAAATGTTTGACTGTCAAAAGTTCCAAAATAAAACTTTTATTACTACTGGTAGACGTATATAAACTTAATTTAAGTAGAAGGTTTAGTGGATCACAGTAATGATTTAAGGCCAAAAATGCTTAACTTTGACAGAGTATGTAAGAAAATCTATAATTTTTATTATTACTTTTGTTCCGGTTTTCTGTAAAACAACTCTTAATATGTAGGTATAAAAAATATTAACCTAATCTAACGAACACAAAATTGTATATATATATATTTTTTTTTTAAGTGCAAATTTTTCTAAATAAATATGAATGAAAATATACATGTATACTATTTCATTTTAAATTCCTTATTTGTTTTGGTCAAAATTAAATGGTATTTTTAGTATGACAAATTATATTCACAAAAAATATATAAATAATTGAAAAATAAAATGTTAAATTAATTCATTTAACCCATTAATTAATTACGGTATCACTGACCCCTGTGTGGAGTTTACGAAAAAAAGTATGTATGTCGTTCTAGGGTTAAATAGATGACTAGTACATTGGAACATCGATCCACTGTTGTAGGCAACAAGGACATTTGAACTTCAATTTACTATTGTAGATGACTTATACATTGGAACATGAATTCACTGTCGTAGACTACTAGAAAATTGGAACATCAATACTTTGTCAAAAAGAGTGGCCTGCTTGTATAAAATATTAGCTATTTTATTTTTCTGGCTAGTCATTAAATTAAATGTTCTCTTTGAGTTCTAATCACTGCTAACAAATATTTAGTAGACAAACATAGCTGCTTTGATAAAGTAACAAGCATTATTTTACGTATATAGATTGTTTCAATAAACTGAATTAAAATCCATTTGTGTTAGTTTACTAAAATTCATCATAGACGCCACAAAGAGTTGACTATTTCATCACTTGGATATTATTTATGTTCTCTAAAATGAACATGTTTTGATTTTTGTTTATCAAATTATAATGAACCTATTTCTTGTAATAAAAAAATAGCTAATGGGGATTATGGCAATAAACTCTTTAATTTTATCTGTCAGAATTATCAGCATGAAAATATTTAAGCTTTCATATTTAAAGTAATAATATTTTGACTAACTTTTCTAGTAGATATCATTTATAGATTTTAAGAATTAAAATTGTATTAGAGACATAATATTTTCTTACTCTCTCACCGTCTTAGTATTTAGAAGAATTAATCTGTCACCGTTTCCTTTCATTTAGCTTAGTATAAAACCATACATCCTATTTCTTAAATAAAGTGACATCTAGTGTTAAGCAGAGCTTCCCACGGATTCTGTGCTGGACGCCTTCACAACTCAGATGTCTTATTGTTCTCCGGTATAAACTCTCGTGCGAGTCACACTCGAATTCTTCTTGTTTTAACGTTGAGATTTCATTATATTTGTCTGCTTTTATTTCTTAAGAACAGAGGAAAAAGTATCCTGTTGGCCAACGCCTACGAATGTCCTTCAGTATACATTCTTATCATTCTAAGAAAAATCACTATATCTTATCTGATATTTTTTTGTTTATGTTTTCCCTCTAAATTATCTTACAGCAAAGATAAATGAAGGAAAATAAAATTGGTTCATTGGAAAAGATAAGAAACCACAGTAAGACAGAAATTAGAAAGAAACAGTTACATTGATGTCAAGGTTTTTACACGAAAAATAAATAATTTAAGTTTGCATTTTGCTGATGAAATATCAAGTCTCAACTCTACTACTACTATTGACTACTTAAATTTCTACTCGTCTCTCCTGCCCTCTCTAGCCATGATCGATTCCCCGCCGGAGAGGAATTATTAATATAGTAAATTTTCATAAAATATTTAATAATAATTGAATGTAACCAAAACAATTGAATAATAATGAATAATAATTGAATATAACCGAAAACTCGAAACAATTAATAACACTGGACCAAGTAAAATATTGTACAAGGTGCGTATTGAAACAGATTGTTTTATGTATCTAAGCAGCATTTATTCTTAATAAAACCATAACCAATGGATAGTAGAAGAACAATAATCACATTAATACAGATTATAATATGACAATGGTAAGTCTAGAACAATTTGTCGAAGACGAATGTGAGACTGACATTGGTGTTATACGTCATTCACAGTTGATCCGTCTTAATGTAAACACACTCTTATCATGTTAGTTTATTGATTTAATTACTATTTTATAATAAGCAATGATAATGATTTTTGATAAATAATCAAGAACTCTTAATTCACATGGAGACAAAGTTTTTTCTAATGGTATCCCAAATTAAATTGAATTAAAGTCATAGTTTAGTAATAGTCCAGGAGATAGCGTGAAAAAAAGTGTCTGACTAACAACAAGCTAGAATTTTGTGTATAAGTAAATATTTTGATGCCTTTTAAGTATATATGGTCGGCTAAGTTCGTCTGCGGGACATAGCTTGGCAATAGGCATTTGAAAAAAAAAAAACACACCGGTGGAGAGCGGCCATGTCTCTTCCTTTTTGATGGATAATGTGATTTTCATGATCCTGAGTACAAAATTAGTTAGTAGACCAAAAATCAAGTTGATGGTAGTTTGTCACTTAATAGATGAACTCTTTGATTAGGAGTAATATTTGACTAACTAACCTACGAAATGACCAACTAACATCAACTTGATTTTTTGTCTACTAAGTTCGTACTCCAGGATCACGAAAATCACATTGTCCACCTAAAAGGGCGGGACATGGCCGTTCTCCACCGGTTTTTTTTTTTTTTTTTTTTTTTTTTTTTTTTTCAAATGACTATTGCCAAGGTATGGCCCGCAGACGAACTTAGCCGACCACATATTCTTAAAAGACCCCACAAGAGTTACTTATAATAAAAATTCTAGCTTGATGCTATATAGTCAGACACTTTATTGCACGCTATCTCCTGGGCTATATAACATTTATCATATTTTAATAGTTGTAAACTTATTTAAAACAAAAATTTTAAAAAAACTTATTTAAAAAAAAATTGTATATTCTTTTATTTCAGTGGCATCTTTGTAGGTTTCAACTTTGTCCATAAACTGCAAAGGACTCGTAATCGACTTAACACAGTGACACACAAATACAAAGTTTTATTTGATTTGTTTCAGCTTCTTCTTGAAATAACCTTCAACTTTTGCGTAAACCTTTTTCTAAAACGATATTAATCAACTTTGTCATTTAATTCAATAGATTTTAAAAGTTACCTTCCTCATAAAAAAAAAAAAAAAATATTATCTTTCACTTTTAAAGGTCGTCTTATTCTGTTTAATTGTAATGTAAGACAAATATCCTTAGTTAGAAGTTTGGGACTATTTAAAAATCTTAAAATGAGTTCTTGAATAATGTATGCATTTATAATTTTTAAGATTTGCAAATTATTTCCTGTTTCTTTTGAAAGTGAATTCAGTAGGTGGAAGAGATTGTTGTGTGCAGATCCTTTTTAACAAACAAATTTAAGGTGGGTGATAATTTTATTTAAATGTTAAGGTTTTTAATCATTTCAAGGAGTTTCTTTTATACAAATTAAAATAATATTATTATTCGCACTAATTTTTAATTTAATTTTGCTTCCGAGCTTACCCAAGGTAACAGAAACTATATGTCATCGTTCTGAAGAACGGAAATAACTTATGTCTCCGATTTCGAAAATTCCAAGACAAATATCCGTTTCAGATATCAGGGAAAATGTTTGGATCTGTCTGTTGGTTTGTCAGTCGCTCAATTTTTGCGAACCAATATATTTTAAAAATTACACGTTCGATTTTAATGAATTATTGTATGGTAGGTCATAATTAGCCCATTGTTGGTCCCATATAAGTTTCAACCGTATGCGCCTATTTGTTTCTCTTCAACATATGCATGTACATACATTTATTTACACCTTTATCTTCAAAAGTACTCATCTGATTTTTATGGAATTTGGGTGGTTTGACGAAAGTAGACCTCAGATTCCCCCAGATAAATTTTAACCATCCAATTGATACTTTAATTCATGTAAAAAGTCAAAACCATTTTGATATATTAGAATAATGGCTTGCAAAAGCATAAAATCAATGAAGTACCTCATAGCATGGTAGGAAGCTATGCGCCACACTGATTGGCAGTCTTTTCTGATTCTACTTTGAACATTATTTGAAATCGATTAATTTTAAATATTAAATATGGTAATTTAAAAATTACTAAATCGAGTTATATTCTGATAAATATTCCAATAAGGAAGACGTTAGTTGAGTATGTAGTTTAATTTCTTGGAAAGACCAATTTAAGGACAGATTATTTATATTTAATACAAACGGAACAATATAATAATTTTAATGGATTTTCTAAAGCAGATTGTACTGAAAAAGGTAGAAGTGAGATTTACTGTTTTTTATATTGGCGTAATAAGGAAAAAGATTGGTTTGCATAAAACTTTCACTGTCTAAAGCATTACCGGCCTCTTGTAAAAACAGTTCCTCTATAAAACGCTAGTTCCAGTCTTCACTTCAAAACTAAAAGCATTTTTAATAAACTAAAACAGAATTTAGAGCTCATTCTTATCTTTTTAAGATAATTTCAAAAATATAATTAACGAGTTAAGTTGCAAACGTTTCTTTTACATTTGACTACATAATATACAGGGAATCGAGTTTTTAATCATGGAGTTAAAGATTCGTATAAGGTGTAAGGTCCTAGAGTTTTCTTTATTTATTATTTCCCCTTCACGTTTTAATTTGCCCTTAGAAGCAGAACTGGGAAAAATCTCTTTTTGGCAGACATCGATATTATAATAGAAATTGTTATATCAAATACAATGATTTAATTTCAGTGTTTTAAAGAAATAGAGACAGGACTTGGATTTAAAAAATATCTTCTATCAAAATGGCGGATTGGAAAATTGTTTCACTTAAGCTGGGTATGTCAATTAAATAATATCGTTTAAATTTCGTGGTTCCATTGCAATTAGCTCTAGAGGTATCTTTTGCCAAATTTCCATATAAATGGCCGCCATGTTGAATTAATATGAGAGGGTGAATCGTAAAAAGATTTCTAAGTGAGTACCAAAATTTCATAGTCAGCATCCAGTGGTTCTAGAGATATAATTATGAGTCAGTCTTTGGCATTTGTATGGTACAGTCAGTGGTATTTGTATAATATATTATTAACACACATTCATAAACCTAATAATTGTAACTAAAATTAAAATAAAAAAACTTAATTATGTTAAGTGTATTAAATCACCATCGTAACAATATTTTATCTACGATTGATACGAAATATAAACATTATATCTCTGTTTAGATGCGTAGAAAGTGATTATTTACGTATTTGTATTCATTGCGCATGCGCGTCTCATAGTTCTGAACAATTCCTCTTCTTTACCACGCTAGCGCGGTAAAGAAGAGGAATTCTTCAGCTTTACGCACGATTAGCGAGTTTGTTTACATTTAACAAAACTAATTTGCTATTCTTTTATTAAAGTAACTGTTTATATCGAGTTTTTAGTGAAAATGTAGAGAATAATACTCCTCCTGAAATAATTAATTCGGCAAAAAATACAACTCAAGATTAATGCCATCTTTATCAAGAGAAGAGATACGAACTTACATTCAGCAAGTTTATTTTTTTCTGTATTTATTATTTAAATCTAACAATCGACGCGTAATGTACTATTAAAGTATTTAAATACAACGCTGTAATAAATATTATTTTTATAACTATATGCAGATGCGACAAAACAATTTATGACAATTTGGATTTTAATTATTACATATATGAGGTTATTAAAAGACTGGTGGTCGGTCACTTTACACATAAATTGAATACAATAATTGTGTGAAGCATCTCCCTTCATAGGATTCGAACCATCGATGTCCAAATATTGGAAGCATACTGAAAACTAATTACACATTATACATTGAACTTTGGACCTTGGTTTCAGAAGCGTTGCACTGTTGTACAATAACAGCTCTGTTTCTCACCTAGTTAATGTTAGAACCATTAATAATAATAGAACTGTATAAAAGTAACTAAATAATAGAACTCTCTCTGCTTTATTTCGGAGATCGACATAAGACTTTATCTCCGATATTAAGTAGACTCTCCTTTTAATAATGCTACTATTTCTTCTGCATTTCGGTACTGATGATTCCTTATGAAGGCTGAAAGCTGCTTTGTCTAATAAAAAGTTTGAATTTACATAGAGAAACAGTTTTACTATTCCTTATGATGACCTCCATAGACATTCTTATGTCTAACATAATTATTATTCTCTGAATATAGAAATGAATTATACATTATTCAAGATAAATAAATGTGATAAGTTCATGTTGAACTTTGAATAATATAAAGCATCATCACACTGTTAAAGCTTCGTGACTCCAGGAATACAAACTTCAAAACATTTGCTAACAAAAGAGACGCTAGAAATGCGAATAAAACATTATAGGACATCATCTTGACCATCACTTATCGTGATCTTCGTGTCTTCTTGTACTTAGTTAAGACAAATATTCAGTTATAATGCTAAGATGACTTTGATAACACATATAATTTTTTTCAAAGTAATATCATGTTTAAGCAGTACTTGATTTCACAACTTGTACTAATGCAACTAGTCTTTAAACCACAATGTACACATTATTATTTTTTTTTTTTTTTAAATCGTGCTCTAAAAGTCATTATGAATTCAGAGCTGATATATACAAAAAAAAATTTACTAAAAACAAACCTTAGACTAATCTTAAGCCACAGTTCTATTTAAAAATTAGTTTTTTTTCTTTAAAATCACGTGGAATTGACTTATAGAGGACAACAATCAAAGATAACTTAGTGAAGAATCGAAAAGTTTAATGACTTAAAACTAAAATATATAATATTTAACGGTTAGCAACAATATAGTTAGTGATCATAGATAATTTAAACATTTAATACACAAAAATATTTAATGAAGAAGAGAGATATCATGTTGAGCAGATAATGGCAATGTGATAGATTGTTGATGTCTCAATTGAGGCGGGCAGGTACTCGTGAGGAATTCAAGTACAAGGTTATTACAAGAATTCATGTTTAGGATAATCATCACTTCATTATGATTACTGAGCAAATGTGTTTCTAACCTTTTTGTATTTAAATTTGTTTACTATAAACTGTTCTGTTTGGTCTTTGGAATTAATTCACTCATGTATTTCATCCGGATGAAAAAGATGCATCCATTTTGGAAATGGAATTGAAACTGGAAACTCTTTTATGTTAAACATTCATTCTACTAATGTTATAGTCAATTTAACTTTCCACAATTCTAAAATTGTAAATACCTATCTCTCTTACATTTTGATGATTTCATCCAATTTTAATCTATATATTTGTAATCCTAAGTAAGCGAAGGAAGGCATAAATTACTGAAAATTTTAAATTTATTTCTCATACTTAAGTGACTTTATTTATTGCTTCAGAGGTTACGAAGGTAACGGAAGCATTAAGATGAATTTAAAGAACAAAATTCTTTTATGCCATCGAATCCAAAACTGCCTAGACAGAAATCGGTTTCATTGAAAGAACATTTTAGGTCACGTTGTCTGATGTCTAAAACTATTTTATTATTTACAAAATGTTAATAAAAATTTGGATAGTTTGCTCAAAATTATTTTAAAGAGCTCACCAACTTGATTTTATTATATCACCTTGCATCAGAATAAAATGAAATTTGATGTTTTGTCGAAAGTAGCCCACACAAGGTTCCATATTAATTTCAACCCTCTGTGGACATTTAATATTGAATAAATATAAATTTGACCCTTCTTGAAATCAAAACAAGTGTAATCAACTACATGTCTTTAAGTGTCCAAGTGACTATTTCTCCAATAATAAGACTCGAGGAATCTATGTGCAACAATAATTGACAAACTATTTTTTAAGGATCGAAATTTGAACCTTTTTGTATGATATGCAATCATTGGAACCACCCGCATATCAAATCCAGTAAAATAACCTTATTAACCAGCTCGCTTATTATTAAAATTCCATATTATGTCTCGAAACATCATGTAAAAACCTATATCTGATGATCTTGAACTTGCATTGTAATAAACATTATTTTCTAAAATGTTTCACTTGATCAACCATTAAGTGAAGCAACCTTGTGCATCTTCTCGTGCGAAATAATCTCTATTTAGTTCTCCGATCTTACTCCAGCACTCTTAGATCTTCTCGACTGTGTTGATACGCATCGACCTATCTTATACCGATCTAATACATTAATATGTGATATTATAATTAATTAGAAACAACAGAAAACAATAACAAAGGTAAAGTGCATTTTTTAATTTTCATCAAAAAAATAAAAACAAGACTGCACCTTGACATTATTAACGGGTTTGGTTTAAACTATATCATTTATAATTAATCAGAAAATAACAGCAAGACAGAGAAACACGCAGCTTGTAATTTACATGCAGAATGCACCTGCTTCAAACGACGCATCTTGAACCTATTATTAAATCAAAGTTTCCTTTTGTAAATTATTAATCGTTTCAATGTTAACTCGAGTTTACATACGAAGGATAATGTCTTATAATTAGTTTTTAGTCGTAATATGAGCATGAACTCATCAGAATTTCCGTAATATTTATGCACGATATGTTCGCACGGTACTATTGTCCACAACATTATTCATTAAAATGCTTTGCCTGATGTATTTCATCTTGTATATTTCTATGTATCAGATTTTTAATCCGATACGTCTAATTATGAGATAATTGAACGTTTTATAATCCATTGATTAATTTAAAATATATTTTCTTTAAACAATTATAACAAACAAGAATATAAAATAAATTTGTGGTCAAACATTATACTTTCGGTATAACATTCAACGTTGGGATTATTTTAGTACACATTTCATAGGTAACATAATTAATATATTGGTTTCTTTTAAGTCTAGAGCAACATAACATAACAGGATCCTGATGTATTTCATCTTGCATATTTCAATGTATCAGATTTTTAATCCAATACGTCTAATTATGAGATAATTGAACGTTTTATAATCCATTGATTAATTTAAAATATATTTTCTTTAAACAGTTGTAACAAACAAGAATATAAAGTAAATTTGTGGTCAAACATTATACTTTCGGTATAACATTCAACGTTGGGATTATTTTAGTACACATTTCATAGATAAAATAATATATTGGTTTCTTTTAAGTCTCGAGCAACATAACATAACAGGATGGTAACTCTTGACAGTAAAATAATAGGAATTAAATCTTATTCCTTGAATTACTTACACATTTTATAACAAGTTTTACTTAATCACAGCTTTGCTGATTTGGTTTAAGACAAGGAAATAAATGATTAAACATTAATAATCCAAGTAAATAACGCACTAATAAGAAATCAGTGGTATGCATTAATTACATTTATAAAATCTTTATATACTTGTCGTCCTCGATATCCTTCAAAGCATAAAATGACAAATGATAAATAGAGATGAACCAATAAAATACATGGATGGATACTAAGAACGATGTCTCATAGTTATAACCACGATAACTTCCCTACCTAAATCTGTGTACGTGGGTACGACGGTATATGGCGTACCCATGTACCCACGTAAACAAACATTAGCTAGGGAAGTTATCGTTAATCGTTACAAATAACAAACTCATTAATTTTGGTCTTTGAGTTTTATACATTATGGACACCTGATCAAAGATGAATTTGTACAATAACAAAACCAAATATATATTTTTGTACTCAGGGTGTGCTCCTCTTTCATTAAACAACCCACATACACATATCCGTTAAAAAAAATTGTATCCCCCTGCTTTGTAGTTATCTAATTTTCTTGTGTTTGGCTAATTTTTAAATTTTTAGGATAGGTACTTTCGGAGATACCAGTGCATGAAAGACAAACAGAAAGAGATACGCAGGAAAATATAAGGGTTCTTGATTTTGCCTATACGAAACCTAAAAAATCATGAAATTTAGGAACACAAATTGCAGTCGTAATAACATATTTGTGATGTATACTTGTGTTCTTTAACCAAAATATAAATTTAAGTACCACAATATCTCATTCAAGACAGAAAGAATTGTTTCAAAAGTTTATGACTGGAGTAAAAATTTCAAAAGTTTATGGCTGGAGAAAAAATATCATTTTTTAGTAATTTGTCTCTCTATATTCCTTGATCGGTATCAAGTATTCAGGAACGGAACGACGAGTTAATTTTATTTACACATATATTAATGTAAATATTCGTGTAGAATATCTCATATCTCTGGGAAACCAATCAAAATATTTTGAAGTTTAGATTAAGGATTCAAAGAGAGCGTTTAAAACCACACTGATCCACTCACGTTATTGAACAAGTGTGTTGAAACAATGATAAAGATGAGTCGTATTCCGTCACGCCATTTTTTCATATTTTTCTTTCTCACCTGTTTAAATATCGTGATAGGTTAGAATCATAGATGGGAAGGATGGAATGGACGGCGAGGTTTGAGATGCTAGCGTGATGGTTGACATTCTTCTCCGATAAAACCAAGATAAGAGCAATGAAGATGATACCTTTCTAATTTCCTTTCCTTTGCTTTAACTTCTAAGCACAATTTGAATCCCGACAGTTAAGGTGATTTTCACGGTTGAGATTATAAAGGATCAATTCTTGACCTTAGAACCCAGTTTAGAATGCAGCTATAAATGTCACTGCATAAAAGTTAACTTTTGAATCATTTACATGGAAATATAATATAAACTATAAGATAAGTCTGAATGCGCTTTTCTTTTATTGTTTATATTCATTAACTTAACTGCTTCAATTTATTAAGTAATTACTCTTTTCTGTTGTAATTGAGATTGCTTTTAAAAATTTCTAGTTTATCTTGACAACGAGAAATATATAATAAATATTTTAATTTAAGTTTCCTTTTATTATTTCTGAAAATTAGGAACAGTTATTCTGACACCCTTTGTACATCAAATAGGAGAGTTAAAACGGAAATGATTTAAGAAAGTTCGCTTCCAGTAAAAATGAAACCCTTCGTAATACGCATTTTACTGGAAAACCAAGAATGTTATAATAGTATTATGAGGTAATTTTATATGACTGCTTCTTTACTCATTCAATCCTGGAAGAAATTCCAAGAGTGCTGGAAACGGCTACTTGATATTTTTTGTGTTAAGGACAAGATTTTAATGACGATTAACGTAATTAACATATATTTAGATAGGATAAATTTAACACAAGGAAACAGGCTTCGCAGCTTGAATTATTCTAACTACTCGTTAACTATCATGATATATAATTTTGTCAAACATACATTAGATAGGATAAATTTAACACAAGGTAGCAGGCATCGTCGCTTGAATTATTCCAACTATATACTCGTTTTACTATCACGATATATAATTTTGTCAAACATATCTACATTAGAGAGAATAAATTTAACACAAGGAGACAGGCTTGGTCGCTTGAATTATTCCAACTATACTCGTTTTACTATCACGATATATAATTTTGTCAAACATATCTACATTAGAGAGGATAAATTTAACACAAGGAAACAGGCTTCGTCGCTTGAATTATTCCAATTACTCGTTTTACTATCACGATATATAATTTTCTCTAGATTTAATAGTTATTTCCTGAATTTAACATTTAATTTTACACAGATCAAAACTGTTTAACGATTCTAAAAGGTATTCATAAAAATCACTGTGATAGAACACAAATATAATGTGAACATGAAAACCAAAAGAAAAAATAATAACCTTATCAAGATGGTTCGGTTACTAATGGAATAATGACCACACTCGGACGTAACTCATTAACATGCTTAATAATGGCTTTAAGAGTAGCTCGTATCGACTAATTTTACATGAGCAATGAGCTGTAAGAAGTCAACATGCACGTAAGGTTCTGTTACAGTATAAAGTCAAAACACTAACAACCATGAGACAGGAAAAGTTATACGCGCAGAACTCAGAACACTTCAATCTTTATAGTGTTACCTATTGTTTCTAATTATTGTTCTTCTTCATATACAATTACCTTATCATCCTTATCTTGTTTATAAATCGGTTTCTATCAAAAGTCGGTCAATGTGATTTTTGCTTTCGAGCTTACCGAAGGTAACGGAAGCTGTGTTCGTTCAAAGATCTTTCTGAAGAACAAAACTTTTTTATGTCTTCGATTTAAAAAATACCAAGGCAGAATTCCGTTGGAGACATTAGGGAACAGTTTTAGTCCGGTGTTTGTTTATCGGTCTTTCAGTCAATCTGCCCAAAATGTTTGCGAACTGACAAAAACGATCTTGAAAAAATCTTGTCTTGGTACTTATGTTAGTAGGTCCTAATAGTCTATTGTTAGACTATACAAGTTTTAATCTTCTGCGTCCATTGATATCTCTTCCACAAAAGATTTTTTTATAACACGAATATCTCTAAAGTGCTCATTTAATGATTAAGAAATTTCGATGGTTTGTCGTACGTTGCCTACAGATTATCCCATTAATTAATAAGCTTTAAGGATATTTCCTTTAATGAAATTTCTACACACATTAATTGAATGACAATATAACTGTGGCATTTAAATATAATTGTACTATACAGTTTTAAATATAGCAATGAACTTCAAATGATTATTTATCTTCATAATAGATTATTGACAACTTCCATTAATATTATCAGCTGCTTTCGAATATTTCAGATAAAATATAAGTATGTATATTTATGCAATTATGTGATCAATCAAGGATATTTCAATTTAAAATAAACCAGTATTCCATTAATGATTTAAATTTTTGATAAGTATGATTTCTTTTAAGAATAGGAAAGATATTTTAAAAACCATATATTTAAATTTAAAGATTTATGGCCTAAATTAAAAGGCAAAACGTGGGCGTATGACTTTCAACTGGATATTGCAAATTAAATTTTTTGTTATATATATATATATATTTAGAGTTCAGTGGCGAGGAATGTTGCGAAAAGTCAGGGGTGGGTTGTTGCAGTTTGAAGTAGAACAGGAGTTGGGGCGAGGCCCCTACTAGTGCCTGCTAATTGGAGCATGAGTGCGGCCACTGCCACTATATATATTTGGACACTGCAACTTGGAAACGACTCCTGTTTGCCATAATATATATTTTATAGCGTAGTTAGGTATGACTGTCTTTACAGCCTTTCTTGCATTAATGCAATATTTCATTCTTTTTTAATCTTTGTTACGAGAGTCGTTTTTATTTTTTGAGTGTGCAACTATTTCACAGCCGCGTGAAATTAGAGCTCTGGAGTTGTTCGTAAAATAAAAAAAACAGCCTTTGTTTAATAACAAGGCAGAAGGTAAACAAGTAATAAACTATCGTTAGATACGTTCAAAGACTCCCTAGGATGTAGCAGAGACCGTGAAAAAAAACTCAATTTCATATACCATCTTTAACAAATAATTGAGGGAAATGTTTATATATACGAAATGTAATAGCATATTACTTATATTTTAGTAGATTTCGGTAGATATGTCGTTGAATTAACTCAAAATGTAATTTATGATTAGTTCATTAATAAACCAATGCAACAAATGTCAGTGTTTGCATTAAACTGTAGTAAATAAATTAATCTAATTTCAAAAAAACTAATAAATATATAAGTATTAGGAAAAATATTAACTTAGCATTTGTATTGATTATGTTTACAATTTTTGTAATTAAGTTACCTTTATTTCGTTTTCAATCTTCAAGAAAATTACAGTCATCAAATTGAGTTGACTCTATCTCAAAACAAGCGGTTAATTACCTGAAACAATAACAATCGAAAAATTAATAATGAATCAATCGTAGTTATTATGTTATACATTAATTTAATCACTCAATTTGTAATAGATATAACATCGAGTACATTGGCCAAAATTAGCTTGGATTACTAATCTCAAAATGTCGACACAATAACTTTGAACTATAATTACACAAGCTAAATATTAGGAGTACCAGGAATAAGTATAAAAAAAAACATAATCTACAACGGTACAGCCTGTAGACAGCTGTGGAAGTCGGGCCTACAAAAGGGCTTATACAACTAAATATATAGTGGATGAAAAGTGGTTGTCTTGTTACTCATCACCTATAATAACCGTATAATTGGCATTCTGCAATCTGCAACTAGATGGACGTCACTTCACTTAAGTACCTACTTATTTATATCACAATGCTGGGTAAACACTCGACTTGGGTTATTTTGACGGAGTCGGCAATCTTGTAAGTCAAACGCATAATATGAAAGCAATGATCTATCGCGGATAACTTTCAAGCTATTTCTGTTTAACTATTTTTAGTTGGCTTTATTTCTCGAATATAAACCCTTTTGTCAGGCCACAGATTTAGTTAGTCCTTGAATTAAATTTGTGGGTGTTGATGAATGTGAAGTTTGCAAGGTCCTTTCTTATAAAAATGCAAAATTCTGGAATGACTAATCGGGAAAATTTAAGATGCAACATATATTTTGAAATTGTGTTTGCAGTAGGTCCTATGATTTAGATGGAAAATACATCCTGATTACCTGATGTCAATTCTTTTACGATAAATTCGGGTTAATTACCCCATAACAAAATTTTTTATGACAAGAGGGAGTAAACTAAATAATAATATATGCCGTCGTAAAATTTTTAAATTCAAAGAAACCGTAATTTAGTTTTCTTAATACGTCATTATTGTGTTCCTTAAAATTAAATTTTCTTTCGATCAATACTCCAAGGGATTTAAAGACTAAGTGATTACTGAATCTAGTATACTTGAGTTTCTAGAAACAAGTAGTATGAAATCAGGATATCGGTGAATGAAGTTATTTAGTTGCACTGATTGGACTGTGGAGGTAGATGAAGGTACAAAAGTAATCTACTGGAATCAGTTACGGTTGATAGATGAAGCGTGTTCTGGGCAGCTCTCGATCTCACGTTGATTAGCCTTCCAGGAGGGTTGGGTTGGTAACGTAATGTTTAGCAAGGACGACTCCGTCAGAATTCAATCCATTGCTTCAGTAACCATCACTTGCAAACACAAGTTTAGTCTTAGTGAGGAAATTAATTCGTCTCTATATAAACGATTTGTCTGAATAAGGCGTTCCACATAATAGATCGTATATTTTGTGCAAGGATAACTTTGTTGCGATTTTCGTTAAAAGAATTAACGCTGAATTTCCAATGAGGTTCGACTAAAAATGGGTTTGTGAAAACTTATGACTATCTCATTCATATATAAAAATGCGTTATACTTCATCCCTCTATTGTATGAAACTGTAAAGATTTGTGGAACTAATAATATTCAATTTTGTAAAATGTCATTTTTTTTCTTCGTAGCGCAATAGACGTTGAAGGATATGGCCTGCCAAACAGCTTATACAAACATAAATTTAATGTATGGTACGGGGTTAGCCTTAGCCTGTCACTCCGTCAGAGGTATAAACCGAATAATTAATATTCCCAACCACATTTTAGTAGTTTCACCAGTTACTCTGAGAGTAACTGGCGAAACTACTAAAATGTGAACTATAAAGGTCTATTCGCACACATCAGTCACGGTGCGTCACCGTTCCGTCATTTCCGAGATGTATCAGTCAAAAAAATGTATTTCTTGGAAGTTAAATGGCACTGTCTACACTGAGTCGGCGCCGCGCCGATCCGAATACGGCCCGTCAGGTATGCTACCGTCACCGAACCGTCATTTTCACATTTCTCTTCAACAATATTTATTTTTGACTGACGAGTTTTCCGTGCTTAAAAAACTGCTGATAACTGCAAACAAACAAACTGCTAAACGTTCTTTGGACGTTAAAAAACTTGGTTTCATCATCGATTAATTCTTTAAAAAAAAGTGACAAACTCTCCTTCTTTTTCTCTATTTTGCCATATGCTTCTTGAACCCATTTTCTTTTCTTCTTCTTCTGTTCTGCCTCGGACAGGATACTTTGTCGGAATTGACGGAACGGAGACGCGCCGTGACTGTTGTGTGTGAGAAAAGAGCCACGATTTTGACTGACACTTGACGTTTATCTTGCTAATAATCTTAATTATCTTGCTATAATCTTCTATAATCTATGCTTTGTCTTATCGATAAGAAAATGTCTAGAGTTTTTAGAAAACAAAGTGCATTAAATATAGCACATAAAATTAGATACCCTTACTTATTTGATTTGTATTCTTCATAGCTAAATAAATTTCTCAATTTTAAACTAACTAAGAAAAGAAAGAATAAATATATTTCAGGATTATTGCAACTTTAATGCTTGATGTAATAATTATAAATATGAAAATTAAGTTTCTAATGTAATATTATTACATACATATAATTATGGAAGGAGATGTTATTATCTAATAGAATTCAAAAAGTTTAAAAAAATGGCTTAACCAATGACAATATATAAGATAAAAAAAAAAATCCATAAAATATTATGGCATAACGAGGGAAACAGAGTGAGCAAGGTTTACATTGAAAGGTTATTATACGTATTGTAATTGAAAGCTTGCTTAATATCTAGCATCCTCTGAACTTTTGACATCCAAACCAACTTCGAGGATAAACTTTACACCTTAGTCAAGTCCCTCACTTTATACAGACGGACAGATTTATTAAGCACCGTTTCGACAGACTCATAGGCCAAACAACTCTCCTAGTGTCTTAGTCTAAGTGACGGTTATTCATGTATACACATACCGTATACTCACACTATTACTTATACTTATTAACACTAAAAATAATTTTTAATTAAAAAAAACACATCGTATATATATATATAGTTTTCTCTGTTAATCGTCGCTATGACCTCTGACCTCTATGAATTCTTTTAGTTTGGACGTTGTTTCAAAAAAGTTTCAAAATGACATGAGGAATGAACTATCAACTTAGAAAAGCGTTATGAAATAAAACTAATTAACCTAACGCGATATTGTTATTTTAAATAAGCAAAAAAAAAAAAAAAAAACCGTTTTAGTAGTAGATTTAAGATCGTTTGTACATTATTAAGATCGGTTGTATATTATTTGAACTTCACTGCACATTGTAAAAACATTTATATTGAGATGGTAAAACATTTGTCACTGGTAAATTCGAAATTATTTGGATATTGTTCACTGTCTTAATTGTTAATAACAAAATACGTGATCAGAATTACAACCTGTACTTGCACATCATCCCTATTCCTTGTTTATACTGAAAAATAAGTTTAAAAAGGAACTTTATGGCTCACACTATCCGGCGTAGTAATGTGTTTGAAACTTTGTCTGAGCCAACCTAAATTGTACATCTCAGGTTGAACCATGAAACAGTTTGCGTTACAACAAGTGATGATGGAAAACGTACCATCTTTCAGTGCCGGAACTAGCCGTGTGCATGGGGTCGGCCGCACACGGGCCTCGGGGTAAGGGGGGCCTCACTTCCGCTTGGCCAGTTATAATAAAAAATTAATAAAATAAAAATAAAGAATAATTTTACTAAAAAGGTGAAATTAGTTTATATTTTATTTATTACTATTGTTATTATTTATATTATTTGTATGTGGTAGGCATCTATATTCTTTTCCACATAATAATAATAATTATTATCATTTTTTGAGACAATTGATGTTAAATGCTTATTAAGATAATATTATTAATGTACAAAAATTAACTTACAACATGACGTGATTTTTATACATTTGGGTATTTTAGTATTTTAGACTGTTAATGTTTTGTATTATCCTGCATATGTTACATCAAAATGTAACTATCTTTAGTAAGTTTTTAAATTAATTATAAATTTTTAACTTGTAAAATATGCCTACACAGGGGTCACCTAACACGATCCACTCAATATCTCCGGAATCTATACTGCAGGAAGAAAGACGCGGTTTGCTGGATTCTATGTTAACTTAAAATACGCTTACAGAATAAATGCTAAGCACTTTGAGCGCTAAAATGCTCTGCAGCAGTACTTAAAATATGAAAAAGTTAATAGAAGACATATTTTTAAGGCTAAAATGAGATTCTATGGCTTAAAATAAGAACTTTTTACTTTTGGCATTTTTTCTCCAAGAATTAAAGTTTCAAAATATAAGTATTCAACTCAAGTCTAACAACTAAAATAATGGATTCAATAAAAAAATTTAAAATAAAGAGTTCTTATTTTGAGCCATAAACTCGAAATCCATTCTTTTGTATTAATTACAAGGGCTCTTTTTTACTTTAGCACCCCCTTGGTTCTAAACAATAGTCTGCCCTACAAAAGTCAAAAAGGTTTGTGTGTTTGTCTCCCCAAGACATTGAGACTCCTGGGGAAGTTCTATATTTAATATTCCTTTATCTTAATAGTTGATTAGACTGAGGGTTATGATCACAATTATATACACAAGACACAAGTGTGATATTCCTTTGTCCCAAGATACATTAGAATAAATATCCCTTCGTCTTAACAGTAATTTAGAATAAGAATGTATGCTACTCTGTATAATGTTCCTTTTGCGAAATAACTATTAACATACCGGGATATAGGGGGATGCTAAAGTAAAAAAGTACCATTACAGGCAATTTTTTTGATCATTTTTGTAACTTTTTATCTCTTTTTACTTTCCATATAAAGAGAAAGTATTGTAATGGCGCGAAAATTCGATTTTGATGGATTTACACGTTTTTTTAATAAAATGTCTGTCGTCTGTCTGTGCAGACGCCTAGCGTCTAAACTACTGGGCCGATTTTGACGAAATTCAGCATACATGTTCAGAAAAATCATACCCCGAGGAGATATTAATTTTACCTTAAAATTTGGGGGCGCTACTCCTTAAAAACTATGTAAAAGTATTTCTCGAAAACGGTTCCGACGATTTTGATTAAAATATTCTAAAATGCAGTTAATTTAAATAGGAATTTAATTTATTTTGTTGTTTTTTTTTTATCATCTTGCAGGGGGGGGGGGGGGGGGGGCTCAAAACAAATCTTGCACACGGGCCTCAGCAGGTCTAGTTCCGTCTCTGCCATCTTTCGAAAAGTCGGTAGTTGATACAAATTTAGACAAATGAAAATGTTTAAATGAATATGAATATATTAACTGTAGAAATAAAGTAAAGTTATTGAAATAAAAGTATGTATTAGTATTTTTAATTTAACGAATAAATTTTAAATGTTCAATCTAATCGCTTATATAGAAACTTGTATTGTTAGTTCCGACATTATGTTGAAACAGTTATCTACACATAATTTTACGATTTATTATCATATTATTAATTATAATAATTGTTTATCATCATAAAACTCAAACTTATGACATTTAAACTTTATTCATTTGATTTGATTTTTATCTAAATCGACTTTTTTGAAATCTAAATTGTAATTTAACTTTTCTTTTCTTATTAATGCTTGTCGCATGACGAGGAAATTTCAAATTTTCTCTGTAATTGATAGTTACAAACTTGCATCTGTAGAGTTAGAACAAATTTGAGCTGCATCGGACGTGTTTTAATATTGAAAATATTTGTTAGTTTAAAAACAAGATAGAGTTGCCTATTTGATGAATCAAATTTCTTGCTCCAGTGAAAGTAAATGTAAGAATAAATGAAAAGTTCAATCTAATAATGGTACTTAAAAATAACAAGCTTGTCTTGAGTTTACTCAGTTAAACTCTTCCTAACTTAACTTCCTTCCTTATCAAATTTACAGCAAACATTATTTTATTTAAAAGACACTATTATTGAACTTCTTAAAACTGTATCATAACAGTTTTATAACGACAAAGACTTTAGACTCGATCGCTAAGTGCTGTTTTATAAACAATATAAAAAAATATCTATAATATTATATAGGTTAATTTTGAATATCCTGGTTATTATGGAGTTTTATCGGAAGTGAATGCCTTTATTTTAGTGACAGGTAAAATAATAAATTTTCTTAAAAAAATATATATTATTACAATAAATAACAATTTGCTTTTACTGACTAAACTAATGACCATTTTGTTCATCTACTTCTAAGTAACAGTTATTGAATATCAGAATATAATGGTGAAATTTTGTGTGATATTATGGTAATTTTACATGAAGGTTAACCAAGATATACTAAGTGAAGGTTAGAATAAACTTCCGGTCGCTTTAGGTATTGAAAGGTCGAGTAACAATGAAGGGGATAACGTTATACATGAAATTAATAATCTTTTTATATGAATCACTTGATTAAGTATGCATAAATTGTTGCAAAATCTATAGAGTATGTTTCCACGACCAGTGTCTAATAAATCTAGATCTTCCGCGGGAAAACCATGTCACAGGTTTTGTGATTCCCACAAAATCTCTTACTCGGTCACCGATTGATTTACGTTGCAACTTCTAAGAATAAGAACATGAGTTTAAGGGAGCTGCGATCCCGCAAACTAATAAATCAAAAAACTTAAAGAACACAAAAATGACAAAGATATACATACTCTAGAATAGAAGCAACAAAGTAATTATGCAAATGGTATTTCCATGATGCTTTCTCGCCACTTGAACAATAAGGAAAGGCGTATTTTGCCTAAAGCCGACTACTTCAAGAGGTTATCTTTTGCGGCATTGAGAAAAGCCAGTGATAATGTATCCATGATTTGAGACAGATGTTTAAATCTGGCATGAATAAATTATATTATTAATATTGTAGGTCATTTTCTGGCAAATATACAATGGCTTTAGCAGCGGAAGCAATTTCCGTTTCAAACATCTTCTCCCTGAGTATTTCACAAAATATACAAAGGTTTGCATAAGCCATTGCACCAAATATTTAATCGTGTACGGCCCTTAAAGAAAGAACAAACTCAGATCATGAATAGGAGGCGTTAAAATCATGCGATTTTCTCTAATAAATAAAGCCTCAAGATAAGTATATGGTGGAGAATTTCATATTGAAACTAAAAGTTTTAAAATGAGGTCAGAATGAAGTTGACGTTAAATAAAGTTTGGGAGGTGCTGGTTTTACCAGAGGATTGGCAACTTGCTCTTGTTTTTTTTGACAGGTCCTCTCGCCTTGACATAATTACACTCTAAGAGCATGAGCCCAAACACTATAAACAACGTTCCTTTATGGAATGCCAAGAAATTTGCCAAAAAGATAACTCAACAAAGTTCGAGTCTGTATACATATTTTATCCCTTAATTGTTATTGTCCTTCAGTAAACTACTCTCAATATAGTTGTGAAAAAGTCTAACAAAAAGATACTTTCACTAGAAACAAACTATACGTTTACATTATTTGTTTTTGTTATTTGTAGAGGAGATATTACAGAACTTATCCACTTATAGTTTGTCTTTAAATCAAATTACAATTATCAATAATTACGGGAGACGTACAGAGAAATATAGACCCCCGCACCGGGACCCGGGGGTCAATTTTTCTCTGTGTGTCTCCCGTAGTTATTGATAATTGTAATTTGATTTAAAGTAAATTTTAATCTTTCCGTAGTATGAAAACTACTAAAACTTAAAAATTTGAATTTCTAATAGATTGTACTATGTACAGGTACTAATTGAGTACTTTACAATTAATCGTTAATTCTCGGTCTAATTCTGTTGCCGTGAATATTTGGCTCTCTAGATTTGTAGAATAAGATTGAAAGCTTGGATTCGGGGAATTTTTATCGCTAACAGCAGAGAAACATCATTCTCCCATATAGCTCAGTTGGCAAGAGCACCTGTAACGGATTAATAGGAGGACCCGTGGTTCGAGTCCCGGTGCGGGGGTCTATTTTTCTCTGTATGTCTCCCGTAGTTATGGATAATTGTAATTAGATTTAAAGTAAAATTTCATCTTTCCGTAGTATGAAAACTACCAAAACTTAAAAATTTGAATTTTTTATAGTTTGTCTTAAGCGTCGTTCTCAACTTATTGTTATTATCGTACCAAATACATACATACATATATCTACCTTAATTATTCGTCGAGTATCGGACAAATCGGTTAGTTTTACAAACGAGTAGACGTTTAAAAGATGCAGACAGAACTAGTTAAGAGATAAGAAGGATTAGGGACGAGATAAGGAAAGGCTGCTGTGTAAGAAGAGAATGAAGACTGAACGTTTGATGGCCGCGTTCAGTGTTCAGGTCACAAGGATGTTACGGAGGACTGCCTGGTGTTTTCAGTATCCTTTAACTGCGGCTGTTGAAGGGCTTCTTCGTGATCTTGTGATCTTCTCCGCTAGATAAACTACTCCTGTTTAAGGATACCCAACAGTTTCTTAATTAGCCAGGAAACCTTACAAGCTGGTGTTACCTTATTTAAAACGAAATCATTCTATTCAACAACTGAATTATAACGAAAAGAAAACTTATATTTTAATTTTGATATTACCTAAAACTAAACTTATGCGTTGAGATTGCAACTCAAACTGTAAAAGTGACCAGTCAACTTTAAAAAATATGCAGCAAATGTAGAATTGTTAAACAAAGGATACCTCGATTTTCTATTTGACATTTAGCATGAAAGTAGAGGGGGAAACTCTACTGTCTCACTGTAGTTGAAAACTATGTTGTTTATTCAAGCATATTTCGAAACTAAAAAAATATAACAGTCTTCAGAAAGTCTTCTTACCGCTTCTAAAAAAAGATGTTTTACTCAACACACATGTCAATTATTAAGAAAATATTTGAGTTTTTTCTTTCTCGTGAATATGGTAACCAAATTAAAAGAATTAATTTTTTATATATTACTTTCCTAATGGAGTGCATTTTTAATTTCTAAAAAAAATAACCCGGTAGTTTTTATGAAATTAAGAGAGTCCACCTACAAGTCACCGACCCGAACATACAATGTTTACTCTCAGGCGCTCAATAATAATAAAAATAAAAATATAACAAAAACCTGACAGATAGAGAAGTACTCGAAACACACACGGTTACAGAGTACGTTGCCGGCCGTGTATGCAACAGTATTAGTCCGTGTGTGTTCAGGCAGCGTGTCCAAGAGGCCATTTTTCAAGCTTTCACTCAACATAAGACACAGGATTCTTAATGGACGTTAGCCCGCTACTCCGGAGCTCCTCGCATCAGCTGATAAAATGTGTTTTAAAATGTAATCAGCTGTTTTAGGTTTTGTATCGTGATTTAACGCGATGAATTTCCTTGTTCTTTGTTTTCGTCTCCATCGATTTTATTCGCCTCCTGTCGGTTGTTGGGTAATAAGCTCATACGGTCAATTCGGTTCCGGGTGATAATTCAAGCAGTATTAACTTATATTCTTTGTATCTCTTGTTTCGAAATAGCACTTTAGATTAGCAATTAATTGTCCATTTGATTATATTTCATTACATCGATTTTTGTAACTTATTATTTTATCCTCCACTAATCAAGACTCGGTTAAGGAGCACTGAAAATTCCAGACCCAATGATTAACTAAGGGTAATTTAAACAATCAAGAAATCATATTCCATGAACATTATATTTAGTCGCCTTTTACCATCTCTAGCAAGTTGCGAGTACAACTAAACACCTCTGACCTCCTCTTACTATGTCCAGTAATCTTTAACTATTTGTGACTGTTTTCCATCAATCAATATAATCTTGAGCCATGCATCATTTATTATTCATTTTTCGCTGTATTAAACGGCTGGGCCAATCATTCTGGTTAACGAACTCTTCCGATTGTTAAATTGCCAATGGACCCTCTTCTTGGGTGCTCTCTAAGCACATACTTAAAAGTTTATTTACATAAATAAGTAAAGATCATTTTGTCCTTACGCACCAATTATGAACAGTACTTGGACACAACATGATCATTTTGGTTATTTTTCTTAGATCTCAGGGAATCACAGAAAATATTTTATTATACTTAGTGGATCTGGGCGATGGGTTATTTTAATAGGAGATACTATGCTGTTACGATGTAAATGTATCGAAACCTTTGATCAAATATCAGTTCTTGTGTTTGATAATGAACATCAATTTTGCTGTTTGTGTTTCATTTACGAAACTAAAGTGGATAAATTCCTTGACATTACGTCTTTATAGTGTAGAAAATCCTTGATACAATACTCCACAAAACCAGCAATAAAGAAATCCACCGTTGTGGAATCTATCCACGTTCCACAAGGCAGTCCAAACAATCGACCTTAGCAAGGAGACCCCAACACACATTCAAACCTCATAATTAAAACTACTAATCCCAATCAATCTGCGTAAATACCAATGCTTTTTCTCACTTTTGATTTCAACCAGTTCACACCGTAATATAATGTTTACATAGAAAGGCCGTATGGAAATTAATCGGAATTCTCTCACCAACTAACCACTAATTGTTATAAATGTAGTCTTACTTTACATTATTTTCTTTAACAGAAATATATTCACTATTCTACACTTTTGCATATCCATATATATATATATATATATATATATATATATATATATATATATATATGCACTATTTTACTTTAGCACCTCCTCCAGCAAAAAAGTGTCTGACTTTCAACAAGCTAGAATTTTGTGAATGAGTCAATCTGTTGGTGCCTATAAAAAATATATGATCCGCTAAGTTCGACTACGGGAAATAGCTTGGCAATAGGCATTTTGAATACATTTTTGCCGAATAAACCGTTCAAACACTGTCTATATAAGTAATCTTTTTTTCTTTTTTTTTTTCAATAAATAATTTTTTTTTGTTTTTTTTTCTATTCTAGTTTTTCATTGAAAAATTTAATGTTATTCTAAATATTATTACACGAAAATAAATTTTCATTAGTCATTAGACAATTTCATGTTTGAAGTTTTGTCATACTTTGTAACAAGGAATATTTGTCATGACACCTGGGCATTTGTCACTTGTCCGTGATTTACCTAATGTCTACTTGTTATTGGTTGTCCTAATTTGACAAGGTTTTGTGAGTAATAAGCTGATTTCATGTAGAAACAAACCTGACTGATTAATTTAGTCGCAACTTATTGAAAAACTATTCGAGTTGATTTATTATAACGTTTCTTATTTCTTCACATTTCACAATTACCGAGGTAAAATCATTTCACTAGATTATCTTATTAGGTTTTTTTTTCTATTTTAGTTTTTTTTCCGTCAAGGCGTTGCCTTGTTAAGTATTTCTGGCTGAGAATCAAATACACTGGGCCGAGAGTTGAGCAACCATTGCAAGGACACGAAGCCTTCGTATTACATTATTTAAAACCTCAGCTTAAAGTGAACGGGCACTCTCCAAGTCTACGGGGGGGGGGGGGGGTTAATAAGAATAAATAACCGTGTTGGAATAATTTACATGTTGTGACGCACGCATGCATTCCCTTATCCAGAATTTTTTTTTTAATTCAATAAACACGCATATGGCACACATTCAATAAATATATTATGATTCCAGTTAAAAAAAAAAATTAACATTTTGTTTCGGAATATTTAAAAGTAACTTTCGATTTTTATTGTTTATCACAACTGACAATATGTTGCTACCACATAATTTATTTCTTATTTTTATTTTTTCTCAAACATTTAAAAAAAAAATCTATCCTGTCGTCTGTAGCCCATATAGGTATGTACTAAAGTACTGACATTGACTAAAATTATACTCCGAGACAAATATTCGAGAAATAAATGTTAGTTCAAAATTAGTGGGCGTACTCTACAAATGTCACTTAATAATTGTAAAAAAAAAATTCTCGAAAATAGTTCAGTCGATTTTGATTTAAAAAATCTAAATTGCTGTATCTTTTTTTAAAAATATAATAAAATTGATAGATTATACTATTACTAAAGCCAGATAGTTTGATAATGAGAAATTATCAGTCATAAGATATGATTCATTATCAACAAAGATTTTTACTGACGATAATTATTCCAAAATGAATCAAATGTTAAATCTACATTGAATTGATGATATTTTACAGAACGTGTTTCTTTAATAAATTTGACTTAATTTTACTAGATCAGGAGGTAATTAATTCTTAATAAAATATTGCTTCAACTTTGTCAAGATAACAATCCATTAACATTAAGAGTTAGTTTTCTCAATAGAATGTGCTTTTTGAGCTGAAGCTGAATAGCTCGCCGGGATCCGAGGTGTTTCTTGTACATCCTCATAACCACAGAATATAAGGATGAATTGGCCACATTAACTTGGTGTATTTCTCACTCTGAGATTGGTACTTTTAACCAGCCAAGTGTTCGTGTTTGGACCTTGATTTCTGCACTTGTACCTTTATTTCATTTTATTAGTTTCATAATACCGACTGCACCTACCTATAGTAAAAATCATTCCTATTTTTTTTTCATATACATATATTATGTGTGTGTGAGAGTTTGTATAATATTTAAATGGAGCTTCTAATGGAGGTTGTTTGTAATTTGTCGGTGTTTTTCTATTAATATTCTAAAAGATAGATTTTTTAATTATCAGGTAAT
Source organism: Gerris lacustris (assembly GCA_951217055.1). NCBI lineage: Eukaryota > Metazoa > Arthropoda > Insecta > Hemiptera > Gerridae > Gerris > Gerris lacustris. The sequence continues at coordinate 37,469,794 of OX578282.1, read as the reverse complement.
TCAGGGTTTGAAGACTACATTTTTTCCTTTTTCTGACCAAAGTAAAAAATAAATCTATATGAATTGACTTCGGTTGTTTCCTACTTCTTTTTAAAGGAGTTAATTACAGCAAATTAACTGTTTCTTCCACATCAACAACATGTTTTTGAACTCAATCAAAATTGTTAGTAAAAAATAAACCTGATCTAGTTATCGTTGCTGAAGAACAAGGCCTGCGTTCAGTCAACTTAATAATTCCCTCATCCTTTTTTTTCTCCTTTAAGTCTGGAATGACAACTTTCAAATACTCTCGCCAATTAATTGATAATCATTATCATTAACTATAAACTACAAGCACTCACTTAACTATTGCTTTAAATACAATAATATATATAAATCTATATTTGTACAATAATATACAAAGATATATATATAAAATTAAGAAAAATTGATATTTAATCCAAAATACTTTGGGACAAATCAATATAAAACTGCTAATATCCCTCACTATGAGCAAAATACGAAGACTTACTAATCTTCTGTCTAATTTTTATACCCACCCAAGAAATGTTAAATTTGTAATAAAACAGATGGTGGGGACATATTAAAAGAGTGCTGAAAATTAAATATAGAATGAGCTAAAATTAATTTATGGCACTATTTTAGTTATATACCCACTTCCGCCCTGTAATATACACATTATACAGTGTTATAACCACCTCTTAACCATGACGAGATGTGGATGTTTGGATTGGAGGCTTTTTGAATACGCTAACCACTTGGCTATTCTCCATCCCGTTTATTAGTTGTTATATTAGCGAGAGTTCCAAGTCCCCTGAAACCTCTGTTTATGAACCGGTATTTTGTTTTTTCGGATGACTTCCTGATAAAGTTGCAGACTAATCTCATTCGCGGCTTTAGAAAGTTGGCAGCATCATTTCCTCGCCTTAACCCATCCATTAAAATGACTTTATTAGATTGTTGTCTAAGTTTGTGGAGCAGTGTCATCATGTAACCAACTGACCTGGTCAGCCAACTCCAATCAACTTTGGTCAGTCGACTATTGGTTATCAAGTTCCTCCAACAAAACAGACTTTACCTAATCTTAATATAAGCATCAAATATAATTTGCTGCCAACCTGAACGAAGGTAAAAGAAGATATTTGATAATTCAGAGAAGAAAAATGTCTACGAAATTAAAATTTGCAAGAAAGAAGAGTAATCCGTTTCAGACATCAGGGTAAATTTTTGGTTCCGAGTCTGCCTGTCGGCCTGTTCAATTGTTTTTCGAACCAACGTATCTTAAAAACTACCCGTTTGATTTTAATGACATTTTAATAGTAGATCATAAATTATCCATTGTTCGCACCATATATATTTTCAAACTTCTGCGCCCATTAATTTCTCTTCCACATGCGCACAAAATTTAATTTATAAACACCTATATCTTTAAAAGTATTATGATTGTCTGCCCCCAGTAAATTTTGCAAAATTACTATACATTATATAATGATTTTGAAAATCATTACATTATAATTATTTTGAAAAAGCAAATACTCTTCTTTCCTAATAAACAAAATAGTGTTTGAGAGAACTATATTATTATAATGAAATTATGGCTTTATGGCCAACAGGTAGCAAAAAACAAAACGAAAACTGTTATATTTTTTGTTTGTTTTTTTATTATAAATAAAATTCATTTAATTATGTACTTAACGGTTCACGGAATAAAAGATGCTGCTGAATTTCACAGCTTACTAAAATAATAAAATAAAAATGCTTGATTGAAAAGTAGGCTTGATTTGTTTGATCCTTTTTTATTTCTTTTCTAATTGGATCTGAAAAGAAAAAAGCAAACAATAATAAGCAAATTACGTTGCGTATAATATCATGTGTTTTCTATTCAACTATCTGAGAGGGAACTTTGTCCGAGTACTGTTACAGTTCTCACAGGCAACTCGCAAGTAACAGACAGATTACCTCTAGTAATACCAGGCCACTTAGGGGCGCATCAGCCTCCTTAGAAATGTTATCCTCCGGGGTAACATAACTGCGAGCTAACTCATGCAGACGGTACAGAGAAAACTACCTTCCCATCACTAACTACATACTTTGCAAAAATAATTAGTTTTTTTCTTTAATTCATATAATATTTCATTCTTGATATGTGTAATTATTGATCTAACAGGTAAAATTTGTATCGTGCGTTTTTTTTCTTGTTGTTATAACATATTTAATGCGAATAGTATTACAATAAAATACAGAGGTGTAAACCATTCAGCTTTTTTAATAAAACGATGAGTTATATTACTATTCTTTCTTATACTGGCAGTTTATATAAACAGGTGGTTTTATATTATATCCAGAGTTTTCTCAACCATAATATGAATAAAGGAATAATAATAAACAAGTGTCTCAGTCTCTAAATAAACAAGTAAGTTTAAACTTTTTTTAGAGTTTCGTAGATCGTCCTCGAAACCCTTATGCCGGGGGGGTTCTGTCTGTCCGTCGTACTTTGGTTCAGATCCTCAGAACCATTCACGATAGAGATGTAAAATTTAAAATACTGGCGTAACGTTTTGACCCACACATAGTAAAAATATAGAGAAGGTTAACATTGAATATGCGCATGTGTAATGCGTGTAATTAATGTGCTAAGCTCAAATTTTTTTATATTCTTTTTAATTTTCGAGAAAAGCTACTAAAGAGTAGATTACAAATATATATGACTTTTTATGACTACTATGCTTTTTACCGCCAATATTACGCTTTGAGAGCCAAAATTTCACTCAATAACCCCCCCCCCCTCAACCACCCGATAACAGCTTGTCCTAATATTATAAAATAATTAATGCTAATTAATACCCTATGATAGAGTGATAAAAATTGCCAGAAAATAATTAATTTAACGTTTTGTTATCTATATATATAAAATCCAAATACCACTCACTGACTGACTGACACATCACGATATCTCTGAAACCACTGGACCTATGACCATGAAATTTTGTAGGTGTGTTCCTCTTACCTCCTAGGTGCCCGCTAAGAAATGTTTTTAAAATCCGCCATCTTGATTCAAGATGGAGGCCAGTAATATACAAAATTACAAGATATCTCCGGAACCAATTGCACTAGAACCTTGAAATTTAGAAGTTAGCTTCCTTTTATAAAAGTAGAAACTTTTGATATATGGTTTACCAATCGGGCATTTTGATTCAAGATGACGGCTATATATATATATATATATAAATATGTGTATGTTCTTTATACAAATCTACAGTTTTAGTCCGATCTCAATGAAAATTAGCATACTTAACCTTCAAAGCAAAATCAAAGGAAAATCACTGTCTACATGAATTTTTAAAATTTAAATATTGGTACACAGGGGTACGGGGTACAAGTAATGAATACGGGGTCAAAGTAATTAATACCCTTTATGATGCATATCGATGAAAAGCTCTTTAAGAGTATAGTAATTGTTGTTATGTACAGTTTTATTATATTTTTCACTTAATGGGGGGGGGGGGGGGGGGTAAAATGGAAAAAATATAGCTATATCTTATAAAAAAAGAAGAGTATCCGTATGAGAGTATGTCTTTTATACAAATTTACAGTTTTATCCCAATTTGATGATTTGATGATACTGGGTCAAAGTAATGAATACCCTCATGAAGCAATTTTGTTGAAAAGCTCTTTAAGATTACAGAAATTGTTGTTATGTACAGTTTTGTAATATTTTCATTTAGGAGGGGGGTAAATTTGGGATATTTGCAAATTATCTTATCAAAGAGAAGGGTGAATAGAAATAAGTGGGAGGGAGAGAATCTAGATATTTTCCATAGTAAAATAATTTATATGTTTCTCAACGGTACTTTATAAACGCATCAAATGAAAATAACACGCCGTAGCGAAGCACGGGTATCCAGCTAGTTACTAATAAAATACATTGTGACCCCCCGAGAATCGAACGAGGGACATCTACTCTACACTATATTTTCTTTTGGGGGGGATCTATTTAAATCAGTTTATATATATATTTATTTTTTTTACTTTCATATAGGTTGGGATGGGGAAATACTAAAATGTAATACATATTAGTAAATAATACCGTATATATGCCAAATAATCTACGAAACCCTAAATAGTACTTGCTTGATGCAAGTACTTCCATGTGATTTCTTTTTAAATAGCTATTTTTATTTTATACACGTATTTAACTTTTTTAATATTGTTTAGGTTTTTTGGTTTTTCTACCTATTTTATCACCTATTGTTTGTTCTTAGGCATTTATGATGGCCTTATGAAGGCTAAAAGCTGCTATGGCGAATAAAAAGTTTGAATTTTCGTGGAGAGACAGTGTTTATGATTCCTTTAGGATGACCTCAATTAACACTCCCATATCTAACAATTTTTTAATTTAATAGAATGGATTTGAAATCAATATAATATCTTAATATATCGAATACCTTAACTCAATAAACAATTTTTGAATATAGAACGATGAAACTGTTATATTAATCAATGATCAATCCTGAATCAATGACCTGTCTGAATTAAACTTATGCAGCTTAAGAATAAAGAAAGGCGTCTCTACACAAAAGTAACTTTAATGTAAATACAAAGCCAGCTTTCAACCTTTAGTGGTCGGATTTCAACCTTCGTCTCAACTCCTATATACACTGATTTTTTCTCTTACACATGTCGACTCGTCTCACCGGCACCTAAGATGACTAGTGGAACTGAAGATGAACACTAGTGGCACTGAATATGAAAATTAGTTGATGAAAGACGGCTTTGTATTTACATTACAGTTACTTTTGTGTAAAGACGCATTTCTTTATTCTTAAGCATTGTATACATAAAAAAATTGCTTAATTGGAGAAACATCTTCATTTATTTTTAATCAAGTGACTTCACTACTCTGCTATGCAACAAAAAAAAGTCGCTTATTTCAGCAGATTATCATTAATCAGTTGTATCATTGATTGAATAACAAAATCTATATTAATGAAAGGAAGGATTTATTTTACTCAAAATTATTATTTGTTTATTTTTTATATTGATTAAATTCCATACCAATTTGATTCCACTTGTTATCAATCACAATAAGAAGTATAACACCAACCTGAAACATTCACAAAATCAAAAATTAATTACATAATTAATAACATGCACAGTTGCACAGTAGGTATGCTAAGCAGAGATATTATAACCTGACTTCACAATAACTTGTTCATGAGTTTATAGTTTTCAAAATTATTGTGAAAACTGTTTTGGAAACTCCTCATGGAAGCACTTATGAATTGAAACCAAAACAGTTTTGAAAATTCATTTACTTATATTATTATATCTTATTAAAACTTTCAATTATATCAAATATATTAATTCAATGGCTATTTCTGGCGAAAAAAATATCATTTAGTCTAGTATAAGAAGAAACAAAAGATGGTGTACGAGAATAGGAAAATATGTTACATTTTCAGGTTTTTATAAAAACTGCTTATGATCGCGCTACAATAAGAATTAAAAACAAATATTAGCGAGATAAAGTATGAAGAATAAACAAGCCAAAATATTAGAAATAATAATTTATCCCCAGGTGGGTTTAACCCTAGTCATAGTCCAAAATGTTTCCAATTCTAAAAAAAAATCTTATAAAAGTACTCGTATTTTTGCTTTGTTACCCTCAAGGTCATTACAATGTTTATCTCCTTTTTTTCAGCATTAAAGCGGACTTGTTCGACTATTAAATGAAAAATAACTAAAAAATATAATACACAATTTGATTGAATTATGGTTGATTCATTAATATCAATTGAGGTATGGATCGGTTCTTCATTGTCCAAATATCAATCTGGCCTTTGAAGGTGACATGATATCAAGCTTAAAAGAAAACATCAAGTATTCCCTTGAGAAAAGAGAAAAAAACGACTTCGGTTTCTTTTGTATCTGACGTTTCTCTCGACTAAATCATTTCCATATCAACGTCTCGGACGTGAAAGGCGACACTATTTTCACGCCTTATAATCAACTCCTATTTTCTTTTGCTCAGTTCCATATTATAACACCAAAAACATTTTTCCAAAAAAAAATCTATCAAAATAACCTTTTAATCTTGACACAGGATAAATAATTATCAACGGTTCTCAAGAAAAATAAAACAACCAGCACATAATATATATATATTGTTACTATCCATGTTGACATCTTGGCTTGTCAATCATTTCACCTCTGTTTTTTGAAGGTTGTTTCCAGCCTTCAAAAATCATTATAAAACTTTCATTATAATCACCTTTTTATTTTTGACCTAACAAAATATGTCAATGGCAAGAAAGTGTTTTCATTCTTAAAAAAATGAACTTTCAAGTTATAACATATTGGATCGGTGACTAAAATACTTGTAGGGAACAGACTTCAGAGGTATTTGTTCGGTGATAAAACTTGTATAGGTAACAGATTTCGTTTACAAATGAATTTATAAAATAATCAAGAACATTTTTGATATAATAAAATTGTAAGATATTTAATCAATTTCGAGTAAAAATTATTAATTATTATTATTAAAATTAGGAATTTTCCCTTATTTTGGACGCAAAAATCAAGTAATGCTGATAACACTGATAAGGGCGCGTGGTGAAGGTGAGAAGACTTCTGAAATAATGTTGCCAGGCTCTGCTCTTACAAGAAGTATCACAAGAATAATAATAATAATAAAAATCTCTCCTTGGAATTGTACTGGGAGCAAGTGTCGAAGGAGCATTACTAAATGGGTACACCATAATTTTGGTATACCTACAAACTTATAACAATTGTTTCGAAATCTCGAAATCGGATCAGTATTTTAGGCTTTTCGTATCAGCAAATAAAAGTGAAAAACACAGAAACAAGACGGCACGATGTTTGTAGAACCGTCTTAATAAATTCAGAGGTCAACAGCAATCCATTAAAATCTTAAATAATATAACTTATTTGCCATAAACATGTATATAATATGTACATAAAAATATAAAAAATATAATCAAATGTAAAATACAATAACACAATACATCAGTGTGTATCTACCATACACCAATCAAAACATTATATGTATATAATAAAGCTTTATTATAATTTTAATATTTCGTAAAATAAGATAAAAATCCAGATAATTTAAACAAAATTAAATTAAGAAGTAGACTCTGTTTGATACAATGTGATTAAGAAATGTCACCTTGATATTGACAAATTTACGAGACCAAAGCAATATATGGAATGTGAACGAAAAATTTAAATGTGTGTGTTGGGTGCGAACCATCTCTTTGTAAAGTTTAAGGACAAAAAACTCGTTCACATTTAAACAAATAAAAAAAGTGAATCTCAAAAATATAAGAAGATAAATTTTTAATTTGGATTAAGGTCATCTTGAAATAGATTTTGCAACTGATTCATTTTAATACTTAATATATAAATAAATAAATATATATATATATATATATATATATATATATATATATATATATATATATATATATATATATATATATATCAAAAACAATTCAATTGTTTGTAGTAAATTTAGTGGAACATATTATGGTTAAATTTTATATTATACATCAAAATTATAATGTAATATGCTTTGAAAATGTCATCTTTCTCTTTTTATAATAATTGTAATATTAAATTATTATTTAATATTGATTATGGCATTTGTTTGACGTCCGAAATACAAAATTTTATATTTATTATTTTCCTTCGACAAAAAAAAAGTGGAGCAGTTTAAAAGTTCATCAAGCAAATATTGTTCTGGGTCGGTAATGTCTTCCATATAATTTATTTTCTGAAATTATAAATATATTTAAAATAAAAATCTAGTTTATAATTGGAATAATTTTGTAAAGGTATTTATTACAAACTCTTTACCAGCTCTACGCCATCACCATCTCAACATAAATCCTTTATGACCCTTAAATACCTCAAACTTTTATTATTCCTTATATTATATGTTTTTTGGATATGGCTTACTTAATTAACTGATTTTAGGAAATGACTCTGTGGCGAAGCATAAGCAGATTCTTTAAAAATTTCCGCCACATTCTGTGGTCATAATTTTGTTATAAGTTGCGAAATACAAGTTAAATTTGTAAAAGATCAATTTCCAGATTATGACAAACTATTTTAGTCCAAACTATTGTGTTTCAAGCTATTAATTGTCCAAACAGGTTTGAATTAAATATTAGCTATTGTGGTTATTTGACATTTAGTTAAGTTACCTAACTTACTCATAATTTACTCTGATTAATTATAAATCTTCACAACATTTCGGCTGGAACCATTAAGCCATTAAGCAGTGTATATTGTATACCATAATAGTGGTATTCATAGTAATACAATTAGTATAACACTGTTTATTATTAATTGTCGGCTATGATGGCCTCTTGGTTGTAATTTCTAATTATTTTATTTTATGAATGTAATAAGAAACTTCAAAAAGTATTTTTATCTACGATTGATACGAAATATAAACATTATATCTCTGTTTAGATGCGTAGAAAGTGATTATTTACGTACTTGTATTCATTGCGCATGCGCGTCTCATGGTTCTGAAGAATTCCTCGCCTAGCGTTGTAAGAATTCCTTACCGCGCTAGCGTGGTAAAGAAGAGGAATTCTTCAGCTTTACGCAAGATCAGCGAGTTTGTTTACATTTAACAAAACTAATTTGCTATTCTTTTATTAAAGTAACTGTTTATATCGAGTTTTTAGTGAAAAAAAATGAATGAATCAAGTGGCTTTGACGAAAATGTAGAGAATAATACTCCTCCAGAAATAATTAATTCGGCAAAAATACAACTCAAGATTAATGCCATCTTTATCAAGAGAAGAGATACGAACTTACATACAGCAAGTTTATTTTTTTCTGTATTTATTATTTAAATCTAACAATCGTAGATAAAGTACGGTACGCAACTCGTGGGAAAACAGCATTTTGCATTGCTCGTGTGGTTTTAATACCCTCGCTGTCGCTCGGGTGCAAACTCCACACTCGCATGCAAAATGCTACTTTCCACACTTGACGCGTAATGTACAATTACTTTCTAGTCTGTCTTCAAGCAAAGTTATAATGAAATGCAATATATATACATATTATATATATATATATATATATATATATATATATATATATATATATATATATATATATATATATATATATATATATATATATATATATATATTAAGAATAGTTAAAATTAAACAGGATGCAAACTCTCTTTGCAAATTAGCCTAAGCAGTTGTGAGACAATAATCTGTTACAGTTGACATGCCTCGAAATGTCTCTTTCCCACGATCTTGGTCTGCTAAAAGCAACACCAGGGTAAATTGAATCTCACTAGACGGACAGACAGACAAGGAATAAAATCCCACTAGACGGATAGACAGACAAGGATGGCTTTCCTTCTTACCATGTTTCAATTAGATTCTAATGATTATGCAGAGTTCAAGGGTCCATTCCCTACACAGCCAAATTTACGCGTAACAGATTTTGATGTATTTTCGATATAAGAGATCAGTATTGTAAAATTCCTTGGCTGAGGCAGATCACTTTTTCGCAGTTTTATTTAAATTTATTTTTTTCGTGAGGTACTAATTTTGTAACCACTTTTCAATCTACTTACTGATTACCTGAAAGAAAATTATACTGCAGATGAAAATTCAAGTAATTATAATATTTTCAAAAATGTATATTTATTTTAATAAATATAAAATTAGTTTCCATACTTTTATTACTCTTTATATTATATGTTTTTTGGACTGTCCGCGGCGGACTAGTCTTTGGTCCACGGCGGACTCTGCGGGCTGTTATTTTGCATTATCCTTGTTTCAAGAATTTTGCCACGAACTATTCGTAGATAATAATATATTTATTGTTAGATTAGGGAGTTGGATAACTGGGTCAGATATATAGGTGCCTCGACAATTCTTAATGCATAATGCATTTTTTATGAATTTATGGTAATTATGAAGGTAAACAAAATTAGACTGCCAATTTATGTGGCACATAGCTTCCTCGCATCCTACCACGTACTTTATTGATTTTATGCTTTTACAAGCCATCATTGCCATAATTTAATTATTTGTTTTCCCCCCCATTTTTTTTTTTTAATAAGTAACAATTGTTTTGATTTTTTACATGAATTAAAGTATCAATTAAGCAAAAGTTGTACTTTCGACGAATTTTATAAAAATCAGAAAAGTACTTTTGAAGATATAAAAAAATAAATGTATGTTCAAATCTTCAAATGTAGCTTCCTTTACCTTCGGTAAGCTCGGAAACAATGAAGGTATTAAATAACAAACACTATCTTTAGTTCAATTAATCAGTATATTGACAAATTAAAATACACAAAATACAGCTAGGTTTCAACTACACAGTTCGTCCGTGTGCTCTCAGCAGTACACTCATAAATTATCGTATTTACTATACCTTAACTCGTATTTTACTACCTTTACTTGCTTACCTCCATTACTCTAATTGTAAATTTAGGTTTTAGATTTTTCTTTCATTGTCGTTTTTGTATTAAAGAAAACTTAAAGATATATAGACCATTCAAAACTATTTACATACAGACTTTTCAATCTTTAATTAACATAATCGGATCCCTCTTCATCTTTCTTGCAACCGAATTTAGATATATATATTTTCTTTATATAATAGCCATGGACGTCCATTTTTTAAAAAAGTTGCATATTTTCATCATTTGTTTATAATTTTTGGAGGCTGCCTACAAAATTTAAGAACTTTATGGATTACTATATTTCATCTCGAGGTATGGCCTTTCTGAATATGAATTCCATCATTGATATTGATTCGTTTTTTAGACATTAACCTTTTGAAAAGATACAGCGTTAATTGGATTTGTGGAGGTGGGTGAATATGTCTGTCTTTCTGCTTTCCTCTTGAATAATAAATTAAATTCAATATCTAGACTTGAAATGACTTTAATTTTAACTTTCTTTGTGAGAAGCCTTTGACTTTTTGAGAAAAAGGTATTTTAGTTTCAATAGGTGTGAACTTTATATGTATATTATGAGCAGTATATGTTAAATATAATAAGAGCAGTAAGTTTATGCCATATGAATGAATATTTGAAGTTTAGTTGAGGTCAGAGGATCACATCTCGTCTTCACTTAGTTATATAAACCAAATTCTCAATACTGTGGTCGCAGCTTCCAATCTCTCCTCAGCCGCAAGGCATTTTATGTCTTTATTGAACTTAGATACCCAATCTAAGACCCATGATAACAGGAAATTTGTTCTCTAATTACTGGCATCTTTTAATTAGTTTGACCTGGTAACAAAGCCTATTATTTAATCAATGAGCGAGTAAGTAAAGATAGTATTTATAAAACCACCTAATTTAAATACAGTGAGTGAAGTATTTTATTCCTTTAACCATTAAATTAAATTTTTACATTTTAATTCACTATTTAGTTATTAATTTCTCATATGGGTTACATTTCAAGTTTACAACATAATGAAATAGTTATTTATGTAACTAGGCAGCAAAATAGAATTTTACTGACGAGTGATGAAGTTAGCCTCCGTGCCGGAGACGAAGACAGGCTACGAAAATTACCTGCCGAGGCAGGTAATATACAGAGGCAGAAAAGTTTCCTTTGCTGCAATATTTTTTCTACTCACGATATTTAAATAAAAAAAATGGAAGCTTAGGTAAAAGAGTTAGTTTGAGAAGAATCGTCAAAATACTCAAACAAAAACAAGTCGTGCTCCAGTGTTGCCACTTTTTTATTAAAAATTTAATTTTACCTAAATTTACGCTTGAATATATAAAAATGAATAATGTGGGAGAGTTCATAACCTGCTAGTAGTAATCTTTTCTTAAATTTTTGCTGCCTGTTTGTTATTTTGCTGACACTTTGAACTTTTGTTGACACTATTATTTTGCTTCGTGTTTTTTTTGTCATGATACAAAAGAATCAAGCAAAATGACATTTTGCAGATTGAAAACAGTTCAACAATGTTTTATAAATCTGTCAATATTGTTTTGATTGATTGGTTTTGGTGATGACTGGTTCGCAAAAATTGAGTGATAGATAGACACGGAACCAAAAATGTTTCCTGATGTCAGAAACTAAAAGGAATTCTGAAAAGGATTTCTGTTTTGGAATTTTTGAAATCGGAGACATAAAATAAATTCGCTCATCAGAACGATCACATAGCAAACTTACTTTCGGTAAGCTCGGAAGCAAAATATATTACAATAAATGCTTCTTTCCTGTTTAACTAATAAATGGAATTATAAGCCAGTATAATTTTATATTTATATAAAATGATATAATCTTGAACTAGAAACGTGTTAAGTCAACGGTGAAGCTACAGTTTTATTTGTAGATTAGATCATTTTTTTCCTTTCTCAAAAGCATAATGATTAATTTTTAAATTAGATACCATATGTATTAAAAAAAGAAAATTTGAAAGGTTTTTAAGCCATAAAGCACATGGAGTTTTAGATAACTAAGTTATAGAGAGGTAGCAAGTTTCAAATATAGCAGGTAGCAAGATTAATCAGGTGAAAGGAAGCAAAATCTCAGTCTGATTTAAATCACCTATTTTTTTTTTAAAGAAAAAAAAGTAAGATTTATATTTATGATATTTTGGTTTGTTAGTTTGAAAGTCACGATGATAAAATTAGTAGCAGAGTTTCTGCTATAATGTTTTACAGTCACGAAGTTGCTTGGTGAAATAATCTTATGAATTTTGGAACGCAACATGTTTCCCTGTACAATTAGTTATTTCTCTTGCTATTATATATTTCTGTAGAGAATTTGCATTATAGTTTTGAGTTCTATTATTATTTTTAGATGAAATTTTACATTATTTTTATACAAATAATTTAAGCATTTGTCCTTCCGAGCTTACGGAAGATAGCGGAGGCATTGTGATAATTTTGAAAAACCATTTTTTTATGTCTCCGAATTAAAAAAAATCCTGGACTGACATCAGGGAATATGTTTGGTCTCGTGTCTGTCTATAGTTTATCATCTTTGCAAACCAGCATACCTTAAAACCTACTTGTCCGATTTTGATGAAATTTGAAAAGTTTGTGGATCGAACCAACATGGCATACAATTCTCTCTGATTTTCATAAAAAGTTAGATGGTAGGTCATAATTAGCCTAATTTTAATCCCATATTAATTTCAACCCTCTGTGCCTATTTTTCCGCGTTTGCACAAACTTGTTCTTCATTATAAACATTAAATTTAAAAGTTCTGATCCAATTTTAAATAAATTTGAATGGTTTTTGGAAATTAGCCCTCAGCTGGTCCCATATAATATTCAACCGTCAGCCCAAAATAAATATTTCTTAAAAAAAAAATAAGTGTGGCATCATTGGAAATCGAAACAGCTCCAAATCTTATTTGACACTTCGTCCAATAATATGACGCAAGAAATCTATATGCCATACTAATAAGCAGATTATTTTTAATAATGATCAAATTCGGGCAGACTCAACTGAATCGTTATATGAAGAAATTTCATCATTCAACTTAGTTAATACTCGGCTCTATATATGATGAAAGAAGTATATTATTCCAAAACATTATTTCCTGAATTAAATACGTTAAGCCCTCGGCAACGGGCTTCATTTTATATTTAGAAAAATAATAAAATTAATTTAGATATGTTATTATATCTTTTTGAAGACAAACAAATAAGAAATAAAAATATTTTTATTGGAATAAATGTGGTTGCCTTTGCTTAGCAATAACAAATTCGAGGTGCGTCTTCGTCGCCGTCGGGGTACTACTCGATTATATAAATGATATATTGACAGTTCAAAAGCTCTACATTATAATCTTCTAAAAACTCTGACTTTTGTTTTATATAATCACCTCAAACCTAGCTTGCAAAACATAAGAAATAATCCTATAATATAGTTTTAATTTATAAGCAAGTCATACATTGATAGATAGAAAGCTTGGTTTGAAGGCTGGTGGAAGCTGCAGTAGAATTGCCTAGATGATTGAAAACTACCAGTCTGTGTAGGAATATACGGTATGGAAATGAAGCAGATGAGAGGTGTAACCATGCAGGCAAGCTTTCCACCTGTGCACGAAACAGCGGCTACACTGCGTAACAAACTCACGTCATAACAGCAAATAGTTGCACATTGCACCGTATAAATAACCCTCATCAGTTTACAAACATTTATTCCTCGTAGATAAAATTTTAAACTATCATGATAAGAAGATTAAGTTGATTTTGACAGAAGCCTACGCTACCAGTGTCACTTACTATTATTATTTCCTTGGAATTTATTATATTTTTACAATAGATCAGCTCTTTTCTATATACATATCTATAAAACATATGTATATAATGCAAAATATATATTTTATAAATTCCAAATACAACTGAATCATCCATCACAGTACCTCTCTCTCTAGAATGGCAATAACTAGAAAGCAATCACTTTGCATGAAGGTTCCTCTTGTCCGTTGGGTGCTCTCTCAGAAATCTTTATATGATCCTCCATCTTGAATCAATATGGAGGCTATTTATATACAGAATTCAGCATGATGACATGAACCAATAACCCTAGAACCTTTAAATTTGGAACTTAGCTTCCTTTTAAGACATAAATAAGATTTGTGAAAGGGTTTCTCTATCGGACATTATAATTAAAGATGGCAGCTTCGTTTGTATTTTAAACCAAATAGTTCACTATATTTATCACCATTTCTAATGTAATATTGATGTTCGCCAAGAATTTTTGTTTCTTTTTTATTTGATTACTAAGGAGAAAATAGTGCCTAGTAAAAACAAAAATAGGTTATTGTGCCCAGACTGAGTTTTTGATATTAGGAACTTAATACTCGGGAAAGGGGTTCTCTTTAGCATAATTTTACTAATAATTAAGTAGGTAAGCACATTAATAAATGATAATTTCAATTTCAACCCTGGGATAAGACACCCAGGGGGAGGGGGTCATTTAGAGGGAAAATACCTTTACTTTTCCAGGAAAGTTCACAAACAAATGCTCCAGTATGACTCGGGAATTTATTACTAATTTGATAATAAAATAATAAATTAATTTATTAAAAATTGTGTATTGATGGAAGTTATACACCTCACACTCCAGATATATTGTTGAAGAATTTTAACACTATACACAATTTAAATATGTATAGTATGCAACAAATCTGTAGGCAAGTAAGTTCTACTGGTTGTAATGAATGTACCAGGTCCTGTGCAAGATTCAACTTTTATAAAATTACCTACCATATTTTTGTACTTGGCAGCTGGACGGCCGAGGAAGGCCAAAGGCTAGCCGAGCCAAAAGGATAATTATCGCCAAAAGGATTGGACAACCTACTTCCTATTGCCTGAAACCTTGGTACAAATACCCACATTTCAGGTTCGAATCCTAGCAGATTCCTCTGTTTGATATCGAATAGATGCATTACAAGATCGATATATTAAAATTGTTTTCCGATTTAGACAACCTTAGCAAATCGGGAATACATTACCAATTCATTTAATTTTAAAATTATTTAATTTATAAGTACTAGAAAACAGCACTTCTATTCCAATAATTTAAATAAATAATATTCAATTTTTTTTTTATATTAAAATGACTATAAAATTAATACATTTAACATCAAATAATACCTTACTAAATGACGACTTATGTGAACGATTATGGCTTGTCAATTGAAGATATTTCGATATGGATATTTCATAAAATATATGTAATACGGACAGTTTGATAAATTGAACTTTCTAACGTAAAGTTGACTCGAGAAACATCCATCATGAAATAGTCCTAACAAGTATCTTAATGTATTAGTATTATTAAACTATTGCCCCATTAAAAAATATTAAATTTTACAATAGACTCGTTACTTTTTCGTGGATTGGTACGCATTTTGACAATTTACAGACATCTATTAAATTTTAAATAGTAGGTATACTTGAAAAATCACGTTTCAATTATGGCTCATATTTTGTAAATTTTTCTTGTAAACGTTTAAATGATAAATGATAATGGGGTATCATCTATTGTATTTATGTAATAAAGTGCGTCATTTATTTCTATATTTATTACCCATAATGTTACTGACATACGTAATTTTTGGCACACGATCTATAAATTAAAATGAATTATATACCATTTTTTCTTGCCAAAGAAAAATGTATATTATGAAATACTTTTTTAAAAATGTTATATTAAAACAGAACTTTCATGTATTCGCATGATAATTTTTCGTAAAGATAAAAAAAAGTTACGTCATTTATTCCGTTAGATTTTTTTGTAAGATTGTGTAGTAAATATCACGATAAAAAGAAACGTTTAACGCTAAAACTGGTCGTGTGGTTGACACGTCGTAATCGTCAGTGAAGTAATCGTGATGCAGTTGTTAGAGATATCTAAGAAAAGAAAATCGTGACTTTAGTTGGGATAAATTATATTTTAATTCTATGTAGAACGTAGAAATGCGAAGACTTATCGTTATTAAGAGATTTGACTATGGTAACAATATAAAAACATCAAAATGAATACATTTTATATTACTGAAATTAAATTAAATGTATTACCAATTAGTTCTTTCACAGTTTCTATTTTATTTAATACATTGAATCGGTGGTTAGAGGTGGCTAGAGGCAGTTAGAGGTGGTTAGTGGTTGCTAGAGGTAGTTAGAGGTGGCTAGAGGTAGTTAGAGGTGGCTAGAGATGGCTAGAGGTAGTTAGAGGTGGCTAGAGGTAGTTAGAGGTAGTTAGATGCTGGGTGATAAGTTTTAGAAACTACTTCTTAAATAATTTTAAAAATAAACTAGGGCCTCTCCCCTACTCACTTCACTCGTCGAAAAGCGGCCGCTGATGCTTGATTATTAATTAATTGTGATTATTGTTTCTATCTTTTCTGTCAAAATCTGGAATTATATAATCTAGATTCTATGCCTTCATTTAATAATTATTATGTCAACGATTTTTTATGATTTGAGAACTTTTGAATAGGTAAAAAAATTCATTTTGCTAATTATGGTAATAGAAGTCTAAATTTTTTTTAGATATTGTGTAATGGTTATAAATTTGAATATAGCAACAAAACTATTGATTCGAAATTGTGTTGCATCTCTCTCTTACAGTCCGAACTATAATTATTATTTATAGACTATAATATGAACTCCTATCCAGCTAATTTTAACCGTTAACCAGGTTTGCTATAAACTTTCAATTATCTAAGAGTAACTATTTTTATTTATTTATTTTTATTTTTATTTAAACGAGAAGTAATGATGTAAATAAACTAAATACATTAACCGGGTTCCGTATATAGATTAAGTCTAAGTACGTAAGAAAACTCATTTCCCTTAAACATTGTTCATAAATTCAATCTAACGAATCATTAAAACGTAAAACTAAATGTTGTGTTTCCTGGTTACGAAATATTTTTTAGATCGTGCAAACAGTAAAGTTGAGAATTTCACCTGACTAACTAAGTCCGCACTTAAAAAACTTTGCCCTGGTGCTTTACAATTTTTTGATTGCGTTACCATCCTCGCCGAAAAGTACAAGTGTTCATTACATAAATCCGCTGGTAATTGCCCAAACTTAGCTTTAAGCCATAGCTTCCTCGTGATTTATAGTTATTGAAAAGGAAGAAGAGCTTAAATTTATCTTTTCCCATTAAAAAAATAAAATAATAATGTTGCAGTGAAAGTAAAACAGAATCGCCTTTCTAGAGCTTGTGATATGGTTCGAAGAATGCGTAACGAACAAGGTGATCCCTTGATTTAAATAATTTGAAAAAATGGAATCCAATTTGAAGGTTAATGTAATTTAGGTTGCATAAAATTTGAAAGTTAATGTTGAAAGTAAGTTTTATTGTTTTAACGGAGATATAATGAAAACTTGTTCATTTAAAATTAAATATTTCTGCCAAAATTTTATGAAACTTTCACATGGTGAATTTGTGAGCAAGATCAACCCCTTCATTGAAAAGGGAAAACCTAATAGCTAATGTATAATATAGGCAGATTAAGATCTCGAGTTAGTAATAATCAGTTCACTCATGTATAGACATCATAGTAACTTATGTATAGTCTTCCTTAGTTCACTCATACATACTTCGCGTATGAAAAGGTTTAAAATTGGTACATTTACTTGAAAATAACAGACTTAGCAGAGTTATAGTCAAAGAAAAAGTATATAATTATTGGAAAGTACAATTTGGATTTTTAACAAACAATAAAAACAACATGTCAAAATTAGACAGATTATTGAAAACAATAACAAAACTCAACACTTTCCCTTTTTCAATAGACTGTCTACTCCAAGTTGTTTCATAAGTGTTGCCATTCTAGGCTTATGTAGCGGCTTGGTCAAAATATTAGCAAGTTGATCTTCTGTTGAAACTCGCTTGATGTATAAGTATCCATGTTGAACAGCTTCTCGCACGAAAAAGTGTCGAATATGAATATGCTTTGTGCGTCGATGGTGTTCAGGGTTTTGCGCTAATTTTATTGCAGCTTCATTATCGACGTACAATTGAGGAATGCTCTTAAGATCTGCGATTTCATTTAGAAGTCTCTTAAGCCAAATTATTTCTCTAGATGCTTCACTCGCAGCTACTACTTCAGCCTCCGTGGTCGAAATAGCAACTGATGTTTGTCTCTGACTTAACCAAGAAACTATCTTGCCTGCATATTTACAGACAACTCCTGTTGTCGATCTACCAGAGGAAAGATCTCCTCCAAGATCAGCGTCACTGTATCCTTCTAATATTCCTTCGCCGGTATTACCTGTATACATTATTCCATGGTCAATAGTACCTTTCAGGTAACGGAATATCCTTTTAACTTTAGTTACATCTTCCATGGTTGGGTTTTCTAAAGTTCTACTAGCTACACCAACGGCATAGGCGATGTCAGGCCTAGTACCTACCATCAAATACATGAGGGCACCGACCGCTTGTCTATAGGGAAATACACCTTCTTCAATAATATCAGAGTCTTCTGCTTTCCCTAATTTAACGTTTTCATTTGTTGGAGGTTTTGGAGCTTCTTTAATTATTGGAGTAGGAGCAGATTTGCACTCACTCATGCCAAATCTTTCCAAAATTTTTGATGTGTAGGCCTTCTGACTTATTTTAATTGAACCATCAGGGCATTGGTTGATTTCCAGTCCAAGATAATAGTTAACATTTTTTGTTGTTATTTTAAATTCATTATAAGTATCAACTTTTAATTTTTCTGTAATTTCATCTTCAATTTTTTCTTCATAATTGTCAACTTTATTTTGTTTATTTTTCAGAAAAGTGGGTTGATATGAATTACTGGATTCTAGTATTTCTTCATTGAAAGTAACGTCCCTTGATCGAATTAGTTTATTACTTTCTTTATTCCAAATTCTATATCCACCATATTCATACCCTATCAGAATTCCTTTCACTGACTTTTTGTCCATTTTCTTCCGTTTACATTTAGGAATATGAGCATAACATTCACACCCAATTATGCGGAAATGTTTAATACTAGGTTTTTTCTTAAACCATAGTTCATGGGGTGTTTTATTTTCGATACTAGAAGGTCCACTTCTATTAAGAATATAAGCTGCTGTACTTACTAGTTCAGCCCAGAGATAATGAGGAAGCTCAGTGTGCGCATGCATCAATGATCGTGCACACTCCACAAGTGTTCGATTTTCTCTCTCGCTGCAGCCGTTTTGCTGAGGAGTGTAAGGCATGGTTAAACTTTGTTTTATGCCCTTTTCTTCAAGTATATTTCTTACTTCTTTATTATCGAACTCTCCACCGTTATCACTTAGTAATTCACGGATTTGTATACCGATATTTTCAGCTGATTTTAACATTATTCTCAATTTCTCAGAAACTTCAGATTTTTGTTTTATAAAATAAACGAATCTATATCTACTAAAGTCGTCTTTAAAAAGAACAAAGTACCTATATCCTGAGTTGGAAGCTGCAAACGGACCGCAAACATCTGAATGAATTAATTCCCCAGGGGCTTTAGCTCTTTCCCGAGTCCCAAATTTCAAACGATGAGCTTTCCCGTAGAGACAGCCTTCACAAATTTCGGAGTCTATTTTAACTTTAATTTTAAGTTCCCTCTCTATGACTTCTTTAACGTGTTTTTTATTCTGGTGACCCAAACGTTCATGGTAGAGTTGTAACACATTTTGATCTGATTCAACTGAATTGAGTTTTCCATTTTTATTTTTATTATTTTTGGCTGTTCTAAAATTTATTTTATATAGACCTCCATTTCGTTCACGATGACCCACCAAAACAAGGTCTTCACCAATTTTTAAGTGACACGTTTTTGCATCAGAGATAAATTGACTCGATTCAGGATGTTTGTCTTGAGTAGATAAAACAGAGAATAAGTTCTTTTTAAGTTGAGGGACATACCAAACTTCACTTAAAGTATAATTGACCCATTTATTGTGTACTCTTGATTGTACCAAAATATTTCCTTTTCCGACAGCATTCACTGTGTGACCACTAGCCGTAGTTACTACATGTTCATCGTTAAACTTATCTAAAGAGTCAAATAGATCAAGGTTGTTACACACATGATGAGTAGCACCGTTATCTATGTACCAATTAAACTGATCGCATTCCATCAACACTTCATTCGACATAGTTAAGGATAGGACATGACTTGTACTTGCACCAGATTTACTAGATTTGTTAGATTTCCAATCTTTATAATTTTTGGATTTATTAAACCATTGTTTATTTTTATATTTATTGCAAGTACATTTTTCATCCTTGTAATCTGGTTTTTCCACAATATGTTTTCCTTTAGGTTTGAATTTTGTAGCTAAAACTTCTGACTTGTCTGAATCATCATGACAGTGTTTCTTGGCAAGCGCTCTTTCGTGTGAGCATAGTTGACTAGTTAAATTATCGATAGTTCTTTCACTTTTGGGCATAAGAAGCCAGCTAGACTTGAATGAAAAATATTCATCAGGCAAAGTACCTAGGATCTTACATATTAGTAGAATTTCAGGTAGAGAGTAATCTCGCTTACCATTATGAGCATCCTTTTGAATTTCGATGCACAAATTAGTCCACAAATTCTTTATTTTAGATAAATGAGAAGCAATATCATCATTAGTATCCATTTTATATGTAAAAAATTGTAAACACAGATCATAGGTTTTGTCTTCTGTAGGCCCGTCATACAGTCTATGCAGTTCAAGCCAGACTTCTCTTGCAGTTTGGAATCTCATAATTTTCTGTACATTATCATTTGTCATATTAGTAGTAATCGCTAGCAGCGCCTCACTGTCTGCTTTCGAAAATTTTTCAAGTTTCTTCTCATACTCAACAAGATCTGAGGGAGTAGCCTTGGAATCTAAAGCAGTAGGTTTTACCAGAGTACCTTCAACAACATGGAGGCCTCCAGCTATGTTCCTCAGTAAGAGCTGTACCTTGTACTTCCAGGTGGCCCAGTCACCTTTACCTTCTAGGCGGCCGATGTTATACTTAAAATTTTCCATTAGTCAAATTTTACGACTTTTAATCTATAACTACGAAGTTTTAAAATAATATTTTAAAAAGTTTAAAACTTACGATACGTGCAGTCCGGAAGTGAGTCTGAACCCATAACCACTTGAAAATAACAGACTTAGCAGAGTTATAGTCAAAGAAAAAGTATATAATTATTGGAAAGTACAATTTGGATTTTTAACAAACAATAAAAACAACATGTCAAAATTACACAGATTATTGAAAACAATAACAAAACTCAACACATTTTAAATCACATACCAAAATTTGGTATTGATAACATATAGCTAATGCAAGACTACGATTCAAGTGCAAGCAGTGACTTCTAAGATCTATTGCCCAATCTAGGTTTACAAAATAACTTGTGAAAAATATAGAGACAACCAATTACTTATAATTATTGTTAACAGATAGGAAATAATTATTCATAATTTTTCATTAGTTTTTAATTCAATAACGTAACTTCCAGTTTCACTCTAATCGATATTGAGCAACATAGAATAATAAAGATTTTCCAATTATCTATTATATTCTGAAATTATTTCAACATGTTCCTGCAGCAACTATAGTTTGCCTCCACCTGCCCAAGCACCAGAACCAGGAGTCTCACACTGTAATATCTTTTAAACTCCATAGTTCACGTTTTGTTTTTTATTCTCTCAAAACCCCGTGAGATCATTTCTCCATTCGGATACCAATAGTAATCTTTGCTAAACATATTTCACCAACTTCCTTTAAACAATATACTATATTTATGAATGTATATGCATACATATATGTACCCATAAAAAAAATCAGCGGATTTCCTATTTTATAAAGTGAAAACTTGTGACAGGAATCAGCTGTTATTTTTTTATAAATTTTTCCCACACACTCACTATAACTTCTGTCTACCTGTTCACCTTCCGAGGGAAAATTCTTTTTTTTTTATTATTTAATTAATAAAAGGAACGATCAAAGAGCTCAAGTAGCGGAGAAATTCTGGCTAATGTTTTAATTAACGTCCGATTGAACAGAGGGGAAAAAGCGTCGATATAAATAATTGTTCCATAATAATTGCTTAATGATAATTTTTTTATTACAATTATTACATCCACCTACCTTTTATATTGGTTTGTTATTAACGATTTCTTTTGTTTTTTTTTATGTAATAATTATTTGTTTTGATTTTTTTATAGTTTTAATGCATCACTTAAATGTATGTAAGATAAATATATATATATATATATATATATATATATATATATATATGTATATATATATAAAATTTTGCTCTAAATAATATTTTTATGTCCTGTGGAGTCAGGAAGTTTGGAGGTGTGTTGTATTTCTTTTCTGAACTACCCGAGACGGAAAGTGGCACCTTGAACAGTTTTAAGACTAGTTTTTAGCGTTGAACTTGTTATGTTACGTAACAGTGTTGCTATGATAGGTAACAGAAGCAGCACTAGAGGAAAATAACTTTAAATCCTTACCAACATTAAAAAGTTAAATTATTAATTTTATTACTCAACAGATTCACGAGAAAAAAAGTTGTTCTATTTCCCAATTCAGTTTGTTTTTGATTAATTATTACATAGAGCGAGTTCGCCAAATTTGAAATGATTATATGATTTGTCAACATTGGATCTTATTATAGACTGATTAATTATTTAACCATCGAACAGCTAAATGAGTCGAACAGCTAAATGACCAAGGTTCAAGCGAGTTGCGATTACTAGAGTTATAATTACCGGTTTATTGTTAACTAACTGATAATAAATATGTATATTTAATTGGTGGTTTTGTTTAGTAATTTTACTAAAGGGCCAAGTTAAAACTTTCGTCACTAGTAACTATGTAGTCGAGTTTTTGGACAAAGTGATCAAGATTTCTAATATTCAAGTAGTGCATGAAAGTCACTGACAAACATCAATCTAGAATTTTGTGTTTGATTTAATTTTTCAGTGTTCTCCAAGAATATGTGGTCGTCAAACTTCGACTACGGGACATAGCTTATGCATTAGCTGTTAAAATAATTTGACCATTGGAGAACGGCCACATTTTTCCATTTTCGTGGACAATGTGATTTTTATGGTCCTAAGTATATAATTAGTTAGAAGACCAAAACCTTTGATTTGGAAATATTTTACTAAGTAACTTAGAAAATGATATTAACTTGATTTTTCGGTTACTAAGTAATTTAGTGCTCAGGATCAAAAAAATCGTATTTGTTACCAAAATGATCTGGACAAGACTGCTCTCCACTGATCTGTTTTTTTATAAGAGTAGGCATATTATGGCCAAGCTATGTCCCGCAGTAGTACTTTTCCGACCACGACTCTCGGACGACACGAACAAATATACAAAATTCTAGCTTAATATTTGCCAGACACTTTATGCTCGCTATCTTCTTCACTACTAGAGTTTAACTCAGTATTTGTTTGTAACAGATAATTTTTATGAAAACAATAAACTCAGCCATGTTATTTACATTGAATAAATGACACACATAAATTTTCTTTTAAAGTTTCTTCAAATCTTTACCCATTATTCATTATATCATGATAACTAATTTATTATAATGCAAACGTAAAAATAAATGCTTTCCCCTTTCGGTATCGAACCTTTTATGTGAATATTTTTTTAACCTTAAACAGTTTTTTATTTCTTTCAATCTTTTACAAATTAATTTAATTCGCTTTTACTTTTTATACTATTGATAATAAATCCAGTTTTTTAACTTAACCAGTTTTTCATCAGGCAATAAAATTAGTTATTAGGAGAGGATAATTTAATTTTTTTTTTAGTGGCCGTAGAAGAAACAGTTTGGGGCTCTGTTCAGAGCCCCTAAAAATAGAGAAATGTGTTTTTCAAACAACATTCCACTGATAATGTGAACCAAACTGGTATTCCTTTTAAATAACTTTATGATAAATTGAGTGAGAAAGAGAAAAAGGTTATCAGTAAAGTTAAAGAAACAATTAGGCGTTGATAGGAACAGTTAGGCGTTATTAGGAACAATTATCAACCGTAGAGAAAAGGTTTTAGAACAAGGACTCTGCTAAGCTCCAAAATTTGGTATAGAAAAAATCCCAATATTTGGAGGAGCTTTCAAGGAAATTTGCCTTAAATTATGGGGTTAGAGATTTATCGGGGGAAAAACGCTAAGAAGCAAGAAACTTGGAAAGATAATGGTCCCAGCATGGGCCCTCAATCCATTTAACTCAAGCTACAATTGTTATGTTTAAAGGTGGTTTGAAAGGCTTAGTGGTTACATTTTGATTTTAGTTTGAGTATTATTATTTTGTAAGGAATAATCATAATTATAATGACAAATAATGAGTTAAGATGTGATTATAATGGAAATATCCTTTTAATGCATTAATTCCTAGCTATATATTTTAATTATAATTAATTGCCATAATAGTTTTAGTCTTAATGGTTTAATTGCCTTTAAACTATTCATTAGTTTTAAAACTCGTTGATTAGAATGATTTTGTTTGCTTGTCGACTTTCCTTGTTAATTTATTCAAATGATAATAATAATTCACCTGTTCATTTATTGCATAAACACTTGTCGACCTTAAAACTTCAATTACTGTTGTATATCGAAATGGAAATTTACTTTAAATAATAAATGTTAAAAAAAAAAACAAGTGAATGAGAAAATTAAATAATAATAATCTCTTCTACTAAGAAAAAAATTATCAAGTTAACTTATTAAGGAATTGGATAATAAGGCGTCATTTTGAATAAGTAGAGACTTGATTTCTTTTATCTCAAGTTATATTTGGTTTTATACTTGACAAGGTCAACAAGTTGTAATTGTTTTGAACTTATTTCCTTATAAATTTGCAAATAACGTAGCAAAGAAAGACAAATATACACGGAAAAAAACAAAAAACGATATTTTTATTTCGTGTCTGGAGGTCACTTTGGCGGAAGAAATATAAAAGACCAATCATAAATTTTATCGGAAGGGTTTTTTTTTTTAAATTTAATTAGTAAAAGTTGATTTTTGGTCTTAAATTAGTTGGTTATATTATTTATATCTTATCCGAATTTTTACTTACTCATACTATAAAGAAAAAGTATTGTGACAGCACAAAAATTCGATTTTGATGGATTTTCACGTTTTGAGGTCCCCTGAGTCAAAAAAGTTGTTTTTAGGGTCCGTAGGCAAAACCAAGGACCCTTATATTTTCCTGCGTGTGTCTGTCCGTCCGTGCTGTCGTTTGCTCTCACGGCTACACCTTTCGTCCCATCACTTTGAAATTAGGCATGTATGTCTTGTACCTACCCACATATTTTAAAAATATAGCGAATGAAAGGGTACGTCCAGCTGATTACAAAAATATATAATTATTTGGTTATAACTTTGATAGGGCGAGAGTAGGCAAGTTTGAAGTGGGTGTGAAACGTGTCCCCCCCCCCCCCCCCCCCCCCTCTATCTCCCTTATATTTTGTATTGACAAAATACGTTTTTTTTATAATTATGGTCTTTTCGACGTATTTATATGGTTGTAGTCCGGTTCAGTTGCAAAAAAATACTATATCAGAAGTTTGTTTATGTATTTTGAGATTATCAGACCCATACGATAGTTCATAATAAGCTTTCTAGAATTTTAAAAAACACCGTCAATAGAGTGCTACTTAAAGAAGACAGTGTTGCCTACGGACCCTCGCTGTGTGCTGACTAGCACACACTTGAGCTGTTTATGTCTGTATTAAAAATGTCTTTCCATCGTCTGTCGTCTGACTGTGCCTGGAGCCCAAACTACTTGGCTCATTTTAACGAAATTTGGCATACATGTTCAGAAAATCAAACCACGAGGATACACCGTGAAATGAATTTTAGCTCCAAGTTTGTCTACCTCCAAAAACTAAGAAAAAACGAGAAAACAATTATTTCTCGAAAACGGTTCCGACGATTTTGATAAAGGATTCTAAAATGTAGTCTATTTAACCCTAGAAAGCTAACCTGGAGTCAAAATGACTCCCATTTTTTTTTTCAACTACGAATACACGGTGTCTGTAAAACACAGAACTCTCACATCTTAGCTATGCTATCTCCCACCCTTGAATGACCCTTCTACACTTCTATCAGTTTCACATTCAGATTCTAAAGAGGACATATCGTTTGTTTTTCTGCAGTCACGGAGTCATTTTGACTCCTGTTTAGTCTTACACGTAAATATTTTGTAGGTCATTTTGACGAAGAATAGTATTTTTTAGAATAGTATGTCGTGTTATTGTTTATTTTGGCATTTTAAATCTTATAAATTAAATATTATATAACTTTTAATTCAATAATTATTTCAAATTAAAGGTAATATAATTGTAATTTATTCATTTATAAGTATAAATTGTTATATTTTTTTTTTGTCGTTATATAAGTTAATAGAATATGAATATAGTCAAATAATGGAGAAAAAATACAATGATCTAAACGACATTTATCACTTGATGAAGGAAATGACCGATTCAGATACCGATTATGAAAAAGAGCGTATTCGACAATAATGGTGACGGTTGTGATTTGGACCCTGATTTGAAAATAGAAAATGCCTTTTTTGATCCCATCAGCGATGATTGAGGAAAATGATAAATTAATTGAAACAATTTACGAAATAGAAAAACCAAAGGAAAGGAAAGAAAAAAGTTACATAAAAAAAAGTAAATAAAACCACTCCGGTAGATAACAATACCGGATATGTAATAGTAGTCTAGATTGAAAAACCGGAATTAAAAGGAAGTGTCCCTTCAACTAGCACTAAAACGTGTTAAAAAAATATTGTACATATTAGGCCTTTATATTTTAATAAAACTGGGTATAATAGATTTAGGAGTCAATATGACTCAAGGTTAGTCTTAAGAGGTTAAAAAATATGGTTAGCGTTCTAGGGTTAAATACAAATCTAACGTTATGAGCCTTTTTCCCGGGAAAAATCTAGTTCCTGAGAAAATATAGATTTAAATGCGTACCGAGAGAGGCCAGGTTCGATTCCCCACCGAAGAGTTTAATAATAATTAAATGTACCTACAAAAACTAATAAATGGAAAACTCTGGGCTAAGTAATTATGAACTCGTATATGAGAAATTTTGTTTGAGTTGTCTCTGACCGATTTTTAAAAAATATGATGTGGTTCAATCACAGAGAAACAAACTATCAAAAACTGGTTTGAAATTTAGCAGCTTTTGAAGTAAATTGTTCTAAAAGTTAGTTACCTACATAACTAATAAATACAGTAATGTCTGTGTTGGTTAGCCAGGACACTCTAAAAAGTGTTGAGTACTAAACAGTTCAATTTACTGTGGCATTCTTTAACAAGTGTTGAGCACTTACTACCTTACCTACTGCCTTTAAATTCAAATCGGATTCAACCTAAAAAATATTTCAGAAAACTCAACTAGCGAACTTCCTTCCATAGTATTAAATTAAATTTCCTACAGCTAGTGTCTTATTTAGACAGGTTTCGACCACTTTAGTGAACTAAGTCAGTTAACCAAAGCGGAAGGTTTTAATCTGAATCAAAGATAAGCAAATTATATTTTATACAATGAAAGGATCAATTTAGCTAAGTTTCATTCACTATCATAGGGTCAAATCTCCTGCGACGTCCCATTTACTCAAAAAATATGAAAGTTCCTGGCAATGTCCTCAAAACATCATACTTATACTTTTTTTGTCTTTGTTAATAAAAAAAAGGAAGTCATGTGAGATGCGTCAGTCCGAAGCTTAAGTTGGAAAGTGTGTTGTCAGTCAAATAAGCTGTCACTGAAAACCTTGTGCATGAAAGCAGCTAAAACTAAAACTTTTTCCCTCTTTGAAAGTCTCCAGGGTCATTCATAACTTGTTTTTATAAGAAAAACTTTATTTTCATATCTCAAACTTATATTTACATATAAGAAAATGTATGAACCACGTTTTGGAAACAGCACGTCCAAATAGCTATAGTTTGTTTAGTAGGTTTTAAACATTGATTTATAAGATGTCCCTAGGTGTAGTAATAATTGTATAAATAATTATCGATTGAAATAAGTTGATTACTGTAAATATGCCACAATTCGAAAAGAACTAAGAAAAATTACATTTTGAAGATTGAAAACTGCACAACAATGGTTAATTTTACTGCCTTGAGTAGATAAAAAAAGTGAACAATTTAGTTTTTATTCTTAGTAATTAGTTATAACTATTGATTTAATGTTTATTTTAATTTTGCAAATTAATCAAGTCACTAAATTAATCCAAACCGCGTATATACATTGTAATATACCTATATTTATAACAGGTCTTGAGATAGCTGAGCCGCGTTAAAACTCTGCTTTTTGCTGCCGTTATAATTTATAATGCAGTCCAATAATTATATGTAATTTCTTTACCTAATGAATAAATAAATATTAACTACCACTTTGCGCTTCTTTACTTCCAAAGATTCCTGTACTAGAATACAGAATTTGTTTTGGGTATCTAAACAGGCAATTCGTACTATCATTCCCAAAGTTCTATTTTATTTATATGTTAATTTTTCAATTTTTTTAACTTTTTTAATGTGTCGTGCAAATACCGACTCCTTGTGGAAACACTTGTTATCAGATCTTTGTATATCTCAAAAGTTTAATGCAGTAAAATGACTGCGAAACAATTGCGGACACAGCTTTAGATATTAGTAAATTTGCTCTATCTAGTCAATTAACTTACATCTTGTGACGGTTTCCTTTTATTCCTTCCTTAAATTATGGAGTTAATACATACGTTTATAATTGTAGGCTTGTTTTAGTAAGGAAAGGCTGAAAGAATGGTATTAGTGTGCGAGGTATTATTGTTGGATTTAGAAATGGAAAGCGTCTGAGTTGTAGTTAATATATATCGACAGTAATAAACGAAAGTTAGTTTGGTTTCCAGTCTCGGCTGTATATTTTCGATAAACAAATAAAACCCGGCGATGAGATGTGTTGGATGGCTACGCTCCGGCAAATTACTATATTCGCTAGTCTCTCAGCCAGTAAACAAGCAAACCTGCTCCCTTAGTTTGTTTTTTTATTTCGTTCTGATCTAAGGCTTTGCATTAAAATTTCGACCAAACCAACTCTAATCTAACATCTATTACGGAAAACAAATCCAAACATAATTTTTTAGATAATTTAAAAAGAAGAGAAATTTTATATTAGTTGTGTTAACTTATAGTGGATGAAGAAATATATATATATATATATAAAAAAATTCATACTTTAAATATAAGTTTATAAAATAATATAATGGGAAAAAGTTACGCTCTGTGATACATGAACAATTACTAATCAAAGTTTGTAAGCTTCCTCGGCAAAAATTAAAATAAAGTTCTAGGTATTTAAAAGGAAATTCCAGGTCTTCCGGTGGCAACCGCGTCTCGAAGAGTGTGCGTCCGGCGTCCTCCTAGACTTAAGACATCTTAAGGGATGTTCATGGTGTTCGTACGTTAGACAGTTGTGAACCTCCAGGGTTCATCACCCCTGAAGATGCTTTTATAATAGGAGCGCAACGTTGGCGCAAATACATGTACTCTACAAATTCATACTGTATAAATACATACATTGTAAAAATGCTTACTGTATAAATACATACACTGTAGAGTAGAGCATATGAGTCATAAAATGATTCACACTTTGGCTTTAGATGTATTATAATCTATTAAGAAAATAAAAATAGATACTTTTTCGATTAATTTCCTTGGTTTTTAATTCACTTTGTCAACAGGGTAATAAGCTTTCATATTCCCTCATTAAAAAAGCGTTTAAGGATGAGGAAGAGAGCCATAAGGTGCCTTTATTTCTCCATTTGAAGGACTGCTTCTAGGAGGCTAAACAAGGTAAAAGTCCTATGCAATTTGACCAGGACTATAAGAAGAATGTTCCAGAAGAAACTTCCATGAGCCAATGGAAGTTTTAGTATAACCGAAGAGCGGATAATTTTTAACTCTCGGTAGAATCTATAATGCACTGTGTTCTCTTATATATTAATAAAATTGTTATATTTAGCCAGATTTAGACTATTTAATAAGCTGTCATTACTTATATATATGCTTACATTTTATATTCTTAAGATAAATCATTGTTAAATATATAATAAGGTATGACAATGACTTATTGCATATTAATTTTAAATTTTAAGCTTTTTAATGATGGATGCGGCGGCTGGTACGACTTTTAAACCATTATTACCGGATAAATGTATATAATATTATTAAACGGACCTAATCCGGCAATTCCAAACAAGGTTTAACCATTTTATATCGCTTTTCTTTCATCTGCTTTAAAAAAAAAAAATAAAACGTGCCTTGCAAATTTTAGAGAGGTGAAGTGGGCGAAACTAATTCAGCGTACAAAATCGAAAAATATTTTGAATAAAATCCATTTGCAATACATATATATATATACTGCTATGGAAAGTAAACGATTTAAAATTATTATTCAATATCCTTTTACCCAGTATATGGCTCCATGTATTTAAGTATATAATATATCACACTACGGTGTGATATATTAAATAGATTATAAATTTACCTAAAACGGTATCATATTAAATTATATCTATATAAATATTAGCCAAATGCATGTTCTTCATATATTAGCCATCCGACGCCTTGCTAGCTACTCCCATTAAAAAAAAAAATAAGCACCGTGTCTCGTTTGGCAGTGTCAATAACGTTTACTAGTCTGACGAGAACCTTAGTATAACTTGAACGATTTAGTTGAAATTTGGTGTACATGTTTTATTGTTTTACCAATTGCACAGGCTAAATTTCTTAGGGCAGAGTTAAGTGTCCGCAAGCGTTCGCGCACAACCCTCACGTAAATGTAAGCTAAAGCTACGTAAAGTAATATTGAGAAGTTTAACATTATATGCATGCGTAATGCGGAAAAATGTGCAAAGCTCCAAAAATTTTATTTTTTAATTTTCGAGATGGGTATCAAATGAAAGCCACTGAAGAGTAGATTACAAATATATACAACATGTTATGGCTATTGCGCTTTTTACCGCCAATATTCCGTTTTTAAATCCAAAATTTCACCCAAACAACCCCCCCCCCCCCAATCAATCTAAAATGACTAGTCCTTAATTTCAGCATATAATAGCGAATATACGAAACCCTTGTGTTTCGTAAGTGGCACATAGCTTTGGCGTCCTATAGGTTATACTTTAATGATTTTACAACCCATTACTGCAAAATTTATTTATTTTCCCCCTATTTTTAAATTCTACTTTTTCTTTACATGAATAAAAGTATTAATTGAGCCATGTTTAATGTAGACTGGCGTTTCAAATTTATCTGGGGCTATCTGCGTACTTTCGATAAACCATCAAAATTTCTTTAAAATCACATGAGTACTTTCATATATATAAACAATGTTTGTGGGCATGTGACAAAATATTCTACCTTTCTTCAGGGGGGAAAAATTAATTTGTCATATATATATATATATATATATATATATATATATATATATATATATATATATATATATATATATATATTATATATATATATATATATATATATATAAAATCTGCATATTACGTAAACTAAATAATACAGTAAATTTATTCCTTGGAACATTGAGTCTAGGAATGATAAAGAGAGTTGAAAAGACACATACCTGAAACAAATAGGAGGTAAATTATATAAAATACAATTTATTTATTGTAAAAGTTGGGCAGTTTTTAAATAAAGTGGTCGGAACGGCTCTATATTATATAGTAGCTACTGTAGGCTTTTGTCAATAGATTTATGAATTCCGTTCTTAGAGTCTTATCCACTGTAAAAACACTAATTTTGTTGTTCAATTTTTTTTTTTTTTTTTTTTTAATAATTACTTTCGTTTAAGAAATTTATATCAAATTGCGTATAATTTTAAAGCTCGTAATGATATTAGAAATAAAATGACATTATTTTCTAAAGGCCACCATAAAATTATTGATATCACAAAAAATTAAGGATTTTTAAGTCATTTTTATGTATACTTGTATATCAAAACTAAGGTCTGTTTGACTTGGGAATGACTATTATTGCCCCGTATATTCTAAACACATGATTTCAGAATACAACGCATTACTAGTTAATTGGACACTTTAGGAAAGCAAAAAAGTAATCAATATGAAACAATAATTATAAATGCAAGCAACATTCTTGTTTCTCCCGATATTCTGTAAAATTCAAAATTAGTCAAGGTAGACAAAACATTAAGAGCTAAGTTACCGGCGGCAGGATACATTTTCACTGCTAACCGAGCAAAAAATCCAATTTCTGTTGCTCAATGAATAACTAACTGCGAAACCGATAAATTCTATGTTTCTGGACGCTCATTTTGTCCTTTTTTTTTTTTATAAGAGATTCCTATTTGAAAATCTTTTAAATGCACCTAATAATTATTTATTTATTTTTCCGTGTTTTTCGAAATTATATCACAGAATTAAAAAATTCCAAGAGATTTTTCAGATACCAGGGCACATTTTTGGTCTCTTGTCTGTTTTTCAGACTGTCTTTCAGTCTGTCCGTCAAGATTTTAGCGAACCACCACCACCATATCTTTTAAACTTGAAATTTGGAGGGCATGTCTTAATTAATTGATCCCATACAAATTTCAACCCTCTGCTCTAATTAGTTCCTCTCTCGCGTGCACACAAACGTATAAGCTTGGAATTTTAGAACTGAAAAAGATTCTAAATTTATCTATTCGATATAGCAATATTCTATTAGTAAAACCAACAATGACACCACATTGAAGTGATAAACATCACTTAATCTCTTAAATTATATTAAAAACGTTAAAAATTAGATTATTAAGTTTATACATCTCAATTAAACATCTGATAATTTCATTTTTGTCATTATTGTTTCTTGCTGTATTAAACTTCCTCCCTTATTTGTGTGATAAGGCGCGAGAAAGCTATAAGTATCACACAAATTGGCAAACAATTTTGTACTTAGATTCCGCAAAAAAAAGTCATATTATCTAATATATAGAAATGTTTAAAACAAAAATAAGAACCAAATAAATTGAGTTATTTCAGTTTTACCTCCTTAACAATAATATTATTTTATGGTAAAAAAGAAAAGACACCGAAAAACGATTGTGAATTATGTCTAGCGATGTCGTTCTCGAGCATTAAAGATAAATCTTTTTCATGAGGTCACGACATCTCGAAAAAAGTTGACTTTATTTTGCAAAACTGGATTGTGAAGATAAAAAGAAATCCCTAGCCGGGGAAAATATGTCTTTCTTCTGTTAAGAGTACTGGCTGTCCGTAACTTTCGCTTTTACACCTCTCTGCATCTCTCCACTAATATCTGCATCCTACTGGCCTCAACCACTGTTCATGAGAGCAAAGTTTGTTCCGCACAACTCTACCAATTAACATTTTATCGTCTACAACTAAACTTGAGTACCCATTTAAACAGAATATGTAGAAAAAATTTGGTTTTCATTAGACTAAGATGAATAGATTAGCCCCTTAACTCATCTACACAATGTGCTTATCAGGATGCATCACACTAAATAAAAAGTACACATTTCACCCAATTAAACAAGTGAACCTTAGCTAAATCTAATTAGAGGTTTGAACGATGTTTCCCTACACTATTGCCATTAAATCTATCTAAATATTTATACTGTTTCCACTTTATAGCGGGGTTGCTTTTGATTTCTAAAGATGAAATGATTTCTGAAGATTTGAAATTCTAAAAATGTATTGAAGCAATTTCTCTAAGCTCTTGAAACTTATGGGTTATTTCCCTGTTTGTTTATATAGGGACTTCGTCAAATTAGCACCACTTAATCTCAAAAGTTGGAGCCACTATTTTATTCAATTCGCTTCCTTTATCAAGGTAGTCTTCCGAACTTAGTATCAGGGAAAAATTTCACGGGTTGCGCATGCTCCTATAAAAAACAATGGAAATCCGTGGTGCCGCTATAGCATCGCGAAACTCGCCTCTGTCGCTATAAGTTCGGAAATTTACCTAGAGCTCTTAGATTTCTACTGATATCTAGGGCCCGTTGGGAAAAAACAAATTCCTCGACAGAGTAGGCCTGGAATGCAACAAAAGAACATAGAACCCCGATTAATCAAAACAACAAAAATCTCACGTGACCCCACCTCTTGCTCAACCCTTTATATAGTATTTATACATCAAAATCAATAGTCTGTATCATTATAGCTGTTTCTTTTCTTACTTACAAACAATTTTAGAGATTATTTAATTTTAACGTGCCTAAGTAAACTTTATTCATTATCTTTGAGTCAATTTTGATTTTCACAATACACGTGGCGTATTGATTAAAATATAAAGTTATATCAATAAATCTGACCCTACTAACACTAAGTTGAACGATTAAATGAGTTGATGCAATTTCCAAAACACTAATGAGGTTTAAAGAAGGCGCGGCAAGGTGGGGTTGAATAGGGGCCACTGAGTCAGAGAGTGGTCCAGGTCGCGTCTGAATCCATAACTAGCCACTGACTTGTTCCCTTTCACTCTCTAACGCCACTGGACATCAGGTCATCTGACACTGACTTATTTCTTCTGTCCGTCCACAACTTGAACAGTCAGAAATCGGCTAAACCTTTCCAATCCCGTAAATCATTGATTCGAGATTTCTTGCATTTAATGAAGAGAGCATGACAGTACAATTAATTATTGATTGATTATTTCTTTGAAAGTATAAAATCATTATTTTTAATAAAACTCTCTTTTTCATTATTGTCCGTTTCAAAATTATTAAAATTAATTTTCTTCTACTGAATAACACTGTGTTTAGATGTGTAGGTGTCGAAGTTTTCCTAAAAATATTGCATAATCAGTAATGAGAAGCATTATCGGAGATTTGAAGCATCATGATTAGAACTCTTAGGCCAAGTTGTTGGGCAAAAAAGTCAGAAATACATACATATTTTTAATAAACTATACAGAATTACAAGTTTGGAGTTTTCACAAAAAATGTTAAAAATAATAATAAAAAATGTATTAATTTTGGCTGGAAAAAGTTTTACACTATTATCTCAAGACATTGTTGATCAATTCACTACTATATATAAAAAATAAAGAAAACAACATTCTTTTTTATTATAATTGATAAGAAAATTTACTCTTTTCAGCAATAATTTTGTTGTATACTTTAATATCAGCGGGCAAAACTAGATCAAATAATCGGTAAGTTAAAATCATTAGAATTTCGTATCTTATAATTTATATAATATAACCAAATAAAGAAAGGCTATTTTTTTAAAGCTCTCATATATTTATATATATATATATATATATATATATATATATATATATATATATATATATATATATATATATATATATATATATATATATATATATATATATATATATATATGTATGTATGTATGTATGTATATATAAAATAAGCGATTGATATTTTTCTTACTTAGCAAATATAAAAAAAATCCGAAGTAAATGGAATATTGGAAGGCTGTAGGTTATGCCAGACTGTCACATCTTTAGTCTTAAGAACTGAAGTGTTCAAGTCTTTACAGCATGACATTTCCTGGTACAGACTCGTTCAGCTTTCTGTCTGTGGAGACTTGCATTAAGATGGACTGACGGAAAAAGGTCAATTCAGGTAGCGAAAGTTCATAAAGAAGCAACTCAAAACCCATCTGATTTTTAAGTATAATTTGCACTAACAAAGGTGAAAATTTTAACGACTTAGAGGAGGTTTGAGGCGGTGAGGTGGCTATTATAATGTCTATTGATCTTTGAGATTATTCTCGTATCATCTTCAATTAACTTAACATTTAAATATAAAAATTAAAATTAAAGTTATATTTGTGCTTTTAAGCTATCCAAATAAATTGGCACCTGAGGGGTTGCTTTAAATTAATAAATTTAAAGAAATATTACTTCTATAAATTAATAAATATTACTTCTTTACCCAAAAAGTCTAATAAATATCGAAGTAAAAATATTAGTTTTACCTTAGATATAGGGCTGTGCAAAAGAAATTTCCCATGGTAAATATATGTTTTTAAAAAAACAAATAAGTTTTGTCGTCGACTCTTAAAATGCCTATCCCATTTTTCAACCTAATAAATTTCAAGGGGAAATTGAATTTTAATTTAGACCAAGGTTCAAACAGCAACAGGTTTTACGCATGAATAATTTGCGTTTTAAAGTTATCGGTCTTCTATGAAAGTTGTTCTGTTGTCCTTGTTATAGTAAATTTATTTTTTATTTAGAAATTTTAAGTAAAATTGTTTTGTGATCTTCACAATTTTCATTTTTTATTATTATTAGTGTTATCTAATGTTATTATTTTGTTATTCGATTATCCAGATCTTCTGGAGACTCCTGGAGACGGACAGAGATTTTGTGAATCCCTTCGTTTCGATCACGGCAGGAATTATTCTCAAGGCAGTTACTCATGAAGAGAGCCATTTGCAGTCATCATTTTTAGAAGAAATTCACTATTCATTAAATCTCCTGCATATTTTTAAATAAGTATTTATAGTATTTTTTTTTTTAAAATGTACCCTGTACCCAAAAAGTAAAAGTTTCTGAAATCATTCAAGAGGGAACCTAATTATAACTATTCAAGAAAAAAAATATTCCCTATATTTTTTTTATGTACTATTATAAATTTCTTTTTAACGCGAAAATTTGGAAAATCGCATTTAAATCGATCTCTCATTTATTAGAGTTTGGCAAATTTGACTATTTATAAATGGCGTGGGGAAATTTGTATGCACTGTATATTAGACTTTAATTATTCTGCCCATTAGTGTGACACATAGCTTCCTCACGTTCGATCGCATACTAAAATATACTTTAGAATTAGATTCAAAATATAACTATAACCGTGTATAACGATAATCAGGAAACGGTAGATCACTTACTAAGATAATTACAGTTAATCAATATTGTGACTGATCGGTAATGAACTCATTAACTTGGTGTTTTAATTATTTTTACCACATCTAACACTTATTTAAGAGTTCAAAACAAGATGTTCATTAAAGTCAAAGTTAGTAAGTCAGAGTTAAAAGCTATCTTCTTGTTACAACAAACGTGTTATGCTATTGTTTTCCCAGGTTTCTGCGGCATTACAATACTATTACATGGATGTGTTAACTCCTCCTACCATAATCACTAATTTTCAGACAGTTCAACAAGTGGGGAAATCCATTAGGTTTACAGTTTAAAGGATCTTACTGTATTATTGGTTAAATCTTGATTGATTTTAAGTAATTCTAATGCAACCTGAGAGACTGATGTCAACTGCTAAGCGAAGTGTGATTGCGTGTCAGTATGTCACAGTCCTGATTTTAAGTTAACCCATGTGGTAATGTGAACACACCTACATCAGGGGTAAGGTCAAAAATGTCAATAGCATTATCACTTGCCTCATCATCCCACAATCCCACTCCCAGAATTAAACTCGACATAATCACAAATTTATTTTATTATGAAACTTTAAAAAGGTTGGTCGACAAGTCAATAAACTAACCAAAATGTTAGTTAGCCAAAGTCTAACTTACTTATTTACATATTTTCAATGCCACTGGCCTCAACCTGTAGCTTCCTTATACACTTTTTTATTGTGGTAGTCCCTATTTTACAACTTAGTGTATGCCGTAACGATATTTTCAAGATAATAAATCACGATATTTAAATTTATGTGAGGAAAGACTTTATATAATTTAGAGCTAAAATGCATATAATATCTAGATTTCGTCTTGGGTTTGACCAAATGTTATTAGTTCAGTAATATAGGCTCCATCCGTCTGCATAATCAAAGCAGACAGATAGATAGAATATTTTTATGAGTAAAAGAGACCTTAAAGCTTATAAATCTATCGAAGTTTTGCGTCACCACTGCATGGGATGAGATAATAAAGTAGCCGGTTCAAATATAAATGGAATGGACGTGTAAGAGAAGATTTTGTCGAGTTACAAGAGGAATTCCATTGAAAGAGAAGGTGGTGGCTGAGAGTGTATTGAGACGGGATCTGTTACCGACTATTATGGGTTTTATGTAAAGAAGAGGATGCGGCCGTTGGACCGAAAGTGAAAATATGGTGGGCAGGTTGTTAGCCTGGATTGCAAACCAGTCTCAAGGGTAGAGTCGGGTCTTGTTAGATCTCAACGAGTAGCGGTGTCTTCCACTATGATTTCACCTCATCATATCTTCCTTGCCATCATCCCTACCCTTCAACTCCTACTACCAGTCCATTACTCCTTAACTAATCAACAATCTTTGCATTCCCTCACTCTCAATTGTTTAGATTATCTTCTTCTCTTGCAAGTAAATACACCTACTATTGCTTCCGAGCTTACCGAAGGTAATGGAAGAATTGCGATTATTCTGCAGAACTACATTTTTTTGGTAATCGAAACAACAAATTTGTTTTATTAACACCAATTTTTTAAAAAGCTTTAATTCAATTTCTAATAAATTCTGAATGTTTAACAGAAGAAGCACAAAGATTGTTCCATATTAATTTCAATCTTCGCAAATATAACATTTTTTAAAACAAGTGTGATCCCTCTGAGAATCGAACCTGATATAAATCTCATTTGACCTGTCATCCGTTAATTGAACGCAAGGAAGCTATGTGTTATACAAATACAGAAAAACATTTTTTTATGTCTATTTACTTGGAAATCTGCTTCATTCATATCTACCGATGTAAGCTGGTACAAATCAATATTGCAAGTATGGTTCTTTCTTAGTTATGTACCCCTCTAAAAAGGGGTACCAAAGTAAAATAGGAGACATGGGGCAAAACTTTATTTAAGTGCTCAACCCCCCCCCCCCCCCCCTCCCCCAGTATTAAGAAAAAAGTAAGTTTTAAGAGAAAGGGATATTTAGTCCAAAGTGCTTTGGGGAAAAGGAATATCATACTTCTGTGCATAAAAGTGATGATATCCCTAAGTCAAATTAACAATTAAGGCTAATACTATTTTTAGGTTATGTCAAATTTGCAATAAAATAGGGGGACACCAAACAATAAGAGTGCCATACATACTATACAGGCTACAAAATTGAGTTCACCTATGTAAAATATATTGCATATTTTTCGTTTACAGAATATAAAAAGGGAATTTCCATGTTGATATTAGAATATTAATTCTAATATCAACATGGAAATCCCTTAACTTAGCTTCGGGTTAGGTTAAAAGTTTCTGTTAGACCTAATAATATTATCTTCAAATCGAATAAATATGTATCTTAAATTTATTGATTTATCGGCTAGTACAAACGATTTTGTAAAACTATTGACTGATTGATTATTGTTTTGTCATTTGGAATATATAATCTGTCCAAGTTTCAGCTATATAGGCTTTGTCTTTAGTCTTAATTAGACAAAAAAACAAAATTTGCAAGGGTTGCAATATGCTTTAGTTAGTCAAACGTTTCAGGTAGGTTTACTTGTTATGGTACAAAAATAAAGATTATAGATTACATTTAGTAAACAATACAACTCTAGGGTAGAATTGGAGGGTGTAGTTAAATCCAGAATATCTAATGTATAATAAAGACCGGTTTCCAGCACTTCAGTTGCAACTAAATTGTCAGATACATTGATGTCAAACATAAATGTCTGTTTACTTGTTGTCCAACTAAATTATCAGTTCACTTGATGGCCAACTTAAATTTCACTTCACTTGATGTTCAACTAAAGTGTTAATCCCACGAAATCTCGACAGAAACAACCAAGAGTCGATATATCTAAAAAAGCTTGATACATTATCTCAAACTCAATGCCTAATTTTTACAAGTCAAAATGTCAAGGAAGAAATTACATAAATAATTTCAAAGTGGAGACAACTTATTCAACTGCTTTTTATACGTAAACTCGATAAAATAATGAATAATTTCAAAGCAATTATTATGAGATTCAAGATTCTAGAGTTCAAAATCAACTTCACGCCTTTCTTTTCTACTATACACAATTATAGAAAGTAATTTATTTTTAAAACGATTCGACGAAATTAAACTTAAATAAAAAATTAATGATTTCTATTTCCGGTGTCGTATAGATTAAGGAAACTGGCGACATAGCAACATGATAGTTTTAATTCTCCTCGAGAGTATAATAAACGTTGTATAAGTTGTATTAAAAGCAACTGGATCAAGGTTGTTATCAACTTTTGTCATTATAGAATACTTGATATAAAAGGAAATTAACGTTTTTAATTTGCTTTGAAATTGTTATAAATTGATACTTGAATAACTAGATTTGTATTTTTATACATATAAAATAACATCCTCTATAAAATATATGACAATTTAAAACTTTTAATGACTTCATGATAAAACATAAAATGTCAAGTCCGTTAAAAAATATACAGTTAAAATAGAATATCGTTTATATTGCTTCCGAGCTTACCGAAGGTAAGGGAAGCATTGTGTTCACTTTTGAGAACGAAAAACTTTTATGCCTCCGATTTCAAAAATTCCAAGACAGAAATCCGTTTCAGACATCAGGGAACATGTTTGGTCTCGTGTCTGTCTGTCTGTCGGTCTGTGTGTCTGCGAATTATGAACCGTGCGACGCTAACTTGAGTAAATGTCGACCGATTTTGATGAAATTTGGTAGACATGTTCATTTTACCAATTCCCAGGACGAGTTCGTTGGACAACGTTATCCGTCCAAGCGTTCACGAGTAACGCTCGCGTAAACGTGAACTTTAAATTTAAAATTGGAATTTTAGGTCGGGGAAAAAATATAACTTCATCTTCAATGAGACAAACCTTTATTGCAAATACAATGTTTTATTAAAACCAACAGCTATGAAGTGTTAAAGATCGCTAAAACTATTAATAATAGTTTTTACAAAATAAACAATATTACAATAAAGTAATATAACAATAATTGTTATAGTACATGATAGGATGCGAGGAAGCTATGTGCCACACTAATTGGCAGTCTATTTTTTATGATATCACTTACTTTTGAATTTATATTTTAGTTATTAAATTTATATTATTTATTTTAATTTACATCTAAATTTATCATGTTATTATTTCATTATTCCATTTATAAATTACACAATAAACATGTACTATGAGATAATATTAAAGCATGTCATGTTCTTGAATGAAAAAAGTCAATTTTTACGATTTTCGGGCCAAATTCAATTACTTACTTAAA
Organism: Gerris lacustris; assembly: GCA_951217055.1. Lineage (NCBI taxonomy): Eukaryota > Metazoa > Arthropoda > Insecta > Hemiptera > Gerridae > Gerris > Gerris lacustris. The sequence goes on along the minus strand of OX578282.1, from coordinate 37,428,122 downwards.
AATAACTTTTTAAGCTTTTTAAGAAAGTTTATTATAATTTATGTTAGTCAAATTTATTGTAATTCACTCGTTAGATTGTGTTGTTTGTCCTCTAATTACTACTATGTAGATTACATGCTAGCCCAAATGACCAATGAAAATTATAAATAGGCCAAATTTTGAACAATTATCATTTCATTTTCAATTTGATATACACATTATATTAAAATGACGAATGAAAGAGTAATTGTTACAGTTAGAACATATACTTGCTTGGAGAGAGTTGAGAATATCTATATGTTTACATTTTGTGCAATCTGAACAATTATTTAATAACTCTCAATGTATTGAAACATGATAAAATCAACTGTTATTTTTGTTCTATAATATTGAAATTCCCAATGAATAAGTGGTACATATGTGTAATTGTTCCCCATATTGCAATAATAATAATATTAACAATAATGTTATTATTGTATAATTAAACGTCGGACACTGTTTAAAAGAAAGAAAAAAAGTAATTTTGTTTCGGTAACTTACTTCGAAGATATTATAAATTCAACCGTATGTTACGTAAGAAAAAGTCGGACATGCGCCCAACCCGTGCTTTGCAGAGAAACGGTCAATGTCGAATCGTTTGATTTTGCAAATGGACTCGAAAACCCGTTACAGAGAAGTTTAAAAATACCTTCTAAACTCCAATTTGAATATTTTATAAGCTAGTTTACAAATGGCGAATGAAATCGAAAGTGCTTTATCTTAGAATTTAGTACTTTGTCTTTTTATAAGTTCAGAAATTTCTATTTTTTTATTTTTTCGTTGAAATAAAAGGTCTAATGTAGTATTGTACATTTAACAAATTATTGAAAAAATAAATGTTTCTAAATATAACTGTTTTTTAAATCTCCTAGTTCTCTCAAAAACCATTGTTCAGAAACAAACTTTTATACGAATAATGATAATATTAATAATTCATTAAAGAAAAAGTTACCAAGAAGAACGAAACTAGGTGTAAATGAGCCTGCTTGTATAAAACAAACAATAAATAAATTAGGAAAACTTCCCTTAGTTTAGACATTCTCTAATAAAGGCGTTAATTATATTTGTCAGTTGAAAGAGGATTAACTAATACCAATCTAAACACTCTAATTAATAATTATTATTTTTAAACTAAATGTTAGTATATATTAGATACTAATGACAGATTGACATTTAAACATTAATCAGTTGCTTCAATCGAGATTCAGCAATAATTTAAAATTTGTTTTAGATCATTTTCTTCTACAATTTGCTAAAAACTTTTAATAGTGGATATCAATTACTTACTTCCTAGTTTATAAACAAACTAAAAACGCACACATCCTCGTCTAAATAAGGATCATTCAAAGAACAAACATTAATATTTAGATTCTAGAGTAACGTAGTACGATTAAAACGTAAAACATTTTGTCAACTTATCTACAACGATGCGAGCGGAATCTCTTGGCAAGGAGAAACAGAATTTTCTCTTTCCTTTAAAATAGTCTTCCAATTAGTGTGCACATAGCTTATTCGCATCTAAAATAAACAGGTCAAGTGTGTACTAGTCAGCACACAGCGAGGGTCCATAGGCAGCCCTGTATAGTTTAAGTAGTACCCTATTGATGGTATTTTTAAAAATGCTAAAAAGCTTACTTTGAACTATCCTTTGAGTCTGATATTCTCAAAACACATAAACAAACTTCTGATAAAGTATTTTTTTGCCACTGAACCGGACTACAACCATATAAATACATCGAAAAGACCATAGTTATAAAAAAAACGTATTTTGTCAATAAAAAATAAAATAATAGTTTTTTGGAAATTTCCAAAAAGTGCTATCTTTACTTTTGGTCGGAGAATGTTCAGGAATTTTTTCAGATTTTTTGCACTTCACATAAGCGAGACAGAGGGGGGGGGGCACGTTTCACACCCACTTCAAAATTGCCTACGCTCGCCCTATCAAAGTTATAACCAAAGAATTATATATTTTTGTAATCAGCTCGATGTACCTTTCATATGATACCCCTCACGGTGTCGAAAAAAAATAAAACAAATTTAAGTTTTTCCCTTAAGTTTTTTTACCCTAATGTTTTGAAAAATATTTTTTAAGTCGCTATATTTTTAAAATATGTGGGTAGGTACAAAACACATACATGCCAAATTTCAAAGTGATCGGACGAAAGGTGTAGCCGTGAGAGCAGGTGACAGGACGGACGGACAGACACACGCAGGAAAATATAAGGGTCCTTGGTTTTGCCTACGGACCCTAAAAACCACTTTTTTGACTCAGGGGACTTCAATCACTTGGCACGTATTTTATTAATGTTATGCTTTTACAACCCATTCTTGTCTAATTTATTTCATTGTTTCCCCCGTATTTTTTGTTTTTGGGTTTTTTTTTCTTTTTTAAATCTGTCATTTTATTTTTTATTATACCTATTTTTTATTTATTTATTTTATTTTATTTTATTTAATTTTTATTTACACGAATAAAACTATTAGTCCACAGGCCACCATAAGAAGTGAGTCGCTGATTGATAAAGTTTTCTTACCTTATGGAATCGCTTATTTATGCCTTGTCCACCGATGAATTGGGTATATGGCAACTGGGCGCTGGGCCATTTCTTTTTTGTTGACATGCCAAACTTGCCCTTCTGCGGGAACATTGAAAAGAGATAGATAAAGTTTTGATTTTCACAGGATCGTTTAATTAAATTATTTCAAAAACAGTGGTAAAGGTGGCCACCGATAAGAGTGGGCCGTTTGGGGTGGCCACCGGCCCAAACATATCGCTCTGCGGGGACGTTGAAAAGAAAACGGCCCACTCTTATCGGTGGCCACCTTTACCACTGTTTTTGAAATAATTTAATTAAACGATCCTGTGAAAATAAAAGCTTTATCTATCTCTTTTCAATGTCCCCGCAGAAGGGCAAGTTTGGCATGTCAACAAAAAAGAAATGGCCCAGCGCCCAGTTGCCATATACCCAATTCATCGGTGGACAAGGCATAAATAAGCGATTCCATAAGGTAAGAAAACTTTATCAATCAGCGACTCACTTCTTATGGTGGCCTGTGGACTATATTAATTTAGCAATATTTAATGTGCACTGGTGGTTGAAATTAATCTGGGGCTAACTGCAGGCTACTTTGACGAAGCATCCAAATTTCTTATAAATCAGAAGAGTACTTTTGAAGTTATAGATGTAAATAAATGTATGGTCTTCAGCATGTGAAAGAGAAATAAATAAGCTCAACGTTGTGCGCTATTTATTTTATTAAACATATTAACGCAAATGGTTCAAACTTATATGGGACCAACAATGACCTGCCTACCATCCAAATATAATACCAAAACAAATATAATAAGGTAGTCTTTATGATTTGCTGGATCGCAAAAATTGAGCGACAAACAAACCGACACGAAACCAAAAATGGTCCCTGATGCCTAAATTGGATTTCTGTTACGGAAGTTTCGAAATCGGAGACATAAAAAATGTTGGTTCTTTGGTACGATCACATACTTTTTTTACCTTCGGTAAGCTCATATGAAATAAAAAGGGCTGAACAAGCAACTACGTAAAGAGATTAAATTATCTGGAGAGAAAACTTTATTATAGAATGAAAAGGGTTTATTTAACACGGTTTCTGTTAAGTAAGAGATAATTGGCAAATTACAATTAACCCGCTTAAATACGAAGTACCATCTTAAACAATTCCACCAAATCTACTTCTTATAAATCAAAAAGTATTCCTTACATGAAAAATAATCCTTTTATAAAATTATAATTACAAATACATAATAACAGTAATTCCCCGTAGTAAATATATTAATAATTAACGACAACAACAATTAATAATTAATAATTGAATATAAATAGTTGCATCAAAATGGTAACACATTCACTTATAAGATTACTATATTGTAACATTAAGCATCTCGATTTTTTCCTCAGGAATGTCATCATCAGTCGGAATCATCTTGAGAGATGAGTAGAGTGTCAATCCCTAAAATGTTGATGTGAGTGTAGGAAAAGAAATAATAATATTATAGGAATAAAATAAATTTAACAAATTTAAAAAAATATATTTAATTGGTTTTTTTGCTAATTATATGTTTAAGTGTGGTTGAGTCGTAGCTATACGCTTAGAAGTTAATATTAAAGGAAATTATTTTTAAAAAATCAGTTTGCAACGTAAAATACATATTTTGGAATGAAATTCTGACTTTTTTCGAAAAGTCCTAAAGTGATCTCAGACAATTATCTCCACCCTAATTTCTAAAATATGTAGTTTATAAAAGTCACATTTCTAGCGATCATTTCATTAATATATAAACCAGCAATCAAGAGATTTTAGGATTATCATACTTGCAAAATTGTATTCAAACAACAAGGATATTTAAAATTAAAAAAAAAAAAATACCAAAAACAAAAAAAGTAACACTATGTTTGAATTAAAATGTAACAATGGTATTATAACACAGTGGCGTACACAGGGGGGGGCCCAAGGGGCCCTGGCCCCCCCCGAAATGATTACATACCTAAGACCCGCCATACATTTAAAACCAAAAAAACACAGTAATGACAGATGCATTCGAATTGGCTGTAAATATTTTCCAATAAAAGGAATTAATTAAGTATAATCTTATGGTGTGTATACACTTAATCACCCCAAATAAGCTCGGCCCGGATTTGCTGATAGAATTAAATTCATTCAACACAATACCGGCCCGGTTGTCGGCTGGGCCCGGATTTTGCCGATGGAATTGAATTTATTAAACACTATACCGGCCCGACTGTCGGCTGGGCCCGGATTTTGCCGATGGAATTACATTTATTAAACACTACACTGGCCCGACTGTCGGCTGGGCCCGGATTTTGCCGATGGAATTAAATTTATTAAACACTATACCGGCCCGACTGTCGGCTGGAACTGGATTTTGCCGATGGAATTATATTTATTAAACATCGTACCGGCCCGACTGTCGGCTGGGCCCGGATTTTGCCGATGGAATTACATTTATTAAACACTACACTGGCCCGACTGTCGGCTGGGCCCGGATTTTGCCAATGGAATTAAATTTATTAAACACTATACCGGCCCGACTGTCGGCTGGAACTGGATTTTGCCGATGGAATTATATTTATTAAACACTATACCGGCCCGACTGTCGGCTGGAACTGGATTTTGCCAATGGAATTAAATTTATTAAACACTATACCGGCCCGACTGTCGGCTGGAACTGGATTTTGCCGATGGAATTATATTTATTAAACACTATACCGGCCCGACTCTCGGCTGGAACTGGATTTTGCCGATGGAATTATATTTATTAAACATCGTACCGGCCCGACTGTCGGCTGGAACTGAATTTTGCCGATGGAATTGAATTTATTAAACATCGTACCGGCCCGACTGTCGGCTGGAACTGGATTTTGCCGATGGAATTAAATTTATTAAACATCGTACCGGCCCGACTGTCGGCTGGAACTGGATTTTGCCGATGGAATTAAATTTATTAAACATCGTACCGGCCCGACTGTCGGCTGGAACTGGATTTTGCCGATGGAATTAAATTTATTAAATATTATAACTGCCCGACTCTCGGCTGGACCCGGATTTTTGTCGATGAAACTAAAACTATTAAACACTATAGCGGCCCGATTTTGGCTGGTCCGAGATTTTTGCTGATGGAATTAGATTCATTGAATTAAATTAGGATGCATGAAATAAATCGGCTCATTTGCTGACTAGGTCTTGATTTTTGCCAGTGGAACTAAAAACATTAAACTTGATCGACCCGATTTCGGCTGGGCCCGATTTTTCGCCAATTGAATTCAACGATTTTTTTTTGTGGTTTTAGTCCAGTAAAATAGCATAGGTTGCATTATAGGACAGCTTCAATTCATTACGAATCCTAATGCAATGAATTGAATTTGGATTCGTAAAAATAGACTGCTCCGATTGACTGCTAGGCCCGGATTTTTTGCTTTAGAATTATGTGCATTGAATTGATTAGGATGAGTACAATGAATCGGCCTGATTGCTAGTAGGCCCGATTTTGTCATGGAAATTATGCATCAAAATAAATTGGTATGCGTTCAATAATAGACCCGATTGCCGGCTCGGCCTAGGTGTTAAGCACATTAAATTAAATGAGGTCCGAGTCAACTCAAACTTTTGCCGATGGAATTAAATTAATAGAATTAAAATATGCACACTAGACTGGCTTAAACGGGAAAATTATGGTTGTGGATTTCAGTAGCAAATTTTTGTTTTGGACCAGGATTGTGTGTAGAACGCTACGTGGGTCCTCTTGTCTATGCGGCATTCCCCTCTTGCTGACTCAGGTCGGACTAGTGTTCGTCGACATGTAGTGGGAAAACAGAGGCAATATAAATAAATCGGTTTATCATTTTGTGAAAAAACTGATTCATATTACATAAAAAATAGTAAATTAAAATCTAAAAACTCAAAAAGCGTTCAGAAAACATTTTATGTTAAATGTCCCATGTAATTACCCAGCGAATGGTTCTTTTGTTTTGCAATAGGTATTTAATTTTCTTAGAGAAGAATTCTCTTCTAGATAAAAATTTGAAATTCGTATGTGCTCCAAATCCACGTTTGCTTTTGCAGTATGGATCACGTTTTGCTTCCGAGCTTACCAAAGGAAACGGAAGATATGTGACAGTTCTGAAGAACGAACAATTTTTATGTCTCCGATTTCAAAAATTTCAAGACAGAAATCTGTTCAACATCAGGGTACAGTTTGGGTCCCGTGTCGGCCTGTCCTTCAATTTTTGCGAACCAACATATCTTAAAAGCTATTCGTCCAATTTTATTGAAATTTTGATGGTAGGTCATAATTAGCCAGGTTATAACATTGCTGATCCCGTATAAGTTTCAATCTTCTGCACCTATTTATTTCTCTTCCACATTCGCACAGACTTAGATTTATTTACATCTATATCTTCAAAAGTACTCATCTGATTTTTATGAAATATTAATGGTTTATTTAAAGTAGCCCGCAGATAACCTAAGAATAATTTCAACCGTCTGCGTTCTTAAAATATTGCTATATTGATACTTTATTCATTTTAAATTTACTCAATTTTCCCTCCTTTTTTAAATTAGTCAAAATTGGTTTGATTTTTACATGATTTAAAGTATCAATTTACCAAAATTTAAACAGCGCAGACAGTTAAAATTAATCTGTGAGCTTTTATCAGATAAGTTTTATAAAATCAGATCAATATTTTTGAAGATAATAGGTGTAAATAAATTTATGTGTGTGCACATGTGGAAGAGAAATGGTGGCAGGTGGAGAAATGTGGTGGAGGGAAATGGGACCAGAAGATTGGACCTTATATAGGACCAACAATAGACTTTTTATATGCTAATTAACTGCCATCCGAATTTCATTAAAATCGAAAGAGTAGGTTTTAAGAATTGTTCGCATTGATTGAGCGAGAGACAGACTAACAGCCAGAAACGGGATCAAAAATGTCTGATAACTGGAACAGATTTCTTTCTTGGAATTATTGGAATCGGAGACATAATCGTTCTTTAGAACGATCACATCACATAGTGAGGTGTTACCTCATAGGATTTTAATTAAATTAAATATGAGGTTAGAAATTGAAATTAGAGTGTTGAAAAGGGGGAGAAATTACAATTATAATAAATTATGGGGTATGCTAAACCCGCATATAAGTTAAATTAGGTTGGGCCCCCCCCGAAAAAAATTTCTGTGTACGCTACTGTTATAACATACAATTCTTTTAATGATGATTTAAGTTACGGAGAGAAATTTTACAAGTGAAGTATATTTATTCACCCTTGTACATTTAATTAAACAGGTAAATTGCAAATAAGTTCTCCAACGTTATGCAAATACTTAAGCAGATTTTTCTTTATCCTACATCCGAAAGTGAGCCTAATTGTTGTCGGTGTAGTTTTGGATTTAGTTTCCTCTGTATGGAGTTGTAGGCTTAAATTGAGCTTTTTTAAGAAAACAGTCTAGATTATTTAAAATATATATATATATATATATATATATATATATATATATATATATATATATATATATATATATATATATATATATATATATATATATATATATATATATATATATAATATATATTTATATATTTAACCAACTCTAACCACCTCGGATTGCTAAAAACATTAAACAGAACATTAAACTATTTTAAGAGTAAGTTATTTGGTTTTTTTAGGGAGGAATGTGGTTCAGAGGTAAGAGTGTGCAAATTTAATAAAATAATTTGTATTATTTAAAATTATACCTCTTAAACTAAAATATATTCATAAATATTATTTTTTTAAATATATGATGTAAAGTCATTTAATATTTTGAATTATAAATAAATAGTATTATTTAAAATTTTAATTAATTAATACAACGTTATGTAATGAGAAATTTATTCAATTTGAATCTAATTGATCATTTAAAAACATAAATTCACTATGAAATTTACTAAAAAGAATTATTTATTATTTATTTAATTTGTAAACGCTTAAAAATTACATCTGATTAAATTATTTGTTACATAGGTGAATATTATATTAAATTTAAATAAAGAAATGAAATTTAAAGGTGTACCTGATATAGAGAGTGCGAAGAGCAGTAATAAACCTGCTAGTCCTGAAGAAGACATATCTATCTCTTATCTTCTAATTTTTTTTAAAAACGAAAACAGGATAAAAATTATTTCTCACTCTGATTTAAAAATAAAATCACGCCCGATTTTCGCTCCGGATTTACCTTTTAAAATCAATAAATTAAGCACTCCGGGTTATTATTTTCGATTTTCATGTGATTTTTTTTTTTCGCAAATAATATCGGCGATATTTTTTTTTTGGCGGGGGATCCAAGAAACCACCTTAGGGTGTATGGCGGGGCGGGATTTTTACACCGACGTTAGAGTCGCGGCGCCTTGGACTGAACTGAGGGTGCTTTCTGGTGGTCAGATACCCCACTCTACGAATGTACCCTTCTTCGGAGAGTTACCACAAGAAGTGGAGGAACCAAGAACGATGGTAGGGGAGGTCGGTTGCCGCAACACACCTTCGTACCACCTCTTCTGTCCCAAGTAAAAAAAAACACTTTTTTTTATAAAAATGTTGCACGTTAGAGTAACATTCTCCCCACTAGATTGTTATTTTTAATATTATTTGCAAGCCAGCTGGTTTAGTTTACATGGAAAGTAATTATTTCATAATTAGACTTGACAGAGTTTTATGAACACTCAACTATAAGGCAAATCCTTTACACCGAGTATCAGATCCGAATACGACCTTCTAGACTACCTTGAAATATCCTGTACATTTTCTTCTCCCTTTCTTTCCATATTTTATTTTATTTTATATATTCTAATATCTCTTATTTAATCTAATTCATATCACGATATAACTTTTTTCTCTCTGCTTCTATTTTGCATATGTACGCATGTTTTTCGTAATTGTTGCAATTTCAATAATGTCGTTTAAATAATAAATGTTTTCCTTATCAATATTTTATATTTCCGTTGGGTCTAAAACGGAAATCTATAAAATATATAGTAACAATCAAAAACATATTAGGAAATATTTCAAACAAAGGCTGGTTTGAATAATGTGTGCAGTACATATTACATAAACGGTATATTTATGTAGAGATATATTTGTAACGCATTGGACAAATTTACAAATTTAATGATTTCCTAAAGCAAAAAGGGGTATTTAAAATGATATGTTTGTCGCTTAGGTATACGTATAAAGCGAAAATGATGTTTTTAACTGATTTTAATGACATTTTGAGAACACATACAGAAAAATCATATTGATGACTTGAGAATTATTATAAATTTAAAGGTCCTGCCCCCACAAACTAGAAATAATTGTAAACAGATGTTCACTTGATCCTAGCAGCATCCATGAGGACAGAGACCTCATTAAACACTTACTTGCAAAATTATTTTAATTAATATAATTAAAATTGATCTAAACTAACACGTTTTAGAAAGTCTGACCATACAAATATCAAATGCAAAACTACATTTTTAGATTGCGCAAAGTTGTGCCATATCACCGATTATTTTGAGTTTACAAATTGATCATTTAAACAACTAAATGGAGTCCCTATGGGAGGGAAGTTATCGTTGAACATACATAAAATATCTTTTAAATTTAGTCTTAACCAAATCATCGTATAAAACCCCAAAAAAGTTAATATACATAGATAAATGTTTTTTTAGTTATAATGAAACATGAAGTAACAATACTACAAGAAGAATTAAATAATTTCCACGAGAATATTAAATTCTCTTTAGAATATGAACAGGATAATAAACTAAATTTCCTAGACGTAAAGTTGAAGAGAGTAGGAAACTCAAACTATGTAGCTGAATAAAAGAGAACAAGGAGATAGGTTCTTGAATCTTGAATTACTCTTCAAACCATCCCTTCACTCAAAAAAGAATTACAGCCAAAAACCTGATAGCAAGAGCAATTGCATTAACAAGTATATAATATCTAACACATATTAAAACCCAGGTTTTTTAGAAGTTAATCAACAATATCAACCCAATAAACCTTATTCAAAAGCTCTAGTATGAATTCCTAAATACAAATAAAAATTCTATCCGATAAGAAGAAGCAAATAAGAGTGTAATTAAGAAATATTCAAGCATGAGCTATGTTAAGGGTCTTTCGGAAGAAATGTTTACCCTTTACCAGCAGTTTTTAAACCAATTAACAAGATGGAAAACAAGCATTACACCAAATTAAAAGATAAGCTAAAACTAAGTGACCAGATGGGAATAGTGTATGAGGTATCATGTCAAGATTGCCCAGGAGTATACATTGTTGAAACCAGGCAAACATGGGGAAACCGACAAAAATAGCATGAAAGCCAAAAATGAAAAAACTGCATTAGCAATCCATTCCAAACAATTGAACCATAAATTTAAATTCTTATAACAGAAACGAATGATAAATAAAAAAAAATTTATTAGAAGCTTTACAGATCTCAAAGAACAATAATAACATCAATTTTAAAAAAGACTGCCGTGATTTGACAAAATACTTACCGAAATACTTTATCAGGTCAAATAAATACAGTGGATCCTCAATTTTATTAATGTTAATAATTTAATACCAATTATAGTAATATTGCGTGTATACTTCATAGTTTAATAATTATTATTTGTTACTATGGTTGATGGATATTTAGGTGTAAATAAATAAAAAATAATTATTCCATTATTCTTCGAAACGTTTCGGCTCTTCCTAAAGCCATCCTCAGTCTCTAATGCATTATAGCTGCCTTGTTGATTAAGATTAATTGTTAATGCCTGTATAGTAATTATTATATTTTATAAAATTTGTTCCTAGCTTGAGAATGATCCAAGGAGGGATCGAATTATCGCTAAAGGGAGAGTATTATTTTCCCCTAATACCCAACAGCAATTAAATTAAACAATACAAGGATCCAACAACTCTGCTTACAATAAATAATTAAAATAAGTCTCATTTTTTTTGTTCTTGTTTTTTTGTTTTAACATGAATGAAAGTATCAATTTAGAAGTAATTATTATGAGGAGAAAGTATAAATTATTAATATGGTGCCATGTGGGGGCTACATACCAACTTTTCTAAAAATCTGAATATTTAATAATATAATATAGTTGTAAATAGAACAAACTTTGTGCGCATGTGGATGTTAAACCAATTGGTGCAAACTGTTGAAAATTATATGGGTCCAAAAATGGGCTAACTGTGACACAATCTGAATTTCATAAAAATCGGACAAGTAAAATTTGTTTCTAGGAATTTTTGAATTTGGAGGCATAATGAAAATGCCATTCTTCAGATAAGCATAATGCTTTTGATACCTTCGGTAAGCTTGGATGATAATATCCTGTAATTCGTTTAACTGATTGATGTAATTGTTTTACAATACTGACCTTTTGAAGAATCTATTCAATGTCTTGGTATAACCATTATAAAATAAGTAAATAAACAGAGCCAACATAATCTCTCGTGATGAAATTAGTTTTTATTATTGTTTTCCTTTATTGGATATAAAAGCAATTAAAAACAATGTACAGTAAAATGGTATAATTGTTAAGTAAATTGTTATTTTATATCGGTGCCTGATATTATTGTTGGGGAAAACGAAACGAAATGGCGATTTAATTAGATGTAAGAAGGATTCTGTCACGATCCTGTAAATGCGTGTTTCTTTTTAGCTCTGTTATTTTTTCCCCCTCTGATATTTCTTCAATCTGAAACTAGAATATTTCTCAACTATGCAATTGAAAACCATTAACAAATGATTTAAAAAACCATTCGGACAGAATAGCAAGAGAAGAAAAAAAAAAAATGATACGGTTTCAAAATCGCATATTCGCTTTACGTTATTACAATAATAAAATATATTACAACAATAAAAAATGTTTATAATAGAAACGCTTTTATTATGTATGGCTTAAATTAAGTAATGAATAAATTGTAAAAAAATACACATATTATATTGTTATAAAACGTAAATGGCTTATAAAAAAGTAATAAATACATTTTAAGAAAAGAATTATTATTAATGGCTTAAAAAAAAGTAAAAATAAGTTATAAGTAAAAAATATTATAAATTACTTATAAAAAAGTTATAAATAAATTATAAGTAAAAAAAAGGTTAATAATGGCTAAAAATGTGATCGACTCAGCTGAGTTATAATGAATACGCGCTTAAATAAAAGAAGCCTAGAGTGTATTTGGTTTCGTTATTGTACCTACTCATCTTATCGCTGTAAAATATTGAGTTTTTATAAGAAATCATCGACAATAAAGAATTTAAAATCGAATTAAACTTATATTTATTCTTTGTCAAAATACGTTTTTGATTGAATTTTTCATGTACAAGACAAATTTTGTAGGACAAAAGTAAGTAGGTATAGTAGAAATGTGTTGGTTCTTGGTGGTTTCATGTATTTCGATGTTTGAGATATTGTTAAATAATAAGGTAATTGTCAGTACCTGATTTCAGGTGAATTGACGAGAATCTGTAGGATACAAATATGTAAGTACATTAAGGAATTTTTATATAAAACAATAACTATGACAATGTAATCAGCTAGGCAGTCAGCTTGAGAATGATCCAAGGAGAGATCGAAATATTGCAAATGTGAGGCGTTTGAATTTTCCTTAAAAGACCCAAATAATCAAGAAATTATACTACAAGAACTCTCTATTAATTTATAAAAAAAATTCTTTCAAAAAAAAAAATCTTATATATGTAATCTTTTAGAAGAGGTTTGATCTAGAGACTTCCAAGTAGTTTCATTGCGTTTGAACTATAATACACCTACTGTTTCACGTCTTTATATAATAGGGTTTAAAGGTTAAAGCTAAGACAAATTTTATAATGGTCACACCATCTTGAAACGGTTGGACTGATTATTCTGGTTAACAAACTCGTCCGAGAAATTCGGATTTACTAGGTATAAAATACGAGTCTATACAGACCTATATTAAATTTGCTTTGTGTATGCTGAAAGGTAATCTTGGCTTATTTATTTTAAATATAAGTAAATTTATGATGACACATAATATTGTAGAGACGGAAATTCTTAAGGCGCCATACCCTTTGCGGTATACCGCACAGGTAACCTATACAGGTAAACCGGAGTGTGTGCTATCATAACATCATAGATCAAACTCTCCGGTTTTCCCCTCTGGTAAATGGCCGCCTTAAGTATGATCTAGTTTCGATGACAAGAAGAAGAAAAAAAAAACACAAATCCAAAATTGAGATTTAGTAATTATTTAAATAACCGCACCTAACTATAAAACCTCTCTTCAAGTAGGTGTGAGCAATAGGATAACACAGAGTCATAAATCAATGTTAATTCTAAATCAGAAAATGTAATTTGTCATTATATTTTCTTTTTTAAAAAAATATTACATTTACAGCATGCCTGAAAATACAAAAATAATCCTGAATTAATAAAATCATATACATAAATGTTTTTTTTACTTTTATTTTATAGGTGAAACGCTCCAATGATTTTTTTATTTTTTATTTTTTCATTTAGAATCAAAATCTTTAGCGGTTTATTTTGTAAAGAAATAGGGAGAAATCGACCGGAAAAAACGTAGACCTGATATATCAAACTGGTTATACATTATATATAAAATTCTTATTTTTGTGATTGCTTAAACAATTTCTAAACTTGGCCCGAGAATAAAAATATATATTATATGTAACAATGTCGTGAAATGCCCACGGCCATTCAAACTACACACAAAACTATAATATATCAACCGACATTCTTTTCATTTTATAATAATGGAAAAACAAAAAAATAAAATAAGTTCATGTTTCCGTCGGTTGAATATTTTATTAAAATAAAAAAAATATTAAGTAATAGCAATGTAAGGGTTCAACGTAACTGAGAACTTGCATAGACATTTCCTCCGAATTTAAAAAACTGAACACCAAATTTCAACTAATCTAAGACGATATAAGTTTTATAGCTACAAAACTATAATACTAAATCAGTAATCAACATGAACATGAACATATTTAACCAAATTGAATTATAAGTGTTCCTTTTATTGTTACTTTTACCCTATCGAATCGAGCTGTCTTAATCTGGGAAAACTAATAGCTACGGGCTAGCTCGTAAAAGGAGAACCAATTCTATATTCAGACATTTATTACCGCGGTAATGATGAATAGATATAGGACTCGATATACATAGTTAGAGAAGAACGCACTTAAGTATTTTTTTGTACATCTTTGTGTTTTAGTTTTAATGTATTACCTAATATTGCGCATTCAATACAGGCTTTTGTGTATAAGATGGGCTGAGAACTATTTCAGGACCTACATTGCTTATTTGTGTATTCACACTATGTATAGAAAATTAGGAATTTATTGGATTAGTTTTTATACTGCACTAGTATATAACTGTCCACAGCTTAAGACTAAAGCCTTCATAATCTCTCATTCTGTTCCCCCTGACACTTGCAGGGTATTTTACAATCGATATTCGACCGATTCTTTTACTTACAGTTTTTATTATTAAAAATAATAAAGACAACTTAAATATTAATGCATAGTACACAGAAAAATGGGGGTTGACCTTTCACGGTGAAGCACGATAAGGAGATTTGTGGGAGGTGAAGAGGTCACAAGTGCACTGAAACCTTGCACGAGTCTGCACAGTGCAGCGTGCAGCGTGCAGATCAAGGTAAACTTACTCACAGACATCCTTGGACTTATAGAACAACAATCTATATCAACACCAAGCATTGTGTACACTTAGCTCGCGCTCTTTTACATTCTCTAACCTAACACCTGACTTTTGTACATCATCATCTACAAATCAATTAAATTTTAAAGCCCAAACTGCTCAGCCGATTCAATGAAATTTAGCATAGAGGGAGTTCCCATACCTCGGACAGTTATGTCTCACACACACACACTTGCTGGTTACACTTCCTCTTAAAACAATTCTAGAGAGAATGGACATTTTTCGTGATGCTTCTTGCCACCTCAAACCAGATCTGGTTAGAGTGGACCTCTGGCAAAACTATTTTAGCCACTAACCCGCCTTCACCAGCTATCATATCAGTGTTGTCATAGATAGTTGATTGATAAGAGTTCATGGTAAGAGAACCTCCTCTTCATGGCGCAAAAATAAATTTTAATTTGTGTATACAAGTAGAAAAAGAGGCTCAGATTTTGTAATTTTATATATATCCTACGCTTTTACAAAATTATCAAATCTTTTCTCGTGTAATATATGGGTTTAAAGATTAAAAATTACATGTTTAAAATTTATGAAGCTCTATGGTTCATATTTAAAAAGAATTATAGGTAACAGCTTTTCTTCTTCAATGTGAATTAAGTTATATGTTATTTTAAAAGGTGTTATAATAATATGACGGTTTAAAAAATCAGGTACTTTGTTTTCCGGTAATAATGTAGTGAGATAATTTTAAAACTAGTAGTTAAACAAGGGAATTGGGTTCAAGTAGATAAACAAGGGTATTGGGTTCAAGTAATAAACAAGGGTATTGGGCTCTCTCTTAACGACTTTAAGTAAACTTAAATAAAATTTAACGTGTCTAATTATATAAATATATCGACTGAGCCTGAAACTTTCTTAAAACCCCCTACATATCGAGGAAACGATAAAAAATGTAGTTTGAAGTTAGTACTTTCAATTTATCCGGTCATTATTAGATTCAAAGCAATATGGGTTAAGTAAAATGACATTATTACACCTCTAAGACCTCATCTTATTAATTATCTTATGAGTTAGTTCAACGTTTCAGCGTAATTTCTTAGCATAAAAAAATAAATGTTAAATTTTACACATTAAGAAGAAATAAAGAAAAACGTTGATTACTTATATACATTTAGGAAAAACTACATAAAAACAAATTTGATGAGTTTACTGAGACAAACCAAAGTTTACTACAGCTCTTCGTCAGCTGATAAATTCTTCACTTTTTATACTGACATTTTCATTTTGAGATTGGTACTGAAAAAGCTGGCATATAATTTTTATAAAGTATTTTGATTCCTTTATACTTTGTTAATAATATAGTTAAGTAATATTTATATTACTTTGTAGTAATATAAATATTATATAAGTGGTAATGTTATTAAGTTGTATATTTTGAAGAAATCCGGCTCATTTTATTTGTTTTTAGCAATTAGAAACTAACTCTCCTGTGATTCCTAAAATATTGCACAATAATTTTCATCTCAATTTACTCTTAATTAGGGTTTCGTAGATGCTCCTCGAAACCCTTATGCCGAGCATAATGTGTCTCTGTCTGTCCGTAAAGCTGATAAAACTTCCTAAAAGTAAAGTGCAATTTTAATTTTCTTGCCCTCAAATTACATGACAAAAAGTTATTACAAATTTAATTTTTAAGAAAAAATTTAAAAATTCAATTTTTTTGTGGTTCTATAACTTGGAATTGAACCGAGCTTAAACTGTTCGGACGTCAGGAAAAAACTTCCTAATTTAGTAACGTTTCGATAAATAATAATATTAATACACATTCATTAGGTGGAAATTTTTGTAAACTTTGTTTAAAGTAAAAATTAAGCATGTTTATTGTTGTTTTTGTTGACATATAAGTGAGTATACTAAACCAATCTTACTTTTGAAATTTTTTACTTACCTGTAAGTCGGCAATAGCATGGGACAGCATGGGAGAGGAGGGGAAGAATGGTTTTAAGTTTTAATAGGGCAGAGACTTTGATATCACTGTTAGTACGGCACAAAAGATTCAGAGAATGGACGCAACGAACTAAGGGACATGTGACAGATATCTGCCTGATATACGCAAATCTGCTAGCTCGACGTCCAACAGGTAGGATGACAACTTGAGAGGCAACTTCTTCACAACGAAACTCGCCATTAAGGGCCTTAGAGAGGTACAAAATTGCATAGGCTTTCCTCCTCCGGCGCAAAGACGACGAGTACAAGCACAGCATATTCAAGGAGAGGCCTGACAAGAGAAACATAAAGATACTAAGGAAAAATTCAAGATTCAAGTGAAAGATGGTGACTGATTTTACGGATAAGACCAAGACGCTGAGAATCTTTAATAACTATTGAGTTTATATACAAATTGAACTTAAGTCTAGAATCTAATATGATACCAAGATCACAAACAGATTCGGTGCGGGACTCTAACAAAAATGTTAAAGACAGACTAAAAGACACAAACCAAAAATGTTCCCTGACTTCTGGAATAGATTTCTGTCTTGGATATTGTTTAATGTTTAATTCGACATAAAAAAATCATTTTCTCAAATGATTTTGTTACTCTCGGGGAGCCAGAAAGAAATTAAAATAAAATAATAAAAGTATAATACCTATGTATGCGGTAATAGCCCGAGCATAACTACTTCGGGTAGAGTCGGAATAAAAATATAAATAAATAAATAACTGAGTAATCAACTTGGTTTTAACAATGCACTTGTTTATTTTCCTTGTTATATTTATAGTTGCAGCGATATTACAGCTGCAACATCTCTCTATTAAGAATTATTCAACATCATTATATTATTTTGGTAACAAAAAAAAAGTTTTAAACGAAATGGTTGGTGCGTTAATCCATTGTACTGTAGAAAGAATTGGACCGACGAGGCTATAATAATCAACTACAGAGCTCTTATACTGTCTCGTTAACCTGCTCATACTGACAGCGGCCATACTTTCCTACTGACAGCGGTCAGATCTTACTAGTGACAGCCGTCAGTAAACAACTCTGTTTCAAACCCTGCCCAAATAATAAGGAATTCATTCCCAGATTGTATCATTTTTTTTATTACACGTATATATTTATCAATCTGTCTGGAGCTCTTGTTAAAAAATGCTACATTACAATATCTGGAGCGTTTCTGATCTATATTTGCTTGCAAAATCTTGCACTATTGAGCTCAGCCATATTTTCAAATTATTAGAATGAAAATAATTGAGAAAAATGTAAAACTAGATTCGTAGAATTTCAATTTTTTACTGTAAAAATGCATTTGTTGTAGTCTTATATACAAAATAGTTATGTGGAAAAAAAATTAGTAATTATTCACTCATTTTTAATAATTGTCTTAAGTCGCCCTGCATTATTTTCTTCCATTGTGCGCAATAGCCCTTGAAAGGCTTGCCAAGAGGCTTTTACAACAACTATATATTTATAATCTATGGATGGCACGGGGTTTACGTGACGCTCCATAATTTGTATCAGCTGTATGATAACATTTAGTCCTGTACCACATTATTATTTCTGTTTTCTAACATTAATGAAAAATGTAATAAATCATTTTCAATTAGAAACAGTAGTAGGCGTAATTTTTTGGCCACCATTATATTGGTCTGGGTGGGCAGTGGGCAAACTTAAAAAGCTTTAACCGAATGTTTAATGATACACATTTTATACAACCAAAAATATGTTTCCACACCAATTTATTATGTACAGACAAATTATATTGAAGATAATTGTTAAACTATTACAAGGCAAATTACTATAATATTAATAATATTGGTGGGTTGATATCCTCGACTTCAAACACATTTTATATTGTATACATTGTACAGGCCATCTATAACTAACAACCTATAACTACGCGAACACCTTCATTACACATAATATCTCTTTAGTATACCTGCCTATAAATAATGTGAAACACGAAAACATTACTATTCTCCTCACGTAAACATATCTTATAATTCACTTTTTCATATAAGGACCAGCCTACAATTCAGATAATTTTTTCATTCCTAATTGCTAACAAAACTAACTTTTTTTCAGTTTTTACTCCTTAACAATGTATGAATATATAATCTATATATACAATATATATATATATATATATATATATATATATATATATATATATATATATATATATATATATATATATATATATATATATATATTATAAGGGCACTTTATAACATTCAACCTTATATAAAACAATTTTTGATTGAAACTATAATAATTTTTCTTTAAGCTTATAAATCTCTTTCTAAAGTAATAATTGAGGGTAGGAAAAAAATGATAAAGAATTATATACGTGTAAAGTGCTTGATAAAAATAAATCAATTATAATATAATATAAATAATGATTAGAAAAGGTTATTTTAGTTTGTATTGTTTGCATAATAATTGAAGGTTCAAACTGACCTGTAAGGTCATTATGCAATTTGAATTAAAAAGGATTAAATATTTTGTTTCTTGAAAGGACATTCCTTATACTTTCACAATGTCTTAAATTATAATTATATTTAACTTATATAAGGTCATTTAAATAATGAGTCGTTATTGATTTTTATAGGATGTTATTATGCTATTTTATAGACTAAATTAGAAATAATGACAACTCTCCAGTAAAATTCAATATTGTACAGTGCAGACTTTGAAAACTAAAAATATAGGCAAGATGACCACTACCGTCCTAAGAGCTTATATTTTTATAATAGTTTTTAGGGAGGGGGGGGGGATTTTAAGGCAAAACCGAGGACCCTTATAATTTCCTTCATCTGTCTCACTTTCGTTAAAGCACCTAATCTCTGAAAGTAGCCAACCTAAAACTAAACACAGGAAAAAAAATTACTTTTTTACTTTAGCACCCCCCTATATCCCTTTGTGTTAATAGTTATTTAGACAAATGAACATATACAGAGTAGAATATATTCCTTAGTCTAAATTACTATTAAGACGAAGGGATATTTATTCCAATGTACCTTAGGACAAAGGAATATCACACTTGTGTACATTATTGTGATCATATCCCTTAGTCTTAGTCTGATCAACTATTAAGATAAAGTAATATTCAATAAAAGACTGCCCCAGGAGTCTCAATGTCTTGAGGAGACGAACACACAAACCTTTGAGACTTTTGTAGGGCAGACCATTGTTTAGAACTAAGGGGGGTGTTAAAGTAAGATAGTGCCAAAATGTCCCTTCGTCTTAGATAGTGCCAAAATGTCCCTTCGTCTTAATAGAAAGTTAGACTAAGGAATATATGCTACTCCATATTATATTATGTTCCTTTGTCTAAATAACTATTAACACGAAGGGATAAAGGGGGGTGCTAAATCAAAAAAGTATCTTTAAGATTTTATGGGGGGGGGGAATTATACGAAATGATGTAATTATACGAAATGGGGGGGGGGGGGGGGAGTATACGAAAAATATACGACGTATGAAAAATTTCTTTTAAATTTTGTTTTTATTTTTTGACAAAGAATAATTGTGATTTTTAAAAAAAATAAAGAGGGGATGACGAATGCCATTTTGGCAATCGTTTTCATAGGTACTGTAAATCTTAAACATTAGTATTTAGAGAACTGTTGAACCTAGAGACTTCGAGGTGTGAAAGTGGCCTTATGTATGTATATTTCTGAATATTCTGCTACAAAGAATATGCTACGTTAAATACAAAATCCATGATAAACTCTAAGAAAAATAATACTATATCCCTTAATTTTTTAATCATAAATATTTAATTCATCGTCTTCTTCTCTTTATAAAATAAGAATAAAATATTTTAAGAGAGACAAGTAATATAATTACGTAAATCAAACTGATCTTGCCTTCAGTGCAGAAATTTTGCTCGGGGAAGTAAAATAACGTTGCAAACCAACCCTGGTCGGCTAATTGATCTTGACAAGACTGGACCACGGCTGTGAAATACTGCAGCAATATGGTCATCTCGGGTGGGCTGGCACTCGATTCCGACAGAGTGAAATATTTGATCCTGTAGATGCAAGTGGTCCGTTCGACTATGTGAATCGAACTTGGCGTTAAACTCCACTCTTCAGCCAACAAGTAATTCACAATATTCATAATCCATAATAAAATTAGAAAAGGGACGAAGCACATTATGTATTTTACATTCCTCAACAACTTGGACGATTCTTCTTTTATATTTGTAAAAAATTCCGAGGCTTCCTTCTCGAACTTGAAATCTTCATTGGTGCCCCGATCTAGGAGGAAATCACGTGCCACGTTGACCTTCTGAGAGGCTTTAGTGGCGAGCGGATGACTGTTTTTATCCGGATGGACTTTAGACATGGTCCGTTTGTAGCATTTGTCTATTTCTTCTTTGTTTCCGGATTTGGAAACGCCGAGGATCATGTGAGGGTCGTTGGATTTCATAATAACTTCTACAAGAGAATGGTTTTTCGATAAAGCCATTTTTAATTCGCTTCGATGTCCCAAATTACATGAAAAATGCCTCACAAAGTTTTACTTTTGTGTAATATAATTATAGAAAATTGAAAATCTTTCTATTTATATTTGCCCTTTAAAATCCTCTTTCTAATTATAACTTATTGAAACAGATTTGCTTCTTTTTAGCATTAAAATGAAAAATGAATAAAGCCCAAACTATTTACATGTCTGCTTCACCTTCAAAAGCGTCCACATGAAATATACATGTCAAATAAAATAACTTGTTGGTGTGGAAAAGAAGGTATCTGGGTTTCGGCTCATTTGGATCCATATCTTGTTTTTCCTCCATTTTTACGAAAAAATTTATTATTTCTTGAGCTCTTGTTATTTACGTTGTATTTTCATTCGTTTTGTCAAATATTATCAAAGTTGAATCTCCGCACTATACGTATTATGTATTTTTTTTCTTGTTTAAATTTCAGGCAGTTGTTCCTTAGGACTTTCTTAAATAAAAGAGAATATTTCGTGTATAGTACTTTACTAATTTTAAATTTTCTATTTTTTTAAAAAACAAAAACAATCTTAATCTATCTATTACATAAATCCTTGTTAAACTTGATACTTGAAAATTTGACAATTATACTGACAAGTGACAATTTCATCAATATATCAAATAACAGTTTTGCTTTATTTTAAAAAAAATAATAAATTAGATAAAGAACCTTCAAACAAAAATAAGTATATAACAAATTGAAATCATAGAAGTTATGTTATTGCAAAATATAGGTACCTATATAACAAATTAAAATGATAGAAGTTATGAGAGAAGAAAAGAGGTTAGAAAATCAGGAGGCCTTCAATCGAATGTACTCTTTTGACAAAGGGCTATCATCTCTTAAGTGAATAAATCAAGCGAAATTGTGCCGCCAACTGATTCTCGACTGTATGGATAACTGCAGATTAGCCTAATTATGAATTGCAGTTTTACATTACAAAATTGCAGAGTTAGTGTAATATTTGGTCAAATTTGGTAATAAGTGTTGTTCGCACCAGGGGGAGGTTTTCCTGACCTGGCCACGAAATTGAGTAATAAAATAAATAAATAATAAATGCAGAAATATGTTTAGTGGACTGTAGGTTATATTGAGCATAATAGTGTACATAACATAATAAGAATGGCCTAGTTTAAAAGAAATTATCTGTTGGAGAGGTGAGGTGAAGTGTGGTGCTGTGGCTGTGGTGATAAGTTGAGAAGCTGGATTCCAGCATTGATAAATACCATTTATTTCCCTGGATACCACGGTGAACTGAAGGGTTGATATTTCCTGGATACCAGGTAAACCAGATAAATCCTGGATGCCTAGGATGTATCCGGAAAAAAACTTGTACAAAATACACTTGTAAAGAAAAATGGCCACTGCTCCCATTGAGGGCTTAACTCGCACTTGGTTCTCTTCACACTCTGATCTTCCCTCCAAAGTCGGGCAGTTGAATATTCAAATATTTGAAATTTGGAGCAGTTTTGCCTGCGAAGGAAGATCAAGGCTTCTAAATCAAGACCTATATGGGCCCCTTCAGATAATATCTGGGCCGGTCTGTTTGAAAAGAACCCGGGTATTCTGCAGAGCGGGTTTGGTATGTTGATATAGGTAGAGGTGTCAAGAAGCTGTTTTGAAGCAGTGTTCAAGCGATCTTGAACAAGTGTCATCTAATATTATGTGATGATAATGTTGTTATTTAATGCTATAAATTTACGAAACTGCTCTAAAAAGTGTAAAACCACTTTATATAGTCGAAGCACTTTTTAAAGTTTAACTGTATATAACTAGTGTTGTGTTGCATTAAGAACTCGCGAAGAAAATATTGTATTTTGGAAAATATTTTGCCTATATTTGTTGTCAATACAGCCCGGCTACTAGGAAATATTTTTCGACAAAAAAAAATTTCATACCTATCCTTAATATAACTGAAAAGAGTTAATGACCATGCATCATGTCATATAAGCATATAAGCTTTTATTTCAAAACCCTCGGGCATATTTGTTATGGAAATTTTGTATTAATACTTAAAATATTATTTGTCCTACTCTTCAAGATTTTTAAGGCATCATATTATTTTTAGTAGTCCACCATCTTGAAAATTTGGAATTTGGAATTTCCAAAAACTATACTGTTGTCACAAATGTTGAGATGCAACTGTACGTCGAATGTCGTTCAAATTGATCATTTTTTACACCAGCTAGATCGTTAAACAAACACACTAACTTTTAAAATAATAAATATCTGAAATAAAGAACTCACGCTCGTTCAATGACATCAACAAGCCCTCTATATAAATATATTATGTTGGATGCACACAATGCCCAAACATTTGTTCATACTAAAATAATGAGGCCAGTATTATTAGGACCAGTTTCCTGTTCTTATTTCAAAAAGTGCTTACAAAGAAGCAACAAAGAAATTATTTCATCCTGTTTAGAGCATTTTTGGAGTCATAATCTTTAAGCTCTTTACTTAATTTATAATTTTTTCTTTAAATCAAATTATAATTATCATTAACTACGGGAGACATACAGAGAAAAATAGACCCCAGCACCGGGACTTGAACCACGGGCCTCCTATATATCCGTTACAGGCGCTCTTGTAAAGTAAAATTTAATCATTCTGAAGTATGAATACTACCTAAAACTTAAATATTAATTTATAATTAAAATATAATTAATTTAGTTGCAAGACAATTGATAAATCTTTTATCCCTCTTACTGCTATGAAATAAAGACTATTCTTCCTTTAATTAGTTTATTTACGGCTGTCACAATCATAAATATTTCAACCTAAACAAAACTACAAATTGATCAAAACAACAAATCACCTATACCAATTCTATTTTTAACTGCAATTTATAAAGCGGACCTTGAAAAAACAAAAAAAAACTAGTTTGTTGTTTTGGACTAGATTTTAGTGACATGTGAAGGTGTGCAGTATGTCCTGTGCGCGTGCTGGTACGATTACACGGTAACTATGTGCTTACACGTGTAGGTGTAAGTAGATTATGTACCGCTTACAGTGGACAAGTGAAAGGCTCGGTTTACAGCGGTGTATTGCTACATAGTAAGCCTTTAGAACCCGAGTTTCTTGCTACTATTCCATATATTGTAATAACTCGAACAAAACACATTATATTCTTAACTCAATTCCAGATTTACCTTGGACTTTTTACTCTTACAGAGCCAATGTCTTCAAAAACTATTTAATCTAATGATTGCACCTCCAGCACCTATATAGTGGTACCCAAGTTGTGCTTTACCTTAGCCATCCACATAGTTAACATTGGAGGCACATAATACGTTTTTAAAACTAGTGGATTGCAACACTTTAGAGTAAATAAAAGTAATAAAATAATCCATGTATCTAATATATATACCAACTATATAAAATTAATCCAGTTTGTATTTGATTGACGGAATTAATCGGAAAACAAAACTATTGTTTATGATAAGATCCTCCGTGAAACAACTACAGTGTCCTGACGGTGATTTGTAGCCGGGGATAGTGCACTGGACAAGGAAAGGTTATGGCATCTGTTTCACTGATTCTGCAATTGTGATAATATTGACAAATCTATTGAGTTGAAGGGTGATTGCGTTAAGAAATGGATTTGATTTCTTAAAAATCAGAAATCCTTTTTATTATTGAATGAACTTATCTAACAGAGTTATTTATTCTAGGCTTAAAGATTTAATGAACAATACAAAAGTGTAGTAAAGTTTTTACTCTTTACCCACGCGTATTTTGAAATCGTTTATGATTCATTTTGTTTCCGCATTTTGAATAACCTTGTTATTATTATTACATTACTGCTAATATAACATTGTTATCTTACATTATATTTTTAAAGAATATTTTATTGAATGCCAAATTCAAGATTATAAACTCTTAACCTCATTACCATATTGGTGTTGATATTAAAAGAAATGGCATTGGTATTGAAAGAAAAAAATACCTCTGCTTTTCCCAGCAAGTTTACTTTTAAACATTTATCTCTAGTAGTTGGCATCAATTACTATTTAGGGGGGGGGGGATTTAGGAAACTCTGTGGCATCTAGATATTCTTGCATAGTAAAATAACATATTTATATTTTTCGGCGGTACCTTATAATTAAATAGATACATTAAATAAAACATACTTTGTAGTGAAGCAAGGAATTCCAGTTAGTATTTTTTTAAAAGTTTAATTAATTATTTTAAAAGAATTTAATGTGTTTTACATAAAAATACGTAGTACGTTCTGAGTACTGTTGTGATAGAAGGTCACGTGTTCAAGAAATAGCGTTTGTACATTACGTTGATATATTTCTTTCTTTACACTAATAATAACACTGGTTTATAACGTATCTATAAAGGTAATTGGCTATATAAATATTATGCCAGGTATTAAGTTTATTATCAAGTCATAGATGGAGTTAATGGTGCTCCTCGGATCTGACAAGTTACTTAATAACTCGATTGCATTCTGATCCAAGTCATTGTTTTTGCAAAGAGAAGCGTGCTTTAAGTTTTTCTTAACAGCTCGGAGTTCAAATCTAGCATCTATAAAAGCACTTATTGGGAGCCTATCTCAACAATACTACCAGCTGTTATAATGCTCGGAGATATAAAGCCGTGTTTAGTTGGCAAGCCTTATTCTGCCGGTGTGAGCCGGTGTTGCATCAGTCCAAGTAGTTTGTTAATAAGGCCTGTCTGTCGAAATAACTTGCAGTCTAAATACAGATCAGATTTAACTCTGACTAGGATTCAGATCACACATGTAACAGTAGATAAATTCAAATCCTAACAATAACAATAGAAATTTAAATTAAAGCTAAACTATATGAGGAAGAAGTAAGGCCATTAACAATGACAAGGGTAAGTCAATGTATAGTATTGCATCATAACAATGTACCAGGGTAGTCAAGTATAGCACCATAACCAATAATGTACTTGTACAAGTTTCAGCTATCTAAAATAAAATAAAAGATTCTACTAATTCGAAAGAATGAATCTTTCATTCATTAGTAGGGAAGTGTGTAAAATTTGGTCACAAAATATGGAGATAAAAAAAGCAATTTATAATAAAACGCTAAAAAGGGGCATTATTGAACTTTTAATATTATTTCTTATTCTGTTTTAAAAAAGAAAATTAACCATCTTTAAAAAGGCTCTTAACCGTGATAATGCATGCTCAAAAGTGGTGTAATAGACCATGTAGAAAAACTACTGAAATATTGGTTTTTAGTGGATACATCGATTGACTAAACAAAGACGTAAATAAACACGAGTACTTCAGTCAAGTCTTTGTACTACAGATCTTATTATCTGTTTCAGTTCATCTCTTCTTTCTTCGCTCATCTCCCGTATAGATGATGTTCATTTATTACATATTGATTCCAATTTTCTCCCTTTCGATACATCCATCTATTTTGCACGGGTGGGAATAGATTGGGAATAATAGCTATTTTCTTATCTCTTTAGAAAAGCCAAGATAAGAGAGAGAATTGTATTTTTTGTCTTGGAACACAGTGGGATAATGAAACCAGTATAGGCGCCCCACGTACCAAATCTATATTGGAGCACGTGCCGTTCTATTATTCTCAAAAAAGAGTTGCATTATTTCTCGCCGTTGTCCAGGTAACAGGCCATTCACAATTATTTCGGAGTTGTTAATAACATCTATGAATCTGCTTCTTTTCTGCAGTTAAACTGTAACCAGACTCCGTTGTAGAAGAAAGAATGGTTATAAAAGTACTTTGTTGTCGTGCAGAATCTAACTCCCGACTCAGGTCTTTTAGTCAAGTTGAAATAACAATAATTACCGATGGACCGAGGTAAAAAAGATGCGGACAAAGCGAGATTTGTAAGAATAGAAATATGATAAAAAAAACTAAATCATTTTTGAATCGAAAAATAAAATATGCAACTAATCCTAAAGAATGAATATATATGATTATTATTTATTTTTTTATTTTCATATGAATAGCCTGAATAGTAAGGGGATGGCTTCCTCACATCTATAACTTGTTTTATTGTACTTCATTTTCTATTATTGTTAATGTTTATTTTTATTATTTTGACATAGCCTTTCTATAGGTATATATAGTAAAAACCATTAGTTTTAGTTAACATCTTTCTAAATTATTAAAATAATTTTTGTAAAAAATAAAGTACGGTGAGAGGAAGATAACACTAAAACACTACAGGAAGAATAAGATTAAATAAACTGTGTGCTAAAAAAAAGATAGAGAAAAAGAAGGGGTAAAGGGGTGGGGAATTGGGAGGTTTGGTTACGCTTCATTACTTATTTATTTATTTTTTTTTTTTAAGTTTTTTGTAATGCAAATGATTATAATTGGAATTTATTTTTAAATTCCGAAATCTAAGTTGCTATAAGTTGATTATAATTATATTTTTTTAAGCTAACGGAGAACATGGTGGCTACGTCGTAATACTAAATATTGTTTTTATGAGATTTAGTAAATAGTAATGCATTTATTTAATAATAAATTTATATTAACTAACCATAATATTTCCTAAGACTCTACAATAGGCGGCTCGACATTAATAGGGAGGGAACATAGCAACATAGCGTCGAAACATTGAGTATTGAAGCTGCTAGAGGTCGACCAAGAAGTCATGGAAATGAGAGGAGTGCGCTAGTGTCGTCATGTACAGTCAGTTTTTGATATAATAGACCACGGTCAAAAAACACAGTGTTGTTCTTCTGTTATTAATAATTTTATTTTTGATAACTTCTATATTTTTTGCAACAGGCAACACTGCACCTGATAAGAAATCACTAATAATATACGATAATATCTTTATATTATTATTTATTGATTATTCATAATAATATTCTTTAAATCTAAATCGATATTCTTTTTCCTTAATCTATTTTTTTTCTTCCTCTTTATTTCTGAGTTTGATTTGGATTTAGAACAGTTGTGACTATAGTTCGTGCTGTATAAAAACAAACAAAACAGGAAACCTAACAGATTGGAAACTTTCCTGTTGTTATTCGTGAGATTTGACATAACTGGGCATGTCATACAAACTAGGATGGTTATTGTCTTAGCACCCGACTGTACTGACTTCGGCACTACTCGGAAGTTCCGATTTTAAACGAAGTTAAGCTTTCCGTTTCTCCCGTGTTCATGACTTCTTGGTCGACCTCTAGGTACCGACCGCCTCCTGGAGGATGACATGCGAACTGAGTATAGAGGGAAGATCCCCGTAGTTATATTTTTAAAAACACGCTTTCATAAAACATTTGTTTAACAGGCACAGTACTTCTAGCGATTACAGTAAGTGCATATGTTACTAAAATAAAATAAACTAGATAAAAGATCAGATCGCTATAAACAAATTACAAAAACTGTTGACGGTTCCCTACGCCCTACATTCTTATCTTTAGCGGCATATACTTATACTGTGAGCTCTCTTGGTACTGAGGTTATCAAAAAAACGTTTCTCTTATTTAGTGCATGTTTTATAAAGTTTTTTTTTTAAATTCATTATATTCTTCTTTTTAACCTTCGTCAATCTTTTAGTGTATTCTAACTTCATTTATAGCTGTCTGTGTTCGTCATAGTTAAATTTATAAAAATTCAAAAATGTATGTTAAACTAATAACTGGTTATTGTCATTAGACATGATGTCGTATCTCTGCCAAATTTAATTCCAATCCACAGTCAGTGTTTGTATAATATAACAATATGTTATATTATATTATAATATTATGTTAGAAGTTTAACATGAACATATATTATGTTAAACTACTAACGTTTTTGCCTTTAATAAATTATAATATACACTTGCATATAAAACTATAAAGAGTAAATTCCACTAGAGTGTTGTCAGATTTATTTAAGCAAAAGTTCGATTTAGAAATGATTAGTTTTGTGGTACCATTTCATAATTATGACTAGAGAGGTTAATAAAAACAGTAGTAACACAACAATATTGTCACCACAATTTTATTGCATTCTAAAATTGTGGTGAAAATATTGTTGTGTTACTTATTATTAACCTCTCTAGTCATAGTTCGATTTAGAGTTGATCATGATCAGTGAATAGGTGATTACCTATTTATTCTAGCTTGTCATAAGCTATACATTTTATTTTTGTTTTCTTTCTTCTTAATCATAATATATTCACGTGAAAAGGTACTGTATATCTATTTAAATTGTTTTTTATTGTTTAACCTTTAATAATAAAACCTCTTAACCTTAATGTAATTGTAACTTGTTCTGACCTTTAACTTATTGAGTCAATGACGCAAATCCACCGTAAAATATAATGCAATAGAATATTAAAATATACATAAGGTATAATAGTGAGGCCCCACACCCCTTACACCAATCCCAATAAACCCAAATAATCCACTCTCCTATATATTTTTACTTAAAATATTTCTTGATGTAATAAATCATTTTATTTAAGAAAAAAAAATGTATATAAAAAATGATATATATTAAAATGATATATTTTATATGCGAATATATATAAAAAAAAATGATATATATTGTAAATGTTTTTTTTTAGGGAAAAATATAATCTATGATAAATATAATTAATTGTGACATAGTAAAAAATAAATCTATATACATAATTACACAGGATACTCAATATTAATTAATTTTATGAGTATAGCTACCTTTGACTTTAATAATATTTATAAATTAGGTTGATTTAATAAAGATCAAATGCAACTTATTTAAAGTCAATAAACGTTAGAATAAAAAAATAAAAATCGGGAACGGGTACGGGGTACCTCGAAACTTTTCCTCACTTCAGAGGCCACTAAAAAATTTACATTATTTTTATTTATTTTATTTCATTTATTTAAATATTTGAATTTTGGCGGTATTTTGGCAGATGTAAAAAAACTTCGACGTTTAAAAAAAGTATCACTCTAATTAATAATTATGTTATTATAATTATGCTATTAACTTTTAAACTAATCGGGGTTTTCATATTGTTCCTTCGGTGAATCAATGACTAAAATTTTAAGTTATTTTCATGTACAACATAGGAGCAAAGAGGAACCTACTTACAAAAATTTAAATGTTGTAATACAATTGGTTCCACAGGTATCACATGTCAAATTCTGCATATCAATTTGATAATAAAAATCAAATTTTTCTAATAATCCAGGAGATAGTGTGAGGACAGATCTAAAATGTGGTTTATGGTTGACAATAGATACTCTTTTTAAGTCCCAGCCTCGTGGATAGAGGATGTGTTGATGATCAAATAAGTACAAAAAGAAATGTTTTGTATGTCATTCAAAACGTAGAGTATACGGAACATACAAGGTTATAAATAACAATCAAGTTTACTAGCTTTACTTTGAATTGTAATCTGCGAGGCTCCAAATCTTCACTGGTCGGCACTCTGTCCGGGTGGGGTGAAGTGGATGAGCTACTTGGTAGGTTATGGTGCTGAACAATGCCACTGGTCAGGTCACAATGTAGAAGCATGGCCTCCTAGAGCAACCCATGCTCGTTATTACTGATCATTTGCATATAGAACAACGCCACTCTTTTTGACATTAATAGATAATGAGCACTGGGCGAGGTGGATATATATATATATATATATATATATATATATATATATATATATATATATATATATATATATATATATTATTCATATAATATATAAACATGATGTGTGTGAGTGTGTGTGTAATGTAAAAAGGTGGCTTTGCAGGGGAGAGTGTTTAAAGTATAATAGATTATAGTGTTAATAGTGTCTGTGTGTATTTAAACAGTTAAATGAGTATGAGTGGGTGAAGGGAAGGCAATACTTGGCGCAGTGGATTGTGCAAGAGTAAGTTGTGGGTGCGTGGGACCACACCCTTGACTGCGCCACTGCTTGCACCTTGGCTACAGCTCAGAATTGCCCTAGATTTAACAAGTTTAAACTAACCGGACTGCACCAAACCTTTCCAATATTGTAATACCGACCCGTTTACATTCCACCTCTATTTGTCTTTATATCTCTATTCTCCAATTGCTTCAAAACAACTATTAAAGGCTTCATTTGAAAAAAACATGTGTCCCACATAACTTACAATAGAGTATATCATACTAGTATCCCCATTAGTTGCGGTTCGCACTCGCACTATAGGTATATTTAACTCGTAATTATGATATTTTATAGTGCATAGGAATGAAAATATGGCATCTGTTATTTAGAGTAATATCCTGAAAGATCTTCAAACCATCATTCTTTGTTTTATGTACCATATAGTATTAGTAAACTGGTAGTCATATATAAGGAAGCTTAAATTCCAAATTACAAGCATTTAGTGCAATTAGTTCAGCCGGTATCGATATGACTTATTTTGTTTAAAAATAGCCGCCATCTTGATACAATATGGCTGATTGTGAAAACATTTATTAACAAATAACTTGAAGCAAAGAGGAACCTACTAACAAATTTGAATGTTCTAATACAATTGGTTCTAGAGGTATCATCATGTAAAATTCTGCATATAAATGTGATGATAAAAATCAAATTCTTCTAATAATCTAGGAGATCTTATATCACAGATCATATATGTGGTTTATCGATGACAATAAATAATCTTAAATCAAGATGGTGGATTGTTAAAAGGTATAGCCTATGACTCTTCGGAATACATAATAGATAATATTAACATTTTAAAATGATTGAATTGTGGATGTTGGGTATTTACCTTTTTTATAGCTTTATCATACAAAAAAAAACTGTTCCCATTAATATATATAATAATAATATAGACCAACTTTGTCCCGAACACATTTTTCTATTTTACCATAAAGAACTATTATCTTAGAAACTACATTTTTTCTTGAAAAGTGTCATTCATTTATTTTTTGATGACACGGATTAGCGTGTTGCTCCATAAGCTTTGTAAACCGTATAATTGGCATTCGTAACTGAATAATCACCACTTCACTTAAGAAGCTGCCTATTTATATCATGATGCTATATATATATATACTTTTCTCTTTATGACCGTATGCACAAATTATGTATGTTTGAGAAAGAAAAATAGTTATTTTTAATTTTTCTTATAAAAGAGATGATTTTTTCGTATAGAACCAATAATACTGTAAATGAGTAACAATCGAGAACAAAATAGATCAGGTAATTGTTAAACCACACTAGTAAATATTTGAACTAATTCGACTGAATCAACTTAACAGAAAACCAGTGAGTGGTGGCTCAGGTAATAACGCTAACCTTGCTGCTTCAAATCAAATGTCAAGGTTATCTGTTTTCTCCCACGGGTAAATGTATTGCGTGTTTTGCTTTTTTCTTCAATTTAATAAAAAAAATTAACCCTTATCATATGTAATCATAACTATCTAGTTATTAAATTATATTGTAATCATGATACTGTCCTTATATTGTAATCACTTCTTTTTGCAATTGTTACAGTTTTTTTTAAGATTTTGGAAGAGGAAAGAAAAGGATAATATTGGCCGACCTTATTTGATGAAGGGTCAAATAATAAGTTTGCACATCTCTGCTGACGCCAAACCAAGTTTATTCCAGCCGGAGGAGGTTATTTTTCTGTCTAAAAAAGGTTTTAAAAAGTGTTTAAAAAAAACAAACAAAAATGCTGTTTTTGCTTTAAACAAATCTTTTGCCTATGGCTTGTAAAAGCATAAAATCAATGAAGTACATGATCGGTTTCAAGGAAGCTATGTACCACACCAATTGGCAGTCTATTTTACACGAATGAAAGTATCAATTTATTATTATATTAATAAATGTGCGCAGACGGTTAAAATTAAGCTAAGGCTAACTGCGAGCTTCTTTTGACAAACTATCCAAATTTCATAAACATCAGATGAGTACTTTTCAAGGTATAGGTGGAAGAGAAACAAATTAAACTTATGTGGTATGAACAATGGGCTAATTATGGCCCACAATCCAAATTTCATTAAAATTAGACGAGTCGTCTTTAAGATATGTTAGCTATAGAGACCGACCGATAGAAGGGGACCAAAAACGTCCCATTTTGCCTGAAATGACTATCTGCGTCGTAATTTCGTTTTAAATCGCAGCTATATTTTTTTTTTTTTAGAAAGGTCACATACCTTCCGTTACCTTCGGTAAGCTTGGATGCAATTTATTCCGCGAAAACATTTTAAAATGTAGTCCATTAAAATACGAATCTAATTTTCTTCGTTTTTCGAAAACTAAAAGCGAATAACCATTTGTTGAACACTTTTTATTACAAATCAATTACATGAAATACTATGGGATAAATGCAGTACCATTATCAACGAGAAAAAATTGTTTGATTTCTTGGACCAATAATTTTGAGTACTACTTTGGGCAACAGTGAATAATTAAATAATTAGCTGCAGTGGTTTGATTACAAGGAAATCATTTCTGATTTATCTAGAGGGCAGATGATTTCGAGCAGAAACAGCTACAGTAGAGGATTGAGCAGGAATGGTACAGTTTGTACCTTAGTCACTGGTACAATATGGTATGGTTCGAGTACCGGCCGAGGGGTTCATTTTAATTTGTCTTCCTCATTTCTTCTAATATTAATAATGAATCGAGTTATGCCGAAGAAAATCGAGTCTCTTCAATTCCGGGATCTGAAGAATAGAATATATTGATTAGAAAGGCATTCACGAATATATATATTTGATTAATTTTGTAGTCATGATTATTCTATGTATACTGTTAGTTGTATTTAAGGCCGGTAGGGAGCGCTGTGAGTGCGTGGGTGGTTTGTCCACTGACCTGGGATTAACAAGTCATTGCTTCACTCTGCACTAAAACAGACAGACAAAACCCACCCTTACAATAATACTCTTATCTAATAATCTCTCTCTCTCTCTCTCTCTCTCTCTCTATATATATATATATATATATATATATATATATATATATATATATATATATATATATATATATATATTTCTTCCACGCTGTAAAAATATAAACTGTAGCAATAGTTCTCTGAGCCGGGTAAGCTTACGAATGCGATTGGAATGAAAACAGTTACATTGATTCAGTTAGATAATCAATAATGTAGGTCCCTTTCGAAAAAATAAAGTCCACGCTGTGAACTTAATATAATACCATACTTTTACTTCAAACTGTCTTTTTGCACACAGATGTTTAAGAAATCAACATATTTCTAAAAGTAAGATTGGGGTACATGATTACCAAAACATAAAATAAGAAAGGAACCAAAATTAGTCCCCAGGCCACCATAAGAAGTGAGTCGCTGATTGATAAAGTTTTCTTACCTTATGGAATCGCATATTTATGCAGTGTCCACCGATGAATTGGGTATATGGTAACTGGGCGCTGGGCCATTTCTTTTTTGTTGACATGCCAAACGCCCTTCTGCGGAAACATTGAAAAGAGATAGATAAAGTTTTGATTTTCACAGGATCGTTTAATTAAATTATTTCAAAAACAGTGGTAAAGGTGGCCACCGATAAGAGTGGGCCGTTTTCTTTTCAACGTCCCCGCAGAGCGATATGTTTGGGGCGGTGGACACCCCAAACGGCCCACTCTTATCGGTGG
Source organism: Gerris lacustris (assembly GCA_951217055.1). Classification (NCBI taxonomy): domain Eukaryota; kingdom Metazoa; phylum Arthropoda; class Insecta; order Hemiptera; family Gerridae; genus Gerris; species Gerris lacustris. Next base: position 37,392,822 of record OX578282.1, on the reverse strand, counting down.
CCACGTGTACCACTGTTTTTTAAATAATTTAATAAAACGATCCTATGAAAATCAAAACTTAATCTATCTCTTTTCAATGTTCCCGCAGAAGGGCAAGTTTGGCATGTCAAAAAAAAAAGAAATGGCCCAGCGCCCAGTTGCCATATAATTCATCGGTGGACAAGGCATAAATAAGCGATTCCATAAGGTAAGAAAACTTTATCAATCAGCGACTCACTTCTTATGGTGGCCTGTGGACTAAATTCGACGGACCCTTCTTTCAAAAAAGCTTACAATGCGAACATTACGATTTTGTTTTTCCACATACCATAAAGGATATGAAGTCCAACGTGTCCAAATTGAAAACACCTTTAGGGGTGTAGAGCCTCGTGGAAACAAATATGAGCACAACAAGATTACATTTACCTGACAAACAAAAACTTAAAAAGAGGTAACCCCTGGAAATCCAGGAGAAAGCTCTGTTCTTGAAAGGTATCGTAAGTATGCATTTCTTCACCATAACCTGCAAAGCATATTGTTTGGTATTGACACTGCGGCGCATAGCTCTTATAAAGAAGATTTCATTAGTAATAGCGAAATTCCAACCTATATATTATTCTTAAGGGCGCAGATTTCATGGAAAACCAATAATTACTGTGACGGCCATCTCCATTTTAACTATTATAAAATGTATTTTTTCTTCTCTACACAAAAACTTCTGCTTGTATCAGGTTGACATTTTACATGGATTCTTCAATATTTCGTTAGATGATTCAAGTGAAGTTTTATTAAAACCGAAATGTTAGACCGTAGGATATTGGTTAAAAGGTCGTTTTCACTATTTTAAATGTTTAGGTCTTCAACACTTCATAGCGTGTCACTTCATGTCGCTGTTGGTTTTACTAAAAATTGTATTACTAAAAATGTATTTCTTATCGAAAAAATGAATTTTTCCCCGTTCTTAAATTCCAATTTAAAATGCTCGCACGAGACTTGCACACGAACGCTTATGCGGAAATTTTTATCCAAAACACTCGTCTTAGCCATTAGCAAAATGAACATGTGTACCACATTACACCAAAATCGGTCAAATTTTACTTAAGTTATCGTCGTACATTTCCGACACACACACAGACAGGATACATAGTTTGTTGAATGTAATAGACTCGCTTATGCTCACTTCACTTCAATTATATATTTAAAGAAATAAAAACACTTTTACACAGACCATTATTCAAATTATTTATCACTGCTTCCAAGCTTACCGAAGGTATAATAGAAGCTATTGATCGTTCCGAGGGACAGAAATCTGTTTCAGTCACCAGGGAACATTTTTGTACCATGTCGTCCGATTTTTATGAAATTTGTGTGTTATGTCATAATTAACCCATTGTTGGTCCCATATAAATTTTAATCTCCTGCAACCATTGGTTTCTTCTCTCATGTGCACAAACTTTTTTTATATTAACACCTATCTTTAAAAGTACTCATCTGATTTTTTAAAAAAATATGATGGTTTGTCGTTAGCAGCCCAGAGTTCGTCCCATATTAATTACCACAGCCTGCGCAGTTCCACACTTTTATTCAAGTAAACAATGGAAACAATTGGGGGAGGGGGGATAAATTAAATAATACAATAATGGGTCATAACAGCAAAACAAGAAGTTCACCTCTATAAGACTCGAGGAAGGTATGTGCCACAGTAATATGTAGACTATTTCTTTAATAATTATATAGAATTTAATAATACATAGAATTTACATATTTGTAAATTGATGGATCAGCTGCCAAAGATCAAATTCAATTTGTTATTATTTAAATTGAACTTTAAACACCAAGTAATGTGTGAATAAAAGAGAAATCAGAAGCATTTTACATCTTTATAATAAAATCAAATGTTTACCATGAACCTTGTACAGAGCTGAATATGTCACCTAGATCCGGGTTCAAACGCTCCTCCCACTCTTACTTATTCTACATGTGAACTTTCCAAGTAATATACTTATATTATAATAACATGTTCCTTTCTTTCTAAATTTTGTTCTTCTCTTTGGGTTTTACTAGCTCCAGCTGATATTCTATTGGCGTACCAGTGAAATTCAATCTAGGTTTGTAATTCAAATTTATTATATGTCCAAATATGGTATACATATTTCTATTTCACATATTCTATTTTTTTAAAAAACTAGTTGTAAACTTCTAACATTTACCAATTTTAAAAAATTATAAATTTTAATTAAATTAAACAATCCAAGCTTGTATATTAACCACAGACATAGATCCAAAATAAACAGGTCAAATGTGTGCTTGTCAGCACACAGCGAAGGTCCATAGGCAATACACTATTGTTTAAGTAGTACCTTTTGATGGTGCTTTTTAAAATGCTGAAATGGCCTACTTTGAGCTATCCTATGGGTCTGATATTCTCAAAACACTTAAATTAACTTCTGATAAAGTATTTTTTGCCAGTGAACCGGACTGTAAACAAATAAATAATACATCCAAATAAAAGCTTAATAATAAAAAGTATAAAAGTATTTTGTCAATAAAAACAATTATTTTATTTTATTTCCAAATTTCCAAAAAGTGTTATCTTTACTTTTGGTTAAAGAATGTTTAAGAATTTTTGCACTTTACATAAGCGAGATAGAAGGGGGACACTTTTCACACCAACTTCAAACTCACCTACGCTCACCCTATCAATCTTATATCCAAAAAATTATATATTTTTGTTATCAGCTCGACGTACCTACACGGTCTCCAAAAAAACAATTTTTTTTCAACCCTGAAGTTTTTTTACCCTTATTATTTTAAAAAATATTTTTTTTAAGTCGCTATATTTTTAAAATGTGTGGGTAGGTATACTATACATATATAAACAATATTTCAAAGTGATCGGACGAAAGGTGTCGCCGTGAGAGCAGGCGACAGACGGACGGACGGACAGACACACGCAGTAAAATATAAGGGTCCTTGGTTTTGCCTACGGACCCTAAAAACACTTTTTAAAATATCAAAGGATCATAAAAAGTTCAAGTATATAAATCAAATCCAACCATTTTTAATTGTTGAAAATATATTGGGTCATTGCTAAACTTAGTTGTTGTCTTATATGGATTTTATTAAGTCTTGAAAGTTTAATTTGAGTGTAGGAACTAAAAGGTTGTCTATCAGAGCAGTTTTAAGTCGAGACTTTATTGTTTTTATTTTATAATTCCGAGTAATATCGAAGCACAAAGTCGATTACACTGCTAAGTTCATATCCGGGAATAAATGAAACGATTCGACATGAGAGAAGTAGGAAAATACAGCAGAGTGATTATTTAAATTCAAGGACTTTTTAAGTACGGTGGACTTAGCTCGAGGAGAGAGGCCACGCCCTGGAGCTAAGTCCTCGCACGACTTTCCTTCCTCCTCCCTCTGTTTCTCAATCAAGTCCATAGGTTAAGGACGCTATCAAAACTTTAAACTTAAACTCACTAGGTTAAGTCGGGACTTGTCTCTCCAATATCCTTTCCACTATCAATTATTATAACACATTTACTGTCGCATTTATTATTATATCATGCAAATACATACTGGATATGTATATATAATATTATTTAATATTTAAAGTAAATTTTTATACTTTACATTTAATTGTTTCATCTAGACTTTTTATAGAGATGCAAAATAGATTATTAAATAATACCACATGTTGTATGTACTGTAAAGTGTAGTATTTCCAAAAATGTTTAAATCAATATTTTAAGTATTTATAATTCTTTGGTTTCATGTAAGTAGTATAGTAAATGTAAGTAAGTGTACAAGTAAGTATTTGTATATACAAATCTAGTATGTATTTGCATGATAAGAAAAACGCGCTAAGGTTAAGAAGAGTCTGCCCGGCTTGTTATTCTCTTTTGGCTATGGTCTTACACTACCTTAGGTTATTTCTTATTGTGTGTTAAGAATCGTTTGGTTATTGCATGTTGTGTTAATAGTGGACAGTGATAAGTTGTCCCGTCGGATTTTTGTTTACCCCATCTCTATTTTTTAAAGTTGGTGTTTATCGGATTTACCAGGTAAACTTTTACTTTAATATTGTGTTCGATCAATATTCTGAGATTATGGAAAAAAAAGTGCTTACTGTTTGCTTGTTATATTTTTCTTACATATGATTAAGATAGGGTTTAAGAACCTCCCTCCTTCCTCTGAGCTAAGTTGTGGAGCTAGGTTTTCCTATATTATTTAAAACAGGATTTCGGATCATAAAGTAGTTTTTAAGGCCCCAACATACAATATGTTTTACTCATCGCCAAATAAGCCAAAACTACTGATTGTCCACACTCTATGGAAAACCATAATATGGTCTTTTGAGGAAAAATTTAGTTGGTAGGTTTGTAGTGTACAATTTGTCTCTTAAGGAGTTGGGGATGGGAGGAGAGATGAAAACGTATGAAAAAGTCAGATAATATGTTCATACAAGCGAACGGTTACCGTACATACGGTTCACCGAGATGTCATTCTCAGAGCAGTTCTCACACACACTGCTCACCATACGGTCGCCGGAGAGGTCAACAAAGCTACCCAAACCTGTCCGGCGACCTTACGGAAAAAATATAACGTAGGCCTTTAGACTTAAGATCTGTAATGTGTTGTCATACATATTCTTACATAATGTGGATCAATCTAGGATAACTTCGAATGAAATTATATTTCAGAATAAATGCAGCTTTATTTTACTGAGGTAAATACTTCTGGTACTTCTTTAGATTGTTACTCCCCTGTGTTGTTTTAAAATAAAAATGACTTTGACTGAGTAACTAACGAAAAAGGGATGTTTAGTCCAATGTAATTTGGGACAAAGGAATATCCCACTTTCGTTTTGATAAGGGGAGTAACAGTCTAAAGAAGAATATTCCGTACGCCTTCTTTCGATTGTTACTCCCCTCTGTTTTTTTTTTTTTTTTTTTGTTAGGGGAGTAACAATCTAAAGAAGTGCCATAATTCTTACCCATTAATGGCATTACTTTAAGGAAGAAACATTGTTATCTCAATTAATATATTTTTTAAAAACATTCTTTTTAATAATAAAAGATTTTTTGATTAGTTTCAATTTTATTAATCCTAAATTATTTTAAAATACCTTATTAATTTTTAAGTGAAATAAAATAAAAGGAATACATTCACTTGTACGAGGATTGAATTAAATAAACTAAAAAGCAAAGGATTCCCAAGATTCCTGAAGGGAAAGTTTATAAAGCAATAAATATGTTTCATCTCTACATCTAAAATTAGTATTTTCACCATTATACTTGAAGGCTACACAATTTGTTTAATAGAGTAATTAGTATTTCGACGACATTACTAAAATCAAAATTAACCTTATAACGAAATAATATTGTTTTAGTTACAACATAAGAAGATAAATTAAATCAAACATTGATTAAAAAGTAACTCAATTTAGAGTTCATATTTTAAACATTTAAAATGAAATAAATATAATTTATTTAAAGTTCAGTTACAAAATATTTATTAAGTAAAATGGTATAAAATATGTATCATAAAAATAAGGCGCAAGGTCGTTTTGTTTTGTATATTTTGCAACATTATACTCTCTTTTTTTTGTATGTGATCCAAAAAAAAAAAGTTTTATTACCGTTAGATTGTTTCGTATTTCCAAATCCGAATTGTACGTTTTTGAGCAATATAAAAAACATTTTCTTTTTGTGTAAGTAAATTATAAAAGAAGATGTTTCTCGGATGTGGATATCCTTGATAATTATAAAGTAAAGAATAATGGAGTTAGTAGGAATATGATGTGTAACGGACTACTTAGTGGCTGAGCTGTATGTGGGTGCGGGAGATACAAAGGTCGCACAAACAGATAATGAATGATATCGAAATAAGGCTGAAACTTGTATGAAATGTCATGGTTAAACATTTCGCTTCTACTTAAATATATATCACGTACGCTTTTTCAAACTAACGCAAAATTTATTTCGTTACTTTAATGTTTTTTTTATTTTTAATGAATATTTTTTTTTTTAGAAAAATTAAAGATCGATCTCATTCATGGTTTTGATTTCTTAGATGTTACAGAAAAGACAATCTGGACAACAAGGTCATGCAAATAAACATAGTTTATATAGTTTATTTGAATGAAATTAAAAAATTAAATTTATTGAAAGTTTTCTTATGTGGACTTGAGAGGTTTTCTTATGTAAAGTTAGGTGTTGGTTGGAATGAAAGTCATTTTTAATTTCTTTTTTTATTTTATTTTACAAAGCTTTCGCCTAGGGAACCTGGGCTTCTTCAGTGTTTTGAATGGTAGAATACTGTAAATTTAGAGAAAATGGTCAAATGGAAAAAAGCATTTACGAAATTAGGAAATGAAAGTCTTACCAAGTTAGTCAAAATTTTGATTGTTTTTAGCTGTTTTTTTAAAAGAATTTTTATATTTTTTTATAACTGACATAGGTATGTCAGAGGGGTGTGTGTGTGTTTGATTAGGTAATCAAAATTTTGAATTATTTATTTTTATTTGTATTATATATAATATTTGTGTAAATGTTGCTTAATTTATTGGTGTCTTGTTTCAAGTTTATGTTGTTTGTATTTGATTTTATGTATAACATTTCCAGTGTAAGTCGTTTTTGGTGGTGTTTTTCAGTGTGTAAAATATTATATTTATCTGTGTCTAATTTGTATTTAGTGTTATGTGCGTGTTCTGATATAGCTGTGTTAGTGTTGTTGTTTTAGATGTCTATGATGTGTTGATGAAATCTATTTTTGAATTGTTGTGAAATTTCTCCTATGTATTTTGCAGGGCATTGTTAACAGTTTATTTGGTATACGACGTTACTAAAAAGATATTAAATTTATATTAAGCATTTAATATCGTGCTACTATTAGGAGCTGCTACTATGAGGAATGGTCTCATAGAAATTAAAAGTGAGGTTGTTCAGACACACTTTCGATTCCTTGTGGGGTCACACTTACTTTTATCCAATACTAATAGTGGACACTCAGTTAAAATAAATATAAGAACATCTATAGAGTACTTTGACAAATCAAAATTATTACAAATACCTTTAAAATTAAATTTAATAAAAAATATTCTGCCAATTTGTGTGGCACATAGCTTTCTCACGTCCAATTACGTAAACATTAATGCGATTTTATGCTTTTACAGCCCATTATTAGAATTTTTTATAACTATCAAAACAGTTTATATTTTTTAAATTAATGCAATTAATCTGGTGCTATCTGCGGAGTTCTTTCGACAATTCATCCAAATTCCATAAAAATCAGATGAGTATATACTTATGAAGATATAAAGTGTATGTAAATAAATGTATGTTTGTGATCATGAAGAAGAGAAACAAATAGGCGCAGAAGGTTGAAACTTATATGGTGCCAACAATAGGCGAAAATTTATGACCTACCATCCAAATTTCATTAAAAACGGACGATTAGTGTTTAAGATATGGTGGCTCGCAAAAATTGACTGACAGACTGACAGACCGACAGACAGACATGGAACCAAAAATTTTCTCAGATGTTTAAAACGAATTTATGTCTTTGAAATCTTATTTTGTATTCGGAGACATAAAAAAATGTTGGTTCTTCATAACGACCACATAGCTTACGGTAAATATAAGCTTTGAAGCAATATAATAATAAAATAATAACTATCTAGTTACAATTTACTAAATTTATATCTAGAATATAAACAAACTGTTTATGAACAGCGATAAATTCGAAATTACTTATTTACTTGATTATATATTATTATATACTCGTATTTACATATTACTATGTATATGAGAAAGTTTAAAAGAATAAGATTATAACTGGTAGATATAATTATTAATACGGTACAAAGTCCATCGACTACATTATAAATATAATTTTAGAAAATTGAAAGAATAATAATATTTTTTAAATTATTTGCAAGGATATTATTTTTTATGTTGATAATTCGGATTTACCTTAAAATATATTAAGACATTAAGATACAAAATCTACTTTAATAATATACGACTGGGCTCCTTATTAGTACATAGTTACAATATAAAATAATATTCATACATTTAGAATGTAAGAAAACTGTTTATGAACAGCAATAAATTGAATATGACTTATTTACCCATAAAACATTTATATAATAAATACTAATGACACATTATATCGTATAATATGTCTAGGATATATAATGTGTGTAGTTGACATTTACATGTCATTGATATGTGTTTAAATATGTAATGACTTGCATTTGTTTTTAACCAATAACTACTTATGTTAATTAGATACTTGCAGGCCACATTGGGTCAAGGTCAAATCTTGTAACTATCTCTACTATTAAATTACTGATTTGAAAATACAATTCAAAATTTATTATGAGAAACGTTGGTTACGGATTCAAGTAGAGAAAATTTAGAATTTTTTTTTTTCGGTTTGAATTCATAACATAAAGTAAGAAAAATATATGTGTAGCATTATCATCTGATTAACTGAGAATCCAAAATGGCAGATAATCTATGTCACGGGGAATTTATTTTCAATTTAGAGTGGGATATCACATAATAACTAGTAATGAGTATATTACAAATATATATATAAACATTTTTATAACATTTATTTTTTTATTGTATAATATATAAGCCAAAATAAACCAAAAAAAAAATCCTCCCCTTACTAACCTACAACCACTATTCCTAAAATTTTGAAATAATTTCATGCTGATACTTTTATGCTAGACCGATGAAAATTTTCGGAAAAAATTTAATTTACCATTTTGATATTAACGATGGAAATCATTGTGACCCCCTGGGGGATCGATCCCTAACGACCCCTTCCTCTTGTAACACGTGGAAATTGTTTAATTTTCTGCTGTTACTAGAAATATGCAATATGTACCGTCTGCTGGACTATAGAAAAAATCAGAATCCAATTTAATATGATCAACTAATTGATTTTTTGAAATTTTGAGTGACGTATCAAATTAAAAGTATAAAATAGTAGATTACAAGCATATGTGAATTGTTAAATTTTCCACGCCATTTTGTCAAAAAGCGTCTATACAATTTATTGCCCTGATAAATCTGTGAGCTAAGTAAGTCAGTTTTAATTAAGACTAGGACTTGATTTAGTAAGTTGAAAATTAGCCCTGAACTTCAAATCTGATAAGGTTGACTACATTCTTATATAAATTTAAATTATACAAAATTTTGTGTGAGATCTTATTATGATACAGTTAATTGATTGTTATATAATTTAGACCGATGAATTAGGGAATCATTTAAATATGACATTTAAAAACTAAATCCTTGTCAAGTATATATTAAACTTCCTTTAGGACTTAGGACATGAAGGTCAATTATTAACTTCCTCTTTGTCTTCTAGCCCGGCCTAAAACTTTTTTTTTGCTTGGCGAAATGTAACGGGTTCTTTTATTGCCATAAATATAAAATCGAATAAATATAATGCTGAGAAATATCATTTGGTTGATTTTTAAATCTATGTAAATGTGAAATTAATAAATACAAACACAATCAACTGGCTTAAACTTCTTATAATAGGGTAACCTTTTCTACAAACTGTTTACTCTTATGTATTCTTTCAAACCTATCCGTTATAGAATATACCCAACAGTGAATTTTCAATAATAACTCTGCGGATATGAAAGGAATATCTTGAAATGTGTCTTGGCGTAAATTTACCTGGAGAGACAGTTTAAGTGACCTCGATAAACGCTCCCATGTCTATCATTAGTGGATATTGACTGTGAATTTGAAAATCATTTTCAGACAAAATTAAAAATAAAATTGAAAAAAAGCACAATAAAATGCATGAGTTCAATTTTAAAAGGAGGAAAGGATTTTCCAATAAGTTTAATTAGTTAGAGACTTTCATTTATATTTAATTGACTTTCAATCTGGGGCTAAACATTTTCAAGATTAACATGCAAGGGTGTAGACAGATGATGGTAAATGATAAATCCAGTTGAGAGAAGAATAGTGGGAGAAAAGGGAATTGGTGGAATAGGAAAGAATAAGAATGGGAGAAATAAGAGAGAAGAAGAATAGGAGAAATAAGAAGACATAAGAAGAATGGGAGAAGTAGGAGAGAAGATGATTAGGAGAAAAAGAAGGAAAAAAAGAATAGGACAAATCGAAGAGAAGAACAATAACAGACATAGTAAATATGAAGGATAGGTTTAAGAGAATAAGAGAATATTTTCCAAAAATAAATTTGCCTTTTGCAAAAGTAAACTGTTGTAAATCTTGGCTGATTGCACGTCAAGTCCAAAAGTTTTTTGTGGTTTATATAGATAACTCCTAGTTTATTTAGATCAACAGTCAGTTATGCATAAGTTCGGGAAACCCAGCTGCTAGATGTTAAAGCCAGAGGTCTACGACCTTTTTGGTTTAAGAGGCAGATTTGGATAGGATGTTGGTCTAAGGGTGGGCCGATAAAGTAAGCAAATCAGTTATGAAATGAATTATTTTGATGTATCATGTAAATATGTGGTGTGTGAATAAAGTAATGTACACCGTAATGTACACATGTAAAGTATGAGCATCGCGTTCGCGATAATGTAATGACCGCACGTCGAAAAGATTTATACGTGTGACAGGGAGTTAGGAAAGTACAGGAGGTTGCCATCAACTCTCAGCCCTCTCGGCCTGCCTAGTATGAAGGCATATTAACAATTCGTAGAAGGCGGGCCGGCGCCTTTGAATTCAGTATTTTGTAATCAAGCCGCGGCAGTGCAGAGTGCCGGTGGTGAGATAAAAATAAAAATGTTGACTTCATCCTGTGGCTCGAGATATATAAAGGACCGCATTTGTCAGAATTAAGTTTACTGTTTCATGTATATAATAGGAGTCGGATCAAAACTGTGACTCAATACACCTATAACATAACTTTATTACATGAATATCTCTAAATAAAATAATTAGAAATAATGCATGATGTATGTTTTGAAAATAAATATTGTTGCATTAATTATTTGTCCCAACAGGTGATAGAAGATTCTTAAACTATTTAATATTATATGACTTCTCAACCTGCAACTGTTATCTCTCTCACATAAACGCTTACATATTTTCTCAATTAAATTTGTAAATTTGTAACAAGTAATAAAAGGACATGACTTTATGAATACATTACATAATGCCTTGTTTACCTGTTAAATATAACATCCGCCTTATTATTCCTTCTTTTTTCCTCTCTAAATTATCAATATAAACAAAAGATTCCTAAAGCATTTTTGTATTTTGTATTTTACAAATTTTTTGCAACTTTTCCATCACTTCATCTTGCCAAGGTAGTTGAATCTAAAATCTTTGTCCGTACTTCACAAGTGTGCAGGTTGCAAAATAGCCGTGCGAATTTCCGTCGGCTTAATTCTCACGCGAAAAACAAACGTCTCGTCCAAAGCAGTTACGCAAAAATTCCACTCTCAATTAAATAAAAAACGCAGAATTTCCATGATTCAAAAACAGATGCATATAAAGAAATTAATTAATTTTTTTTTTTAGCTAAATGAGTTAATTTAACGTTTGGTAGAAAAGTCGCACGCAAGAATAACGCGTGTTCTAACAGTGCGTTTATTCATGTATAACACTGTGATTAGAGCACTTCGTCATTGATGAGAGGTATTGTTACAATAATTAAATCATTATTAATCTTGACAAATATTTCTTAATCTTTTTTAATGGATTTATGATCTTCAGATTCTCATCATTTTAAAATCCTTGGTATAAGCATTAACACGAAGTGTGAAGCTTTAGATTTGAAAATATAGCCGATTTTCTGGTGATTCTGTTGGTTAGCAATGAATTTTCGAGGTTAAATTACCAATACGCAAGGACAGATTACCCATTACCATTACCCCATTACCATTACCCCATTACCATTACCCCATTACCATTACCCCATTACCATTTCCACATTACATGAAAACTCTCTCCCTAGTTACAAGGAGAATTTTCTCGATTTCTATCTAGCTCAGGTGAGACAGATGCATATAGCTCCAATCAATCCTAGAACTACCTTCATTGCCAAAGGATTAATATTAGTGAGATAGCGCATAAAGAACTCACGTAGAAAAAAAAACAAATCAAAGATATTGGAAATATATATTATTATACGGCTACCAGGAAATATTTTTCGGAAAAAAGTTACATATTCTAAATTTTCCTAAAAAGAGCTTTAAAATTTTATGTGATATAAGCTTAAACTTTTTTTAATATCCTCATGTTGGACGTATTTGTGTTTCAAAGTGCGGGATAAAATGAGAATTTTGTAATTGTGCATAGTTATATATTCTTTTCCTACACTTCGAGACCATCAAAACAATGTATAACATGGCATACTGACTGAAATCTATTTGTTAAGTCGTCCTTTATATTCACCGCCATATTGAAAATATTCAGTTTGAAATTTCCAAAAAAAATATACATTGTCACAAATGCTGAGATACGCCTATGAGCCGAATATTGTTCAAATCGGTCAATTGTTATGCCAGTTATCATTAGAGCAAACATAAACTTTATAAATCATAAGTGTTAGAAATCAAGAACTCACTATACCCTCTTGTTCTAAATACAAGTGATGCGACGAATAAAGAACTTGTATAGAAATGTGTCTTATATCGGCCATAGTTGTTTTCAATATGGCTACCAGAAAACATTTCTCAGGGAAAAAGTTACATACTCCTATAACCTATCTGTAAGAGCTTTAAAATTATATATAACATGCTATTTTTAAGTAAACTTTTCTTTCAACACTCTCATTTTGGCTATATTTGTTTTTACAATGCCAGAAAAAAATGAAAATGTTGTAATAATAGTTACTTAATCTTATCCTACTCTTCAAGGTCTTTATTACGATGTAAAACATGTCATTCTGACTTCAACTTGCATTTAGTCGCCATTTTGAAAATATTGTGTTATATTTTAATAATTAGCACATTATTTTTCTACTCTTCATACCTAAATAAATACCTTAAAGACGATGTAGAGCGTGGCATGCTTTACTCAAATACAAACATTTAAAATTCCAAGTCTCTGAAATTAAGAACACACTAAGCTCTTTCAATAAACATTTAACCATGTGTGATTTCTTTAGCTGAATCTAATCAATTGCTGATTTTACTTCCGAGCTTACTAAAGATAACAGACACATTGTAATCTTTTGGAAGATCGATTTTTGTATGTCTCCGAATTAAAAAATAAATCCTCGTATTAACATAGTTGACAAATTTGATGAAGATTCTAACTATGATTTCTCATATAATTTATTTAAAACTGCTACGTATAAAACTTCTTTATATATACATGTAATTATTAAAGTAAGCGGTTGCTCTTTTGTCGTACAAAAACTACTGAGCTGATAATGAAAATATGGGAAACTTGATTCTTGTGCGTTGCAGTGTGTACTAATATAGTTTATTGCTGTTAGTATCTAATCACATTAACTTCTCTATTGCAGCTATGAACAGATCTGGTCCCCTGAAATTCGTCTTGTTACTACTGTATACATTTATTTAATATATTTTTGACTGATCCTGCTGCTTGAACTGACCATCTGAATTATATTATTGTTGTAAATGAGATCTTAATTCAGTCCGAGTTGTACCTCATTTGGAAACGAAGTTTAAAAAAAAAAAAAAGCAATCGGGTCTTAACCAACAGTTTTAATGATGCAACACTGACAGATTAATCAGCACGAAGTGAAGGCTTACCAATTAAACCCTGTTTTAATAGAGCCTTCAATGCCTAATAATAATAATAATAAATATATCAAAAACAGCTGTTTCCTCAATGGATTATCTTAGTTTATTACCTAGGTTACACTGACTGACATACATTTCATTCATAAAAATCAGGTTGTAATATTTAATACTATTAAGACGATTCTGTTTCCTTACATTACCCTCTAACAAATAATTAATAATACAAGAAGAAAATTCTCACACTTAATGTTTCCTTGCGTAACTCATATTTCTTGAATAAATTAATTCATGAAAAAAAAATGCTTATTACACTTTAAGAAGCTCTTACATTGAGTGAATTGAAAATGGGATGAAGTGCGTTTGTTTTTATTAATGGTTCGCACAGATAATTTATTCGGAATTCGTTTTTGATTATACTACTATAATAATTAGGATTTATTTTTATGCAATCGTAACGTTTTTTATGTGTTATTGAGAATTATAACAATGAGGATATCAAGAAGACAAACGAATTTTTTTTTGAGGCTTGAGACTATTGAGGGATTATTTTGTTTTATTTAACACGTTCCCGATTTTTTTTAAATACATATTATCAAAAAACTGTTAATTTGTAGTTTTTTCGTTTTTATTTTCTTAAGCTTCACTTTTTTGGGATCGAGTAGTAATTAAATATGATGTAAGATATGTGAAAATAATATTTTCCTATTTCCAAAGAAAGAGGAACTGGGCATAAAAAAAAGAAAAGTATAAAATAAAGAATGAACAATGCACAAGATACTTTTTAATATTGGTAAAAAAAATGGGATTAAAAAGTTATGATAAGTATTAATGATATTTTTTTAAGGTTTTATGTTTTTGACCTCGAAATCGTACAAAAATAATACACAGGTTATGCAAGAGAACGTAATCACTTTCTTTACAATGTTAAGATATTAGATGTGTTGTAATATACATCTCCACAAAAAAAACTACTGTTCACTATATATATTTTTTGGAAAGAAATTCCTTATGGCACGTCTGGAGCCCGGGAGTGAATCCGAAAAAAACTACCGTCACAAAACCAAGCGTCACGAAGTCTACCGATGACGATAACGTGAGTAAAAGACGAGTTATTTGAAATTTGGTACACATGTTCATTTTACCAATGCCAAGGCTGAGTTCGTTGGATAACGTTATCCACCCAAGCGTTAAGCGCAACGCTCGCTTAAACGTAAACTTAAAATCTAATATTGGAATTTTAGGAAAGGAAGAAATTCTAACATCATCTATTTAATGAGATTTTAATTTTTGACAGCATTACCAAAAGCCATAAAAAATAGTATTAATAATGATATTATTTTAAAGTTGTAAAGAAATATGTATAAGGTCACAGAGTAATAAAATGGAAACTTAACGATCGATTTGAACTTTATAAAATAAGTTTACACCCACAATCAACTTGACTAACAAAATCTCATTATCTGCTTCTAAGTCTGATTGTCTCTGGGATTTCAGCAAGTTAAAACTTAATCAAGGAAATGTGTGTGGAGTCAGTGCTATGTATAACTGCTTGATTTGTAACTGAAGCATTGTGTTATAATATGATCGTCACGATCTTAGATCATAACGAGGTACAGTTCCACTAAGTATAGTTTAGACTGAAATTTATTTACACCTATATCTTGAAAAGTACTCTACTGAATAGTGTGTAGAAAGTATCCCGCAGATAGCCCCGGATTACTTTAATTCATGTATAAGAACAAAACAATTTTGACATGATTATAATTGCGGGGGAAACAATTAAATAAATTAGACAATAATGGCTTGTAAAAGCATAAAATCATAAGATATTTTTGTATTTTGATTTTGTTTAGTATTGGTGTATTTTGCCGTGACTTCAACACAAAGTCCCCAAAATTATAAGGGTGAGACATTTAAGTTTCATGTTGTTGAAGAGTAGGGGTTTCAGGTTTCAGAGAAGCCCAGATAGAAATCTTCAATCTTCATAGTAGACCACAACATGTCGCACAACGTCTTGCCTAATGAGCCACAAATTCACTTCTGCCCCAAAGAGTGCCAAGCTTAACATGTTAAATAAGCAGGCCACATCTCCTGCCCACTCGTATACTTGGTGACACGATTGTGGATTCTAAAGAACTTCTCCAATTTGCAGAAATCTGTAAGTGTAAAAAAATTAAGAGAGAGGGGAAAAAAATTATTTACTCTTACAAAGAAGAATAGTCCACAGGCCACCATAAGAAGTGAGTCGCTGATTGATAAAGTTTTCTTACCTTATGGAATCGCTTATTTATGCCGTGTCCACCGATGAATCGGGTATATGGCAACTGGGGGCTGGGCCATTTCTTTTTTGTTGACATGCCAAACTTGCCCTTCTGAGGGAACATTGAAAAGAGATAGATAAAGTTTTGATTTTCACTGGATCGTTTAATTAAATTATTTCAAAAACAGTGGTACACGTGGCCACCGATACGAGTGGGCCGTTTGGGGTGGCCACCACCCCAAACATATCGCTCTGCGAGGACATTGAAAAGAAAACGGCCCACTCGTATCGGTGGCCACCTTTACCACTGTTTTTGAAATAATTTAATTAAACGATCCTGTGAAAATCAAAACTTTATCTATCTCTTTTCAATGTTTCCGCAGAAGGGCAAGTTTGGCATGTCAACAAAAAAGAAATGGCCCAGCGCCCAGTTGCCATATACCCAATTCATCGGTGGACAAGGCATAAATAAGCGATTCCATAAGGTAAGAAAACTTTATCAATCAGCGACTCACTTCTTATGGTGGCCTGTGGACTAGAACTGACATCAGATTAATAGTCAAAACAATACCCAACCGGAAAAATTGGTATACACTACAATTCGGTACAAAAGTACATGTACCATATTTGTAAAAAATAAACAAATGACACAGTCCTGAAGTACAAATTGAAGCCTTTCAAATTATATTTGTGCAATAACAAACTTTTAACTTGCGCGCTGCCATGCACTCAGATAAAAAAGAAGTATTACGATGAAAAAGTCTTATTATATAGTCAAAACAAATTATTTCTCGAAAACTGTAACGATAGTTTGATTTTAAAAAATCTAAAATGTGCTCCATTTTTACGAATCTAGTCATATAAATAGTTTACCCGAGAATAATCTAGTACCTGAGAAAATAGCTATATAAAAATGGATGGTGAGATGCCAGGTTCGATTCCAGGGAAGTAGTTATTTTTTTGGTAAATTTTGATGTTCAATAATAATAAATGTAAGCACGAAAACTCGTATCAGCACAGCAAATAAATGGAAAACTAGACCAAGTAATTATGAACTCTTATTATGTGGAAGTTTAGCACGACAAGTATCGGAAGGATTTTATATTGTATGTAAATACCTTTAGTAGTACTTACTTCAACATTTGTTCATAATAGACACAGCTATAGTCTTGTAATTTCAAATGTACCTTGTGAAGAGGCTTTTGTTGATATACATATTATACAAAAACTAACTTACTATGTTTGATCAATGTGTTTCATATTCGTCAGTAAGCCACCGTCAAACTGAGTTCAATGTTTAAAAACTTAGAGCTTTACTACTATGTTCGTTTGTAAAAATTTTAGCGTATTTAAAAAATCATATTATTTAGCGGGCATTGACATTACAATAATAGTATTACTTCAAGAAAAAAAATTACATCTACACTTATAAAGAAAAAAAGGTAAAATATCAAAAAATTAACCTTTAATAATGTACAATTATATTTCACTTTTGAAAAAAATCTAAAAATCCCTAGAAATTGACGAAGCATGGCGTTATTCAATAACTTATTAAATAATTCTCAAGCAGGCCGACAGATAGCGTGAAAAATCACGCTTGAACAAAAGAAAAACAATTCACAGGTTGGCCAAAATAAAATAGGTTGGCCTAAGTTTATTAAGTTGAAAGCACGAAGTTGACTGACATTTTCACAGAGTGTAAACCTTATTACTTAGTTCTTTGAAAAGTTCATGACTTCGATGACCTAAAAACTTAATATTACTTTGTGTTAATTCATCAACAATATCATGTTAAGTCAATATTTTGGATGAGTCATATTTTTTTAAATGGAAATAAATAAATAAATAGATTACATTTGGATGAAGATATTTCTGTTTAAGATAATAAATTTCAGAAGAAGAATAGAGAGCCTAAAAGTAAAAATACATTGTGGCAATTCAACCCATTCCTGGGATTACATTACCCCTTACAATTCATATTCTGAAATAATAAAATTTATTATATTTATAAAAATAAAAATAAAATAACATCAAATTTTTCACACTGAATTTTAATAATATATACAAAAATTTGATGCGGAAAGCTTGGTTATTACGGTGTATGAGCTAAAGGAAACATTTACACAGGTCATTGCCTGCATATATACATTCATACATCTTTTGCATATGCCATCTTCTTGTAATAAATTCACTATTCAAGTATGTTGCAGTTGCCCTGATGATAACAATATAATAAAGTTGTCGAAATGTTGGCTGTATAAAATAATAGTCCGTTCTTAACACCTGGCCGTTCCCCGAGTTGGGTAGGAGTTTTTCTTTCATATATGTATCTTCGGTTCAGTTGGGTCGTCTAACACGTAAATATAAATTATATACGAAAATATAATATAAAAATAATATAATGTAGATAATGGTGACGACAAGGATGATCCTGATGATCAACCACCGACACAAGCTATGGCAGCTATGACACAAGGTATTTTCATTACTACCTTACGTGTATACTCGAAAATGCAACTATTCATCCTTAAATATTATTCTTAAAGGCACACGATCAAACATTTTGCTCAAACATGTTATTGAGAAAGATGAGCAGCTCGGACAATCTAATGCCAGTGCCTAGTGACTTCGGCAACATTGAATCGTTTTGAGTTGTTCATGGCTTAGCCGCTACGTCTTATATAAACAAAATTTTAAAGTGCTCTAGCGCCTATACCGTTCGTCTTAGGAAAAAACATAAAAGGCATAAATCATAGGCAATTTATTTCTTTGTCACGAGACACTTTTTTCTAAAAGTTTGTACTTATTCAGTTCTAAGTGAAAAAATAAATATAAAAAAAGTTATTTAGCCGATTTTGAAATTGTTGTCAAATGTCAACGCTATATAGCAGCTAAACCGTTCTTTTAACATATTATAAAGTCCAGTCATTTACCATGACTTAATGAGCGACTTTTCAAAGAAATCTACGTATTATTGACTTATGATAATAATGGAAAATTTTGGTTTACAATTTAGATGGGTGAAAAAAAAAAAATTGGTAACAGGGGTACGGGGTATAAAAGTCAAAATAGTATTCACCCTTCAAGATGCATGTAATTGGAAAGCTCTTTAAGAGTACAGTTATTGTTGTTATGTACACTTTTGTCATATTTTAATATAAGATGGGAATAAATGAAAAAAAACACGTTTTTATGCTATGTTTAACCCTATAATTGTCAAAATTTGACCCCTAAATTAACTCCAAAAAGGTTGGCCAACGAACTCATCCTTTATTTTTAAATGATTGACATTTTAATTTTAATTTGTTTGGATTTTTTAAGTTGAGATATCGTCTGCAGTGACACATATATACATACATACATAAAAAAAAGTGTTAAATTTCAAGAATCGATTAAGAATGGTCTAAAACGGATTTCCATGGAGAAAATTTGACAAAAATTGAAGCCAATGCAATAGCATAATTTTCTTTGAAAATTCGCTAGAACTGCTTCTGCCTCATAAATCGTAGGCTATTTAATGTAGTTTACTTTTGTATAAAACTTGAATAAAAAAGTTTTCAAACTGTAAGCGAAAAACTGAAAAAATATTTATTTTTTTCGCATTTTTCTAAGAACGTAAGACATTTACGAGGTGGCAAATTTGAAATTCGGATTCAGCACCCCAAAAAACAATTATCAAAAAATAAAATGACTAATGCATTTTCTTCCCCCACCAAACTACCATTTGACTGGACTAAGTCGGTAGCGCATGTTCTCAATGTCAATATAAACAATGTTGATTCTATTAGGGTGGACAAAGGTCAAACCTAGTAACTGAGATTAACAGTGATTCAGTCACATTTCATATTATTCAAGGATACAAAATGAGAAGAAAATTATAACAAACAATATAATTTGTAGAGAATTGAAAATGGGGATTAAAGTTCAATGGCGTAACGAATGTGCAGATGGTGAAAATCTACTGGGTTACTGAGTGTCAAGGTAAATCCATAGTAAAAGCTCTGAGATATTTAGGTGTACCGCTGCTTGACCGTAATAATACACTCAATATACCTGATACATAGCACAAACATGCTTGTTTTCTATCTCCAGATAAGATGCATTATTGACGACAAAACGCCTTAAGCTTTACGGATACTATAACAGTGCTTTTAATATAACATATTATGTCCAAAAACCAGAGTTCGTTGTCGGACTACAATAGTAAATGTATTAATACAGGCTGAATTTATTAACTGAGTCGGTACAACCGTTACCCCAGAGATAATAACCAAATAACCGTATTATTATTATTAAATTATCCACGTACCACACATTCACATAAAAAAAGAAATAGCTCACTGTAGTAAAAGAATATAATGATTATATTTGTACATTAAAATAAATAGGGACTACACAACTCAAAAATATTTGAGTTATGAAATGGTAAATGTGAACGCGGTGACCTGGCCAAATAACTCCCTGTGTGGGTCACCTCTTCTTTAGTTATGTTATTAAATATGTACATGGAAATAATAAACTAACAGGTCACAGGTTCACTGCTTGTTACCTGTGTTCTACTTGTTTCTTGTCCTCGTTAATATTATTTTAGAATGCAAGATACTTGTTCTATCATGTCGGCTAAGTTCAAAACAATTTCACATGATTACTCATGTTTTACTTATGATGACTTTATTATTTGACATGATTTAAAATAAATCTATTCGCAGCTTAATCTAGATTCGATATAAGATATAATGGTGCACAACGTTTTGAATTGGAACTCGATGATAACCTAAGTCTAAACACCACATATCGGGCGCCATATCGGGTGCTGGTTTGACAATGACAGAGGTAAGACATGTTTCACACTGATAATCCCATTAAATCGATAGGTATAATATGTAAATTGACTCATGCCGACTTACATTCAAGACCTCTTCTACCTAATTGGTGTAGAGGATTGACCTTGAGATCTCCACTTAGACCCATCTTCTGCCAGTCACCGAGCCCGGTTCCTTGTCAAATTTCCCTATTTAAGTGATAACTTGATGTTGTCCTGCCAGGTCATCCTTCGTCTACCGCGGGGTCTTTTATTTTTGTTGTTCATTCTAGCTATGTGCCCATACCATCGTTGTTGGTTGGAACTGATAAATTCTTTCACCAACTTAATTTGGAGCTTGTCTCGAAAGGTTTGGTTTCAGATATAAAATCTCTTCGATAGGATATTGAGCGTGAGCGGAGGTCATCATTAAAAGTAAAAAGAAAAGTCTCACGGCTTAAATATTTATCTAAAAAATCAAAGCAGCTTTCGGCCTCTATAATACCATCTTCAGTGCCTAAACAAACAGTAGCCGAACTATAATTAAAATTAAAAAAAAAGAAACCGAGAAGGGTCGTCCCCAAGATTTTTTTTAAAATACCTTGATTTATAAGTCTGTAGACTAGCTGCTTCTTTTTGCACTTCTTTCTAACACTCTGCTCCATATTTCAGTGTTTAGATTTACGAATATTCTTATATATTAGCATTTTATTTTTCAAAGAAATCTCTCTTTTACCAATAAACCTCTTGTTAAGTGCGTGAAACAATTTACCGCTACCACCTCTTTCCTTGCATTTATTTTCTTTTTTATTTTGTGCTCTATGTTTTGGTGTCACTACTGATGATGGAGGCTAAATATTCAAAAGGTTGCACCTAATTTTATCCATTGTTGTTCAGCTGCACAATTCGAGCTCTTTCTTCCTTAGAAATGACCATTACTTTTTTTTTGTCAAGACTGGTTTTCATTCCTTTCTTTTTCAGCTCATTGTCCAAACAGTTTATTTTATTTTTTTTTGTTATTTAAAATAAATCAATGAACTGATAAAATATATATATCATTCCAAATATTTGTAAAAGATTCTTACTTAAGACATGGGTTTATGATTAATGTGCATTCAAAGTATAATAGGTATCATAAAATGAATGATGGCCCTGTTACTTTTACAAATATATTATATATTGGGTGATTGTCCAAAACAAAGGCAAGTTGAATAATCCTAAGTAGAAAAACTGGTGTTGATCAAGAATAAGGGAACTTTTTGTAAGATTTAAGTAGCGGATAAAGTCCTATCTAGAGCCCTCAGTGTTACCCCCGGGCCTTATTCGTTACACTAAGAGCTTTAACTGGTTAAATCTTCCACATAGCGTTGCCTAACCTGATGTATCATAGTAACACTGACTCGGCCTCTTTAAAGTTTCGTAATTCTCGAGTTCACACATTCTATAAGACCAAACCACAACAATCGTTTAATAGATTATCGTATTCTTATATTGGATAAAATGTTTCAGTTTATGCAATATTTTTTTTGTACCATTAATATTATCCTAAGTTTCCTTCTATTACCGCAATGATAGAAAATTAACTATACCGAATGGTGCATGTCATACCTACTACTCAAGGGTTGTTTGAACGTAAGATGAATTAAAACTAGACAATAATAATTAAGAGAAAACGTTACAGAGCTTTAGATGTTTTATTAAGACAAACTCTAACACAATGAAAGAGACAAAGCACCCTCGGCATAATAATTATAATTGATTGTCTCGGTCAGCAGAGTGCAATCTGAGCCTGTATCAATTAGACCAGATAATTAGCAATCACAGAATGTAATGAAAACTAATTTCAACTTGTTCTTAACCTTCACGCAGCTTTTGTTGCAAGCTCGCTTTCATTATTTATTAAATTGTATCAAGGATTTAAAATCTAACAAGTCGTTCTACACCGATAAATTATTTCATCTGGGTGTCGGCAGAATCAAGAAAATACTTACTACTTGCATGTGCTCTGGCAGTTTGGTCTAAAAGTAAAAAAATACTCAAACAGCTTTAAGCGACTTTTCCAACCTTCGAAAATACTACAACAATTTCTACCCCATTTAATAAGTACATTTTCTTATCTCCATATAAATTAAATTCAAAATTAAAATTGTAAATAGTCTGCTAATTACTCAGCTTCCCCACGTCAAACTATTGTTCATAAAGTCCCATGAGTATAAAAAATTGAGATCCAACTGGGAATCGATAGTGCGGTTTTTTAACCTGTTATGACCCCTATTTTTAAAATTTCCGTTTACATTAGCATTTGGGACCAATTAAGATATTAGGGTGGTTCGCTAAAATGATTACTCACTAACTGACAGACAGGCACAACACCAACATTTTCTGTCTTGGAATTGTTTAATTCGGATACATAAAATAATTTCATATTTCAGAATATTTTAGGTAACTTCGGTAAGGTTGGAATTTACCGAAGAATAGAAGTTACAAAATAATATTTTTTTCTATATTATTAAAAAAGTATTTTTAACAAACGAGCTCAGTGATAAAGAAATATTAGGGTATATACTGAACTGTGGGTGAAACAAGGTTGGAAAAGTAAAATGTGAAATGGATAGATAAATAGGTTACTTCCCAAAAAATAAAAATATGTTTATATAATTCTTTTAATCACATTCAACAGACAGATGGCTTTGTAACCCCATGGTAGCATGTGCGCTTAAAATTATGAGTTCAATTCAAATACGGCTGTTTTAAAATTTCTATCCAAAAAACCTACCAACTTGGGGAAGTTAACAACTCAACTAGCCTTACAGAATAGTTTCAAATTTCAGTGAATCAATCACTTTTTAGTTTAGACTAAATCAATCACTATTTAGTTTAGACTAAATCAATCACTTTTTAGTTTAGACTAAATCAATCACTATTTAGTTTAGACTAAATCAATCATTATTTAGTTTAGACTAAATCAATCACTATTTAGTTTAGACTAAATCAATCACTATTTAGTTTAGACTAAATCAATCACTATTTAGTTTAGATTAAATCAATCACTATTTAGTTTAGACTAAATCAATCACTATTTAGTTTAGACTAAATCAATCACTATTTAGTTTAGACTAAATCAATCACTATTTAGTTTAAACTAAATCAGTCAGTTATCGGGATCTATATTACAATAACTGACCGATAGTTTTTTACATTTTATATAAAATCAGTATTTTCTATCGATAAACCATGAAATTGTTCCACAAATTGTCAATAGAATAAAAATTATTTATGATATTAAATCAAATAATAGATTAGATGATAATAGATAAATTTAAGAATACTCTATATTCGTCTCATGATAAAATAATGCTATGAATTGTTTCATACTTATTTAAATTCTAATATACATTTATTTCAACCAAGACACAAAGCAATGTAATCAGTTTAGTACCTAGTTAACTTTTAATTGTTAAAGTTTATATAAATTAATGTAATTAATTATTAATGGAATGTTGTGAAATTATCATACACGACACAATAGCTTGAGCACTAACTTCCGCTATATTGTCTTCTATAACTTACTTGTAACAATTAGTCACGCTCACAGACACCAAAATATGGGCTCATTAACACACACAGCTACGAGCTAGAACAATGTAATTCTTAACTTGCTATCACACTAAAACCCCCGTTAATAGCTTCTACAAACACTATAACACACACAAGCTTGTAGAACACACCTTTTATAGTATACAATATTAACACATGAAATCGATACTTGCTCAAGCATAATTATTTAGTGCTTTATCTACCATTATAATTGAATATTAATGGCAGGTCTTAATAGTTGATCTTAATAAAATCAAAAGTTCAACATACCCCCTTTTAAATTCTTACGAAGCATGATTATTATTATGCTGAAATTACCCAATAAGACCTTTATTACATAGGTCATATATTATAACAAGCTTAAATTAAAATGTGTTTAATTTGATTTAATTGCTATTCTTAACGAAATAGAAAATATAAAAACAAAATCTAATATTACAAAGGAATAACATTAATTGTCTCACCATGGAAATTGAAAATGGTTTATTACGCAAAGCAGTTTTTAGCCTTCATAAGGCCATGAAGTACATGCAGTAGGCTGACCTTTCTCTGATTCTTTTCATTATTGTAAATCTATTTCTTTCGTAGTCAGCACTGATGATGGCATTATGAAGGCTGAAAGCTGCTATCTGCAATAAACCAATTTTAATTTACATGGAGAGACAATTTATGTAATTTCTTTAGCATGGCCTCCATAGACGCTTCTATATCTAAGTAATATTATAAAGCTAAAACTTATCTGGCATATAAACTTTTGCCTTTTGTTTATTGTTATGGTACAATAACTCGGTTTTGAGATTTTGATAGATTTCAATGTTTAAGACAATAAAAGTGATCTGTCGTTATGCATACGCGAAAAGCCTATATAACAAATTGAATCGAAACCGATTAAGTTCAAAATCGGTTTCGATTCAATTTGTTATATTTATTTTCATAAACAGAAGATCCCTAATAAGATTTCCCCTAATATAAATACCTCAAATCCTAAAAAATACCCCGAATAAAAAGGAATACGACCCCCCTTAAAATTGAATCACATCCGTGGAAACAACCACCTTATTATTCCCATCAAGTTCACTTTATTTTTATAGAAATTTATAATCACTATTGTGTTTAAGAAATTTAAATGGCAATCAATTATGTCTCGGGACATATTTTAAAAAAAATAAATTTAGTTATTTATGCTCAAAGCCAATTCGCACATATAGTCCAGGAGATAGCGTGTAAAAAAGTGTCTGACTAACATCAAGCTAGAATTTTTTTTATAATTAAATTTTTTGGTGTCTTTTAAGAATATGTGGTCGGCAAATTTCGTCTGTGGGTCATAGCTTAGCAATCGGCATTTTTGAAAAAAGCAAACCGGTGGAAAGCGGCCTTGTCCTGCCCTTTTTGGTGGGCAATGTGATTTTCATGATCCTGAGTACGAACGTAGTTAGTAGACCAATAATCAAGTATATAGTAGTTTGTCACTTAATAGGCGAGTCCAATATTACTCCAAATCAAAGTGTTCCCCATCAAGAGATACTAACTAATTTAGTACTCAGGATCATGAAAATCACATTGTCCACCAAAAAGGGCGATACATGGCCGCTCTCAACCGGTTTGTTTTTTTTTCAAATGCCTATTGCCAAGCTATGTCCCACAGACGAACTTAGCCAACCATACATTCTTAAAAAGCACCAAAACATTTACTTATACACAAAATTAACTTTTTTGCACGCTATCTCCTGGACTAATAGGACAAAAGTAATTTAGTCTAGGAGATAGCGTGTAAAAAGAGTCGGAATAACATCAAGCTATAATTTTTATTTTTTTTTATAATTTTGTTTATAAGTAAGTATTGTTGTGAATATTACATTTTTAAACTTAACGTTTGAATTTACAATATATAAAATGATATTTTTCAACATCACAGCTCATTCTGCCTCTATATGTACTTGAGAGATTAATAGATACAGGCAAATTTCTTCATCTTTCATTGGCCAATAAACGATCAGTTCCCTGATGAAACCATTAGCTTTAGGTCTTCAATATGTTTTAGACCTCTTTTGAGACAGATAATTTTAAATCCTTTTTATCACACATCTATTATTACTGTAGTAGGTCACAATGATTATTCCATGTTACCGTTGTAGATAGAAAAATAAACATGTTAAATGGGTTAACAAGAATTAGTTATTTCTGCATATTGTTCCATTATCATAGAGAATCGTGAGATAAAAGAAACAATACATTTACCAATCCTAATTCCATTTATGAAATAAGAAACCCAAGATAATAGAGTAAGTTAAATTGCTAATGCTGTTAGTGTAAAATGCTCGAAGTTAGACACAGATGTTGGCTTTTAGAATGAATTTCAAGTCTCGCTAAAATAGAGTGAAGTGATCTGGCCGGCAGATCTGTACAAGCAGATCTTTTTAGACAGGCACTGAGTCGTGATCAGTATTGCCTTCTAACTAATCCATCTGAGGCCACAAACAGATTCGTATCTAGAGAGAAACTATAATACAAATTTATAACTTCAATTTCTTATATAGGTCATCAACATCTCTACCAACTTATTATATTTATTATTAGGTCAATTGTTCTCTTTATAAAACTAGTATTTGAAGGATTTTCATATCTATCATTATTTGTAATTCCATAAATATATATACGAATATAATATTTCGTTTCAAACAATTCTATGCTGAATTTTTGGTTCAAGCATGCTCTTTCTTAACTCAGTCTATGTTCAATAATTAACTTTGAAAATAGTCGAAAGACTAAAACAATTAACTCATTTAAAATTACTCTGCCAATTAGTGTGACACATAGCATCCTCGCGTTCTATTTTGTATACTTTTATGATTCAATACTATTAAAACCAATTATTGTCAAATTTACCCCCGTGTTTTAAAACTGTTAAAATTGTTTCGATTTTTTACATTAATTAAAGTATCAATCTAGCGAAATTTAAGGAGCGCAAACTGTTGAAATTAATCTGGGGCCATCTGCAGGCTACTTTCGACAAACCATCAAAATTTCATAAAAATCAGATAAGTGCTGTAAATGATATAAGAATAAATAAATGTATGTTTGAGCGCATGTGGAAGAGAAAGAAATTGATGCAAAAGGTTGAAACTCATATGGGACCAAAAATATGCTAATTATAACCTACCATCCAAGTTTCAATAAAATCAGATGAGTAGTTTTAAGATAATATGTTGGTTTGCAAAAATTGAGCGAAAGACAGACAGACACAGAACCAAAAATGTTCCCTGATGTCTGAAACTGATTTCTGTCTTTGCATTTTTGAAATCAGAGTCTTAAAAAGTTTTCTTTCTTCGGAACGATCACCTATACATATAGCTTTCGCTACCTTCGGTAAGCTCGGAAGTAAAATAAAAAGAAGTTAACTCGGTGCGTAGGCTAAACCACTGAAAGTGCTTCCGGCCTTGAAAGTGGAAAATTTAATTATTTAAAAATTTCTTGGTATTGCGTCACAAAGGGTCCGACATTTCGCTTCCATTGCTGGAAGCATCTTTAGTTTTGTAGAGCATCGTGATGTTAACTCGATACAACACACATGCATGGATGCTTTTAGCAGTAGAAGCATAGCGTCAGACTTTGCGAACAGCAATTTGACCGAAAAACCAAGAAAATTATTCTAAAAAAGTTGTTCTACTGTCATTTTGTAGAACTTACTGTATAATAAATCAAAATTAAAAAGGCAAATCAGTTATTTGAAAAAAAAAAAAAAAAAAAAAAAAAAAAATCTATATAATTGTATGTTTTATTGATCATATAATATACCTGTTTTATTGATCATATAATAGACCTGTTGCGATAAATGATTTAGTCGTCATGTACTAGGACAGGGTATTTCACTTTAAATTATCTGTGGATATTTTTGTAAATTATTAACAGCACATTGTTTTTGGAGTAACTAACCACTAGATCAAAACCTGTCCATATTATTAAATATTAATAAGTATACATAATACACGGTAATAGCAATAATAATAATAGAGCTAAAAACGTCATAATTGAAATACATTTTTGTGCAAGGTTTTTTTTAGGCCTCATTATTATGCCTGGTTGTATGTCAATATGCTTGTTTTGTTCTTTTATTAAGCCTTCAATCTATATAATTTTAATTTTTTTTTAAATGATAACTTATGAAATTACTTTCAATCAAGGTAGCTAATTTTTATTTATTCTCAAAAGAGTAATTTATTGTTGAATAATAAGCAATTACATTTAAATAATTATACAAGTTATCTTTTGATCTAGGTTCACTTGGTTCTTGTTATAAATCGATAATGCCTTTTATAAGTTTGTTTTTTTACAATGTGACTTTTGAAGGTCGATTTAAAGTAGGGCGTAGCCTCCTGGGAGTCTATTTTATTAAAATTGTTTATGAAAAAAATCCGATCAACATTTTTACAAAGTTTAAACAAGATCAGGGCCGATAGTTTAGTTAGGGGTGTAGCCGGCCGTGAACTCCGGCCTCTAGACTCCTCTCAAATTGCTGACAGTACGGCCACTGTCGCAACTTGTTAACAAAATTCTATAAGTTATAATGTCGATTATGGTTTCAGATCAGATCTTAGTTAATCGCCTTCACACTTATGATACAGGCTGTAATTAATCATTTAAACCCATATTGTATATTTAATTAATGTAACGCCTTTGATCGGATAAATGTATTTTTATACTAATAACCTACATATTCGTACCAGTTCAACTTGAAGGCTTCACCTATCCACGCATTTAATGTAAACAAAGTACAATAACTATTTTCATGTATTTATGATACATGCACTGAACGGAGTTTCTCTGATTGCATTGTAATTGTAGTGTGCGAGATATTGATGTAAACAAATCTGATTTAGTTGAAAATCGAAGAAACAACAGTTAACAACCACCTATTAAACACTTTTAAATTTGATCAAAAATAAATTAATTAAATATAGATACAATTATTGGATTTAAATTCAGTCCCACTATGTAATTTGAAAGTTTTGTTGTAATTTGTGAAAGTTTTGTGTGATTGTTTTTACCAAGATATAACAGTTATATACATAATGCCTCAGTACCTTACTGAAAGTAAGATACAAGTTATTCCCAAGAAA
The DNA here is from genome assembly GCA_951217055.1 of Gerris lacustris. Classification (NCBI taxonomy): domain Eukaryota; kingdom Metazoa; phylum Arthropoda; class Insecta; order Hemiptera; family Gerridae; genus Gerris; species Gerris lacustris. Next base: position 37,363,339 of record OX578282.1, on the reverse strand, counting down.
ACAAACAAAAACGAGACAAAATTGCCCACTGATATTAATTTACCGGCAATGATGGGGCCAAAAAAAAAAAAAAGGTAGAGAGAGGGCATGTCCCGCCAATTATGGTGGAAAATGTGATTTTCGTGATCCTGAGTTCAAAATTAGTTAGTAGAACGAAAATCAAGTTGATGTTAGTTTGTCCCTTGATAGTTTAGTTTCAAATATTACTCTAAATCAAAGTGGTCCCCTATCAAGGGACAAACTAACATCACCTTGATTTTCGGTCTACTAACTAATTTTGTATTCAGGATAATGAAAATCACACTGTCCACCATAACTGATGGGCACGGCCATTCTCCACCGGTTTGTTTTTTACCAATTTCCAAATGCCAAGCTATTGTCCCGCAGACGAACACAAAAAATTCTAGCTTGATATTAGCCAGACACTTTTTTGAACGCTATCTCCTGGACTATAAACATAACGGTTGGTGACCACATGGATTTTGAGAAATGTTTGAATAACTAACTAACCAATCTAGTTAAAAACTAGCATCAACTCAATTTTTGATCAACTAACTAATTTCATACTCACCTGTCTGTTTTTTAACAGCTCATGGCCAAGTTGATTAACCTTAATTTGAACAACCGATCAAAAATTAGCTTCATGTTAAGTCAAAATCAGGATATATTTTTACCAGTTTAATTGCTTATAGGCAAGCTATGTCCCGCAGACAAACTTTACCGACCGCATATGCTTGGAGGACAACAAACAATTAACTCGTACACAAATTTCTTGCTTAGTCGGATATTATTTTGCGCTCTCTTTCCTGGGCTATAAAGTTTAAAACCGGAAAGGTACTTATTTTCGATTCGCAGTAAATATAAAACACAGTGAACAATAATAACCCATAGTTATTTAAAAGGACAGTGAATTCCTTCACACCGATTTTATATTATTTATTACCAGAACAGCAGTAAGACGTCATCTTATTTTGGAAATGCCGTTGAACTCTCGCAAAAGATATGTAACAATCAATATTAATGTCGTAATATAGTTGTAATAACGGCTTATTAAGTTCGTGTTATCTGATTAATTATTATTACTATAATTTTATTTAAATATCCATAGGAGGACGTTACACAAAGAGTGTAACGTTGCGTTGGTATAACAGAGTATAAAACAAAATGTCAAATAGGAAAGCAGATTTTAATCTTGCAAATAAAGGTTGGGCTTATTTTTTCGTAAGACTTAGAGTCTAATAGCCGTGAAATAGACCGGGCCTGTGTACAGCACGTGCTCCACATATTTAAATAAAAATACATTTCAGTACTTCTAGCATCAGCGCAATCCTGCGTGTGGCTTGCGACTGTAACCGCAAGTCTACCAGAGAAAATGTCAACACCTTGCCTTAGCTTGTAGACCCCGTGTAAAGTTTCATATATGTAAATAGCATACAGTTACATATTATATGTAAAACCAAGGACGGACTTGGTACACTTCTTCCAGCGTTACTCGTCAAAAAAAATTATACGAAAAAATGAAAAAAATTAAGCAACAAAAAAAATTAGAACCAGATGACAAGTTCGCGCAAAATAAACACAATGTTAAGATAACATGAGCTAAAAAAAGGTGTGTTGAAATGTGTAGGCGGGAACTCCCATCAAGTGAACTCTGAATAAGTATCATTTACTTAGTGTAATATTATGAAAATTTAAACTTAAAGAATAAGGTGAGTCACAATTCCGGAATTTACTTTTACTAAAGTAATAATTTTATTTCCTAATGATTTTTTGTTTGAATTAGACTTTGGCTTGGACTTTTAATTATAATATGTCATAAACAAATCGGAATGGCTCTGACGTGCACTGCTTGGTATACAATTTACAATAAAATGAGAACTTCTAGTGAATTTTTGTCACTCTGGAAAAGAAAACTTTTAGTTGCTGATGTTATCCGTTATGTTTCTAATTGAAAGAGAATGAACGAACCTGACTCTTCACGAGTTATTCGATTCAAAACCCAAAGAGTGGTCGAACACAGTTGGGTTCAAAATAGTATTGTCATTGAGTACATTCTTATGTTTTCCGATTATGAATAAAAATAGACACTTAACTTAAAATTTGTCTACATAAGTATTTAATTGTGTAATTGATAGAATAAATCAGCCTTGAATGCTATAATTTAGGTATATATCTCTATAATTAGGAAAATTCTTTAAAACTTTCCATGTCAACAAAAAGGAATTCTATTTTAAAATAAATTTAATTCTAGAGAATAAAAATGTATATAAAAATAAACATTTATGGAAGTAGATAGATTTTTGGTAAATTTATATTTTTTGACCAAATTTGTGTCACAGTTTATGGGTCAATAAAATATATTATTAAAAGTTATTAGTTGTCTGCAAATATGTTTTAATTTACAAATTATTAAGTTTTATGTAACATGACGGATAATGTTTCTACATTAAAATTAACTATCGATGTATGTTAGTTAGTCTGTTATATTTTTTTTTCTTTACAAGAAAATTTATTATTAATAAAATGATATTAATCAATGCAAATAATTATTTTTTCAATAATTTTAAGATAATTAATGGACCAGTCAGACTAACATCAAGCTAGAATTTTGTGTGTATACAAGTTAATATTTTTGTGCCTTTTAGGAATATGGTGTCGGCTAAGTTCGTCTGCGGGACATAGCTTAGAATAGGCGTTTAAAAAAAAAAAAAAAAAAAAAAAATACCGGTGGAGAGAGGCCATGTCTCACCAATTATTGTGGACCATGTGATTTTCATAATCCTGAGTACAAAATTAGTCAATAGACCGAAAATCAAGTTGATTTTAGCTTGTCCCTTGAAAGGGGACCACTTTGATTTACTCCGAATTTTTTCTTTACCTTTCTTAAAAGAAGAAATAAATCCGGCGAACCTAAAGCCATCAGTGAGTGGAGAAAAACTCAGTTTATAATAATAATACCAGGGGCCAAAACTAACACCGGCATAATTCAGCCACAAAATCAAAAGAATCCATAAGAAAACTAACAACATGATTATAAGTCAATCAAAATATGGCAAGTGAACCTTGAAGCCCTAAAAAATCATCCCACAAAAATTAGGGGTTGAGTTATTTTTTTTACAGAAATGCATTGTTTTTGCACCATTTGATATTTACGCCATGTGACCATAAGAGTTGAGTTTTTCGAAATAAACTTAGAAATAACCACCATCTTGATGCGACCCATTATGATTGTTAAAGAACTCGTTCTATTTGACTATGGGCCCTTTATGTGAGCTAAATCGCATACCTGGAAAATTTAGTTATACTACTATAATTAACATACAAATTTTCTACGTTTAATTAAAAATTAAATTAAAAAAAAAAAAAAAAAAAATAGATAGATTGGCAGTTTTGAACTCGAGACCGGGTAAAATGATAACTGATCCTGAGGTAATTACAGATTTAGCTAACAGAATGAACCAATATCAGTTGTCTTGGCTCCAGGAAGAAGTATTGATTCGTTCCTTGTTGTATAACTACTGAAATAATAATTGAAACTGGGTGAGATATGACAAGAGGGCCACTCCAGATACCAATTGAAACTGGACCAAGGCTGAGTTCTGTAACTAGATCAGTCAGTCAGTCTGTGTGCTGTTAGTAGACCAGTCAGTCTCCTGTGTGCAGTGTGAGGGTGTAGCCACGCACTGACAGGAGACACGCATTCCTTCACTAGACGGTGTTACGATAAGACGTCACGCTGCTGGTACTGTACGTCGGGTACCTTAGTACCTTGCCTCATACCCTCGTACCCAGCTAGAACTACCCACAGAGTTAATCTCATCTCTTATCTCCTCTCACACAGTTTTTGATCCTCAGTTCTTGTCCAATTATTTATAGTTGCTTTCGTAACTCTAAATATTTGTTATATGATTTTTTTTTATATTATTACTTTTATTTAACAAAAAAATAATTGATTGAATAAATTTAGAAAATAAAAAATTAAAAGCACCAGAGCGTGGTACATATCTCTAGGGATGCGTATCTGATTTATTTCAAAATTTCCAAATATATTACTTATTTTTATTGAAGATCAAAATATGAAATCCTTGAATTCTCATCCTCATTAAACATGTAACATTGTCTTATCGTTACCAAAATATAAGATGTAGAGAAATTAAAAATTTTAATATTTATTTTAAAAATTATTTCGATCCACTATTGTTATAGTTATAGATTTTTACAGATTATATAATATTATATAAGTGAGCGAATTCTAATTTTCTTTTTAATTAATTAATTTATAAATATTTGTATAATAAAGCACAAAGTTCTTGTAAATTTCCTTTGAATTTATATTTCCTTCCGTTGGCATATTCTGAAATAAATAAAATATGTTAGAAGTCTTGTTGGATTTAATAAATCCCTTTTTTGTAGATGCAGGTTTCGTAGATTCAACACAATACATGAGAATTTAACCAATTATATCCTTAATCAGTGAAAATTCAACTTTGCAACCAAGTTCGCCTGGTTTGTTTCTTTAATGTAATGAAATGATTGTACAAACTAATTTTTTGACATGAGGTGAGATGAAATGTCAGGAAAACTTTGCACGTGATGAGAAATTCGTGCAAAACATTTTGTTTTACAAAGTTGTATAATTGATTGTTACATAACATGAGATGATTTCTAACATAAAGAGCAGATTTCTGTGTAACCTTTCTTCTTGGTTTCTTCTATGTAAACAATCTTAAATATTAGCAAACCGACAGCGTCACGTTCAAACATCACGTAGATATCAAACAAACATTGTTTCAATATATATATTTATACTAAAGCAAAATTACACATCTAATCTATAATTTAAAATATTTATATATTATTTATAATAATAAGGTATTTTTAAAAAGAGTACAATTTCGTAAACAGATAAATTTCTTAACAGTATTTATTTATATATTTTTATAAAGTATATTTTTTGTACAAACTTTGATAAAGTCAACCTCAAAAAAATTTAAATATAACCTGAAGAGATTTAAGGTTTCTAAAGAATCAATTTAAGGTATATTTTTGTTGTGTAAGACATGGAAAAATCGGTTAATGAGTGTTTTCTTCGCACGATTTTCTTACTCAAGAAGGTTGGCCTTCTTGTAGCGATAATGGGGGCTTAGATAAATTATCTGCAACATGAGGAAAGAGGGTGGAGAAAATTCCCAAAATTAAGACTCCACGACAAAAAATTAAACCTCTTCGCTTGATCTTCGTAAAAACTTAAGAGTGCCAATGGCAGATTTGGTTAGAAAACGGAAAAATTACTTGTGTGAAATAGGATAAGGATATCTTCAAACATTTTTCTCCTTCTTAGTCAAAAACGGTTCTCTTCTCTAGGTCAAAAATGGGTGAGCTTGGGATTTTATGGTGGTGGGTTTTACTTGAGAACTCGTTAGCAATCTTCTTTGAACTGTATTTTTATGCCAAAATACTTTGGGCTCGGAACTTTACTAAAAAAAAAGGGCATGCAAATCACATCCGAAAGTTCCTACAGTCAAAGAATATGATTTTGGTGATTTTTCTTCAATAACTTTTCAAATGATGATAAAAGTAAGGGATTTTAAAGGTGATTTTGGAGTAATATAAAGTGTATTTGGCTCGTGATTGTGTAAAAATCAGTATATTTAAATGACGTGTTCCTTCTCGGTTAAGTTGTTTCAGTATTTCATTTAATCGAATGCCTAAAATCAGTGCAATAAATTTGAATCTTCCTGTAGAAGATTGGAGAATATAAATTTTACAATTTGGTTGTGGTTCAAATCATTGAAAAATGATGTGTTGTCGATGCATAATCATTTGTACAAGTCGTCTCCCGTTAAGTTAAAAGTTTACCCTAGGGGGCTTTGTGTTGACTTAGTATCTCTATCTTGACATATTATACTTTCGGTTTCTACTGAAACTATGTGAATTCTTAGAAGTTTTAACAGTTGAATAATTTTATGTTTAAGTCATGTCCTATAAATCAAATTGATAATAATGGTCGTCAAGTGAATTTCAATAAGAATAATTATTTTAAATTCCTCTGTCATATCGCAACTCTTTTAGCAAAAGAATTGGTTTCAACAATTTTGCTTCCGAGCTTACCAAAGGTACTGAAGCAATGCGATCGTTCTGAACAGCGAAATTTTGTTGTCTCAAAAATTCCAAGACAGAAATACGTTTCAGACATCAGGGAAGAACAATCACAAGAACAACAACAAGAAAAGTTTATTAATATAATTAAATTACGACGGTACAAAGGTAATACTGAAGTGTTTACTAAACCCGCGCATCAGTAGCGTAATGAGGGCTTTGAATGTTAGTCTATTTTCTCAACCAGTAAATTAAAACGACATTTTAATTCGACAACAATGTTCGAAACTGAGCAAAAAAAAAAAGAAACTCCCGGTAATAGTCTTGACTGTAATAGTCTCCATTCCCCAACTGTTTGTGCACGGAAAATGGCTTGTATGGTTCCAATCCTAAATATAAAAGAAACAAATATTTTATAATTAGTAAATTGGTAGTTAAATTGTATTTCATGATTTTCTAAGGATACGTATATCAGTTATTATTATAGTTAATGTAAAATAAATATCGTTATAAAAATATTTTTTTTAAAGCTTTAGTTATTTATTTAACACCGATTTAAATAATACTAGGCATCGCGTGGCTCTATCATTGAAGCGAGCGTATTGCAATAAAATACTGAATATTGAAATTTGTTAATCATGATGAATGTCATAGTTGAAGATAAGTGGAAGAGGGTAGTAAGGGGTAGAGGGGGGTACTCGGTACAAAGCTTTACTTCCTAACAAACCTACACACAAAACGCGTAAACGTTACTGACAGACAGACAGACAGACAGACAAGATGCATATTTCGTTGAATGTAAAAAGCTCGCTTACGCTCGCTTCAATTAATAAATAACTTCTAATATATTTTGCTACTGAGCTTACCGAAGGTATAACGGAAGCATTGTGTTACTTTTGAGAACGAAAAAGTTGTATGTCTCCGATTTTAAAAATTCCAAGACAGAAATCCGTTTCAGGCATCAGGGAAAATGTTTGGTCTCGTTTCTGTCTGTCGGTCTGTGTGTCCACGAATCTTTGAAACGTGTGACGATAACTTAAGTAAATGACGACCAATTTTGATGAAATTTGGTAGAAATGTTCATTTTACCAATGGCCAGGATGAGTTCGTTGGACAAAGTTATCCGTCAAACCGTCCACGCGCAACGCTCGCGTAAACGTGAACTTCAAATTTAAAAATTGGAATTTTGGGTTGGGAAAAAATCTAACTTCATCTATTTAATGAGACAAATATTTTTTTTTTCAAATAGGTACAATTTTTTAGTAAAACAAACAGCGACACCGCTACGAAGTGTTAAAGATCGCTAAAACTATTAATAGTTTTTACACAATAAACAATATAACAATAAAGTAATATAACAAAAAAATGTTGATGTTAATATAGCAATAAAGTACATAATAGGATGCGAGGAAGCTATGTGCCACACTAATTGGCAGTCTATTTATTATGATATTGAATTACTCTGTCAAAATGATAATAGATCATTTATTTTTTACTTATATTCCTCATAATATTTGTTAGGTAAATTTTTCCACCCTTATATATCCTTTACAAATTACGCCACGTATTGAACACAAGATAACGCAATAATTAGCGAAAGATATAAATAAAGTACTTACGTCTAAGTAGACTTTTCTGTAATGTATTGCACGATGATAGTACAGCACTAGTGACGAGATACACTGAAGGCCGCACCCTTCACAGTTATTATGAACTTAATCTAAGCATTAAGTATATGCAAGTGCTCGAGGCAGTACAATATTAAGCAACAAACAAATACATTAAGTACTTCCAAGGAGGCATAAAATATCATTTGGTTTACAGCTATGATAACCCATAAATGTTCACATTAAGCTCCCTTCACTTAACTTCTCAAGCATCAGGTTAAGTCTTATTTGAACAACTTATGAGAATCATAATAAACCATTTATTGCGAAAGACAGAACAATTTCAATAACATATATAAATTATTAGACTTGCAAATCAGCATTTAGCCGTGGAAACCTTATAGGGCCGAGTTCTGATTTTCTTTTTTTTTAAGAACAACAGTATTTTTAATAAAGTCCGTCATTCTGGATGGTCTATTTCGGTACAAGAGCTCTTCCAGCAGCATTCTTACGAGAGCTTTATAATGATATGTAACATGCTGTATGAGCAAAAATTTATTTCAACACCTACATTTCAGCTATATTTATGTTAATGTGCCGGCAAAAGAAATTAACAATAGTTACACTTGCTTATCTACTTATAAAGGCCTTTAAAACTATGAATTACATGTATTGACAACAAACTATTTTGGTCGTCATCTTGTAATTATAAATTAATGCCAAATTTCGTTCAAATCGGTTAATTTTTACGCAAGATATCGTTTGATAAACAAAAGTACAAACTTGTAAAATCCCAAGTCTCTGAAACGAAGAATTCACTACACTCGTTCAATTAATAATTATAATTATGAACTATGTGATGTTAAAGATCACAGTAGCACCGACATCTTACGCCCGACGTAGGGTATCAGATGAAGGCCAATCCGATCTAATGAAGGCTTGGTCGTAGAAACTCCAACGCTGTTTCATCTTGTCGTCTGTATCAGCTAAATTCATCATTATCTACTTAGCTACACGTATGGACATTCCAACATAAATTTTCTTGGGAGCAAGCCCTGCATAGAGGGTTTTGCTACGTTCCAACGAAATTTTACATGAAAGTAACTGTATTTTTTAAACGTACATGAACTGCTTATTATAGATGCTATTTCGTTCCACAGCTTTCGATTTATAGTCACGATAATAACTGTCCTACGTTTCTCTTAAATCATTGGTTGTTTTGACAGAGATTTTGTGGTACCACCTCATAATTATGACTAGAGAGGTTAATAAACGAGAGGTTTCTCTTAAAGTTATTCGTTGAAACTTCAAGAAGACTTAATAATTTCTTGAAGTCCCTCTTCTTGCTTAGCTGGTCGAACAAACTGACGTTCATCGGGACTGACCGATAACACACTTTGGATGTAATTGGCCGACCATATACTGGACTGAAAAGTATATTATACAAAGGGTCCGTTGATAATTAATTTAACAAATCGGTCTTTATTTACCAGCATAATCCCCTGCCGTTTTAACTATAACACATCCGTTTATAATAATGAAGTGAAACATACGTTTACAAGATATTAAATATCAGATTTTTATTTTGAAGGGGGTCTTAAAAAAATATGCATCGTTGTAATATTTCCTTAAAACCAGTTTTTTGACAAGGAATAAATTGATTTTATTCAGGAAGGCTCGAAAAAACAATTTACAAGACAAATTTCGTAAAGGTAAATTAAAACAAAAACGAAACCAAATATATTATATTTGTACCCTGGGTGTCCTCCTCTTTCATTTATCTCCCCCACATGGTGCATTTCCAATTTAAAAAAAGTTCCACGCAGGAATTGATAAGGACCATCAGTTTTTCCTACGTGCCCTAAAAAATATCTCCAGCTTTAATTTCAACAGTGTTGTTTAACACCTAAACATTAGTAAAAATGTATTTATAAATTGACTTATTTTTTAGTGCAACTAATAAAGGTTATATATAAATAGAAGTGAGAGTGTTGTGTAGGTTATCAGAGCAGAGATAGCAAGGTCTTAGATAAGTGCAGGGGAGTTGTTGTATAGTCACGACCAGATCTCATATCTGAAAAGTAACAAAACATTTCCAATAAGTACTCGACCTTGCCACGTCCTTCTCTAGCCCCTGTACCGCTCCTAGTCCTATTTTCTCTTATTAATATCTATGTAATAAATTGATAATTTTAATAAATTTACTAGTAATGCATTGCATTCGGAACTCACGCATTTAGGATGTACGGGGCAAAAATAATCATCTATTAAAAAATACCTTTAATTGATATAAAATTAAGAAAAAACCCTTCCTTTTTGATTTTTTTTTGTCATTTATGGTGGCCATTTTGAAAATATTGTCATAATATGTATATTTTCTTTCTCTGCTCCCTATAGGAGCTTTAAAATGACATGCAACTTTAAGTAAATAAAAATAAAAAATTATAATGCCTTGAAAATATGAGGAGTGCAATTTTAAAAACTACAAAAATCCTGAGATGAATTTCGTTCAAATAGGTATATTTTTAAGCCAGTTATCTTTAGGCAAACCAAACACTCTTCTAAGGGTGTCTCAAAATGAACGCAAGATTTGAATTTGCCACCATTTTTGCAGTACATTGTTGGCAATCCTAAAAAGAATTCGACAGCTGAAAGTTTAGGGTTAGTAAAAATGGAGCGTTACACGATATAGCAACGTGTTTTTATTATTAATCGTGACACACGATAAATGTATTTAATTTAATTTAATGTATTTATTTAATTTAACCCCCTGGATCGTGTGATTTAACACCATTAGATTTCTTTTTATGGGGTGAATTGAAGTCAAAGGTCCCACAACAAACAATGTCCTTAAGCCCACAACTAACCAGTGCATTACAGGAGGAAATTAAATGCTGCATCAACGAAATTCAGCCACATTTATGAAAAATATTTATGGAAAATTTCGACAAGAGTGCGTATGAGCCAGCAAAACCGTGGAGGCCATTTGCTCGATGTGTAGTATTCCATAAATAACCCTATCCTGTGTACTTCATGATTCAATAAAAAAATAACAATCGAAAGGCTAAAAACTGTCTTTTCTATATAATTCAAATCTTGCATTAATTTTGGTACACTCTTTATAACCAGCAAGTCCCTGGAATAACGTCCCTCATTTTGTCGGGCTTGCGGAAAGGCGAATGCGAAACACCCTTTAGATCTTTGATCTCGGTCATACACCGGGTGTAATCGTCCTTAAGAGGCCATGGCCCATGGTCGATTTTGCGCTGAAAAAAACTGCGGCCGACTGCGTCTGAGTAAATCACTATGCTCGTTCAATCAGTTCTCTTGTGTTGACCCACTATAATATAATCAGTCATTATGCCAGTGATGCAGCGCATAAAGAACTCGCGAAGAATTTCGCTCTTAAATTGGTCATGTTTGTTTTAAATTGGGCTTCCAGAAAACATTTTTCTGGAGGATACTTGATTATTTTAATTTAGCTGAAAAGAGCTTTAATAGTGTTAAAAATTGGATGTATTTTTATTTTGGTCATCTGCCACATTGGCTGCCATGATAAAAATATTAAGTGCGACATTTTTTTTTATGAACATCTTTTTTTAATTTTAGTATCAAGTTTTAACAAAATTTAGTCAGCGGAGATGGTTGAAATTTATCTGGGGCTATCTGCGGGCTAGTTTGATAAACCATCCAAATTTCATAAAAATAAGATGAGCTGACTTTTGAAGATATAGTTGTAAATACATTTAAAGGTTGAAACATATATGGGACCAATACAGGGCAAATTATAAGCTACTATCAAAATTTAGAGTAGTTTAAGATATTGCAAAAATTGAGTGACAGACAGACACGTTCCCTGATGTCTGAAACGGATTTCTATCTTGGAATTTTTTAAATCGAAGACAAAAAATTGTAACAGCTTCCGTTACCTTCGGTAATATCTTGGAAGCAATATTTTCTTTTAATTCATAAGCTCAATAAAATGATTTGATAAAATTTCCTTTTTCAATAAGATTTGTGAAAAATTAGTTACGAATTATAAATTTCAAGGTTTTTACTATATAGAATCTTATATTATATAATACAGCGTTTATACTAATTAATTAATCAATGTTATGAATACAGAATATCAATAACATAAAAATGTCCTGCTAAGATGACTGCCAGCATCAGCAGAATAATATAGATATAATGCCAGTATTTGATGACCGATTCATTTGAAGATTTGAGATTTCTTGAAAAGCCAGTAATGCGAACATCTGAAGATCCCAGAGTGCTATAGTTGGTCGTTTTTAAATAGCTGATAGAAGAATGAACTGTCAAGGGTGGAAATCCGATTAGTCGAGAGAATGGAAATGTGATGTGGCAACTTGTACCACTTACCTTTTCTACTAATTTGATAATTATTTAGATCAGGGAAGAACTAACTCGAGCCTTCTCTAAAGGCTCTCATTGAAGTTGAAGACATTAAAGAAAGTTTTCAGAGTTATATGGGACCTATTTTTATTTATATATTTGACAGAGCAAAGAAAGGCCGTATGTTGTAAAAATCGACTAGATTTTATTGTATGACCATAAATGATGTATTATATCGTTTTTACGACGAAGCCTGTTTGGCTAAGGCTTATATAGAGTTATATAAAAGTATTTTACCATTTGAGACGTAATAATAACATGGGCCGCTGGTCTAATAAACTACGTTTGCTATAATCCATTCCTGTAAAGTAATCATTCAACGGCCTTCAAGAATGACCTTTTCAACCAGAAATATAAAAAATATAAAAAATACTTTAAAAGATAGAAACCTCAAAAAATAATTAAAGTTCATGGAACTTTATCAAGTTTAATTTAATTTATTTGTGTTGAATTATATATATATATATATATATATATATATATATATATATATATATATATATATATTTTTTTTTTTTTTTTTTTTTTTTTTTTTTTTTTTCAACACAGATGTCTGCATATCTGATCAGCATATTTCCTTGTATAGTTGAGACTGTACTGAATTTAAATTCATTGGGATTTACAAAACTATATTAGATTAGCTGCATATTATTTTAAATTAAAAAAAAACAAAAACATGTTTCTGAAATTAAGTTACGATTTTCGTAAAGAATAGATTAGAAAAGAGACCTGGCTTTTGAAAATGTGTTTGTTCACCATCTTGAATTAAGAAGGGATTTTAAAAAATCCTATAGAACCTGATATCATGGAAAGTAACTTCTTTCAAATTTCAAGGATTTAGTCCAAATAGTTTGGGGAAACATAGCAACCTTATTCAACCGTTTACAAGAATAACCGTCATATTGAACCAAAAAATGATTTCTTAGCAGATCAACCTCTGCAGCGAAATTCGTGATTTCTGGTTTAACGGTTCCCAAGAAGTAATTTAGCCTTTAAGTGAAAAATATCACATAGGTCACCATCTCTAAAATTAATAATCGTTAGAGGGGATGAATTCCCACACCACCAGAATATTGATCAAGGAGTTAACTACATATATAGGAAATTTGGTCCAGATACTTCAAGGAATGAAACCTATGAATATTGTATTTACACTCATAAACACACTCACTTCGTTTTATATATATATATATATATATATATATATATATATATATATATATATATATATATATATATATATATATATATATATATATATATATATATGAGATGGTTAAAGTTCAGTGGCGATATAAAAATAATTAGACCTAAGATTTCACAGAATATCTATGAAAAATGAGAATTTTTGTCAAGGTTTTTAAAGGCGAAAGGCTGTTTAGTTCGCCTTTGAATTGAAAACTATGGAACAAAGTTCTTATAATGGAGTGTTTTTATCCTTCCTAGCCTTTCTAAATAAAAAGGGAGCCCTCAGTGGCTTGTTCAGTGGGGAGTCGAGTACAGAGAACAGTGCACAGTGTCGTAACTAGAACAATAGACACGGGCCACTGGCCATTATAGCGACTCCACCCACTCTCATCTGTCAAGGACCACGCCGGTCAAGGCTAAGGAGAAACCACTCCAAATTTCTTTCAAATGTACTTCCAAAGTCGGTTCACTCTGTCATTAGTTTTTTTTTAAAGTTAACGATCGCCACTGACTACATTGAAACATTGTAGAAAGGGGTCAAGTCAATCAGTAAGGGGTGTAGCCGTTGTAAAGATACTGGGTGCCACGCTCACCTTATTTTTTTATGACTATGATATTTAACGTTTATAGACTACAAAAAAATCTCAGTTTTACTGGGCTATTTCTTTATTAAAAAATAAGTGATATTTTTTATTTTGATTTAGTCAACTACTTGCTACTAGTTTCATGCCCTTGACCATGTTATAAACTGCTCGATGTAACTCTTAAAAATGTTAAAAAATCAATTTATTGACATACCACTTCAGCAAAAGTTTACAATATACTGGTTTCCATTATTTCAGGGGGCTGAATCATATCCCCTCTAATTGACGCACAACAAATAAATTAGCAAATCTCTTTGGAAAACTTGCTTGTGGAAAATCCCTTTCATATTTGTTGAGGATGAACTCCTCACACATGAACACTTCTCCAACAGATTTATATAAAAAAAAAACTCAAATCCTGTTAGACCATGACAGGACACATCTTATTAAAAGAATAATATTTTTTTTGCATGTTTAAATGCACCTATTATGTCGAACAAAATCTAGATAATGTAAATGACTCGTTATCTGACTCCACATTCATATAAAAAAATCTAAATACCACTGACTCACAACAATTTCTCTGAAACCACAGGACCAATGACCATGAAATGTGGTAGGTATATATCTCTTAACCTCTAGGTGTTCGCTAAGTAATCATTTTACGATCCGTCGTCTTAATTCAAGATTGTTGCCATTCATATGCAGAATGTAACAGGACGATATTTCCTTAACCCATTTCATTAGAAATTTGAAATTTGGAAGTTGGCTTTCTTTTGTGACACAAACGGCTTATAAATTTTAAAAAACTTAAAACACAAATTTAAAAAAATAAATAAATAACTCTAAAAGTTTTGAGTTGTAATTATTATTTTTCATAACAGCTGTACAAGTATATCCCCTCTCTAGGATTCGAACTATCGACATCGGTATTTGGCTATGTTGTCGTATTAAGCGTTTCCATTACTACAAATTTGTCCCGCAACATGTGCCGGGCACATGTGGCGCAACATATGCCTGCAACTTGTTAGAATGGAAGCGGGGCTACGAGAGTGCTAACACCGCAACTATGCTGATCCTCTCCTGTAGTTACAACTATCTGCAGTTACAACTGTAGTTACAACTATCT
Source organism: Gerris lacustris (assembly GCA_951217055.1). Classification (NCBI taxonomy): domain Eukaryota; kingdom Metazoa; phylum Arthropoda; class Insecta; order Hemiptera; family Gerridae; genus Gerris; species Gerris lacustris. The sequence continues at coordinate 37,348,316 of OX578282.1, read as the reverse complement.
GCAGGGTACAATGCTTTAGCTCATAATCTATTAACTTAATATAAATGAAAACTGATTGTAATAATTAAACTTTATCGATGTTTATTCTTAATGAAGCAAACTATTAAAATAAATAAATAACTTGATAGCAATATTTACGTGACTTATTTAACAGAAACGCTTTTATATCTAACAAAAATAATAATAAATAACGGTTTGTTTACTTTTACATTTGAAAGTATCCTTGACACCGTATTCCACAATGTAACAAATTTACATTTGTTACACTCTTTCATACAGAATATAGTATTCAGAAGAATAAAAATCGGTCCGAGACAGCTCAGACAAACTTTCTCATATATACGAGTTCATAATTATTTAGCCCAGTGTTTTCCATTTATTAGTTTTCGTATGTACATTTAATTATTATTGAAAATTTTATCATGAAAATAACATCTCCTGGGCGGGGAATCGAACCCGGGCTCTCTCCTTCCGTGTTTTAAGCTTTTTTCTCAGGAACTAGATTTTTCCCGGGAAAACGGCTTATATGGTTAGATTCGTATTTAAGTGAGCTACATTTTAGATTTTTTTAAATCAAAATCGTCGAAACCATTTTCACGTTTTTTCAGAGTTTTTGGGGGTAGCGCCCCCAAATTTGGAGCTGAAATTCGTTTCTCGATTTTGCCTCGGGGGATGATTTTCGGAACATGTATGCCAAATTTCGTCAAAATCGGCCCAGTAGTTTAGGCTCCAGGCGTCTGCACAGACAGACATTTTTTAAAATCACTTTTTTGGACTCAGGTGACCTCAAAACGTGTAAATCCATACAAATCTCAAAGTCGAATTTTCGCGCCATCACAATACTTTCTCTTTATATGAGAAAGTAAAAATTTAAAAAAAGAGCATCTGTTGAAGAAGCATTGTGAACTAATTCTTCATAATTACCTCATCTTAATAGATTTTTATTTCTAATAATAATAATCAAAGGTTTCATGGATTATTTTTTTTTTTTATATAAATATTTTATTTCTTCTCGTGGCGAATATGTCACATCTAAAACCGTATGAAAAAGCTCGTTCCATATTTAGAGAGTGACATTCAGCATGTACAATGTACATAAACATATTACAATACTTCGGAAATGTGAAAATTACAACTTCTAAAAGTTCTAATCGTGCTCCAATCGTAATTAGCCAGTGCGAACCAAACTAGTAAAAAATTTCGGTATCAAGATATAAAAAGGTTAATTTAGTTATGGGATAGGTTTTGATTTAAATTTAAAAAAAAAACAATTGATATTCTGACGTGATCTTTCGTGGTATTTATAGTGTCTGAGAGGTCACATTCCGATATGTAAAATGGATTTTTAATCTCTTTTATTCGGGAATGTTTCAGAGGGAAATATTTTATTCTGATTTATTTTTAAAAGGTCAATATAAACTGTAAATACTTATTTAAATGCATTTGATATTGCGGTTTTTTTGTAGGGTAGGTCCATGATATTGGATTTTTTGAGATTTTACTCATAGTTAAAAACATTTTTTATCAGGGATAAAACTGACAAATGAACCCACACCTTCACTTTATTTCCTTTAATGGCCCTAAAACGATTAACCCAAGAAAATGCCCGTGACCCCACCTCATAGATTTTTACATAAAAAAGGAGTTTAGAAGGTAAATTATTATGTTCGTTGAATAAAAGAAAACCGTAAAATATAATGAATTATAAATGGAAAGAAATATCTTCAAAATTTCAATTAGTTTTTGTATCTATGAAAAAGTTATTGAAATCAGGTTTTTTAGTAGGTTTTTCCCGGAGGTGAGCTGGATTAAAGCAATGTATTTGTATAAGAAACCACAGGCAAATTTTGTATGGCTGACCTTACAATGTTCAAAAGGTCTACAATTTCCCTTTTTTCTTTTGACTTTTTTTCGCATCTCCATCGGTTAGACTACACTAAAAACATAGATTTAGTGTAATATTTGTACACTTTTCACACATTCTATTTGTTATCTCCATACTTATAGGGCAGGTAGAATCATCAAATTTGGCAACGATTTTGTAACAATATCGATTCAATCATGTGGAGGAATAAATCTGCTGCTAATCAGCTCCTCAGCACTGAAACAACGCAATTTGATGTGAAATATACGTATAATAAGTTGCTACATAATATCAAACGTTTCCCTAGATATATTAAACACATTTACTGTATGTGTAACATTTGATTAGGTTTTTTAAAGTACGCGTCCAATATTAAAAAAAGTTCACTTTAATAAATAACAGACGTTCATTTAAAAAAAGATCCTTTTAAATTTCATCTGAAAACAAGTCGTGATTTCAATTTTTTTTTTAAGTATCGTATATTGTTATGAAACTAAATATATATACATATATATATATATATATATATATATATATATATATATATATATATATATATATATATATATGTGGGTGTGTGTGTGTGTGTGTGTGTAAATATAAATATATATTTCTCGTACTTAAACTAAAATAAAAGGTTTTCCCCTTTCTGCTAAGTTAATATAAAAAATAAAAAGAAGTGATGTTCTAGATATAAGGTCGTTAAGATAAAGATGTACACGAATTATTTTAGTCTAAAATATCGAAATACGTTTCTTATAAAATTAAATCAGGAAGAGTAGCTTATCAAGTAGATTAGCCTTAATTTGAACAACCGACCAAACCAAAAATTAGCTTTCACCGACCACCATTGCTTGGGGTATATCAACAAATTAACACGGACAAAATTCTAGCTTCATGGTTAAATAAGTCACGTTCGTATACAGCTCCTTGTTTCAATTATTATTTAAAATAACAAGGGTACTCGTCTCAGCTGTTTCAAGATAACTCTAATTTAAAATTTTGTTTTAGCTATAACTTTGTTGTTTTTTTGGCAAAGAATAACTGTGATTTTTTTACACTTTTCCAACGATTTGTTGAAAAGAATTGGGGGGGGGGGGACAGAAAAGACGCAATTTTTAAGGGAAAATGGTGCAAAGATGACTTGGTAAAGAAACCAATTATAGGGCGTACTACTCTTATTAACAACCCCTTGTATAATTAAGAAATGATTTTTGGGGCTTCCCTATATTGGAACGAAGTTCCATATGGCACGTTCTAGAGCCCGGGAGTGAATCAGAAAAAAACGACTGTCAAAAGCGTAACGAAATCTATTGACGATAACTTGAGTAAAAGATGACCGATTTAGTTGAAATTAAGTACACATGTTTACCAATTCCCAGGCTGAGTTCGTTGGACAACGTTATCCGTCCAAGGGTTCACGCGCAACGCTCGCGTAAGCGTAAGCTTCAAATTTAATTTTTTGGACGGGAAAAAATTCTAGCTTCATCTATTAATGAGACAAAAAACTTTTTTAATTTTTTTTTTTTTTTCATTTAGTAAAACGAACACCGACACTGCAATGAAGTGATAAAGATCGCTAAATTTATTATAGCGGTCCTAAACGTTTAAAATCCGGGAAACAACGTTTTTACCGATATCTTACCTTCTAACGTAACGATTTTAATAAAACATCTTACACATCGTAAAGTACAATTGAAACAGGCATGTAAAATTTCAACCTGATACAAGCAGACGTTTTTGAGTAGGTAAGAGATATATTTTATAATATTTTAAATTAGTAAGCCGGATAGGTTAAAAAGATTCCTATTTCCTACCAACTACAAACATACTCTTTAACTATAACCTCATCATGATTAACTTTTTCCTCAATATTCAATACATATTTACTGTAAGACGCTTGCTTTAATTTTACAAAGAATGCTTTTCTTTTCATTTTGCTTTTACTCCGCTAGGTACAAATAGTTAGTTACTTTTAATTTCGTATCTTTCTAACTCCGCCAAGTATAAGTAATTAGCAACGTATAAGTACTTAGCAGTGTAATTTTATAATTAATATTTAATAAAAAATATAAGGAACTTCGTTCCTACCGGGTGTCCCACGACACCACCTATATTATCTTTTCCTGCGTTTGGATTGTAACACATATCTGATAACTGTAAAGTTTCAAATTTTTGTGTTTCAAAATACAGGTGCATTAACGACAGGCAGACAAACGCAGGAAATTATAAGGGTCCTTGGTTTTGACTACGGGACCTAAAAATGTATTAATCATACCGAGTCAGGTCTTTAAAAAAATGCGGAAGAATTTTAATTGGTTAATAATTATGTGAGTATTTTGGTGAGTATATTTGAGGTGGCTGAGTAGTTGTGTAGGAAAGTTAGTGAAGGTGTGAAAGTGTAAGGTCGTACAAGGCTCTGGACTCTGGAGGCCTTGATCTTATAGAACAGTTTCTTGTGGAGTACCCACTCTGTCCTTGGACCTAAGCTCAGCAGATCTAAAGTTTGCTTAATATCCTTCCTCTTCACGTGAGATCTGTTGAGTTTGCACCACATCCTGATTCAATATAACAAAACCCTGGTCAAAAGGTGCGGTTCCAAACCAAATCATTAGGTTCCGACTAAAACAAACCACCGGAAATTCCGTTCCCCTTTTAACTGGCATAATAATCTAATCGTAAATTCTTGTTTCCATTAAATTAAAACGGTACCTTTTTTATTCAGGACAAAAAAAGGTATTCAACTCATATCTAGATTTTTGTTATTAGTAGAAAAAAGTATACGAAATGTAACCACGGTATAATATAACACACACGATGTCTGTTATCTGTAATTAGATTAGGTTCTTTGTAGTGGCATTATAGATAACCTACTTCCAGACTACCTACCTATAAATTTATTATTTTCAAAAACATTTGAAAATATATCAAAAGATAGTAGATTAAAAACAGAAAAATAAAAAAGTTTTTTATGTAAATAAAAATCAATAACTGTGATTGGGGGCCGGTGTAGCCGAGGGGTTAGCGCACTCGACTCTGAAACCGAGGTCTAAACCCCGGCTGTGAGTTCGAATCCCAGCGGGGTGACATGTTTCACACTGATGATCTCATCGATTAGATGAGTTAACCGGTGTCGGATGAGTTAACGGGATCGTGGCCGGATAACCCCCGTCCTGTAATAACCCTGGCAGTTGAGCGGGACTAAACCCCCCCCCCCCCCCCCCCCTCCAAAAGAATAAAAATAAAAATAACTGTGATTGTTCCAAAACCATGAAAACCAAAACTATATTGAATTAAATCCTCCAAAATGCACCACACGTTAGCGCACTCGACTGTAATTAATTATAAATAGATTTATTTCAACCAGTTCTGCGCCAACAAAAAATGGCCGTGTACCACGCCCTAACATACAGACATACAGGTAAAAAGTTAAGACCAGTTTTTGTTTTGGCATTGTATAAAATGCAGTTTTCAATTGTGATTTAATAGATGCTGGTTTAATAACCTAGCATTTAATAGATGCTAGGTTTCAGCTGTAAGACTCTCCTATAGATGAAGCTTTTCATTATCTATAATCTGGGTTCCATTTGCAAATATGTGAGACATTAAACTGTCTAATGCTCAGATCGCTCAAAGTCTAAATTGGATTTAATGACTAATTTAGGGCGTTAAAATAATAGAAATTATTACAATACATAATAATAATAATCATGGAGCAGATGGATATCGAGTCTACTAATCCAGCCAATCATACTCCCCTAGCCACCTTTGACTTTGGTCACCCTATAATTAATAACACATGCCACAGTAAATAAAAAAAAATATATTTTTAAAGTGATACACATAACTAAACACGTCACTATTAACAATTGGAATGACACTAATAACCTTAGATCATACTACTTTAATATTTAATATTAATAATATAATCTAATTGAACAACTTAAATTATGTTCTATTCGAAAGTTCTTTTATACCTGTTTCTCTAGTATGTATTATCTTATACGTCAAATACTTTTAATATCTGTATTAATTTTATTATTAACATCAAGGAACCTAATTACTGTTCATTACTAACCAGTTTATATGTTCAGTTAGTTAATTTACAACATATTTCGCGCGTTTTGCTCTCTATAATTATCTAGTCACTTTGTATTAATAGTACTGTGAATAGTTCTGAAACATCCCTAATAGGTTCTTTCAAATAATTAATAATTAATGTACATTTGAGACTTATTTTTTAAGGTCAATATATTAGAATGGTTATAGACATGTTTATTGTTTATTATACTATTGTAACATGTCGTGGTGTATTATGTGACTTGTATTGTATTCCTTTCTCTCTCTGTATATAAATAAAGAAAATATATATTCAAAAACGTAGGTAATCTAAAATTCTGCTTTTACCTTTAATTTTATTTAATAAAAAATATTATTTGAGAATTATGAACATTTTGACGTAGAGAATATGAAAGGAGGAAAATAAATAAGATCTGCTATAGCTGAGTTGTGTAGACAGCAAGGTCGGGTAGTGGTTTTATCCGACTCATTTCTCCAGCCTTGGATTACTTGCTACGTTGCTAAACTCGGAGTCCTTTAAAGAATACTTTCGAATTAACTTGTAACCACAAAATCCATCTAGTTGTCTGTCAGTAAGCAAGTTATCTAGTTAACCAAACTTTAACTCATAAATACATTAATAGCTTCTAAATATTGCACAAAGTTTAGAAGTTATATTCACACTATTAATTTAATATCCCTTTATAGTTATCCTTCTGTACAGCCTTTAAAAACCTTCTGTTAAGCCTTCACAACCTTCATTACAGCCCTTCACTACTTTCAGTACAGCCCTTTACAACCTTCATCATTCTCAAACTGGTAAATAACATCTACGTTCTTTTATTGGAACAAGGATTATAAAATCGTTAAGTTTTTACAAAATATAACCTAATATAAATTTAAATTTTACACATCGTTAAACATGCACTTAATAGAAAACTAAAAATATAACAAATGCAAAAAAATATTGTAAATAAATCCGCTGTTGCATATAATTTATAGTATTTTTTTCGTTCTTCCCTGAGGAAGCGGAAGCGTTGTGGTCATTCTGAAGATTACGTGGAAAATATTGTGATTAGTATGCGAAATTTTCATTTTCAGGTCTCATTAATCCAAAAATGTGTTTTTCTTTAAAAATATCTGTACAAGAGAATTTGTTTATTTTTGATCTTAACTAAAGGGTATACTTTAATGAAATTATCATATATGATGAGGAAATTCATATCCCGAGGCAAAATCAAGATAAAAATTCATGTGCAAATTTAGGGGTGTTGTCCCCCAAAAACTCAGTACAAACAAAAAAACTTAAAAACAATTACGACGATATTGTTTAAAAAAATTCTGATTGTAGTCCATTTAAATACAAATTTAACCATATAAGATGTTTTCCGGGGAAAATCTATTTCCTGATAAAAGAGCTCTTATTAAAAAGCACGAGGGGCCTCCTTCTATTCCCCGCCGGGGAGAAATTATTTTTATGGTAAATTGTTGAACAGTAAATAAATAAATCTACGAAGACCCGAAACAACAAATAAATGGAAAATACTGTACCAAGTAATAATGAATTTCGAGTTCTATTATAGACAATTTTTTTCTTTCTATGAAAACGAAACATCCAGTGAATACTAAATTGGGGGAAAAATGAATTTTTGAGGTGAAAGTATATGTAAAATAGGAAATTCACCATTTACTTTCAACTATGTAAATTAGTAAGCTGCAAAATAATTACATTATTTTTGTGGTTGTTTGATTTTTTTCGAAACCGTGAATATTATTCAACCAGATGTGGATGATGCACACAGGACCTTGAATTTGGTAGCTGTTGACAAACAGGTTCACAACGACCTTAACACAAGAATTAATTTGAAATTGGCATTTCCTTTAACCTCCCATTACATAGGGGAATTCCACAACTACTCATTTCAAACCTCAAATTAGCATCAGTCGATGCGATTTGCCATTTTTATATTAGAAGGAATTTGAGACTTTCGTGGGCACAATCAAGTTAGATTGGTACAACCAGAAATAAAATTACCATTCATTGTCAGAAATAATTCGGTCGACAAACTCGAACAAATAATTCTCATACACATAGTCATATACTTATTGAATTAAAATTCCATAATCTTAATTTAAATAATTTGATATAAAACATTTATAAATATTCAGCAAATGATTGTTAACAATTCGATTTCGATTTTCAGCTATTTCATCGATATCTCAGAAATTAGATAGTCCCGAGAAAATGACATACTCGTACATGGATGGATTCGTATTTCTATAGTCTAAATTTTGAATATTTCTAAATTAAAATCGTTGGGGAACATTCTTCGAAAAGAAAAAAGAAAATTCATAAGTAGTTTGTTGTCCCTATTTCTTCAATACTTTTTTCTTCTGTTGGGTCAATTAGGGTGAAAAAATCAATTTTCACCCTAATTGACCCAACAGAAGTAAAAAAGAAAATTTTTTTATTTTTAAAAGAATCTGTGTTATTTGGGGCAGCGCTCAACTCATCAAATCATTTCTCAATTTGACCCGGGGTAGGATATTTTTGAACATGTGGATATATATTATGTATTTGAAATTGACAGAAGACAGCCGGACATTTTTAAAAACTACTTTTTTGGACTCAAAAACCTCAAAACGTGTAAACCCATCAAAATCAAAATATCCAATTTTTGCGCCTTCTCAATACATCTTTACGTAAACTAAGTATATGATGAAGTAAAAAAGTAAAACCTAGGGAAACTAGTTGGGACCTCTCTACACTAGTGTTTTAAATTATATAATTCAAGTCAATATAAGTTTACGCTATATAGGCTGGACAATTGATTCTGAAATAAGTTAAAAGACTTTTTGTAAGAATTGGAACTTTTATTTATTATGTTTGAAACATGAAGAGATCCAAGCACGATATGGGAAAGAGAACCTTTCACTGGACTCATCTCTTGCATCTTTAACTAGGAAACAATACAAGATTGGAAAGACAAAGACACGCTAATCTTCATGTCTTCAAAACTTTGTGTCTTACAAAATGAACCTTTCAACTTGTCTTTCCGAACACTGCTGAGCAAAGGTCAAATCAAATCAACAATTTAACTATTCAAACCAAATCTTTTTTACTTTCTCATATAAAGAGAAAGCATTGTGATGGCGCGAAAATTCGATTTTGAGATTTTGATGGATTTACACGTTTTAAGGTCCCCTGAGTCCAAAAAAGTGGTTTTTAAAAAATGTCTGTCCGTCGTCTGTCGTCTGTCGTCTGTCTGTGCAGATGCCTTGAGCCTAAACTACTGGACCGATTTTGACGAAATTTGGCATACATGTTCAGAAAAATCATACCCCGTGGCGAAATCGAGAAATGAATTTTAGCTCCAAATTTGGGGGTGCTACCCCCAAAAACTCTGAAAAAACGTGAAAAAAAAATATTTCTCGAAAACGGTTCCGACGATTTTGATTAAAAAATTCTAAAATGTAGTCAATTTAAAAACGGATCCAACGATATAAGCAGTTTTCCCGGGAAAAATCTAGTTCCTGAGAAAATAGCTTAAAACGTGGACGGAGAGATCCCGGGTTCGATTCCCCGCCCTGGAGAAGTTATTTTTATGGTAAATTTTGATATAATTTTCAATAATAATTAAACGTACTTACAAAAACTAATAAATGGAAAACATTGGCTAAGTAATTATGAACTTGTATATGAGAAAGTTTGTCCGAGTTGTCTCGGACCGATTTTTATTACCTCAAACCAATTATCGTTAATCTGTCTCCATTTAAAAAAAAAGCTTAAAAGGAAATTTTACAAGAGATGAAGAAAATAGTTATTTATGCACCTAGGGAGTAAAGTAAACCATTATTCCCTGAGCGAATATGTGGGTTCTTGAGGTGAAGCCGAAGGAACCACGGTTTCTTAATCCCGAGGCGCAGCCGAGGGAGATAACTATAGCGAGGGGAATTATAGCAAATAGTAATAGCGAAAAAAGGTTTTGGAAAATAACTATCCTTACCATTTATAGAGCTATGTTCTTCAAATACTTTGTAATACAAAATCGTCATTTTTTTGTATATAAAAAAAATATGTTTAAGTGCTTATTCAGCTACTCGTCTTGTTCCTTAATGGAACATACCACAAATCCTCACCTAAAAATACAATTGTCAACCTAATTTAAAATTTTAATGGTCAAATAAAATATTTAAGAGAACTCTGCTTAACATATTATGTTTTACTTACATTCAAACAACGAACTCGTCCTCGGCATTGGTAAAATGAACATGTCTTCCAAATTTCATCAAAATCGGTTATCGTCTCAAGTTTCATAATTCGCGGACACACAGACAGACAGACACGGAACCAAAAATGTTCCCTGATGTCTGAAACGGATTTCTGTCTTGGAATTTTTAAAATCGGAGGCATCAAAGTTTTTCGTTCTCAAAAGTGAACACAATGCTTCCGTTACCTTCGGTAAGCTCGGAAGCAATAAACTTCCAGTATACAAGTTCGTATTTCTCTTTTGATAAAGATAACATTAATTCATTAGTTGTATTTTGTGCCGAATTATTTCGGGAGGTGTATTATTATTCTCCTCATATTCGTCATAATCATTTAAATCACTCATTGATTTTCACAAAAAAACTCGATATAAAAGCTTTTATAAAACAAACAGCAAATTAGTCTTGTTAAATGTAAACAAACTCGCTAATCGTGCGTAAAGCTGAAGAATTCCTCTTCTTTACCGCGCTAGCGTGGTAAATAAGAGGAATTCTTCAGAACTAAGAGACGCGCATGCGCAATGAATACAAGTACGTAAATAATCACTTTCTACGCATCTAAACAGAGATATAATGTTTATATTTCGTATCAATCGTAGATAAAATAATTAAGTTAGCAATCCTTCTTTTTCTCCCTGGTTTAACTTTTTCTCCTACTTATGAGTTCAGGGAAGAAAAGACTTACTTTAGTCTCTCTAAACTAATCCAAAATCCAATTTTTTTTCCCTACTGTGGAGATAATAGTTATTTATGCACCTAGGGAATAATGTAAGATATTATTTCCCGCGTGACTGAGTTGATTCCTGAGGCAAAGCCGAAGGAATCAAGGCAACTAAATCCCGAGGCGAAGCCGAGGGTATTAGGTATTTTAATTCCCGAGGCAAAGCCGAGGGATTAATGACAATTAGCTCCCGAGGCGTAGCCGAGGGAGATAATTATTACACGGGAATAATAATTAATTTTTCTCGAGGTACATACAAAATTTTATCTCCAGAAAAAGCGCTGTATAAGATTTAATCAATAAAGAAAACATTTGTATTTCTTTATTCAACGAATTAAATACAAAAATAAAACAATATAAATTATTTAAAACAATTAATAATCACTTTTAAAGTAATACAAAAAAGTTCAACGAATGCTAAACAAAAGTAAACAAAGCATCGTAGAATGACTCGCAATACAGCTGGGAGTTTAAAAGCAGTGTTTCCAACCTGATTTTAATCAATTCACTATATTTGCCATTCATTCTATACAATTTACAAAATAATTAGGTTGGCGAACGTGGATTATAATCCCGTTTTTACATTATTTCCCGGTTTTCACATTATTTCCCCGTTTTTAAGAACGGGGATGAAAAGACCAACATTATTACCTATAAACTAGCCCTGAAAAGTTACTTTTCGTCCCTATTGGAGATAATAGTATATTATGTTACAAGGCTGTGAAGTGAGTTTTTTCTTTACCGCGGCAATTACATTTACTGTCGAGCGAAGCGAGACAGTAAATATTGCCAAGGTAAAGAAAAAACACTTCAAAGTCGCGTAGCATATGCTATTTTTTCCGAGGTAGCAGACAATGAAAAAACATTAAATATTAATCACTAATCAATATATAATAATAACAAATATTAGTACATACTTAAGACTTAAAAAAAGAAACCTATGAGGTTACACTATAAGAAAAGATAAATAAAACACATTGACATCTAGCGGATTTTAATCGTACTAGAAGCATTTCTACAAAGACTGCAGCACTACTAACGGAAGTTTTGACAACTACCCGCCGTAAAGAAAAAATCTTTTACTGCCTAGGACGTAAAAGATTTTTTCTTTACAGCTAGGAGTAATGAAAAGATTTTTTAAGTCCACGTAATGAAAAAATGGATTTTAGCTATGTTTTTTAGGCTCTAAAGTTACTATTTCACAGCCTACCACGGAAAATAGTATATTATGTTACTAGGCTGTGAAGTGAGTTTTTCTTTACCGCGGAAATTACATTTACTGTCGAGCGAAGCGAGACAATAAATATTGCCAAGGTAAAGAAAAAACACTTCACAGTCGCGTAGCATATGCTATTTTTTCCGAGGTAGCAGACAATGAAAAAACATTAAATATTAATCACTAATCAATATATAATAATAAGAAATATTAGTACATACTTAAGACTTAAAAAAAGAAACCTTAAAAAGAGGTTACACTATAAGAAAAGATAAATAAAATGCAGTGACATCTAGTGGATTTTAATCGTACTAGAAGCATTTCTACAAAGACTGCAGCGATACTAACGGAAGTTTTGACAACTACCCGCTGTAAAGAAAAAATCTTTTAGTTCCTAGGAACTAAAAGTAAACTTTAAGTCTTAAGTATGTACTAATATTTCTTATTATTATATATTGATTAGTGATTAATATTTAATGTTTTTTCATTGTCTGCTACCTCGGAAAAAATAGCATATGCTACGCGACTGTGAAGTGTTTTTTCTTTACCTTGGCAATATTTATTGTCTCGCTTCGCTCGACAGTAAATGTAATTTCCGCGGTAAAGAAAAACTCACTTCACAGCCTAGTAACATAATATACTATTTTCCGTGGTAGGCTGTGAAATAGTAACTTTAGAGCCTAAAAAACATAGCTAAAATCCATTTTTTCATTACGTGGACTTAAAAAATCTTTTCATTACTCCTAGCTGTAAAGAAAAAATCTTTTACGTCCTAGGCAGTAAAAGATTTTTTCTTTACGGCGGGTAGTTGTCAAAACTTCCGTTAGTAGTGCTGCAGTCTTTGTAGAAATGCTTCTAGTACGATTAAAATCCGCTAGATGTCAATGCGTTTTATTTATCTTTTCTTATAGTGTAACCTCATAGGTTTCTTTTTTTAAGTCTTAAGTATGTACTAATATTTGTTATTATTATATATTGATTAGTGATTAATATTTAATGTTTTTTCATTGTCTGCTACCTCGGAAAAAATAGCATATGCTACGCGACTTTGAAGTGTTTTTTCTTTACCTTGGCAATATTTACTGTCTCGCTTCGCTCGACAGTAAATGTAATTGCCGCGGTAAAGAAAAAACTCACTTCACAGCCTTGTAACATAATATACTATTATCTCCAATAGGGACGAAAAGTAACTTTTCAGGGCTAGTTTATAGGTAATAATGTTGGTCTTTTCATCCCCGTTCTTAAAAACGGGGAAATAATGTGAAAACCGGGAAATAATGTAAAAACGGGATTATAATCCACGTTCGCCAACCTAATTATTTTGTAAATTGTATAGAATGAATGGCAAATATAGTGAATTGATTAAAATCAGGTTGGAAACACTGCTTTTAAACTCCCAGCTGTATTGCGAGTCATTCTACGATGCTTTGTTTACTTTTGTTTAGCATTCGTTGAACTTTTTTGTATTACTTTAAAAGTGATTATTAATTGTTTTAAATAATTTATATTGTTTTATTTTTGTATTTAATTCGTTGAATAAAGAAATACAAATGTTTTCTTTATTGATTAAATCTTATACAGCGCTTTTTCTGGAGATAAAATTTTGTATGTACCTCGAGAAAAATTAATTATTATTCCCGTGTAATAATTATCTCCCTCGGCTACGCCTCGGGAGCTAATTGTCATTAATCCCTCGGCTTTGCCTCGGGAATTAAAATACCTAATACCCTCGGCTTCGCCTCGGGATTTAGTTGCCTTGATTCCTTCGGCTTTGCCTCAGGAATCAACTCAGTCACGCGGGAAATAATATCTTACATTATTCCCTAGGTGCATAAATAACTATTATCTCCACAGTAGGGAAAAAAAATTGGATTTTGGATTAGTTTAGAGAGACTAAAGTAAGTCTTTTCTTCCCTGAACTCATAAGTAGGAGAAAAAGTTAAACCAGGGAGAAAAAGAAGGATTGCTAACTTAATTATTTTATCTACGATTGATACGAAATATAAACATTATATCTCTGTTTAGATGCGTAGAAAGTGATTATTTACGTACTTGTATTCATTGCGCATGCGCGTCTCTTAGTTCTGAAGAATTCCTCTTATTTACCACGCTAGCGCGGTAAAGAAGAGGAATTCTTCAGCTTTACGCACGATTAGCGAGTTTGTTTACATTTAACAAGACTAATTTGCTGTTTGTTTTATAAAAGCTTTTATATCGAGTTTTTTTGTGAAAATCAATGAGTGATTTAAATGATTATGACGAATATGAGGAGAATAATAATACACCTCCCGAAATAATTTCTTTTAGTTCCTAGGAACTAAAAGATTTTTTCTTTACAGCTAGGAGTAATGAAAAGATTTTTTAAGTCCACGTAATGAAAAAATGGATTTTAGCTATGTTTTTTAGGCTCTAAAGTTACTATTTCACAGCCTACCACGGAAAAAATATATTTTTATATCAATGTGGTCAGTATCATTTTTCATTACTTAGTGGAGCGATCTTTATAAAAAACGATTTAACATCAATCCTTAATTTGAGTAGTTTTTGCTTCCGAACTTACCAAATAAGGTAGCTGAAGTGTTGTGAACGACAATTTATTATGTCACCGATTTTAAATTGAAATTCCTGGACAAAATCCGTTTCAAACATCACAGAATAGGGTTGGTCTCGGCTTTGTCACCATATATTAACATCTACTCATCCAATTTGGGTGAAATTTGGATGGTAGGTCGTAATCAGCCAATTATTGATCCCATATTTATTTCAACATTGCTTTCCTCCGCATGTGCACAAACTCATTCATCAACGATATCTTTAAAAGTACTCATCTTATTTTTAAGTAAATTTAGATGGTTGGTTGAAAGTAGCCCAGAGATGGTCCCATACTGATTTCAACCATCTGCGCAAATTTAATATTGCTTAAAAATAAATGTGATCCACCTGGGGATCGAAAAAGATCCTAATCTCATTTGTCCATTCGTCCAATTATTGGATGTGAGTGAGCAATGTAATACACTATTTTTATACGTCTTTATGTAACTCGTAACTCGGCTTAACAATATAAATGATTGGCATTTACTTTACACTCTTCACTCAGTTCTGGACGTTATGCCAAATGTCCACCAAAGTAACCTCTTCCCTATAAAAACCAAAATTTATTTAGGAGAGAGGGAAGTTATTTATCCAATTGTAAATCATGGTTGTATTGATGTTCAAGCTAAGAAGTTTAGTTCTTTCTGTCTTAATATTGGCTTTTGGTTTATTAATGCTGAACCGATTATTCAAGCTATTTCCTCAGGACGTGAGCAATACAGTGATGCGTGCGAGTGTTAGTACTCGTAGCTACAATGCAATAAGTAGTGTGAGTGTAATCTGTAAAGCAGTTGATACCTGCAGTTTACTAAAACTCTGTTTACCCAGGTTTATTTTCGTAATTTCCTTTCAATTCTCCGTGTAGTCTGTAATTGATTAATGAGAGACAACAGCTGGTACGTTATGTTAATGGCTGGTACGTTGTGTTAACATCTTGTACAAGGACATCACCAAACCACGAATACCACAGTAATAACCCTCAAAAAATAAAAAACCACTAAATAATTTATAGTGTAGGTTTCCGTCATTCCCACGTCTAAATTACTTATGATAAGCACACTTACAGAACTTCCTTGAGAATGGTCCCTGTAATGGGTCCGAAACGTAGTCATTCACAAAATCTCTTACGTTACCACCTCCACAAATTACACAATACCGAATTTGAATACAGACTTAACTACTCAGAACTTGTGTAGATATTTTTGTTATAATATAGAGATGTAGAAGGTGTTAAGAGAATAGAGTTATATAGTTATCTATACGTATAAAGAAGAGTGACTGTTTGTTTGGCCATTATACAAATTAGGATGGAATTTGGCCCAATTAAACTTCAAAACAACAGGGAGGTCGCGGTCTCCAAAAAAAAGAAAATGTACAAAAATTACAATCTATGGTGGTATAGCCTATGAAAAAGTGATAAAAAGTCATACGATCACATACTTTAATAGACCGGACTTATAAAAAAAGAGAGTGTTTTAGTGCGAGCTAACCACCCCCAAAAAGACCACCAAATAACCACCCCCATTCTTTTGGCAACGCCGGGTACATCAACTTGCACTAATATACTATAAGAAATGCAGGCTTGATTAAATTACTTGGGGATAGAAGAATCTGGGAGACAGTCCATTACTTAATCTATGCCTTATGTTTCAACAACGGTGAAAATATAAATAAATGACACAGCAAAACAGTTATTTAATTTTGTGTATTTATGAAGATAATGAAAATGACCTGTGGTTCAAAGTGGTCTTTGCAGAATTAAGTTACTTGTGGAAGTACACAGTGAGTGGAAGTACGTATTTCAGTATAGTGTTACATAGCAACGTATTGAGTTTTATAATGCAGAGCATTGTGGTGGAAGCAATCACCTCTAACCATGCTTAACTTTTTCAGAACGTTAAAGTTGGAAGAAAGAAAAAGCAGTGACGCGTTGCATGCTACCGTAACTTTAGCCGCGACCGGTGGAAGGCGGCCAACAAAAACCTAGTCCAGTCTCCAGGGAGTCTTCCATCTCAAGACATTTCATCTCACCGCAGCAAGGTTTGCCTTCACCGTTTAGCTTGCACTGAAATACAATATAAACAAAACTGAGTTCTAGAATCTACAAGCTTAACTAAGACAAAGAGATAGAGATAAATAAATTAGAGAATGATTCACACTATACCGCCGTGTATAGTCTAATGTAGTCTCAATAAAGTCATTCTCACTGGGATTATGGCGAGACCGAGTGTGCTCAGCTCAGCCCCACCACAAGACCTATCATGGTATTTATAGTGTGAATCATCCTCTATGTATCAATAATAGAGGTTCGACTGGTAGAAACATTTTCTGTTTTGCAGACAAAGATAAATTTAGGTCGCACAAGTTGGGAACCCTTTGTTTAATTTTCTAACCTGAAAATTTAAGTCTACATACTAAGAGACTTTATAAACCAAGTGTGTAGGCGCTGGCAGTTCTATAATTTATTTTTAGGATTTTCCATTAGATACAAGAGCATCGACGTGAACAGAATGGATAGTGGACCACGAAGTGAATTATATTCAATTCAGTGAACAAAAGGCGTCAAAGGAGTAGCTGGATAGTGAACCGACTCAAAAACAGTATACCCACTTAATTTTGAGAATATAGCAGTAAACAGGGTTGGCAACTGGAAGTTAAGTACTTGTTGCAACAGTCTATTATTCACTTATATTAACTAAAAGACAGACATAAGTAGGATTAAGTTTAATCTGTAACTTATTACAGATATTACTTATTAATAGTTTGTTTGTGACATACATGTATTGCCTTGTTGATACAATGAGGAGATGGAGGAGGCTTGGTGGGGATCCAATCATAGCCGAAATCATCATCAGGACATCTCTGAGATTGGCAAAGTACAATCACTCCCACAACAACACCAATCACAGCACCTAATCTCTTCATCGTTCACTTAATTTTCTCTCCAACAAGATGCTTAAAACACGCAACTAGAAACAAATAAGAACAGGGCAAGATGATAAGTAATAAAAAAACAAATAAACCATCTCAAACAATTTGAACAAGTCTTTTAACTATTGAATGTTAGATTACACAAAATATTCATCTATCTCTTCCAAAAAAACAAAACAAAAAAACAATAAAATCAACAAACTTCTACCCTTGCATGAGTCTGCAGTTTTGGGAGTTACAAAAAACCATTTTTATAAATTAAGACCTATAAAATTAAAATTTATTTTTAAAAAAAAATATATATTATATCTATAGTTTATTGTTAGAATCCAGCTAAATATTTAATAAAAAAGGAAGGGGGAGAATATTAATAATTAGACATTAAAGGCCCGGTCAAACAGAAGCAGATAGTCCGCTTTCTGTTTGACAACCCCAGTCACACAGAAAGTGACCTGTCCGCCGTCTGTTGCGGACAGGGAGGTCACACAGAAATTGAACTGTCCGCCGCGCCGTCCGTCTCGGACTGGGTGGTCAAACAGAAAGCGGACTGTCCACCGCGGACTGGGGTAATCAAACAGAACGTGGACTAGGTACAGCGTGATTTCTTCTACTCGTGTTTTTTTTTTTTATTATCAGCATGACTTGCAGATCCTCCAACGAAGGATTGCTTTTTCTGTTCGCTTTGAGGCAAGCAACACCAAAAAGAAAATGGGTGCATGAAATCAATGAAAAAGATTTGAGTTTGGCGAGTATGTAACAAACACACGCAGTATATGTATGTAAATTATATAATTAAAAATATTATAATATAATATAATTAAGTATTTACTATGGAAAATAAATATTTCATTTGATAATTCATTCATTCATTTGAAAACTGGGTTTTCTTATTATTTCGAATGTCTGAAGAACAATTTCAGAAGTAACATACTCTCCTACAACCTAAAATATCGAAACAGAGAACTCAAAAAAAATACTCCGGGTCAAACAGAAAAAAATGGTAATAGATTTAAAAAACGAGTAAAAATTAAATTCATTTGACAGTAATAGATTAAAGCCTAAAATCATTAAAGCATATGAAATAGAACGCGAGGATGCTATGATCCACACTAATTGGCAGACTGTTTTAATTTGACATTAAATGTGCAGATGCGGTTGGAATTAATATGGAACCTACAAAAGGCTAATTGTGACCTACTAAGCCCCGACTAAGAAATGATAGCACTCGAGAAAACTGTATGCTTAGCTTCGTTTTAAGATTGAAACTACCGATTTTTTCCAAAGTAGGTTCAGTCTGGTGTTTTTTTTCTAAATAACAGTCCTCCATTAATAACAATTAATCAAAATGGCACACTAGCCCATTTCTTAGAATTCTTAGAATGCCATAAGTTCTTGGTCAGAGTTTATCCAAATTTAATCAAAACCAGTCTAATAACTTTTAAGAAATGTTGGTTCGCAAAAATGTAGAACGACCGACAGAGTAGCAGAGTACATGATTCCATATATATTATATTAATGATAATTAATTATGATAATTTTAAGTCAGTGGCTTTTAAATTATATGTTACCTCAGTCAGATGAGACGGAAGAGATTCAATCTAAAACTATAAAACACTTGTATCAAGCTCTGAACAACTAAAAAATATATTTAAAACCCAAATTTAATATTTTAATTCTACTCTTATTGGAATATGATTTAAAACAATAGATCTGAGTTTAAGTGAATGAATGCTTAGAAAAAATATTAAACGAAAGAAATATTTTCATATCAACTATACAAGCTTATCTGAACATACGAGTCGCATGTGTTTGTTATCCAACCTACAGTCGGAGTTCAAGCCTGATAAGGAGCAGCACTCTGTATTCACAAAATATCTTCCGCTTTTATTATTTTTTTTTTTTTGGATTCTTTGTCATTTGGGATTCGGCCATAACTGACTTAATATAATGAAATTATAACTAATGAACAAGGAAGAAAAACAGAAAGCAATGGACCCTCCCACAGCTCCGGAGCTTTTTATGCACCCTACTTAAGTATGTTTAAGTACCTGCAAAGGATTACCCCGCCTAAAGGAACCCCCGGTAAATCCAGGTACAATCTACGTTCTAGAAAACCAGTAAAAAAGCACTGTTGTTTGCTCCATTCGTTAGAGTATCGTTGTTGCTTCGAGTTAACATCACGGTGCACAGAGAATAATCGCATTTGAAGATGCTTCAGAAGCGGTTGCGAAAAGGTGGTCTTCACACCTATTTTGACATTAATTTCACTGGAAAGTTATTGATTTTTAGATTGCTGTCTTATGTTCATATTCCCTTATTAATTAGGTGAATGAGAGGATTTTAAAGACATTTTTTACACCATTTTACTAACGAGAGTCTGTAAAGTGAATACTCAATCTTGGGACACACTGTATGTGAGGGCACGGTAGTGCCCTCTCCAAGTCCAGCACAGCCGTAATATCCTTAACTGGTACCAACTCAAGGCACTTTGGACCCCCCTCTATTAAAGATACTTAGATATATAAAATTAGTGTTCATTTAAAATGAAACAGAAATACAAATTTTGCACCTCTACCCATATTAGTTCATAAAGTATATGAGCCTGAAGTTTTTATTAGCGAATTTTCAAAGAAAATTACACTATTGCAATGGCTTCAAAATTTTTGTAATGCGAATTTTTGAAAATTTTTTCCATGGAAATCCGTTTTAGACCATTCTGAATCGATTCCTAAAATTTAACACTTTTCTTATGTATGTATGTATCTATGTGTCACTCCAGGCGATATCTCCCCTTAGGATGCACTTAAAAATTTCAAAAAATTTTTAAATGTCAATAATTTGACTAATATTTGAACTCCAGAATTTTTGGAGTTCATATAGGGGTCTATTTTTTTTCAATTTAGGGTCAAAAATAGCATAAAAACGTGTTATTTCCATTTTACCCCCCTTTTATATGAAAATATTATAAAAGTGTACATAACAACAATTACTGTACTCTTAAACAGCTTTCCAACGACTTGCATCTTGAAGGGAAAATACTATTTTGACTTTTGTAGTACCCCTGTGTACCAATTTTGTCTTTTCACCCATGCAAATTCAAAACAAAATTTTCCTATATTATCATAAGCCAATAATACGCAGATTTCTTTGAAAATTCGCTCATTAAGTCATGGTTCATGACTGGATTTTTTTATTTTAACACTAACTGACTGACTGGCTAAGTATAACATAAAAACTAATATACAAAAATCCCGCCAAGTACTTGCCACCAAGCTACTAAAAGAGTTTCTTCGGTCGTAAAAATTCATATCTCCTACTTTTTTTTTTGTTCTTACTAAAATATGAATAAAAAGTTTCACTTTGGAGGAACAAGGTGTGCATATTATCCTCTAGCATTATAGGTGTGCTCTTATTTAATTCTTTTTGAGGTAAAATGGCCACCATTTTGGAAATACGATGTATATTTATTTGTAATCTGCATTTTAATACCTTAAAATGATAAACCATTCAAAAATTAGAAAAAAAAAATTCGGGTCACCATAGTTACAGCCACCTAAAATTTGAATTTTTTATATTAACTCCCGGAAATATCTTTGGCCTTCAGAAACAGAAAAGAATATTTATGAATTGTTTCCTCTATTTTAGGCCCTTTCCATATGGGGTAGGGGGGGGGGTCTTTTTTGGGGGCTTGTTTTGATAATTTCGGGGATAAATTGGCAGCTATTTTATAAACACGATATAGATATATATATTTGTAATCTACATTTCAATACCTTTAATATGATACCCCACTCAAAAATTACAAAAATATTAAAAATTTTGGTCACTAAAGTCCGCCTAAAATTTGACTTTTATATTAACTCCGGGAAATATTTTTGACCCACAGAGAAGTATAATTATGTATTTTTCAGCATTTTTAGGGCATTTAGAAGGGGGGGCTGGTTTTTAGGCAAAAAAGTTTAACTTTTATACAAAATGTCAAATCTTTAGATACAATAGGTCGAGAGATATGATCCAAGATGCAACGAGGGACGGACGAACGACCAAAAGCATAAGAATTTCTAGGATGACCTTGAAACCCTAAAAAGAAGGAAAATTAAATAAAACCAAAAAAACGTTGGAACTTTTTTCCCTTGTAAAGGCTAAAAGAAACCGCCTATTCAAAATATATATATAAAAAAAAAAATAACTAGCTCTACTAGCGCTAACCAGTAGAGAAAACAAAGTTATAAAGTATTCTTTTACTCTAATTAATTAATTAGAATATTCAAATTATTTAATTATTATATTTATTTAGGGTTAAGGCTCGCTCCAATGAATTTTATATTGGAACTAGCTACACACTGGACTCATGGCCATTATTATGTTAGGGATCGGTGTATAATCAAAGGGGAAATACAAATTAAATAATAACAAACTGTTTCTCTTTGTGATAAGAAAATGATTTTAAATTATACGTGTGGAGTGATTGGGAAGAAAAATGTTTGAGTTTGTGAGGGACAGAGAATAGAGAGGGGGACGGACAAACAGCATCATTTACTTGTACGTGGTGAATTAAACCAAGTAAAACATACTCGGACAGGGGGAGACAGCTAAACCTATAAAAAAAAATTATAAAACAACTTTTTAAGCAAGTCTTTATTATTTTACCTAGGTGTTTTTTCTGGGATTATTTTTACATCTTCACATTTAATCACTCTAAATATGCAAACAAGTTAACTATCATTCATTTAGTAATGATTAACTTCGGCATAAATCCATGTTCATGGAATTATATTGTAAAAAAAAAAAAAGTCTATTAAAAGATTTATTGATGCCACGCTAAAATGTTAATGAATCAGCTTACGCTGATTTTCCAAAAAAATGTCTCCTAAAGACTAAAGAAATACTAAATAATGCTTAATATAACACAACCTTGTGCCCAGTTTCGACAGAAGGATGCGAGATATGAACTATTGTGCTGGCCGGTTTTATCAACTAAGATAGACAGAATTTTTGTATTCAACATTTTTCAGAGAAATGTTTTATCGAGAACATTGGAGCTTATGAAGTTCAGTAAAATCAATAGAACGGCAAATAACAGGAGGAATCGGTCCGACTTAGAATAAACTATTTCGGTCCAGTTGTCTAAGGAGGACATTGTTTCCCGTACAACTATTAATTAGAAGATAATAATAAATAATTATTCTGGGGTGTAACTGGAATGTAGCGCTTGCTGCTTAGTAGCTGAAGTTCACCAGCTCGTCTCCTAAAAGCGCCACAGTAGCTTACTTACTTTCAAACTTAAAATAACCCTTATTATTTTATTAATCGTAAACAATTTTTACCAACTAAGTTCGTTAAATTATCCTTTGATTTATAGATTGACCCATTATATTTCTATATTGACGATGTTTTACTAATTAATTTTAGTTTTAGTTTTATAGAATCTGTTATTTATAACGAAACTTCTACATTCTAGCGAGAATTGTGGATACGAGAGCAGGTAAAGTTGAGTCTACCGCTACTAGGGTGTGCTTGGACTCCTCCGATATCAGTTAACTATTGAATAATCAGTTTGTTTTGCCTTCAACACCTAGATCTAGGTTTCCTGTCATAGGATACATCCAGAGTGCACGCAGATTCCGAATTAGGTTCAGGCTCCGCGAAAACAGGCTTGTGATATGTCAGGTTGAGGAAAGCAGGAGATGGCCACAGTGGAGGCAGATAGAAATACGCGCTGACATAATGTAACGTAAACAAAACAAAATCAAGTTTTCATATTATTATGAAGTTATAGCGTGTTTTTTATGGCCACGGAAAGTTAATTTAAAATTAAAATGTAGAAGAATTGCTTTTTATGAAATTATTACTAAGTTAAGGACTGTAGAGAACATGAAACATTTCTTCCTACATATAGAATGGAAGTGGAGGCATTCTACTATTTTATTTTTTTAAAAATAAGAAATACTTTCGTGATAAGCGTTTCTTTCTTTATTATATTAACATTAAAAAAATAAGTCGAAACGAAGAAAATCAAGCAAGAATCAAAAGACGAGAAGTAAGTATTTGTATATTACCAAGAAAAAGGTTTCATAAACAACTACAAATGCCAAAAAATAAATAGTAGTACAGTTCGTGGACACTGATAGCAGCCGAAATCTGAAACAAGAATGACAAATATTCCGGTAAAGCCTCTGACTCCGAACGCTGCGCGCGCAACCAGTTGCCTGCTTCCACTATGGCCACCCTGCTGCAATACCACTGTTTATTTCTCGTATTTGTTTACTGAGTCTGAACCTGATTCGGAACCAGCGTGCACTGTGGCCGTACAGTACGGCCACAGTCAGTACAGACCCGGGTCAGTATAATATTGCCGGTCAGATTAATCGTCTCAATAAGAAAATGTTTAACAACAGACGTATCTCAGGTTTACTCCCTCATTTCCTAACAACTGATAATAATAATAATAATACTCTGTGGTGCAATATCTCACGAGCTTAGGCCTGGCAAAGGGCTTATACAACTACATAGGTATGTTAATGTTATCGATTTTCCTCTCTTAGGAAATAAATTCCGAAAAATCTTGGGGTAAAAACTTACTCAGCTAGATAACCAGTGAGTGAGTCTTTTCAACAAACTTTAGCCTTTTGAGAAATTTCTTGAACTGAATGATCAATCCATTTATTTTACTTCCAAATTACCTAAAGGCATTCTTACAAATAACAAAGTGTTCTTCTATTATATTTTAGAAGTATTTGTCGAGGAACGCAATCATTCTGTTCATCATATCTTGTTTATACTGCGGTGCCCAGTCGCCGTGACCACCTGGGTAAGTGTAGTGTTCGTTGACCACTCCGGCTTGGTCCAGTCTCTGGGTTAGGAGAAGTCCTTGTTCTAATGGTATCAGAGGATCCTCGTCTCCGTAGAACGAGATGGTTTTAGCAGACGTTGAGTTGATCCAGGACCTGGGGCTGGTCAAGTAATAGAGGCTGGGGTTTTGCCAGTAGTAGTAAGGTCCTATAAAGCCAAATGCTATTTCGTTGTAGTTGGAGTTGGAAGCATAGTCCCAGGCGGTGAAGTCTGCAGGCCCAATGACGTTGACTATCACTTTTACCACCTTACTGTGGTCTAACGCGTAGCTGTACAACATGGAGAGATGAGCTCCCGCACTCCCTCCGACCAAAGCGAAACTCACTTCCTTCCCAATCCCAACCTTTGACCTGCAACAATATATCTCTGTTAAATACTGATACTCGACCTATAAAGATGTAGGTAAACAGGGGGTCGTTCTGTGACTATGAAATATCCCATTTTGGTTTTATATACTACTTATCAGTTTTATTTAACTCCAAATGTGTTGTAAATATCCGTCAGGTTATGTTAAATTCAAACAGTGGCACCATTATTTTTTTGGCGTTACTTTCACATCCCGATCTTCACATCATTAGGTTAAAACAGGACGGGGAATCGCGAACACTTTACTCATCTACTCGATATGATCATAAGTGTGAAACAGGTCTCACATCTCTAGGACTTCAACTAACTAGATGTGTCAAGCAGATAGGTTTAGACCAGGCGAAATGCGATTACATTAACCACTACGCTACACCGATCCTCATCATTTTCGGACTGTTGAAACAACTTGTATTAGAGTTATCGTTCGGAAAGAGGAAGCCCCGCCCCCTTCAACTTTTCTAGTTTATTTTTATTTCCCAAGACTTAGTGCACAAAAAGCTGACCTTGGTCGAAAATTATGATAAGTAGATATTGTTGTTATCTCATTAGAGTTTTTAGGAAAAATCAATCAGTCTACTAGGTATTAGTATAATAGATGTTATTTTGCTTTTACCTATTAGAAAATATGTCTTTGTTCGATCTTGTCCGTGCGGTTAATTCGAAAGAAGATGGGAGTTTGAGAATAACTTGGAGTTTGCAAGACCTTTGAGTGTCATTGTCTTTATTTAAAAAAAAAGAGTTTATTATAATAAATTGTAAGCTTTTTTAAAATGTTATATTCCACACAGTTGTCTGCTACGGCAGACAACCATAAAAGTTGAAGGGTGCAACTCTGTTTATATGCGGAAAATCGCCCGGTAGGAGTGGGGGAGGGGGAGATAATAAAAAAAAAAAAAAAAATCTAACTTTAAATATTTTATGGCAGAGTCAACGTCGACGAGCTGCTTTGGAAATCCCGGATCGTCTACGGATCCAAGGCGGTAGTCCATAGTAGCTACGGCATATTGTGGATACTGTTGGTGAAGGATTGTTCCGAAGGTGTTATTTATATCCTTTCTACATCCGCTGACCCAACCACCCCCATGGATGAGCAGGATTATTTTAGAAACTTCTGTAGATGGTACGATGACGTCTAGTACCTGCTCACTCTTGTCTCCATATTGTAAATTCTGATAATAACCTGCAACACAAACCACATTCTTTATACAATAAGTTACACAACAAATATAAATTTCTTATAAATATATAACATAATCTATTTATATATTATAAATTTTTTAAACATAAGATTTCTTTAACAATGGCTGAATATGGTCCAGTGTCGATTGAATGCTAAAAAAAATTTAGAAGTGAGAATCAATGATAGGAATCATTCCTAATATTCCTAAGCAGAAGAGATTTACATTTTTATGAGAATGATAATATGAAGTGGAAATATTTTCCTTGTTTTTAAACTTGCCAACAAGGTCAAATAAAGTTTTGTGGTTTTCAGCATATATAAATGCATCTCCAGCAAAATAAATATTCTCTCTATTATGACTTTATGACAGACTAATTCTGTTTAAATTCTCACACCCTATTTGCATTTTTACTTTTCCATACCTTAAATGGAAAGTAATTTATCCACCCAAAAAATCCGAGATTTCAACGAAATTATTCATTTTGGGTGTTTCTGAGATCATTTAAGTGGTTTTTAGCTAGATGTCTGTCAGCGAGTGTGTGAGTGCGTCTGTCTGTGTATAACTCCTACAGTTCATAAGCTAAAAATTTGGTCCTTGGTAAATAAAATCAGTCCTTACATTTTGTTGTCCAAGCCGAAAAATCATAAATTTGTGACACTATTAACCCATTTTTGCCGGGTCAGCTAACATTTCAGTAATTCGTAAAAAATCTAAATATTTTTTGATTGCGCTGAAATTTGCACCAATTATACCTTTTATAAGACAAACATTGCTACCAAATTTCGTATTGATATCTGCCGCGATTTTGAAAATATAGACTTTTGAACTTAAAAACTTTAACGCTAAATAATCTCGTAACTAATTCGCCGAGTGAGCTGAAATTCCCTCAAATTACTACCATCCTACAAGATAAATAGTACCTCAATTTTTTAAGAAAGTTCTGAAACACCCCGCGTCCGATTTTCTTTTAATATTATAAAAACGTTTTAAAGTGGGATTCTGCAGGTTCTATTTTTAAAATTATTATTTAAATATTTTTGTAAATAGGGTAGGGCGGGGCTAGTTGAGCATAGGGGCGAGTTGTGCAATTTAAATATCTCAAAAACTACGGTTGTCACGAAAATACTTCAAGAGTAACAGGAGAGTTTAGTAGCGAGTAGAGTGAACTTTACTTCCTACTCAACTAATTTTGATTTTGGAGCGTTTACACATAAGCTAGTTGTAAGTATAGTAAAAAAGCAGAAATGATACACAACAACGTATAAAGTGAAACTGAACTCTACTTGCTACTTGCTAAGACGTTTACACGGGTAGAGTGGGAGCTGTGGAGGGGGAAGTAGAGTAGAGTCCAGAGAGAGTAATATAGAGTATAAGTAATATAGAGTATAAGTAGAGTAGAGTTTATTTCATGCGGTATAGTACTCTACTCTATCGGCAACTAGCTACTCTACTTTACGGAGCATTTTTTCGGGTTTCTACGGGTAGAGTTACTCTACTCGCTACTCTACTCTCCTGTTTACTCTACCCGTGTAAACCCTGCTTTAGTCGTAATTTTTCTCCTATATGTTATGTTGTTTTTGATTTTATTTTGTTATGTGTTTAACTGCTCATTAAGCCTGGTTTACACGGGTAGAGTAAACAAGATAGTAGAGTAGCGATTAGAGTGTACTTTACTTTCTACTCTACCAATTTTGATTTTGGAGCGTTTACACATAAGCTTGTAGTAAGTAGTAAAAAAGCAGAAATGATTCCACAACAATGTAAAAACTGAAACTAAACTCTACTTGCTACTTGCTATTGAAAACGTTTACACGGGTAGAGTGGCGAAGCTAGTAGAGTGGGAGCTGTGGTGGGGGAAATAGAGTAGAGCTCACTTTACTGCATGCGGTATAGTACTCTACTCTACCAGCCACTAGCTACTCTACTCGCCAATCTACTCTACGGAGAGTATTTTTGGGTTTCTACGGGTAGAGTTACTCTATACTCTCCTGTTTACTCTACCCGTGTAAACCCGGCTTTAGTATTGCAACTTAAAATATATTTTTGATTATCAACTACAGTTTTATTGTAGATTTATGCAATTTTCATATACCAATTGAACCTATATTACCCACACACTTGCTCAACTTACCATTTACCCCTACCACGGGGCAAGTTGAGCAACTAGGAAGTTTCTCGCATTAACGGTAATATCTTCTAAACCAGATCTGAAATATTTTATTATCTGAAGAAGTTTCAAGCAGGGTAAATTACGTATCTAACATTGAAGGAATCAAGTACCAAATGATGATGCCACGTTTAGGAGTTATGATAGATTATACAAAAAATTGCTCAACTAGTCCCGCCCTACCCTACGTAATTTGTCAAACTATGGCACATCATAATAATTTTCCAGTAGAAGATAATTTCTTTTTTTATTTCAAATTTAAAAATTCTATAGATTACAAAAAATACTTCGGTAAAGGTAAAATCCCTAATTATGTAAAAATAACTCCTTACCAGCGAAGATTAAACCCAGCCTCTCAGCGTCCGCGTTTACAGCTGGTTCTCTGGAACTAGATTTTTCTCGGGAAAACGACTTATATGGAAAAATTTGTACTTAAATGAAATACATTTTAGAATTTTTAATCAAGATCATCGGAACCGTTAACGAGAAATAATTTTTATCTACTTGCGGCAGCAAAATGAGGTATTATTGAACTGATTTCGGGCAGAGAAATGTGATTTTACTGATCTTTAATTTAGCTGGTTCTCTGGAACTAGATTTTTCTCGGGAAAACGACTTATATGGAAAAATTTGTACTTAAATGAAATACATTTTAGAATTTTTAATCAAGATCATCGGAACCGTTAACGAGAAATAATTTTTATCTACTTCCGGCAGCAAAATGAGGCATTATTGAACTGATTTCGGGCAGAGAAATGTGATTTTACTGATCTTTAATTAAAAAAATAGTGGAGTCACTGGCTACACTGCAGTTTCATGTAAACATTCAACATCAATATTGTAATTATTATTGAAGTTGAAGTCATTCTAGATTTGACTAGCTACTTTTCTTGATTTATCCTAGTTACTTCTTTTCTTCTAAGCAAAAGAAGATACCTTTAATACTTTTAGTAATATGTTAGTAAAAATATAAATAAATATTTTATATTGCTTGCATTATTCATTCAGAAGTTTTGTGTGTTATAAACATGTGTTTTGTATTTTGTTGTTATAGATTGAGTTTGCTATTCACTTATTGTTATTATACCCTAGCTTCTTATTTGATTTCTTTATGAACATTAATTTTAGTTATTACATAATGTTATTATCTTATTAATATAACATAGTAATTAACTATGTTATATTAATAAAGATGGTATTTTAGCAGTTTCATTTTTCTGCCGACCATAGATAAAATATTGTATGCAACAAAGCAGCAAAGGAAACATTTCTGCCTCGTTTATTCATTGCCAGCCTCGGCTTCGCCTCGGCAATCAATAGGTAAATTACCTGCCTCGGCATCACCTCGGCAGTTAATTATCATAGCCTGACCTCGCCTTCGGCTCGGAGGCTAATCTTATCACTCGTCAGTAAAATTCCATTTTGCTGCCTAGTTACATAAATAACTGTTTTTAGTGTTTTTGGAGGGTGTCGCTCCAAATTTAGAGCTATTAATTTATAATTAATTTCTCGATTCCGCCTCGGGGTATACTTTTTCTGAACATTTATGCCTAATTTAACGAAATGATCCCAGTAGTTTAGGCTCCACGTGTCTGCACAAACGATAGAATTTTTTTATAAAAAACCCCTTTTTTGGACCAAGGGAACCACAAAATGAGTAAATCCAAAAAAACAAAAATCTCGAAATCAAAGTTTCGTGCCATGAAGCGCGTATTTCTAACTTAGACTAAACATGCCTTTTTAATAATGTCTTTTCAAGTAAGACTTACTGCTTAAAAGAGTAAAATCCAAGATGCTATAAAAACTTCAAACGCTTCCCCACCAAATATGAAGCTAACTTAATTTAATATCTACATACGATTTTGAAGTTATTAAGGTTAAATTAAATGAATAATAATAATAATAAAATAAAATCTTACTCTGAGAGTAAACTGTTGACAAGCATATTATGCTCACTGCTATGCTGAACAAGATCTTCATGTTATCAATGTATAATGCAAGTAATGTATGATGCAAATAATCAGATGAAATATTTAAAAAAAAAGAAAAATGATGAGATAACGTAGGTTTTTATTTTATGTTAGTATTTGTATACTTTTTATTGTTTGTTAAGTGTAAATCAGTTCATCTCAGTATTACATTCAGTCTAAGATGAAACAATTTATTTTTAAATTTGAATGTTTGCATGAAATCCTATTGGACGATTAAAGTTATAATTTCCAATATTATTATCGACAAAAATAAATTATTTGGTTTTATATGTTTGGTTGACTCAACTACTATGAAGGGTGAAACAACTAGCTGACTCTGGGTTTTGTTGAAAACTGTTAAAACTCAAGATAATTAAAATAAAAAGTCATATTATGACGTGTTGAAGTCATATTATGGCGCAAAGTAACCGTAAAAAGCTGTTTTATAAGCTCATAAAACATTAAAAGCTTCTTGCAGTCACATATATAGACATCTAAAAGCTATGTTTAGTTTCACTGTGAGGAGATTCGACACTACCGATGGAAGTAAAATAGTGGTTTCCATTTTAAGATATATCCGCCCTGTATAACCGACTATAGTCCCCGGTATAGACCCGGTATTTTTATTACTTCCTGGTAGTTGATAACATTACCGATACACAGCTCTAATGAGACGGGAGACCTTGGGAGGTACTTTGTGTGAAATTTTATCTCAATTAATATTTTATTATAATAATTCTAACAAGGGCATAATTGACGCCTAAAAACAGATAATTATAGAACAAATTAAGTTGAACAGAGCAAGGGTACCCTGCTCTGTGGTGCTCTGATTGGTATCTGTGAGAGACATGGGTATGACCCCACGCTTTGACGCTCTGATTTACATAACTAACTAATGACCACACCATACTCGCTTCAGTGGTACAATGTACAGAATAATGATGTGATAAGTGGCTGGAACTCTCCACAAGGGGAATAATAAAATGAGCCTAAAATAAGGCCTAATTATTAGGGGTGAACAAGTGTGCTCGTCCATCCTGTCTAGCATAAGTAATAGCACCTACTACTACTATTAGTTACTATTAGACAGAATTGTCCAACAAAAATATTTATAAATCATAAATATAAATTTATAAATCTAAGTACCGATACAATAGTTATTTATGCACCTAGGGAGTAAAGTAAGCTTTACAATATAAGTATATGATATTCATTTTTCTTTTAACATGGTGTAGCAACTTGGCAATTTGCGTCAAATAAGACAGACAGAATTTTTATATTTAACATTTATCCGAGAAATATTTAATCGAGAACATTGGAGCTTAAGAAGTTCAGTAAAATCAATAGAATGGGCGGAACATGGCTGCTCTCGACCAGTTTTTTTTTTCAAATGTCTATTGCCCATCTATTGTCCCACGGTCCAACTTAAACACACATCCTTAAAAGGCCCCAAAAGTTTAACTTGTATTCAAATATCTAACTTGATATTATTAGTCACAGGCTTTTTGGCACGCTATCTCCTGTACTATACAGTTTCATTGATGCCAAGCTAGAATGTAATTGAATCAGCTTTCGCTGTTTTCCAAAAAAATGTCTCCTAAAGA
This sequence comes from Gerris lacustris, assembly GCA_951217055.1. Classification (NCBI taxonomy): domain Eukaryota; kingdom Metazoa; phylum Arthropoda; class Insecta; order Hemiptera; family Gerridae; genus Gerris; species Gerris lacustris. Next base: position 37,316,524 of record OX578282.1, on the reverse strand, counting down.
CTAAAGAAATACTAAATAATTCATAATATAACCCAACCTTGTGCCCAGTTTCGACAGAAGGATGCGAGATATGAACTATTGTGCTGGCCGTGTTTTATCAACTAAGATAGACAGAATTTTTGAATTCAACATTTTTCCGAGAAATATTTTATCGAGAACATTGAAGCTTAAGAAGTTCAGTAAAATCAATAGAACGGCAAATAACAGGAAGAATCGGTCCGAATTATAAATATTTTTTTCTGTTCAGTTGTCTAAGGAGGAAATTTTTTCCCGTACAACTATTAATTAGAAAATAATAATAAATAAATAATTAGTCTGGGGTTAAACTAGAATGTAGCGCTTGCTGCTTAGTAGCTGAAGTTCACCAGCTCGCCTCCTAAAAGCGCCACCAGTAGCTTACTTACTTTCAAACTTTAAATAACCCTTATTATTTTATTAATCGTAAACAATTTTTACCAACTAAGTTCGTTTAATTATCCTTTGATTTATAGATTGCCACATTATATTTCTATATTAACGATGTTTTACTGATTAATTGTAGTTTTTAGTTTTATAGAAGCTGTTATTTATAACGAAACTGATGCATTCTAGCGGGAATTTAGGATACGAGTGCAGGTAAAGTTGAGTCTACCTCTACTAGGGTGTGCTTGGACTCCTCCGATATCAGTTAACTATTGAATAATCAGTTTGTTTTGCCTTCAACACCTAGATCTAGGTTTCCTGTCATATACTGACCCAAGTCAGTATAATATTGTTATTATTAATAATAATAATATACAACATCCCCAGGTGAGCTTAGGCCTGGCAAAGGGCTAAAACAACTAAATAGGTATGTTATCGATTTTCCACTTCGAGATTCATTAACTATAAATAAATTCCGGAAAATCTCGGGGGAAAACTTACTCAGCCAGATAACCAGTGAGTGCGAGTCTTTTCAACAAACTTTAGCCTTTTGATAAATTTTTTGGACTGAAAGAGCAATCCCCTTTATTTTACTTCCAAACCACCTAAAGGCATTCTTATTAATAACAAAGTGTTCTTCTATTATGTTTTAGAAGTATTTGTCGAGGAACGTAATAATTCTGTTCATCATATCTTGTTGGTACTGCGATGCCCAGTCGCCGTGACCACCTGGGTAAGTATAGTGTTCGTTGACCACTCCAGCTTGGTCCAGTCTCTGGGTTAGAAGAAGTCCTTGTTCTAACGGTACCAGAGGATCCTCGTCTCCGTAGAACGAGATAGTTTTAGCAGACGTTGAGTTGATCCAGGACCTGGGGCTGGTCAAGTAATAGAGGCTGGGGTTTTGCCAGTAGTAGTAAGGTCCTATAAAGCCAAATAGCATTTTGTTGTAGGTGGAGTTGGAAGCGTAGTCCCAGGCGGTGAAGTCTGCAGGTCCAACCACGTTGACTATCACTTTTACCAGTTTACTGTAGTCTAACGCGTAGCTGTACAACATGGAGAGATGAGCTCCCGCACTCCCGCCGATCAACGCGAAACTCACTTCCCTCCCAGCCTTTGACCTGCAACAATAAACCTCTGTTAAATACTGATTTTCGACCTATAACCATTTAGTGGACCAGGGGATCGTTCTGTGACTATGAAATATCCCATTTTGGTTTTATATACTACTTATCAGTTTTATGTAACTCCAAATGGGTTCTAGATATCCATCAGGTTATGGAAGTTGGTGTTTGAAGTTGACATTCGACTTCAAACAGTGGCACCATTATTTTATTTCATTTTTGCCGTTTCTTTTATGTCCCGATCTACACAGAATTAGGTTATTACAGGACGGGGTTGGCGACCACTTGACTCATCTACTTGATATGATCATAACTATGAAACATGACTCAAATCTCTAGGACTTCATAACTCACTAGATTATGTCGGTGTGTATACCTAGGTTTAGACCAGTCAAAATGCGAGTAGATTAACGCCTATGCTACGCCGGTCGTCATCATTTTCGCACTGCTGAAATAAATTGTATTAGACTTATCTTTTGGAAAGAACATTTTATCACTAAATATATTTGATTATTTTTTTATATCAACTATAATATAAAAATTGTGTTGATTTTTGTTTCTTTATAATAAAATATACTTATTACAATACTTATTAATATTATATTATTTATTTTATTAATAACAATAATTTTATTGTTATTAATAAAATAAATAATATAGTATTAATAAGTATTGTAATAAGTAAATTTTATTATAAAGAAACGAAAACTTATACATCGTATTATTTACGTTATATAAGTTAAATGTCCCATTATGTAACATTATAATTATTCTAAATTCCAAACGAAAGTCGAAAAAAACTAAATAATGAAGAGTTGAAAGGAGTCTAGCTCTGTTAACGTCATCACTAACGACAAAATGGCAACTATGATAAGATACATCTTCAGCATAGTCCGGTATTCGACCACAAATAGTGCTCGCACCACTTGACAGACTCGCTTGATATATAAGTACCCCAGTTTGATAAGCTTAAGTTTGAATATATATGATGTATGTCAAATCAGTTAAAGAATCGGTCCTCTGGTTGTGTGGATATACTGATTATGTACTGTGTGGTATACTGATTATGTGATTACGTATGGTCGGAGAAAAAATAGTCGGGGTAGCCACAATGGATGTAAGGAGCAAAATGCTAAACTGCAAAACAATTATGCATTAATGATAATATTAGTTTAAAAAATAAGAAAAATTAACGGAAATTCTAAAGGTAAACTCGATATACAACTATTCCCTTTTATTTGTTCAATATTAAAATGAATAATTAATACAGTTGTAAAACAATATTTACTCTGGGTGGAGAAAGAGATTATGGATATATTTACTTCTATACAACTGTATATATTATTCATTTTAATGTTGAATAAATAAAAGGGAATGGTTCTATATCGAGTTTATCTCTGAAATTTCCTTTATTTCTCTTATGTACATTTTGAACTGTTAATTTCGCCAGCAATGCATGATTGTTTTGCAATTTAGCAGTTTTTTCCTTACACCCATTGTAGTCCGTTCGCTTTACTTCGACCAAACAATAAATAAATCTAACTTTAAATATTTTATGGCAGAGTCAACGTCGATGAGCTGTTTTGGAAATCCTGGATCGTCTACGGATCCAAGGCGGTAGTCCATAGTGGCTATGGCATATTGCGGATACTTTTGGTGAAGGAGTGTTCCGAAGGCGTTCATATCCTTTCTGCTTCCACCGACCCAGCTACCCCCATGGATGAGCAGGATAATTTTAGAAACTTCTGTAGATGGTACGATGACGTCTAGTACCTGCTCACTCTTGTCTCCATATTGCAAATTCTGATAATAACCTGCAAAACAAACCACATTTTTTATTCAATAACTTTCACAACAAATATAAATATTTTTATAAATTTAACCAAAAATTCTTTAATGGCCAAATAAATTCCAGTGTCGATTGAATGCTAAAAACAAAATATAAAGATCCTTAGGAGTCTGTGTGTGTATATTTTTGAGTGAGAATCATTCCTAATATTCCTAAGCAGAAGAGATGTAAATTTTTATGAGAATGTTATTATGAAAGTTATTATGAAGTGGAAATAATTTCCTTGTTTTTAAACTTGCCAACAAGGTCAAATAAGGGTTTTGAGCATATATATCTCCAGCAAAAGGAATATTCCCTCTATTGTGACAAACTATGGAACAACATAATAATTTTTCAGTCGATTTGACACAATTCTGTCTCAAGTTAATAACTATCGAGGGTCTCGAGTTGAATCGGCAAGATCATTGAACATGTCTAAATAAAAGCTAAATACTTCGGTTAAAACCGGAATTAAAATTAAAAAAACAAAAATCCGATACAGCTTGTGCTGAACTTAAAAATATTCGCGTACAAAGTACTTGGTCCAGTGCTTTCCTTTGTTAGATGTTTCAAGTTTTGATGGTTGTGAGATTTACTTATTATTGAACATTATATAAAAATAACTCCTTACCAGCGAGGAACTAAACTCAGTCTCTCACCGCCCTCGTTTAAAGCTGGTTCTCTGGAACTGGATTTTTTTTTGGGAAAACGACAAATACGTACTTAAATGAAATACCTACATTTTAGAATTGTTAATCAAAATCATCGGTACCGTTGCCGAAAAAATTTTTTTAGTGTTTTTGGAGGGTGGCGCCCCCTAATTTAAAGCTAAAATTTATTTCTCGATTCTGCCTCGGAGAATACTTTTTCTGAACATTTTTGCCTAATATCAACGAAATGAGCCCAGAAGTTTAGGCTCTACGCGTCTGCACAAACTATAAACATTTTTAAAAAGAGTAATCCATAAAAATCTCGAAATCAAAGTTTCGTGCCATCATGTGGGTGTGGGTATTTCTAACTTAGACTAAAAAGACCTTTTTAATAATGTCTATCCAAATAAGACTTACTGCTCAAAAGCCAAAACCAACTAAAATTAATATCTAAACTAGGCATCGCGTGGCTCTATCATTGATGCGAGCGTATAGTAAAATAAATATGTATTGAATATTGAAAAAATAGATAATCATGAATCATGATGAGTTGATAGATAAAGGGTATGATAGTAGTAGTACAGCGGCTAGTAGTAAGGGAACCACCCTGCATTATTGCTATTCCTCTAGCCCCACATATCCTTTTCAATTATTATAAAATGTATGACTTTACTACGCAAAAACTTCTGCTTGTATCAAGTTGAAATTTTACATGCCTGTTTAATTGTACTTTAGACGATGTATATGAAGATATATTAAAATCGTTGCGTTAGAACATAAGATATCGGTAAAAACGTTGTTTTCTCTACTTTAAACGTTTAGGTCAGCTTTAATAGTTTTAACGATCATTATTAATTCATAGCGGTGTTACTGTTGGTTTTACTACAAAATGTTATTTGTAAAAAATGTTCGTGTCATCGAATAGATAAAGTTAGAATTTTTTCCCGTCCTAAAATTCCTGAAGCGTACGTTTACGCGAGCGTTGCGCGCGAACGCTTGGGCAGGCAACGTTGTCCAACGAACTCGTCCTGAGCATTGGTAAAATGTACATGTACATGTGTACCAAATTTAAACACAATCGGTCAACTTTTACTCAAGTTATCGTCGTACGTTTCAGACACACAGACAGACACACAGACACGGAGCAAATTTCGTTGAATGTAGGAAGCTCGCTACGCTCACTTCAATTAAATATTTAGTTAGGTTAAATATTTATACTTTTTGCAGTCCAAGTGTGATCATCCTTGCCCACGAGCAATTGTGCTCATGCAGAGGATGCATCATAGAATTATTTATTATAATTATGTATACCTTATTTAATAAAATGATGTTGGGAAAAAAAATATAAAATAAAATCTTACTCTGAGAGTAAACTGTTGACAAGCTTATTATGCTCACTGCTATGCTGAACAAGATCTTCATATCATCAATATAGTAATTAATCAGATGAATTATTACAAAATACTTGATGAGACAACGTAGGCTTTTATTTTACGTTATTATTTATATAATTTTTATTGTTATCAAAGTGTATATCAGTTCATCTCAGTTTTACATTGAGTCTAAGGTAAAACAATTAATGCTAAAATTGAATGTTTGCACGAAAACCTAACTGGGCGATTAAAGTTATAATTTGCAATATTAATATCAAAAATAAATTATTTTGTTTTATATGTTTGATTTGGTTTTAACTTGACGATGAAGGGTGAAACAACTAGCTGACTCTGAGCTTTGTTGAAAACTGTTAAAACTCAAGATAATTAAAATAAAAACTCATATTATGACGCGAGTTTAATATTTGCTTTCTTATTTCTTATGTTATGTTAATACTAAGCAAAGTAACCTTCAGTATAACTCAGAGCTCATAAAACATTAAATGCTCTGGTAGTCGCTTCTACAGACATCTTAAAATCGATTTTTAGTTTCGGCCGTAAGGGAGGAAATTTGACACTACCGATGGAGATGAAATAGAGGTACCATGATAAGATATATCCGCCATGTATAACCGACTATTGTCCCCGGTTTAGGCCCGATATTTTTATAACTTCCTGGTTAGTTTACAGCCCTAATAAGACGGGAGACCTTGGGCGGTACGTTGTGTGAAAAGTTTATCACAATTAATATTTTATTATTATAATTCTAACGAGGGCATGATTGACGCAAAAAAACAGATAATTAGAACAAATTAAGTTAAACAGAGCAAGGGCACCCAGCGTAGTGGTGCTCTGAATTGTATATCTGTGTGTGACATGGGTATGACCCCACGCTTTGCCGCTCTGATTTACTTAGCTATCTAATGACCACACCATACTCGATTCGACAGTCAATGGGCAGAATTATGATGTGATTAGTGTGAATTGTGATATGTGACTCCACAAGAGGGCTAGTAAAATGGGCCTAAAATTAGGCCCTAGAAAAACAGACACATGTCTATAATATATTAATCATTGTTTGCGAAGAATATAAAGATTGTTTGTTCGGATATGATTAAGTGGGACAAATTTGGCAATAGCCCATAGAACTTTGGTAATGGTCGCAATATTAAACATCAAACATCAGCTATTGTCATTTAATCGAGAGTGGCACAAAAGGTTGTCCAACTTCTTGAAGTAAGGCCTAGCCTTACTTCTTTGACAATTTGAATTTTTTATTTTTGAATTTTTATCTGATTTTTTTTTTTTTTTTTTTTTTTGTTATCTTTAATATTAGTTATAGATTACCCTATTTTTCCCTTAATCTTATCCTTATTGGTCAATAGGGCATTACAATAAAACGCTACTTTAATTTGCGATATTTCGCCTCCTCTTGAGGCATCTTCAGGCCTTAGCAATAATTGTTATCTTTGTTAATTGTTAACATAATATCATCTCTTTCCATTTGAACTATATTAATTTTACACTTTCTCCTACTAGCTGCGGTCTACACATTGTCACCCAGGTTTTGCATTATACTTGCTTAAATTTAATCAAATATTTAATTTCCTCGAAGAGGAAACATGTTAATTTCGTATTTTGGATAAGACTGATTTTTAATGGTTTTTTTTGCAAATATATCTCAAAAACTAAGCTGTTTTGGACCATATGTTTAAAGGAATGTTTTGTTATGCTTCAAACTTCCTCTAAGACCCAAAAGTGGTGTGGTTTCATTCGAGGATACATTGTTTGCATTGTGCAAGAATTGGATGTGATCTTATCCGAATAATTTCACGGCTGGTAATACTGTCCACCATAATTCAAAACGTAACCCATTGTTCCTAAACATAAATTATCTATTACTATTAAAATAAAAAGTATAGCATTTGAAAGCTTCTGAAAAGTAGTTTTTCCCGAATTCACCACCTTTATTTCATCTCTCAATTAAGGAATAAAAAATGTTTTATACTTTAGGATTTAAAAGATGCTTTCGAACTGTCAATTTGAAAATCAATGAGTGATTCTGATAGGTTTTTTATGCTCTTTAAAATTGTACCTTAGCCCAATTTCACTCTTTCATTTGTTTGAGATATGTATTATTTATGTTTTGTTTTTTTTACTTTTCGTAAATCACTAAATATATAAATAAATCGATACCTCGAGAAATGGGCATATGAATACTCAACATTTTTTGTTGTATTTGACCAATAGAATCCACATTTTCGTTATTTATCAAGGGTCACTCTGTATAATAAGAGACATTGCATTGCTTCACCTGTTTATATTGTCGCTGACAGTTTAATAATCAAATGTAAAGATAGATAATGTTTAATTAAAAGACAATAAATTATCTTCGAATTAATTTAAAGTCTTCAAAACACTTTATGGTAATAGTTTATTATGTAATGTATTATCAGAGTGAGATAATTTTTTTTTCACACCATTACTCATTTCATTGATAACAAAAACCAAACTGACAAAGCTTTTGTTAGCACTAAACGAAATTTTAATTAGATAAAGATAAATATTGTACAGAACTATAACAAAATGTAGTGTAAACAATTTTTTAAATTAAATCCTAAAATAAATAACACAAACACATTAAAAGTCATCTAGAGGTAGATAGAGATTTAACATCGGTTTTTCCCCAAAAATATAATTTAAAGTAAAAACCATATAATTTGACATCACTGAATTAGGTCCCCAAAAATCTAAAAATAAAATAAAAGTAAAACACTTAATTAAACAGCCATAATATAGAATACGATTTTTACGATAAGGGGTCTTGAAAGGTTGATACAGGCAATTTGGATCAACATTTACCTTAAAAATGACCAACGAATGGCCAGTTGTTGCAAAGATCAGACAATTTCCAATTAAATGATGTATGTTTTAGTTGTCTTAGTCTATTATAAGTGTAACAAAAGCTGTTCGTAGACAAAATAATGGATTTAAAAAATAATTGAGCGAATGCGTACAAAGTTAGCGCTACTAATAAGCTTACAGAGAAATGCCTACAAAGCTAAAAAAAAGTTGGCGCTACTAAAAGGCTTACAGAGAAATGCCTACAAAGTTAAGAAAAGTTGGCGCTACTAATAAGCTTTACAACGATACTAAAAACTACTCGAATTGTAAAAAAAAAAAACATGTCATGCTTGAAGCTGGTGTAGAGCTTATTAGTAGTGAATTTATGAAATAATATGTCTATCACTAAAAGCCACATATAGCCATCACTAATGTCTCTACACCAGCTGCAAGCAGTTTTTTTCCAACTTTTCTTAATTTTGTACGCATTTATATCTAAAGTATTGGTATATGAAAGCAGCAAAAACAAAATACATAGTAATAACATTATTTCGTATTAATAGTCAAAATTGTAAAGCAATTTCCAAGGCTCTTATTGTATACGTAATATACATAATATATTTTATTTATATCTCCTCTATTTATTGTCATATTGGAAGCCAAGGAGTAATAAAGGAAGATTATGAGCGCAAGTGGAGTAGATATCAATAGAATAATGGAAAACCACAAAGCTTCTCCACAGTTTTTAGTGTTTGTCACAAAACTAGTTTTAGGCCTCTCGGCCATCATCAGTGCCAAAAAGGTGGAAAAAAACCCGACGTTGAGTCACATGAATGACAAAATACGGACTCCGTTTTTCCACCGGCGTCCGTTTTTTGAACGTTGGGTTTTTCCTTGACCTTTTACGGGCACTGATGATGCCCGAGAGGCCGGAAACTAGTTTTATGAAATAAACACTATTCTGTGGAGAGGCTTTGCGGGTTTTAATTATTCTATTGAGTAATAAAGGCTTTATTAGTATTATTATTATTATTATTAACTGAATCGGTCATTATCACTTAACTTCCGGACAATAATGATTAAATTTGAAAATAAAGTTTTAGATTAGTGACGTTTAGAAGAGGTATTACCGAAGTTTGGAAGAAGAAAATATATTTTCTGAAACATCAGTAATCTAAAACTCTTGTTGTTGTTTTTACTACCTAAAATATTATTTATTTATTTTACAATCAATATCGGTCTAGTTCTTAGATAAAAATATAACTTTATTTTCCAACCAAATTAGATATTTTGATAGGCAATTTAGGACAAAAAGCTGAAAAACTCACTCTGAGCGTTCACAGAAACGAAGAAGAGAAGGAAAGCTCCAACCAAGAACAGTAAAGACATCCTTGCATAAACTTAGATACGCGACTTAATTTTATAAATTTATTAAAACTTTTCATTTTTACCTCTATATATACTGTTTACAAAGGATTATAATTGATAAAATTGAACTAACTTTTTTTTTTGTTAATTGCTGATAAATAAACTATGAGTAATTTAAAAATACAAATTAACCGACTAAATGTAATTGATGCTGTTATCTACAGTTCACTATTCAAAGGTTATTAGAGATACTGATATACGAGACATGCGTAGTTATTACATATATTTCATGAATTTTATTTTAACATGTACTATGAAATATGGACTGCATTGGAGGTGATATCGGGATTAACTAGTAAATAATCTGTTGATAAGCCATTTATTTGTTTGTACGACAGTTAATTGTTAATTTGTCTAGGGTATTCATGAGGAAAAAAACCTAAAAATGGGTGACCAAAAGAATTAGATTATTTAAATTTAAATGACAATTAAGGAAAATTGAACTAATGAAATTTATAATTAATAAAGGGGAAATACAGTTAAAAATTTACCCCACCCTGGAATTTAAAACGATTTTTTTTACACCCCCAAGAAGTCGAGCTTCATTTCTTTAATTTCTTTTTTTCTTTTTTTTTGTCTCTGCTTTCAAAAATTCTTGGACAGAAATCTGTTTCAGGCATCAGGGAATGATTTTGGTTTGTTTGTTAGTCTATCAGTCGTTCAATGTTTGTGAAATACCATATCTTATAAAAACTCCATATCTAATCAATTTTGGTGAAATTTGTTTGGTATAGGCAGCCAGAATTAGCTTATTGTTGTATCCATATAAATTTCAGCGTTCTGCGCCCAATCCTATTTCTTTCACATGCTAATTAAAATATTGCTTAAAAATACTTTTGTTTGAGTAAAAAATAATTTTTTATAGATTTAAAAAAAAGAGAAAAAAAAAATTAAATAATTTAGACAATAATGAGTCGCTAAAGCAAAAATTAAGTTAAGTACCCAAGGAAGCTATGCGTCACACTAATTTGGAGACAATTTTTATTTTATATTTTTTTAAATAGTTTTACTAACTAATTGAGGCGTAACAGAATAGAGACGACTAAGTAAGACTATTGAGGGCCGCAAAGAGTACCTACGACTATCTTCTTTAAATCAACTTGAAGAAACTTACTAAGTATACCTACTCAGAAAACTACGGACTTTATTTTCTAGCGGTGAAAGGGAATTCAACGACGCAATATCTTTCTTAAGTGGAATAATTATTTGCAAGTTTCTTTTTAAGTGCATATCAGTCAGAGAAGCTCGAAATGTCCACTTTATACAGTATACAGTAGGGGAAAGAGGAACCGTAATGATCAGACACACAGCAAGGAACTACATTGCAAGTAACATGTGCTGTCCCTAAGCATTGGTTATTGCTTCTAAGCTTGCCGAATGTAATGGGCGTATTGCCATCGTTCAAAAGAACGAAGTTATACAATAATAATAATTATACATTAATGGGTAGTAAAAGCAAAACTTCATTAAAACACACGACGGGACTCGAGGAATCTATGTGCCACACTAATTTGCAGACTCTCTCTACTAAATTTATGAGGTTGATTAATTAATTTCTTGTGCTTTAAATTAAAATCATGTTGATCTTTATGATGATTGAAATGGGGCATTTGACTTTAGAGAATTTTGCATAGATTAATGTGTCATTTTTTATTTTCTTTTTTGGCACGGCGGTTGGATAAAAAGTCTCGGGGGCCGGGTCTGACCTGCGGCTGTAGATGGATATGAACCATTTACCTAAATAAAAAAAGTGTTGGACCTAAATTTAGCTAAGAATAAGAGGTTGGGCTTTGGACTATTAAACCGATTAAAAGTATTTGTTTAAGAAAGCTACGGTTTTGTTTCTCATGTCTTGCTGATACTCGGGGTCCCAATCGGCATGTCCTCCCGGGTACTCATAGAACTCGTTAGTCACGTTATTCTGAGCGAATCTGTTGTGTAGCTTCGGCACCAGATCGGACGGAAAGCGGATGTCGTCTTTTCCGTAGAATCCTATGGTCGGAGGAGCCGACGGAGTGATCCATGTAATTGGACTACTGATGTTGTACATGTCGGGGTTCTGCAGGTACAAATAGGGTCCGATAAAGTTCATGATGAAGAGGCTGTGGAAGAATTCGTTGGTGACCGCTTTGTCGGTGAAATCCGCTGGGCCGACAATATCCACTATGGCTTTGACCAGTCCGTCGTCGTTGAACTTGTAGCCGTAGAGCATGGCGAGGTGGGCACCGGCGCTTTCACCGAACAAGGCGAACACCAATTTATCGTCGTATTTCAAGCTGAAAAAATAATATTAAATAGTTAAACAAAAATATGTCTGATACAACTCGTACAAAACTCTACTTGATTTTGCTTGGTCAAATTATTCATTGTAAAGTATGTTTAATAAATTGGCCAAGTATGTGCTTTCAGCACACACATAGGATCCGTAGGCAATTTAACAAAAAGGACGAGTTCGTTAACTAGCATAATCGGCCCAGCTTTATCAAGATGGTGTCATTTAAAAGTTTGTTTCAGCTATAACTTTAGAATCAGAATCATTCAATCGAATGACGTGAAACAAACGCCATTATATGCATTTTTATTGTCCACGCGCAATAAAACTACTCCGCATTGCCTAACCCAATTCTTTCCTTGGATAATCAATTATTAAGATTTTTTTGGGGGGAGAGAAAAAATATTTTTCTCACAAAATATGATGCTAGCGTATGAAAAATTCCTAAAAACCCGTTTTTTTTGTTTTTACAAAGAAGGAGTATGATTTTTTTTAAAAAAAAATAAGAGGGAGGGGGTAAATTGGAAAAACGAAACTAATTATATATTCGTACTCAGGGCGTCGTTCTCTTTCATTTAATATCCTATATTATGCATTTCTGTCACAAAAGATTCAAATCCTTAAACTTCAAGCCCTTGTTTTTGAGGGATAATTTAGGTGGGGATCGTGAATATCAGCGGCCCTTTATTACGCAATAGGGGGGGGGGGGTAGCACCCCTAAATTTAGAAGTTCAAATTTAGATTTATTTCGCCTAGAGGTATGATTTTTCTGAATCTTTATGCTAAAATCAGCCCAGTTATGTGTGTCGTTTGTGCAGACACTCGTGGTGTCTGCACAAATGCAAGACGACTGATATACATTTTTTAAAAACCACACTTTTTGGACTCAGGAGAACTTAAAACCATCAAAATTGATTTTTCGCACCATCCCTATACTTTCTCTTTACATATACTGTGTACCTATACGAGTAAGTAAAAATGACGACGAGCCAACTCAGTAGAAACCCAAAGCAGTAGATCATGATAAAGGTTATTTTTTCCCATTTATTAATTAATCAAAGCTCCAGGATTCAATCAGACTAGTGCGGAAATAAAGATGAATTCTTCACCTTATCGCACGATTTGCGTGTTTGTTTACATTTAACAAAACTAAATTGCTGTTTGTTTAATTAAAGTAACTGTTTTTTCTCTATTTATTATTAAAATCCAACAATCTTAGATAAAGTACGGTGCGCAACTCGTATGAAAACTGCATTTTGCTTTGCTAGTGTGGTTTTACTCCACGCTATCGCTCGGGTGCAAACTCCACACTCGCATGCAGAATGCTACCTTCCTCACTAGATGCGTAATGTACTATTCTGCTCAATTTTGGCATGATCGCTTGCCAGGTATTCATACGTTTGAATTCAATTGTCAAAGCTAACCGGCTCTGATCCGTGAGACAATTACCTCATAAATTTGATGGCCTCTTGGATATCGATGAGTTGTTTAGGGTAGCCCGGGACCAGAGCGTTACCCAAACGGTAATCCATGTTAGCTATGATATACTGGGGATACTCTCCTCGGAGAAAATTAACGTATTTTCTCATATCCTCTCTGCTGCCTTCAATCCAAGCACCACCGTGCACCAACAGGATGGCTTTACTCGCATTACCTTCTGGCTCGTAGATATCTATAATTTGAGACGAATCGCTACCGTACTCCAAGTTCATATTCGTCTCTAAAATACAAAAAAGAAATAACAGATATTTTATAGCCCAGCTGTTTTAAAAGGATTTGAAAGGATAAAATCATATCAACACAACTCAGCCATCTTTTCTTATAAAATGTCTTCATTGATTCTGAGTTTATACTATTTTTCTCGGAAAAACATGCTATTACAGGGAAAAAAGCTACTAAAATTCTAAGAATAGAACTCATTGGAATTTGTGAACAGAAATGAATACTATCACTGATAAAAATACAGCCCGGACTAAAAGAACCTCGAATCAGCGCGTTTATAACGCAATAATCACTGAGCTCCGTCGTGAGCAGTGGTTACATCAATGCAGCGAAAAATGGGGAAAGGGGGAAGGCTTGTACAATTTATATGCCGATTAAATAGAAACTAGAGAATCAACATCTATTGTTTGCGTTTAAAAGTAGAATTATCTTTAGATATAAGGGTCTAGGAATATTAGGACTTACTCTGTAAGTAAATGGAAGAGAAGAGCTGGGCACCCAGAGCTAAGTAGAATGAAGTCCTCATGTTGCAACTTAGACGTACTTTACAAATACTACTGACTTCTACAACTTAATTATTTTCTCACCTCATTTAACAAACTGTAAAAAGCCAAGACAACTTAATTATGCCTTAGTCTATAGTTATCGATTTTTATTATGTTTCCGTCGAAAATTAAAAAGTTACGGAAATATAATTACTAATTTATTAATGATAAAATTATGAACTCAAAAAATGAACTTCATATTAGTGTTAAGATAATAACATGCAAACTAGATAATTTTTAGTTGGCAAATAGACATCATGTGACTTAAGAATTAATTGTTTATTTCTATATAAAAGTTTACCTGCTCGTACTGTACGGTACGCTTAAAAATTAATAATATGTACTACAAGCACATACATACATATAAATTCACAATAAAAGTACATACATATAAATACTTACATTAATATTACAAGTATACATGTATATACATCTAAAAATGCATGCATAATACATAGCCAAAAAATGTTCGAGTCTGTCAAATAGTGTGGCATACATAACTTCCTCGCGTCCTATTATTACACTAATGATCAATTAAGATTACGATCTGTTTCGATTCCTAGTGGGGTCACACTTATCTTTATGTAATAAAATCGGGGACCGCCCATGACACTCGAAAGGAAGAGCAAAAACTTAACCACCCCCCTCGATATTGGGCTCAATTTCTTATTTTAATTTTTTTTTTTTTTCTTCTCTCACCGTCCCCTACACGGGGGCATATTGATGGCACGGTTTAGATTCGGTTTTGGAGATATCCTTTGCACTAAATTGTGTTCTTTTATTATTGTAGTGATTATATTTGAGGATACGGTTGAAATTAATAAGGAATCATCTGTCGGCTTTTTTCGACAGACTATTCAACATTTTTCAAAATCGGATAAGTACTCTTAAAGATATAGTTGTAATGAAACAAATGTTTGCACACGAGGAAGAAAGCAATGTGGGTTAGGGCAGCAGCTTGAAATGAATATGGGACCCACAATGTGCTGATTATGACCTACCTTAGTTGTAGTTTTAAAGATATGGAAGTTTGCAAAAATGTTGAACGACGAAAGGACAAGTAGACACGAGACCAAAAATGTTCTCAGATCTGTCCAGGAATTTTTATTCTGAGAATAAAAAATGTTCTTCAGAACGTTTACAATACTTCTGTTATCTTCAGTAAGCTTAGAAGCAAAAACATTGCTTGCTGGGATGTGTAACGGCAAGTGGTAACCCTTATATGTAGGTACCAGCACCGAAGCGCCTTTAGTCAAAAACAAGTGTAACAAAGCTTCATAAAATTCATTTAGTTTTATTAAAAAAATTTACAATAAGAACAATTCAACAAAGTAAAAGTTTACATATTATTGGCTTTTTTCTTACAGTCTGAATGACTACAGGGCCCCGCTCATCCTCATCGATCGGGAGAAGGCTGACACAGCGAACTGCCACGAATCATCATAGTGGCCCTCTTCGAATGACTACAGTAGTGCATGGCTCGTCTCTATCGCTATCTTCATGAGTGACTTGCCTCCTCTGCAACGACGGTCAACTGGATGGGGATGAGCAGCCCACCAGCAGCGCTGCTCTTTTCCGGACCCGGGTGACACCGACGATTTGAATTCACTCTTCCACATTCACTGGTGGCGCAAGACGCGAGTGGTCTTATAAGCTAAAGAAAAGTGAACTACGCCCAGCAAATATACCGGCTCAACGAGGTAATCCAACTAAAACGAACGTAAAGCTTTCTCAAATCTACAACGCAAACCTTCGCCAATAGAGTTATCAAAAAAATCGTTTGGGGATTTCGTGTCCACATAGACTGATTACTCTTCGTCTATTGTCTTCAGATTGTGAATTCTTACATCTGCTCTTCAATAGTTTAAAAGGCCTTTCGTTAAAAAAAAGTGGATAAAAACTTCTACCGTCAAGGCAGCGCGAGAGCTACTGAAGATATTAGGAAGTCGTCAACAATGACGGAAAATATATTCGACAACATTTTTGATAAACAATTGAACGTATCCTATATAAGCTAACCTTATTCATTATTTTTTTAAATATATTTGTAAGAATATGAACGTAAATGTGTTCCGCTTTATTTAACAAAGGTAGACAAGTAAAAAGTAAATAAAGGAAAAATGGACGAATACGTAAATTAATAAGGTAAGTAATGACAAAGATTTATCTGATTGACTAAATTCTCAACATTGGCTGTTAAATGCTTATTAACATTTCTTTGTAATTCAAAAGCTTGATCTTTAAATAAGAAATCGGTTATATACTTATTCATAAAGCTGTACCATCTAGTCGGCATTAATTCACAAGTGAATCCGTTGAAATCGAGGAAATAAGCGGAACTTAACTTGGCGGTACATTTATCGTGATTGTCATAGTGGAACGTCGCGTTGAGGTATACCGTGTTACTGTTGACTTTAAATTGAATTTTATCATTAATCTCGATAAACAGATAACTGAATAAGAAATTGTCGTAATACAAAGTGAGATTGGACCATGAAACTTCTAAAGACACGATCATATTTCCTCCGTTAGTTTGGACGAGCTTAGCCTCTCCTTCCTTCTTCAGGCCGACCATGGACTGTACTCTGCCCTGTTCTAGCACCACGTCACCGAATAGATCCATCCAAAGGAAATTCTTCTTGAACCTAAATCTCACGTCCGGAAGATTGACGATTATTTGATTCGTCTTGTTGTTCAGATCGTTTTCCAACCTCGTCAACGATCGGTCGATCATTTTATTAAACGCGTCTTCCTCCGACGACACATGAATACACACAAACAAAAGACAAATTAAAATTGAATGATACTTCTCCATTTCAGATCAATATAAAAAAACAAATAAATTTACGATTTTTCAATTATATTTATTAATTATTGTTTTGTTGAATTATTATAGCAATATTATTTTACCTTAATAATTGATTGAATTTTAAACATTCTTTTCAATAATTTAATTAAATTTAAAAAAATGACGATTGTCCTAATGTTTATGCCTAAATAAATTTATAAAATTACTTAATGTTTGCAGGTAATTGTCAATTGGTGCTGTAATTAAGTTTTATCAAAACATATTTATTTAATTCATTGAATTATAAATTATTAAAAATAATATATTAATTTTTGAATTAATTAATCACAAACAAATTCACAGTAATCACATCAAAGAAAATTATTAAAGTTATTTCACTTTAAATTCACTAAATAAATTCAGATATAGATAAAAGAGTAATAAGAACAACATAGAATTAGGTAGCGGTATGTATCAGATAAGTTAACAACCAAAGTAAAATACAAGCTGATGAGATCACTCAGTCACTATTTAATCAAATAAACAGGTGATTTTGAAACAGGTTAAGAAATATTTTTTATTGTTTATCAGTTATTTTATGATAACATAATGGCAAGGTATAAAATCATTGCAATCCAATCATATAAATCACCTAATACCTCTTATTGTACATTTTTTATGATTAAAAATAATATATATATTTAATCTAAATTGGTTAATTCAATATTAAATTGGTTGGATCCACTTGAATCTTGTACAGTTAATCTTTATTTTTTATTGTATAATTTTAATTATGAATTGTTTTTTAAATTTATTTATTCGTGTGGAATTTGTAATTTTGTCTTTATTTCAATGCAGTTTTTGTTCGCATTTTTTCCTGTTTTGCTCTGATAAACGTTGTATAGATAAATTAGGTGTTATGGCCGCCATACACGATCAAAATGTTTGAGCAAATATTTTGACCGTGTATGGGGCTGTTTGACCGATTTTTACTGTTTGCGCAAACATTTTAAAGACAATCAGTCAAGACTGAATGTTTTGCGCAAACATTTTGATGGTGTATGGGGGCTGTTTGAGTTTTTGCGCAAACATTTTAAAGCAGATCGGTCGTGTTCGAAATTTTTTTGTGGAAACACCGCGGTTTGAACGTTCATAGCCTTTTTTTTAGACAGTGTTCGAATATTTTTCAAGGTAATCCTGTTCGAATCCCGTCTAGAATGGAGATTATTTATTCTTTACTTTCTCATATACGCATCAGGATATTTATTATTGTAAAGAGAAAGTATAGTAATAGCCCGGAAATTCGATTGAACCGATTACGATTAAATTTGGAATACCTACGAGTTCAGAAAAATTATATTCCAAAGAAAAATCGAGAAATTAACTTTAGCTCTGGAGCACCACCCCTAAACATCATGAAAAAACCTAAAAAAATATATATTTTATTGAAAACGGTTCAGATAATTTTGATTCTAAAAAATGTTTAAATGCAGTCCATTTAAATACGGATCGAATAGTATAAATATTTTGGTCGAGATTTTATTTTCAAGATTTTGATGAAAATAAATCCGATTTTGGTGAAATCAAAAACTAACCTCTTATTGAAAATTTTTTAAATATGTTTAAAAATAACTTAATTAAATGGGATATGATGGATTTAAATGCAGATACGTTTTTTTTTAACTAGCCCTATTAACTGGCGGCCTTGGGACCGAATCCATGGTCGATTAAAAAATTGCCTGTTAAATTATTTTATTTGATTGTTTTTGCAACAAGCAAACTAATTTTATAACTTTTATATTTACAATTTAATGCCCCCACAGCAATGTGACAACTGTTCAAGTAACTGCTATAGACAGGATCTTCATTTAGAAGTTAATTTTATATGTGTACTACTATATTACTACTACTTATTTATATGTGTATTTTATATGTGTACTTACTAATACAGTAAAAGTAAAATAATACAGTACAAGTAAAAGTGCTGCTCATTGAGAAAGAAATATTCAGAGGGGAAGTTTTAATTGGTTCCCGCTAATAATTTCCCGCAAGTTTCTCCGACTGGGAGAAATGCCCGCTTTTCAAAAGTGGAAAGGAAGGGCTTTAACTATTCGCGCTAGAAATCAGGACTTTTCATTGGTTCCCGCTCTTTACTTCCCGCCGGTTTCTTCTAATTATTCATATATCGTATCACCGGTGATGCATTTATTATCTATGTGCTTCATTCTCGACCTGTGTTCCGTTTATAATGTGTAGATTATTATCATGGCCATAACAAATGTTAAATATTGAGAATTCTGGCGTGAATTCATCGCCGTTTATCGTGAATTGCCTGAACTGGGCACAAGCAGCATCCGAGTCAGACATATTGTCCCAAGAATTTCACAAAATAAACTGAGGTTTTCATAATCCCGAAACGTGTATATTTATATCAATGTTTGTATTAATTAATCTTAAATGGTTTAATAAGAGGAATTTTATGTCTTCTCATGATAATTATGCTCTAGTTGAGATTGAATGACAATATATTTACTTTGCGTGTGGTAGGCTGCTAGCCTAGCTTCCTCCTGCAACCATGAATAGAAATTTGAGAATGCACCTAGTGCTGGTGTCAGTGGTCATTTCAATTTCATTACCCGTACTAGAAAGCTAGCCGCTTAGGTATACACTGATAGGTTAGATAAACTTTATGTCAAGATTTCACTTCACCATAAATACATTAATGTATTGCAGCTAGCCTATACATTTAAATGCAGGTACTTTATTGCGGATATATGTGTAGTTACTCTATTCTCTACTAGAGAGTGCTGAATGTATCCCTAATAGTATATACCTTAATATTTTATTATTATGCTAAAACTTACCCAATTTTAATAAAATAAAATATGTAAAAAAGTGTTTAATATAATGAAGTATATTAGGTATTGCTTGAATTTTTTGTGTGTATAAGTAAAACGGAAATGAAGGTGTTTAAAATATGTTTGACCTCGGTTAAATAAGGCATACAAATTTTGAACACTATACATGTAATATTTCTTACACTTTGTCATTCGTAGGTAAGAAACTTACCAACATGACCGTGATGACGGCCTATTATGATCATTACTATGATTACCTGGGCGAACTTAGTGGCACTTGCAATGAGCCGCTTTGTTTATAGTCTGATTTTTAATTTGATAAGTAATTGTGAATTCTCTTCCATTGTGGTATTGTCAATAACAACATTCAGTCCAAGTTAACTCAGTCAAACGTTCTCATATATGAGTTTACATTTATTGTAAGTACAATTAATTAATTATTGGCTAAATTATGTCAAAAAAATAACTTCTCCTTGGCGGGGGATCGAACCCGGCCTCACTCCTTCCAAAGATATTTTCTCCGGAACTAGAGTTTTCCGGGGAAACCGGCTTATATCTTTAGAATTGTATTTTAATGGACTTCATTTTAGAATTTATTAATCAAAATCGTCGGAACCATTTTCCAGATTTTTTTTTTTTTTCAGAGTGTTCGAAATTAGGAGCTAAAATTCATTTCTCGATTTCGCCTGAAAATGTGAGGATTTTTCTGAGCATGTATACTAAATATCTTCAAAATCGGCCCAGTAGTTTAGGCTCCAGGCGTCTGAACAGACAGAATTTTTATTTTTTATTAAAATACTTGCATGCGTAATATTCTTCCTGGGATACTTATGGTTTGTTCTTTTTTACTTTCTCATACAAAGAAAAAGTATTTATGATGGCGCAAAAATTCAATTTTGGTGGATTTACACATTTGACTTTGAGGTCCCCTGAGTCCAAAAAGTTTTTTTTTTTTTTTTTTTTTTTTAATTACTGTCGGTCCATCTGTGCAATGTGTGAAGCCGCAGCCTAAACTACTGGGCCGATTTTGACGAAATTTGGCCCACATGTTCAGAAAAATCATACCGCAAGGCGAAATTGAGAAATGAATTTTACCTCTCTTATCTGTGTTTCATAGGGTAAACTTAGTATCACCTGCAATGAGCTACTCTATTCTTCGCCTGATTACTTTAACCAAATATTTAATTTTTAAGATAACCATTATCTTATAGCGTAAAATATTTCGTCGTATACAACTATACCAATTGGCTTGCCAATAATATCTTGTGTTGAAGTAAGAAATTTCATATTTTTGTGTTGGGTACTTTCGAAGACTTTGACGTGAATGGCCTCTGTTTGTGCAAACATAAGGTTTGCGCGAACATGATGTTTGCGCAAAATGTTTGACCGTGTATGGGAGCCTTCATACTC
The DNA here is from genome assembly GCA_951217055.1 of Gerris lacustris. Lineage (NCBI taxonomy): Eukaryota > Metazoa > Arthropoda > Insecta > Hemiptera > Gerridae > Gerris > Gerris lacustris. The sequence continues at coordinate 37,295,283 of OX578282.1, read as the reverse complement.
GTAATAACGCAAAAAGACAATTTTTCTTGACGTTTTAAGTCCATTTTTCTGTAAGAGCCCAAATCTGTATGATTCGTTCGTTTTCTGTTAATTGTGATCACGCTTAAAGAATAAATTTCTTAACCGGTGTCGATGAAATTAAGAGGTGAAATAAGGGCATTGATTTTCGGAGTGTTGCGTAGCTCCAACGTACCTAAAACAACGACAAAACCCGCACAAAAGTCATGCATAGCGGGTGTATCTTTAGCCGAAAATAAAGCAGTTTTGAAGTATGACAGTACTTTAAATTTAAATCTATAATTAAAATTAAACTTTTAAAAGTAAACTTTTGTCTGTAAAATGATAAGAATTGCAATATGTTGGATACTATTTCATCTTATAAATTACGAAAACTTAAATGTTTTCCATGTCTGTCAATCTGTGTGATCTCAGCGCAGGTATGACTTAAAAGGCACAAAACTGGCAACATGAAATCCATTTATTTTTAAAACAGTGTGTGCCAACATGTATATTAAGTAGGACTTAAGTTGTTAAATAGGAAATAAATAAGTTTTTTTTTATACAATTAACAATAATTTTTTTTTAAATTTTGGTTGTTAATTATTTTTACATAAAGACTAATAATTGTTTTGGTTTAGGTTTCGTAAGCAAAAAAGACCCTTATACATTTATTCTTGAGGTTGTCTGTCTGTACCGCACCTGATCTTCGAAAGTACCCAACACAAAAATATGAAATTTCTTACTTCAACACAAGATATTATTGGCAAGCCAATTGGTATAGTTGTATACGACGAAATATTTTACGCTATAAGATAATGGTTATCTTAAAAATTAAATATTTGGTTAAAGTAATCAGGCGAAGAATAGAGTAGCTCATTGCAGGTGATACTAAGTTTACCCTATGAAACACAGATAAGAGAGGTAAAATTCATTTCTCAATTTCGCCTTGCGGTATGATTTTTCTGAACATGTGGGCCAAATTTCGTCAAAATCGGCCCAGTAGTTTAGGCTGCGGCTTCACACATTGCACAGATGGACCGACAGTAATTTAAAAAAAAAAAAAAAAAAAAAAAAAAAAAAAAAAACTTTTTGGACTCAGGGGACCTCAAAGTCAAATGTGTAAATCCACCAAAATTGAATTTTTGCGCCATCATAAATACTTTTTCTTTGTATGAGAAAGTAAAAAAGAACAAACCATAAGTATCCCAGGAAGAATATTACGCATGCAAGTATTTTAATAAAAAATAAAAATTCTGTCTGTTCAGACGCCTGGAGCCTAAACTACTGGGCCGATTTTGAAGATATTTAGTATACATGCTCAGAAAAATCCTCACATTTTCAGGCGAAATCGAGAAATGAATTTTAGCTCCTAATTTCGAACACTCTGAAAAAAAAAAAAAATCTGGAAAATGGTTCCGACGATTTTGATTAATAAATTCTAAAATGAAGTCCATTAAAATACAATTCTAAAGATATAAGCCGGTTTCCCCGGAAAACTCTAGTTCCGGAGAAAATATCTTTGGAAGGAGTGAGGCCGGGTTCGATCCCCCGCCAAGGAGAAGTTATTTTTTTGACATAATTTAGCCAATAATTAATTAATTGTACTTACAATAAATCTAAACTCATATATGAGAACGTTTGACTGAGTTAACTTGGACTGAATGTTGTTATTGACAATACCACAATGCTGTGAGTTCGAATCCCAGCGGGGTGAGACATGTTTCACACTGATGATCTCATCGATTAGATGAGTAAAGTGGCCGGATAACCCCCGTCCTGTAATGACCTATAAGCTGTTGAACGGGACTAAAACTGCAAAGAAAAAAAAAAAAAAATACCACAATGGAAGAGAATTCACAATTACTTATCAAATTAAAAATCAGACTATAAACAAAGCGGCTCATTGCAAGTGCCACTAAGTTCGCCCAGGTAATCATAGTAATGATCATAATAGGCCGTCATCACGGTCATGTTGGTAAGTTTCTTACCTACGAATGACAAAGTGTAAGAAATATTACATGTATAGTGTTCAAAATTTGTATGCCTTATTTAACCGAGGTCAAACATATTTTAAACACCTTCATTTCCGTTTTACTTATACACACAAAAAATTCAAGCAATACCTAATATACTTCATTATATTAAACACTTTTTTACATATTTTATTTTATTAAAATTGGGTAAGTTTTAGCATAATAATAAAATATTAAGGTATATACTATTAGGGATACATTCAGCACTCTCTAGTAGAGAATAGAGTAACTACACATATATCCGCAATAAAGTACCTGCATTTAAATGTATAGGCTAGCTGCAATACATTAATGTATTTATGGTGAAGTGAAATCTTGACATAAAGTTTATCTAACCTATCAGTGTATACCTAAGCGGCTAGCTTTCTAGTACGGGTAATGAAATTGAAATGACCACTGACACCAGCACTAGGTGCATTCTCAAATTTCTATTCATGGTTGCAGGAGGAAGCTAGGCTAGCAGCCTACCACACGCAAAGTAAATATATTGTCATTCAATCTCAACTAGAGCATAATTATCATGAGAAGACATAAAATTCCTCTTATTAAACCATTTAAGATTAATTAATACAAAGAAAATGTCTCTCTATGTAAAATAATACTTGTTTATTTATCAAAGCAGCTTTCAGCTTCTATAAAGCCATCATTAGTGTCGATTATGGGACATTATAAAATAATATGACTAACCCACTTCATACTATTTTATAGTATAACTCTAGTTCTTCCATAATTGGCACTGATGATGGCTATATAAAAGCCGATAGCTGCTTTGATAAAAGAACAAGTATTATTTTAAGAGGAGAGACTGTTTCTTTGTATTCATCATGATAACACTCTAATACCATTTAACATTATGTATCTAACAACAAATCCATAATTTAGAAAAAAACATTTAAAGCTATAATAGTATTACAGTAACGTATAAAATATATATAAAAATATATATAAAAAAAAATAAAATGGGGAAGGGAACCAACGAAAGCTCAAAATCCTGATGTCTAAAGGGTAGGGCCAACAAGACAAATGAAAATGTCACTAGCATAGGGGTTTGTTCCCTAGAGATAATCCTAGTGGATTTAATTTTTTCCCCTCACATAAGTTGACCAAACTGAGCAGTCAGAATTGTTCTAATTGAATGGGTGGCCTGGAAGAAGTGCCTATGTCATGTCGAGTTTTTTTTTGTGGAATATGGGCCTTTGTGATATAAATGATGATGTGACATTAAGTAAGAAATGAAGTAGCTGTTAGTGCTACAGAAAGGCGCTAGAGGACAGATGAATCTCCGAAACAAAGAATAATAGTGAAGTTGAAGTGGAACAATGACTTATATTACTGTCCCACAACTTAATAATTTCCCTCTTATTTACACAAATGTATTACCCATAAACAAAGAGAAGAAGAAAGCTCTACTAGACATAACCAAGTTTATGACTAGAGAAACGCATAAGTTGTTTTGTACATAATTGCCATCAATATAGACACATTGTGTGCAGTGTACCTGAACAATATAGGTTCTTACTTCACTTGTATTTGATTCTGCATACATAAAATTATCTTGTATTATTTCCCCAAAAAAATAAACATGCATTTAAATTTGTGTGAATTTTTACTCTAGATACCTATCAACTCAGTTAACTTGCATTTGACTCTGCTTACATTGTGCATTTTTGGTTTACTTCATTAAATAAAGAAATGCGCTCAGTTTTTTTAATTTTTGCAATGAAATTAAGGCCTACATCGCTTTAATTAACATTCATTACTATAACTTAGCAGTACTCTGGTTTTTCAGTGCTCCTGTAAACTTTAAAACATGTGAAATAAGCACTTCTTCAGGGCACCTATTCAATCGTAATACTACTGTATACAGGCAGGTATGATATTGTCCACATGGCGAGTGACCGATAAAATAAATTTCTCTAGCACTTAAAAATTACACTACGGGATTCCAAGTGGAATTTTCGGATATTCAATAATGTGCTGAATATAACATAAATAACTTATTGGTAAGTAGGGTCTAAAAGGAAAAAAATAGAAGCTTTCCTTTTAGACCCTACTTACCAATAAGAATCATTTAATTAGGAAACATCCCAAACTACTTACTACAATAAATAACTTAAATGTCAAGACTTCATTACAAACACTTGATCAACACTGGATAGAGTCAATCCGGCCCAAGATGACTTAATAGTGTTCAAATCCTATAGAAAGACTAACCCAGGAACCAGGACATGAAGGACTTAAAGGAAACAAAAAGAAAGTGCTATTTTAGCTATAAAAAAGGCACTGGCAGGACATCTCTAGCGTTAGGTATTGCAATATTAATATTTTACAAGTTAGTTGGAAAGTCTGAGCTAATGCCTTTTGTAAGGTTCAATTTTTGAAATATTTTAGCATAAACTTAAAATAAAAATTCGGTCCGAGACAACTCAGACAAACTTTTTCGGCAGAGAATCGAACCCGATTTCTCTCCGTCTGCGTTTTAAGCTATTTTCTCAGGAACTAGATTTTTCCGGGGAAAACGGCTTATATCGTTAGATTCGTATTTAAAATGACTACATTTTAGAATTTTTTAATCAAAATCGTCGGAACTGTTTTGAAGAAATAATTTTTTTCACGTTTCTTCAGAGTTTTTAGGGGGGCAGCGCCCCCCACTTTTTTGGACCACAGGGAAAAACCACTTTTTTGGACTCAGGGGACCATTACTCAGGGGCTTACTAAACGTGAAATCCATCAAAATCGAATATTTGCGCCATCACAATACTTTCTATTTATATGAGAAAGTAAAAAATCGGTCCGAGACTACTCAGACAAACTTTCTCATATGCGTGTTCATAATTACCTACTTAGCCCAGTTTTTATTTTCGTAGGTACATTTAATTATTATTGATAATTTCATCGAAATTGATCATAAAAATAACTTCTCCTTGGCGGAGAATCGAACCCGGCCTCTCTCTGTCCGCGTTTAAAGCTATTTTCTCAGGAACTAGATTTATCCCGGGAAAACAGCTTATATTGTTAGATTCGTAGAGTTTTTGGGGAGTAGCGCCCCAAATTTGGAGCTAAAATACATTTCTTGATTTCGCCACGGGTTATGATTTTTCTAAACATGAATACCAAATTTCGTCAAAATCGGCCCAGTAGTTTAGGCTCCAGGCGGTCTGCACGGACAGAGGACAAACAGATTTTTTAGAAACAACTTTTTTGGACTCAGGGGACTTCAAAACGTGTAAACCCATCAAAATTTTAATATGAGAAAGTAAAAAGGAACAAACCATAATTATCCTATGAAGAATATTAAGCATGTAAGTAGTTTAATCAAAAATAATAATAATTACAAAGTATTAATATGATTAATCTTCGTATAAGTACATGTAAAACATAAACAAACTCAATCTACTAACATAACAGCCATTTTCGACCTTATCTGCTTAAAAATAAATATTTCGATATTGAATTGCATATATACTTAATATAGACAAATTTTATCCATTTAGCACCTAATTATCTATATTCCTAGACTATAGTACAAAATATACATTTTAGCATGATGTAGAAAAAGTAAGTGTAATTGTGACGGTGACAGAAAACTTCGAATATAATTATATCCAGATAATGCTAGTGCAGTTGATTAGATGTATGATGGATTAAGGTTTATCATATTAGAGAAGTGCTTACCATTAAACTAGCTAAATTTATAAATTTATTTGCTTTTAACACTTCGTTACACATTATAAAAGAAAAAATTAGCTGTTGTGCGGTTAACAGGGTGAAATGACTTAAAAAATAAATTGTTTATTTTTATCTCATCCTTTTAAATTATGACTAATCAAAGACCGAAGACTCACAAATAAATTGTCACCCTTAAACTATGCTAAAGTTAATAAACTCAGTAATATTTAAATTTAAAATAATCCTATTGCAGTAGAATTGAACATTTTTATCAGTGAAGATTAATTTATTTGAATAGAAAATAAGGTAGTCACTTGGTACACCTGGTGATAAGAAGCAAGCTGGTTTGTTTTCAATCCATAAACAAACTGATTCCGAGGCAATTGGTAACTCTTCCTTGAGCATTGCACTACAATAGCTTAGTAAAATGTTATATATAACATTTTGGATAGTAGAGTAATGAATCATGATGAGCATGAGTAGAGGTGGCGATGACTGGATGTTTTAATTTTGGTCAAGTGCGAAAGCAACATGACAGAATAACCAAAACGCAAAGCCATTATCAACTCTGAGGATCAAACAGACAAAGTTAAAAAAATCAATAATATATCCGACATGAGGAAAGAAATATACAAATTAATTTGCAGCATGTGTAAAGGCACATATATATACTTATTAAACAAGAAAAACTGGGAGAACATTGACAGCTCTCCTCATTTTTAGATTTAGAATGATTCCAAGTACCACACACACACACAATCAACCTTTTCACACACGTCACTCAGACAATGTCATCTACATGTACATATTCATCCATCTTGCATTCATACGGTACAGGACAGATGAGCGCAGCGATATTTGTCAGTTCTGTCACTGTAAAACTTCGCTGGGCTAAGGTGAATTGTACGTGTACGATGCCATCGAATTTATAGTGCTTCGATTTGGACCTCTACCTGGTCTATATGAAGGAGTGTTTTTTTCAGGAAATGAGCAAAACGATGCGGGAAAAAAAAAAAAATTTTTGTACTTCGATTCTGTAATGTAAACAGTACCGTACAATTCACTTTTACCCTTCGCTGAAAATTGATAAATAATAAAGGACTTGTTCTATTAAAAATAATAGAACAAAATATCAATGAAATCGATTAGAAAAAAAAAAGTTTATCTAGGTTTAATATAAAGAAACACTAAATATATACACACATCATTGAGAAACATACACTATATTAATTGAAAAGAAGGGATTTATTCCTGGCTTTAAGCTAGACTAAATTATATTTTAGGCGGAGGAATGAATAATACTTCAGGGAGGTATTTTGAACTGAGCATTGATCTATATTATATATCGATGTCTCGTTTCTGGATAATAGATTACAACATCCAGTTATGACTATTCTTTGAATTCAAATTCAATTTAAGTTAAAGATAGTCTAAAAACATTCATTACGCTAAACTCCGCGCACATTTGTAATACAGATTTTGTGAGTGTTATCAATTGAACTGATTACTGTTAACAGATTACGTGTCTTCAATATACCAACTATTTTTTTTATTAAATATCATTTACAGTTTTGATAAATTTTACTCTTAAGCCTAGTCCACACCAGTAGACACGTTGCAAGACATTTCTGTAGACGGTCTCATAGACCGTCTATATAGAAATGTCTCGCAACGTGTCTATAGACATCTGCTGAGAACGTCTAGGTCTAGCGTCCACACTTGTAGACACGTTGCGCAACATGCCTAACGTTGCACCATGTCTACCATTTAGAATGGAAAACCATAGACATGCGATTTTTGGTCTAGCAACGAGACCGTAGACGCCGTTTGTATAGTCGATGTCTAGCCGATGGCTATAGCGATTAGACAAATCGCTAGACATCTGAGACCAAAATCACGCAACATGTCTACTAGTGTGGACAAGGCTTTAGTTTGATTTTTAAAGAGTAAAACTATGGTCAAACGAAATCCCAGTGTTATTGAAGTTTACGTTATTCCAAATTTTCACCAAAGCCTATAAATCCTAAGTCTATAAATAATTGAAGTATTCAATTATTATAAAAATAATTGTTAATTATGAATAATTGCATTATTGAATAAATGCAATAATTGGCATTATTGCAGTTTTCATTTTTCATTTAATTATCTCTCAGCGCGCTAAAATAAAAGAAACAGTGTCGTCGTTTTAGCTAGACAACTCTAAAAACTAAATGTAGATCTGACTACAGGCCTTTGTTTGGTAAATAACAGATTTTTTTTTAAAAAAAATATCCTACTGCTATTGTTGCGATTAAAAAATAGGAGATTCACACCCATAATTGTAGTAATTTTCAATTATATTAGTATGGTAATAAAATTGCTAAAATCGGCTTACATTTTTCTAATCAGCTGTTACTTGTACGATAAGGATTTTCTGAGTAGGTGCAATTCGTAATCCATCGGTATTTCAGTACATTCATAATGTTTCATATTAGTTTCACACTCTGGTTTTTCCATATTTACCCTTAATTATTGTTTTACACTTTATTTAAACGGCTTATAACCATTGTATTATCTAGTAACATAACTATTTGATTTTGGAACGGAGTGCACTCGTAGTAGAGGATTTTTTGTTTTGAACTTTAGAAACAGCAACACTGTTTAAATGTCAGCACTGTTTATTTATTTTCAAGTTGGCAGTCCCGTCAAAAGGAACAAAAGAAAAGAAGATCGCCCAACAAAACATTTCATGCCAAAATATGGAAAAGCATCGATGCTTTTTTCATCCCGATCTGAATTTTTGCCTTGAGAACCGTAAAATGTGAAGTGATAAGTCGGAATTTTCTGTTTTTAATTCGTGTCGTGGATCCTAGTTATTTCGGTCGGTTGTGATAATAAAACCTTAAGAAAAATGCCGGGGTTGATAAGTGTGAACGAATTCGTCGAGGAAACGCGAGAGGACTACAGCTCCCCTACGACTTCCACCTTCGTCTCTCGCATGCCCCAATGTAGACAGACCATAACCAATCTCGAAGAGGTAATCCACAACGATAAAATAACAATTTAAAACATATCAAATGAAAATGTCCCCGTAGTCTTATTTACGCGTTATAATAACAAATGAAACTTACCCCCCTGGCCTAATTGATCGACAATGTAATTAAATGCAAATTCCTCTCTCAATTCCACTATTTACCGCACGTTATTTATTTATTTTCTTGTAAGTAAACTTTAATTTATTGATTTATAAACAATTACAGATATATGCGTCATACGTGTACGAATTATTAGTGAATTATTCAGAGTAACAACAAGCTCGTAAATGTTTTTTCATCGTCGAACTCGGGTTGACCCCTTGTTTTTTTATTGGTGACTATTTCCAGTTAGAGATTATTTTTGGAGATGATAGCACGGAATCCAGTGTCCGCCTTTATTATTACAACCCAGCAGCTTACCGCCTCCATAAATTACCTCTGAGGGTATTATCGGTTAGGTACTAAGAGCCGAGTCTGCTCCCTTATTAATTCTAATTGAGATATGCTCCAGGCCAATTCAGCCTGATGTTTTAAATCATACAGAAAAAACACACTATAAGATAATTGTTGTCAATAGGTAGGTTCAATTGGGATAAATTTAACTTTATTAAACCTTCTCTAGTTATAAAAAGTAGCTCATTTAATAATGCTGGCTACGCCTGTAAGTCGTTAAAATCAAATATTTTGATTAGAATAACTCAGTTTAAGGTAGTTGGATTTTTATAATATTAATGTTGAATGATAAATACATTATACATGTTATGCGTTGTCAAATTACTCAATACAATTCAAACTGTAAGTTGAATAAGATTTCTATCAAAACTTAAATTTTAATATCACTGATAACTGCTTGTATCACTAGTTGCTTATAAACCTACGTCTAATTGATGTAATGCTCGTTTACATGGAGATAGTTCTCTCACAGTAGAACTACCATGTCAGTCAACTTCATAGAACTATTGCAGAGGTTTACAGTCTACACAGCGAGAGTAAACATTATGTCAAATCTTGTTGTCTTGTACTCAACGTGATATGCATATCCAACATGTCTGACTCGAATACAGAAACAGAGCATTAAATATATTGTTATATTATATATATGTATAGCAAAAAGAATATTGATATTGTAGTAAACAACAAAATCTGATATCAAATATGAAGCAAGCTATCACATTTGTTGCCTCTTTGATCTGTTATTACGTGTTATGAAAGTATAAACAATCATCCAATCAGCATATAGAATCTGGCATGATAGTTCTTGTATTTGCCACGTGAGTACTCTGACTTCCATAGTTGAGCACTCAACTATCTCGTCAGACGAGATGGTTGATAGTTCTATTGTGACAGAATCCATCACATAGTATACACGGTGATGGTTGCATCATGACTGCAACTATCACCGTGTAAACGGGGCTTATTGCTTTATATCTATTATCTGTTAACTGGTAACCTATAACAATGTTATTGTTTTACAATAATCTAACCTTGATAACTTGAAGTAAAAACATGTTTCCTTGAGATTTAAGTTATCAAGCTTCCACTGTATTTAAAAATAGGTAAAAAGGAACAATTTAAATAAAAAAAAAAAAACTATTAAAATTGGACAAAAAAGTTGGGTTGGATATGACAGATTTACCCAGTTCTTTAACACAACTCAGTGAATATCAGTTTTGACCAGTTTACTATCAAAGCACAAAATATCAGTTTTGACCAGTTTACTATCAAAGCACAAAATATCAGTTTTCACCAGTTTACTATCAAAACACAATACACATCCATTTTTTGATGCAGTCCCCTTTAATTTTCAATTTAAGAGATTTCTATTTAAGGTCTTCAGGGGTACGTATCAGTTTTGTTATAATTTCTACTTCTAATAGTTATAAATGGGTATCTAATTGATAGAAGTAGATAGTTCTGTCTGAAGAATAAGTGCTAGTTAAGTTGATGTCAGTAGAATAGTAAAAATGATAGCCTCACAAAATTAATTTTTAATTTCCAAAGCCAGCTTTCAGACTCTTGGCCATCATCAGTGTCTACATTGAACTGTATAAATATGGTTACAACCGTGTAACTGTATTTATACTGAGAGTTGAGTGTAGGCACTGATACTGCATGAGAGACCAAAAGCTGGCTTTGGAAATTAAAAACTCATTTTGTGGGGAGGCTTTTGCTTTTATTGTTTGTAAGTGTTGCAACGCAGATAATGCGGCTAATGGAAGTCAACGTGTGCCAACCCCATGTTTACCCCATGTTGTAGTGATTGGTACAATCACTACAAACTACGGCAGAAAAGTGATGAAGTAATGAGTAATAAATTATTCCCTTCAATGTAGATCCTTTCGTCAGCTTTATAACGGGAGAGGCAGTGTTTTAGCTGGACGGATTCAACAAAAATTTGGAGAGTATTCAAGAGAAGCTTGGCATGATAAATAGGGTTGTCTCTGGTGCACCAATCCTTCATTGTAGTCACAAACAAGGATTATTCTAGGCCAAGCATGTTCATCTGTACTTTGACATAATCCTCCTTCTGGTGTAGGGAAGAAAACTGTCAAATGAACAGTATATATGTTCAGCATTATGATTACAGCTTGTTGATGAAAGGATGATGTCTGTTTCCTAATATATCCTGTTAGCCCAAGACTGTTTCTACAACTATTAGTTTAGTATGAGCAAGTAGAGGCAAGTTGCCAGTTTTTAAATGCCCTAGGAAAAGCCTGGCATGGTCCTCGTGCACTGACAAGCTGAATTTATGGACAGGCCCATACCCTCACATTCAAGATTGCTGCTATTGTGTGGTCTTATCTACATCCACAATAAAAAATACTTGTGTAATAAACTGTTAACAATAATATAATTAATGTCTGTAGACAAAGAAAAACAACTCAACAGCAAAATCAATCAGTTCATTATAAAAAACAAAAACAATAGCTTATGTTTAATACTGACCAATTTTGACCACTTTAGTTGTTCATATCATGATTTAACTCAATCTTTATAAATTTAAAATATCTATTATGTAAAAAATTATAAGATAAGGAGGGATCAAGTATATAATATCTTATGAAAATTGTCAGAGGTAATTTCTACATAGAGGAAATTCTCTGGGTATGATTTTTCTGTATGCCAAATTTCATTGAAATCAGCTCAGTAGTTTAGGCTCGGCACGTCTGCGATATACTTTTTGGACTCAGAGGTCCTCACAGCATGTAAATCCATCAAATTTACTAAATTGATTTTTTATGTCATCACAATACTTCCTTTTTTTACAAGGTGTATCATTTTCTGATCTCAATATTGAAATTAATAACATATTTGTTTCATAAAATCATCAATAATTTGCCCTACACCAGCTGCTAGCAAAAGGATATTTTTTTTTCATATCATGGCTTGTTCTCCACTTACAGAGGGAAGATGGCTTTGTTGTTCCACTTACACTGGGAATATTTTAAAGTTTCTGGTATCATTTTAAAGCTCATTAGTAGTACCTACTTTTCTTATCTTTGTACTTATTTCTCTCAATCAGGTCATTGCTATAGGTGGGCCCAACATTTTTCAAAATAGATCAAAAAAATTTTCAAACATCTCTAGGTTACATTAAGTAGACAACAGATCAAGTAGAACATACTTTATAGGAAATTTCCTGATCTTTCCAAAGATTGGTCATTCATTGTCCCAAGATTAATATTTATTCAGTTTTGTATTGAACATTTTTGATGTAAAGTTTTATTAATTTTGACACACTATTTTTGATTATAGTTCTTACACTGTTGAGAATTGGACTATAGCTTATATAAACTTTTTTTGCTCCAAATGACCTGTATAAACACTTCGTTTAATATTTGTATCGCGAATTACAGGAATTAAGGTTAGCACTAAATATTGGTAAGTATAGAATAATATTAGTAAAAATAATGTATATTTGTTGTATTGACCCATACATAATAATAATTAGCACATTTAAATAAAAACACACTTGTGGTTTAATTGTCTTTTCACAATATATATTTTATAGACAGGTCAAGTGTGTGCTAGTCAGCACTCAGCAAGGGTCCGTAGGCAACACTGTATTGTTTAAGTAGTACCTATTGATGGTGCTTTTTAAAATGCTAAAAAGCCTACTTTTAACTATCCTATGGGTCTGATATTCTCAAAAATCATTAAAAAAACTTCTGATGAAGTATTTTTTGCCAGTAAACCAAATTATTAACATATAAATACATCAGAAAGAGCATTATATATATAAAAAAAAAAAAAAAAAATTGTCAATCAAAAATAAATAAATAAATCAAAATTTCCAACCTGGGATAGAGGGGGGGGGGGGGGGGGGCACTTTTCACACCAACTTCAAACTTGCCTACGCTCGCCCTATCAAAGCTTATAACCAAAGAATTATGTATTTTTGTTATCTCCAAAAAAATAAAAATTTACAACTAAAGTTTTTTGCCCGTATTTTTTAAGTCGCTACATTTTTAAAGTGTTTGGGTGAGTACCATGCACATATATGCCAAATTTCGAAGTGATCGGACAAGAGGTGTAGCGGTGGGAGCAGGCGATAGGCGAATGGACGGACAGATAAACATACGCTGGAAAATATAAGGGTCCTTGGTTTTGCCTATGGCCCCTAAAAATAGCAATAACTTTCAGTTTTTCGACAACTTTCAATGATAATTTAACTACTAAGTTAAAGACACAGGAGTTAATAATTACAAAAGATAGTGTGGGTGGGGTTCTGTGGAGGTATTAGTGTGAAGAAGCACTAGGCTCAGGGTGCTGATTATAAAAAAATTAACTTAGTCTAATTTTCTGTATGAATATTCTTTATTGCGGTGTTATTATTATTATTTATTTATTTTTTTTTTTTTACAATAAACTTATCAAGTTTGATATTTTTGTTTTTATGGTTAGGCACAAATGTTTTGTTAGTAATTTTTTACTGGTTATCGGTTGATTTCTGTTTTTTTTTTTTAGTGTATCAAATTCCAAGGTCTTTACAAACATGTTTTAAAATTTATTATTGTTATGTCATAAATCATTCAAGCAATAGACTCATCTGTTTTTAAAAGATATAAATAAATACATTTATTAACTCTATGACTAAACAATTACATCAGACTATGATCTAGACCCAACAATCAACTACCATCGTGTAATCCATTCAATACAATCTTCATACACACACTCATGTATTATAATGTTGTTAAATGAATAATTGTACATAGGAAATGTGTGTGTGCTGCCTGTATTATAGAAGATAGGAATGTAGAAGATGAAACTACCTGATATAATATTTGAAAGAGAAACAAGGATGCGTTGACTGAAAGATAACAAGCTAAACATTATCAGTGGCTCATAGAGTCCACATAATAGCTTCTTACTGCACTAATTAGTTATCATTTTATTCAAGCAAAACCTTATTAATTATAATTTATTTTCAATAAGGGTGAGCTATCTGATGATAACTGAAGGTCATATAGGTGTGAATGATATTAGAATTAAATAATGGTCTGCTAATTAGTATGGTACATAGCTTCCTCACGTCCTATTCGTACTTTAATATTGTTTTGCTTTTACGACCCTGTTTAATTTCCCTCCTTTTTTTTGAATCTGTAGAAATGGTTTTGTATTTTTACCAATTTAGCCATACCTTCTTCAGACCAGGCCCCGATTTAGGTTAAGCTGCGCCCTGGGCAAAACCTTTTGCAGCCCCCCCCCCCACAAAAATGGACCGAGATATTTGTGATTACTGAATAGTATTTTCGGGTTACCCCAATGTGGGCTGATACCATATACTGTTGTAAAAATGACGTATTAGGTATTATCCTGAAATAGTGTGTACTGCGTAGATATAAAATTAGTAGGCCTATATTTATTTTTTAAATAATATTATTTTTTTATAATTATGTTTTTAGTGCAGACTGCAAACATATATGAACATAATTTTAAAGGTACCAGTTTGCATGTCTAATTTTTGAAGTGTAAAATCAATTTGTTTTTAAAAAATAAACACGTGGATTCAAATTGCAACTTCGTATATAACTTTTATTACCAAAGAGAAAACAAACGAAATAGATACTTTGAATAGGTTTGAAATAGACATTAAATTAAAAATAGTACCTTTGGATATGTCCACAGCTCGTGTATGAAATAAACATTTTGAAACTAAGGAAAAAGTCAAATTTTTGATGAAATCTTACTATAATTAATTTCTAATATTGTAAGTGAATAGCCTATAATTTAAGCATTTTCTATACTTTTCTTGAAAACTTTTAGTTAATATAACTAAGTGGAAAATACACTCCAGCGCCGGGATTTGAACCACGGGTCTCCTGTATTTCCAGTACAGATGCTCTTACCAACTAAGCTACGCAGGAGAATGATTTTTTAACTGCCGTAATCGATAACTAGTCCTGAATCCAAGCTTTCAATATTCATACACATTTAGACAGTCAATATTTATGACATTAGAACTAAACCGAGAATTAACGCTTATAATTATAAAGTACTATTTTTCACTGTCTGTTTCCCGTAGTTAATAATAATTATAGTTTCATTTAAATTAAAATTTAAACTTTCCGTAGTATGAAAACTACCAAAAACTTAAAAATTGAATAACTGATTTTTTCTTAGCGAATTCGGTAACAACTTCAGAAAAATCTGTTTTTAGTGTTATGTCTTTTTCATAACACATTAAAACCAAAGAGTTCAACTTGCTGTTCAGTAAAGTTGATCTTTTAGGATTTTTAACTCTTGAAATAATTGAAAAACTTCTTTCAGCACTGCAGTTAGTCACTGGCAACGTCAGGAACCATTTAACAATAGTTAAAAGATTGGGGAATGTGGAAGCTAAGTGGTTTTCTTTGATGTACAAATATATTGCAGTTAAGTTTTTGAACTTTTCAAGCTCAACGTACAAGTTAGTTGAGTCGTTTCCGTTTTTTTTATTTACCGTTGTTCTGGAAATAATAGTAAAAAAAGTATCCGAAAACTTTCCGCCCCCCAGAAATTGCCCAGTCTGGCCCATTGGTAAATCGGGGCCTGCTTCAGACTACTTTTGACAAACCATACAAATTTCTTAAAAGTTGGATCAATTCTTTTAAAGTTGTGGCAACAAAAGACTGTTAACTACCTGTCTCCTTGTAATTGATGTCTACGTAATTCTTCCACTGTTCTGTTTTATTTCTTTACATGACCCGACTTTGTTTACTTCTTCATATGCTTAATTTAACAATTTGGACTAACGATTACTTTGGGATAGCCTAGTACAGCCAAGTGTCTGTTAGCTCTTAAGGGAGAGTGGTGGCTCTAATCAATAAGTTTGCTTAAAGCAGCATTATGGCCACTTCTTGGATTGTCTACTGGTCTGGGTTCTAATCCCATACCCCCCCCCCCCCTCTTGGTGTTCACCAAGGATGAATCAACAGAAAATCTTAGGACTTGTAGGTCTCTCAAAAAATGTTTCTGCTGGTGCTATCCTTTTTTTATACCAATTACTGTTCATAAACATAACCTGGGGAGAGGGAGTCGAAATTTCATGTAGGCTGTGACCTTTTTCTTGTTTTGAAGGTAAAGTAGGGAAAATTTCATCAAACTTGGAATAAAACTATTGATTGATATAATGGAAAAACAGACACTCTTCTTTATATTATATAGATTGAGCTATTTCGTAATGTTGTGAGGAGGCTACATTATTTTGATTAGATTAAACTAACATGATTTGGAATATTGGAGTTGGTGAAGTATGGTCACACATATTTAATATTTCTAACAAGAGATCTATGGTTGTAGTTTTTTTGTATTTGTTTCTGTGCTTCTTTCTTCTTGTTGAATAATTATAATAAGGTGGTGAATGTACGTTTCTATAAATGGTTAGTTAGTGACTAATAACAGGTTGTGTATAGCTTATCTGTTTAAACCCTGAGAGATATGAAGCTGAACAAGACTTGTGATAACGTTTATTTTCCTGTTTCTCTCTCTCTTAGTGTTTTTTTTTTTTTTTTTTTTTTTTTGGTTGATTATAATTATTTATTTCTGTTTGTTTTTTGCATCTGTTGAGTAGATAGGTCGTTAGTTGTTCAAGTGACATTAGTTTTAAAATCATAATGGCATTGTGATGTGTTATCAAGTGACAGTGTGTGGAACATTAGCAAACACTTGAAGAACCTTATTATACTTGGATAAATCTACATTTATGTTATTTTACTTTTGTTTTATCTTAATTATTTTAATGTTCTGATCAACAGTGATATTAGATGATTAAAGAACAGGGTTAATCTATCTATTACTCTATACATTTCTATTGATGCAGTTAATTAGTTTATTTTATTAAAATCATTAAAGAGAAGATTTTGTGTCACTCATTTAATTGGTTACCAACCCCAGATTACTTTAATGTGTAAAAATCCCTTAATGGTTGTCTTAATAGTTAATTAGACTAAATGATATTATAACCTTTACGTACAGAAGTGTGATGTTCCTTTGACCGAAAGTTTTATGGACTAAAAATCCCTGGATCTTAATAGTTATTTAGACAAACAAATTTCTTATAAGTGGTAAACAATTTTAGGGTGGGTAATCAATTAAATGTTTAGCACATGGCACCTAAGTTACTCGGTTACTGACCTATGGGTGGGTATCAAGTAAATGAGTACTGGTTTTGTTTATTGTTTGAGCAGAATTATTTTATTTATAATAAAATATATTATAGGATGAAATATTAAAAATTAATACTATAATTTTAAAAATGATTATTTTTTTCTTTATTCTGTTACTACGATTATATTGTAAGATTACATTCAATGCCTACATTAAAAGTTCTAATTGTATAAACAAACACTTTTTATTAGGTTTTAATATTTATTTATACATTAATTCTTTTTTAATTATTAGGTACCTAATTATTTTTTTCTTTGTGGTGGGACTTATAAGAATTGGTTTGTAAATCTAATAAATAAGTCATCTGATTATAATATATGTAGTTGAATGGTATAAAAGAAGTATATAACATAAATTGATGTTTTTATTTTATTTTATTTTTACATTTTTATCCTATAGTAGAGTTACACAAAGAGCTGAAACCTTGTACAAACACAATTAACTTAGTAGGTAGGCATCTACGGGTAAATTCGTAATGAATAACTTGGTTTTCCACTTAAATCCTCTGCGTCTGGCGTTTCACTTCCACTACTGGAAGCATAATGTTAACTTGAAGCAACAAAAATATATGCTGATAACTGGAGAGAACGGCGTATTTATACTGTTTTTTATTTTATTATTTTTTTTTTTTTTTAATGTAGATTATACTTGGATTTTCCGGGGGTTCCTTCAATCGGGTTAATCCTTTGTCAGGATGATGCTATCAGGCAGGTGCTGCCTTTGTTGGTGTTTCTTTGTCGAGCTGGTAATATTTGAAGTTAGAAAGTGACTGTAGGTGCTGCCTCTTGCTTTCTGCTTGGCACAAGTGCTGCCCATAGATTACCATCCTCTCTGTTGAAGTTTTCTGGTTGTTTCTCCATCTCAATAGCCTCCCTTACCACCCTGCTGTGATACATTTTGATAGATGGGAGTATACAAACGTCCTCAAACTTGATGAGATGGCTGGTTTCTTCAAAATGCTGAGCTGCTGCTGATCTGTGATCGTTGTTTTTCACTGCCTGATGTGGTTTTTGCTGCACCTGCAAGTGTTCTGGTAGAAACTAAAAGATTTGAGATGAAGATGGCCTTTTTGCGATTTCGGGAGGCCTCTGGTGATAATAATGGGCGTTGAATGTTCCATGTCTTCTGAGAATCCTGCTTTTTTTCAATCATCCCTTTGATGATTGACTTAGTCCTTCCGTCAAGAAGGACTAAATTTTATTGTAGGTGTTAACCAAAACCTGTATAAATATGTCGTTCTTCTCTCCAGTCCTTAGTATATCTTTTTGGAGACATAAAGTGAACTTTTATCCAATAAAACCATTAGATTAAAACAAAATTTTAATATTTTGAGTTAACAATACTGAAGAAAATAAAAAGTAAAATTACTTATTCACCGCAACTAATACAGCTGACATAAGGGATGGCCAAATTAGCCAAACAGTGAAAGGTAACTCGTAATGTGTGTTCATTGGGGTAACGACAACAAAACCTTTCCAAATATAATCTGATAATAAGGGCAGCAATCTATGAATCATGGCCACTAGGTTTATCTGGAATTAAGTCTAAAAATAAGAAAACCAGCTTGCATAGGGTATCAACCAGTAGGTACTGGTAAACCCTCTTTTCTAGCAGGTACTAGAACTGGGGGTTTACTTGCCCCTTTAGACAGCGAATGATCTCTAATTCTCAAAATGTTATGTTACCTTTAAAATATATGTGTAACTCGATTATAAAATATGCACTTTAATGGAAATTTCTCTCAAGAAATAGAATTTTTGTGTGAAAATACCAAAAATAATAATGAATATGCACTTATGCCGGTGATATTCAATTATATGCATTAATGCCCGAAATATGCATTTTAAATTTGAATTTAAAGTGGCCTAATGCCTTCCTCTAATCATAATTTGAAAAAAAAAAAAAAAAAATACTTAGGGCAATTAAAAACATTAAAAATATGCAAAACCTGAACTCCAATATTATTTTATCCAACTAATAATATTATTTATCAATATAGTTCAATTCTTGGAGAATCATCATGTTAATGTTGTAAAATAATAAGAAGTGCTGTGAATTATAAAGAAAAAGACAATTTTGTTTTTATCCCGGATGTGACAGTGTTAATTTTAAGAATCTCATGGCATGACATTGGTTTGGTTGAGATATATAACTTGTCATGCCAGTAGTGATGTACAACTTGTCATGCCGGTAGTGATATCTGACAAAATGTGCTTAGACAATCTGTTTCTAAGTGTTCCTTGGAGCGATTACGACGAGGTAACTACTAATGTCTTGTTATCAAAGTTTATTTATCAATTAAAATGCTAATTTACATTAAAGTACCATTATTTATTTATTATTCATAATAAACTATTATTATTCAAACAAATATATGCCAGACTTGTTGGGATTATCAAATAATATATATTAGTTGTGTATGCTTACTGATGTGGAACCATGGGTACTTCTTTAGATTGTTACTCCCCTATGTGTTTTTAGAATATAAATGCCTTTAACTAAATAACTATTAAGACAAAATTATGTTTAGTCCAATATACTTTGGGGCAAAGGAATATCAAACTTCTGTTTTTATAAGGGGAGTAACAGTCTAAAGAAGAATGCTCCGTACACCTTGTTTAGATTGTTACTCCCCTCTGTTTTCTTTATAAGGGGAGTAATAATCTAAAGAAGTGCCAAACCATGAATGTATAATATCATGCATTGTTTATTTTGCATATATCTGTACCTATTTTTCTAAACCAACATATCTTAAAAGCTATTCGTCCAATTTAAATAAAATTTGGTAGGTCAAAATTAGCCTATTGTTGGTTCCATATAAGTTAAAACCTTCTGCACCCATATTTTTCTCTTCCACATGTGCACAAACATACATTTATTTACACCTATATCTTTAAAAGCACTTATCTGATTTTTAAGCAATTTGGGTGGTATGTTTAACGTAGCCCACAGATGGTCCCATATAATTTAAACTGCCGGCGCTCTTTAAATGTTGACGAATTGATAAATTTATTCATGTAAAATCAAATCAAATTTGACAGGGGGAAAAATTAGTTTATAATAGTTTGTATAAGTATAACATCATTTAAGAGCGTTAGAACGCTAGGAAGCTATGTGTCAAACTAATTGGAAGACAATTTTTTTTCACTCGTTTAATAATTTTAAGGTAAAGAGGTTTTCCCCTTTGTAAATTTTAAGGAGTGGTTGTTTTTCTTTTATTGATTCATTTCAGAATTGTTATTCAGTAAATTATATAATACATAAAAGTTCTTGAATTTTTAATTTATAAACAAACTAAACAACAAATGAAATACTATGGGGGTTTTTGATTATTAATAATTGATGTTATCATTTGTGGTGGTATTAAGTAGGAGTGAGTGTTATCAGTGGTCTGTGTTAGAGTAACATTGAATGGAATGTGACCCCCCACCTGTTGCAAGGTCATCAGAGTGAAAACATTATGTAGTGCCCTGCTCTGTGTGTGTGTGTAGTGCTTTATCTCTTTTAAAATAGAATTAAGATAACATCAGTTTAATGTTATATAGTTGGTTATGTTTCTATCCAGAAAATAATATTGAAGTAGTTAAAAATAGTTAAGAATAGATTTGCTCCTTCCACATTTCCTTTGTACTCATATCACCTAATTTATTTTTGTTAATAAAAATAATATAAAATAGTCTGCGAAGTAGTGTGGCACATAGCTCAGTCGAAATTGATCCAAAATAGAAAATTTTTATTTATTTACAACCTGTTGGGATTTACAAACTGCGATATAATATTGAAAAATTGCATCGAGTGTATATGTCCACCTCCACTTTCGTGACAGTCAGTAATGTGGTCATTCGTCAATTACCTGTTGAATTTCCCTCTGAAGATTTTTTGTCAACAAATGACCCACTTTCCTCAAACTTCATCACCATCCTCCTTATTGTTGATGCTGCAGGGACAACATCCAAAATCGAGCAGAGCTTCCAGGCTGTCTTTGCATAGCTTTACCTGTTTTTGTTATGGTCACATGTTGCTCAATACTAAGTGTTTTCATGGCACTAAATTCACAAAATGACAAATTATCATCTAATCATAGTCATAACAGATTAAAAATATGATAATGACAGTGCTTTCAACCTTAAATAAAAAAAAACCCGCAAAATTAAAAAAAAGTGTCCTTTTTAAATGACTCTATACTTAAATTATGTTATGCTTTTACAAGCCATTATTGTTAAATTTATGATCCCCCTCCCTTTTAATGAGCGCAGACTGTTTAAATTATTATGGAACCATCTATGGGCTTGTTTCGACACACCAGCCCAATTTCTTGAAAATCAGATAAGCATTAATATTTAAAAATAACTTTGACTGCATGTGGAAGAGAAACCAATGGGCACAGAAGGTTGAACCATATATGGGACCAACAATGGACTAATTATGACCTTCCACCTAAAAAAAATCATTAAAATCAGAACAAATAGTTTTTAATATACGTTAAGGATTAAATTATTTGTCACGTCCACTTGGCCATCAATGAATCAAAGATGGCACAAGAATATGGGTTTGATCCTGTGACACGTGATGCTCTGATTTATATTTATTTATAAAATACTATTGAAGGGAAAGTGGCTCAAATCTAGTGGGAATTTGAATAATCCGCTGTAAAAGTAAAGTCAATATGATTTATATTGTATTTTGTAATTTACAAATAATCTGCTTTACATTTAGTACTTAATAAACTTTTTTACTTGATAACAAGACTGAAGTAATAATATGTCATTATTTAATATAATGCAGATTATTTGTAAATTACAAAAGAAAATATAAATAATATTGACTTTATTTTATACAATGGATGATTCATATGTATATTTATTTATTATTCTGTGGTGGATTACTTTAATGAACTTTCTTGGGTATTAAAAGACAAAGGTAATAGTTTCACTTGTCAAAATCACGCAGTGATTAAAAAAACCATAATTTCATTGGTGTCTCATTGCAAAATTCCCTTTGATCTGCTAGTCCTTTGAAAGAAAACATGTTTTTCATTCAATCCTTCATCTTGATCTCCACTGACCCTGCCAGTACATATTAATATTTTCAAAACATACATAAATATGTATGTAAATTAAAACAAATATAAATAAAGGAAATCCCAGTTCTAGTTATTAATATTAAAAGTTACATTTTTAAAGTTTTTTTTTTTTTTAACTTGTATAATATATAGATTTGTATATATATTTTTCTTAACTCCATTATTGGTCTCTTGATTTTCATATTTTCATTTATGTTTCTAACGAGATTGAAGTTATTATTTTGTTAGTAAAAGTTTGAATTTTAAATGCATAAATTTATGGTTTATAATATGTTTTACAGTTTAAAGCTTTTGTAGCTTATTTCTACTTAAGATTAAAGGCTGGAAGTTAGGTAATTAGCAAGAGTTTTATAATTACAAAAAAGTTTTAATATCTTTAAGTTAATTTCATTCTCAGCATAGCTATAATTGTCATTTTTATTGCCTATTTTTAAACTATAATTTTCTTTAATCACTTTTTGGAAAACTTTTCTTACTAAGAACATTGTTAATTTGTAATATTTCCAACTTCTTTTTTTTTTTTTTTTTTAAATAATGAATTTTTCTTTTCATTTTCTTTTTTATATTTTATTATTTTAGTTTTTCTTTTAATGTTTGGTTAAACAAAAATATTTGCAATTTAAAATTAAATATATGATGTAGAAATTTAAAATATAATTTGTTTCAGACGCTGGACTTTGATCGAGATGGGTTGACTAAAATGAGAAAAGCAATCAAGGCCATCTACAATTCCGGCAATTGTAAGTGTTTTTGAATTACTTTAGATTTAATAGTAGGTACTAAGTAGCAAAGGCCCTGGCCTCCAAAACAATGTCCCTCTTTTAGTTTCCTACCTACCTGGTGCGACTTCTAATGGAGCGACTGCATTAGCCACTTTCTTCTCTTTTTTCCTTTCTTCCCTGTTCATGATCTTTCTAGGGACTCTTTCCTCTCTTGATGTCATGCCCTAGCTATTAGATCATGCTTGTGACAACATCTGGCTGAGCAAACATGCCACTTAGTTCTCGGTTTGTTCACATACCCCAGTTCCCTTTTACTCATATAGCTCTGTAGATTTTACCTTTCCAAATCCCTCTGTTTCAGTCTTTCCTTGTTTCTAGTTCAAAGTGTTATTTGTTGCTCTTTTATGTAAATTGACTCATTGATTACCTTTTTTTAATTTTGGTATGTTTGTTAATCTGGCCAAACAATTGGCAAGAATTTTCAACTTATCAATATACTAAAAACAGGTTGTAGAAACTTTAATTCAATGGTAATCATCATGAATTTTAAATGTTGGTTTTCTAAATGTCAGGAGAAACAAAAAATATTGTTTATTTATAATAAAAAGGTAGATTTACTAGATTTGACTATCATAAAATATTAATATGCCTGGCCTAGACCGTCAGATAGAGAACGGATCTAGGGTTTCCGTTTTCGAGACAAGAGTGCTTTTGCCTCCCCCCCCCCCAAAAAAAAACTGCAGTAAACATATGCTGCATATTTGTTGGTTGATCGACGTGGCCTTGTCACTGGTACTATCAATATATCGAGCGGTTGTTTATTTTCTTGATTAATTTCATTCCTGTCTTGGGACGCATATTTGATTCATTTTGTTTTAGTTAATAGTTATTAATAAAACTTGGTGTTTATTTCCAATTTTGTTGAATTTTAGACTCCAAAAATGGGGAAATTTAGGCTAGGGTAGTTTTGTATCCCACATGACCTAATTCATAAAGGAACTAAGCTATTTGCACTAAAGGGTTAAAATTGCAAGTGACAATTTTATTTCAACATAGCTATCCATGAATAAGCAGAGTAGGTATGCCAATGTTGAAATTTAGTCACAAATAAATTCCCGTGAAGTCGTATAAGTTAATCACACCAAAGTTAAGAATTTACTAAATAATGTATAAAATGTCATGATTATCATCATAAAAAATTTGTTAATCTACTCACGGCAGCAAAATTAAGCATTATTGTACGGTTTTCAATCTGCAAAATGTCATTTTTCTTGATTCTTTTGTAACATATTAAAAAAAAAACACGCAGCAAAATAATAAAGTGCCAGCAAAAGTTCAAAGTTTCAGCAAAATAACAAACAGGCTGCAACATTTTAAGATAAGGTTACTACATCGCAGTTTATGAACTCTCACATTGTTCATTTTTCCATATTTAAGCGTAATATTCTGCTAAATATCTATTTCTTTTTTGAGAATATCTTTAAAAAATTATAATAATACAAATCTTCAGTGTAATTTTTCTGCCTTTAGCAGATAGAATATTGTATGTAACTATGCAGCAAAGGAAACATTCCTGACTCATTTAAAGATTACCTGCTTTGGTTACACCTTAGCAGTTAATTAACATTTTCCTGCCTTGGATTCACCTCTGCAGTAAATTTGTTTAGCCTATCCTCACCTTCGGCTCGGAACTAAAACTTAAAAAACTTGTCTGCTAAAAAAAACTTGTCTGCTAGTAACTTATTACTACTATTGAGTATGTTGTATGGTCAGTAACTTATTTTACTATTGAGTATGTTGTATGGTCAGAAGTAAATAAGTACTCAGTGAATGTAATTACTGGTTACCCATTCCAACTTCAAACTTGTCTGCTAGTAACTTATTACTACTATTGAGTATGTTGTATGGTCAGTAACTTATTTTACTATTGAGTATGTTGTATGGTCAGAAGTAAATAAGTACTCAGTGAATGTAATTACTGGTTACCCATTCCAATTGTTAATTATCAATTACAATTTTAGTGTTAATTATCTGATCAATTTGCTTGGATTTTAGCCCATGTTAACAATGAGATGTACTTCTCTCGAGTGCTGGAGAGGCTGGGAGGGAATGCACTCAACAAGGACCAGGAACCGGACATTGCTGCAGCCTTCCTTAAGTTTGCTGTCGTTACCAAAGAACTCTCTGCTCTCATGAAAACTCTTGTTAGTATCTCCTTACTTAGTTCTTTCACTTCAACTCATTTTACAGAAAACAAACAAAAATATTATTGAAAAGTATCCTTGTACCAGTTGTACAGCTTTTTCCTACACAGCCTATTTGACTCAACTAATTCTCTGTACCAGTCTGTTGTCATGAGTATTGTTAAGTTTTATAATAAATTTTGATGATGAATATGAACTATGAGATAAGAGATTATAGCTTAATAAGGATTTGAGGAAAAACCCTTATAATAAATTATATATGTTAAAAAAAGAAATTAAATCAATATAACCTGAATTCAGGTGAAAATTACGAGGATTATTACATATTTATGTACAAACAAAAATGTACAGACAAAATATGGATTTGTTGCTAATAGTACAGTTATATATAAATGGTGTTCTGCATCATAATGTGAATAGTTTAGGGGAGGTGGTTTTGCATCTCAAAACTACAAAAATATGTAAACTTTTTCAACAAAATCTTTAAAATATTAATATCATCAACTTTTTAATATTTTTTTTAGCAAATTTTTCATTATATCGAATAGATTGTTTATACAGGAGAGCCTTTTTAATAGTTTTGTGTTGATATCAGTAACTTCTACCTTGATTTTCTTGCAGTCTATATTTAAACAATACTTTTTTGCAAAATTATCCTATAGTTTATTGATTATAATATGTGTAGATGCAGAATATCAACAACATTGTAATGTTCCCTCTGGAGAGTCTGCTGAAGGGAGACCTGCGAGGTGTCAAAGGCGACTTGAAAAGACCGTTCGACAGGGCGTGGAAGGAATACGAAGCCAAGTATGCCAAGATAGAGAAGGAAAAGAAACAACAAGCCAAGGAGGCCGGCCTCATCAGGACGGAGGTGACGTCCGCTGAGATAGCTGATGACATGGAGAAGGAGAGGAGACTCTTCCAGCTCCAGATGTGTGAAGTAACATACTTTTCTCTCATTCAACTGAATCATTTTAACAGTGCATCTAAATGAAAGGCCTAATCTATATAACTGGGTAATTTTGTCTTGTCTGCTTTTATTTTCAGTACCTTATCAAAGTGAATGAAATCAAAACAAAAAAGGGAATTGAATTACTGCAGCATCTTGTCGAGTATTACCATGCTCAAACTAAGTAAGTCTTTATTTAATTATTTCTTGATATGAGTAATTGATTTATATAGTTGACAAG
Source organism: Gerris lacustris (assembly GCA_951217055.1). Classification (NCBI taxonomy): domain Eukaryota; kingdom Metazoa; phylum Arthropoda; class Insecta; order Hemiptera; family Gerridae; genus Gerris; species Gerris lacustris. Next base: position 37,268,716 of record OX578282.1, on the reverse strand, counting down.
CAAGGAGCATCTTATACATTCTGAAGCTCATTTTAACATGTCTAGCAGAGATAGGAATTCATGTCAAGAGGGAGAAATGTAAATGTGTAATCAATTCCGTACAAATGTTTAGGACATGTTGTAAATTATGACAAAGGAAATGCTAAAAGCAGCCAAATTGATGCCTCTCCCAACTGACACTCATGGACTATGTCTGTTATTAGTGTCCATAAACTATTACAAGAAATCTATTCAAAAACTTGCAATGAATTTGTGCACCACTCCATAGATTTTAAAAAAGGGTTGTTTGTGGATTTGGACTGGAAAAGATACTGTGAGATTAAATAAGCTAAAATAGATGTTAACTTTAACTGACACTTTAGTACATTATGATCCAAAATTACCTGTAATATTTGCTCCTGAAAAGAGGGAAAATGGCATTGGAGCTTTTTTGCTTATTAATTTGACAACAGCATTGAAAAACCAATTGCACGTGTATCTAGGTCTCTGACTAAAAAAAATCTGAAAATTAATATTCAATAATTGATAGAGAAGCATTAGGAATTATTTTTTTGGGAACTTAATTTCCCATGTACTTATTAGGATACCATTTTATTCTTACTACAGATCAAAAACTTCTAGTTAGATTGTTCGGAGAAAACTGTGAAATCCCTAAAATGACTGCCAATAAAATTTTAAAAATTTGCTTAAAATTTGGTGGGCCCTAGATATGTTAAATTTGTTTTTATAGTAGAATACCCTTTATGTATTTTAATTTTTTTGAGGTAATATGAGGCCTTATTCATTTTGCATTTTTTTTAGTCTCCTGTTGGTCTGTTGTCCAACATTTTGTGATCGACCATTTCTTTAAAACTATTTTTCTGATTTTAATTAAATCAACCTGCCGCACTAATTGCTTTTAAGATTTTGTCTTTTGTGTTGGTGAAGCATTTATTTATTTTTTATTTTTTTTGTTGGTGAATTTTTATGTTAGTTTTTTATTAACGGTAGTAGATTGTTATTCATTAATTAATGACTAACCCCCCCCCCCAAAAAAAAAATTAATTAATATTGTCTGTTTATTTTCAGTTATTTCCAAGATGGGTTGAAGACTATAGAGCACTTTGGTAGTTATGTAGCGGACCTATCTGTGAAACTACAGAAAGTAAGACAGAAACAGGATGAGGAGAGAAGAAGTCTCACCGAACTCAGGGGGCTGCTCAGGAACTCACCAGGACTTGACAAGGAGGTAAGCATCCCGCTAAATATCAGTGTAACAACAAACCTTGAGATAATCTCATCTATCATGTTTCCTAAAGGGCCCTGTGCATGGTGTAGCTAGTTAAACAACTTGGCAATACGCTACAAACGGGTTTGATAAAATTGGAATAAGTCTTTCAACAAGCTCATACACACTTTAACAGGTTTGTAAAAACATATAGCCACACACATACAAATCTGTGGCATTTAGATTTTATCAACAAGTTTGTCAAACCTGAAAATTTGTTAGAAAACCAGCCCGTGAGATATGTCATACATAGAAAGAAAGTATTGTGTCAATACTTTCAAGTATAAATCTCAATATCTTTGCATTCAACCTATCTGCACCCTCTATCTGATTGTATGCGCAGTCTTTAAACTGTAAACAGTGTTGGTAAAGTGATCCTCCAGTCTAATGTATGATAAGTTTATTACTCCATTTCACCTATTTCTTTTCAGCCACGCATTGTTAGATTTTGTGTCAACATAAATACAATTTTTTTTTTTCGTAATTCAACCGAAATTATCTGGACAATTATTTAAATAATTGTGGTCTAAATAAGCCAAGACACTTGCAAAAGGTTGTGAGATCATAGGTTCAGCCTATGATGTTGTTTGTCTGGTAACATGGCTGCTAGATAACACGAACCATGATTTTTTAAAAAAAAATAAATAAAATTCTTAAAGAAATGGGTAGCTCTTGAGGTCAATCCCCATCACAGGTCCCAGGTCCTGCAACTAATACTTGGGCTTTTCTTTGCGGTAGTAATATTAACCCACCCTTTATTGCACTTATCCATCCACTTGAAAAATACTAGTTCTTCATAATTTTTGATGACATTTCTGGCATTTATTTGATGGTGCTGTTATTACACATTCTACTGTTAAAGTAATCTTTGTATGGCGTTTAGCGCAACCCAAGAAACACCACGTGGCTCAGATCATACGCTGAGCTATGCAGCAAAATATAATCTAAGAGAAGAAACGGTATATCACGACACAACAGGCGGCATAGCGTGGATTTCACCTACAGGGCGTTATTTTTAAAATGCTAAAAAGCCTACTTTGAACTATCCTATGGCTCTGATATTCTCAAAACATATTAACAAACTTCTGATTAAGTATTTTTAAACCGGGCTATAAATATATAATACATTGAAAAGAGCATAATTATAAAAAAAAAAAAGTTTTTTGTCAATTAAAAAAATTGAAATTTCTGAAGAGTGATATCTTTACTTTTGGTCAAAGAATGTTCACTTTACGTTAGTGAGATAGAGGGAGGCACTTTTCACACCAACTTTGAACTCGCCTATGCTCACCCTATCAAAGCTTATAACCAAAAAATTGTAATCAGCTCGACAGGAAGATACCCCACAGGAAAATATAAGGGTCCTTGGTTCTGCCAACAAACCCTAAAAATTAAATCCTAGATAAATTGAGTATCTCGCAGGTCAATCCTCTTTATAGGTGTGTTTAATCTCTCACTACCTTGGGACTTGGGTTTTTGTTTTCCTCGTATAATAACAATCCATTGTATTTTATACTTTTGCAATAAACCTGAAGATTAGTTCTTTAACGTAAGGATTTCTGACCCACCCTCACTCTAAAGAAAAAAAATACAACTTAGTATTTAGTTGCATATTTGATTTGCTCTGCTCAACACATAACTCTCTTTGTTTTGATTTGGCTTACATTTTTTTTTACTTGCATTATGTAATTGTACATGCTGTTGTTTTTAGTTTCAGGTGACGAATCCTGCAGACAAAGGCGGTTATTCTCTGCACCAGCCTCAGGGAGACAAGGCGGTGGGGATGACTCGTAGTGGTTATCTGTTGAAGAAGTCGGAGGGTAAGATGAGGCGAGTGTGGCAGAAGAGGAAGTGTACAGTGCTGGCAGACGGCTTCCTCGAGATCTGCCACGCAGACGAAACCAAACCACCTACCAGAGTCTCTTTACTCACCTGCCAGATCAAAATAGTTCCTGATGACAAGAGATCCTTTGACCTGATATCATGTCAGTACAATGTACAATAGCACAATTTTTTAATTATACAGCCACCAATATGGCCCATCTTTCTTTATTTAATTCTGCTATCTCAATGTAACGACAAACCTTGAGATAATGTCATCTACCATGTTTCTTTAATCTGAGCAAACAACTTGCTACTTGTTTTATCTTCTCTCCCTGTCACCTTAAACAAATAGAGATATTCACGACTTCCTTCTTGGTGAGTGAGACCAAACCTACAAGAAAACTGAAAGATACTGGTTACATATTAAACAATTATTAAGTAATAGTAATTATATTTATCAAGATTTAACTGGGGAGAATGAGGGTAGATACAGGGTGGCCCATACCTGGAATGCATGCCCTTGAGTTACAACCAAGTCAGGGGTCTTTATGATCTTTAAAGCACGATATAAAACTGGCTTTACCATAGCATATGACGTAGCATATTATACTATTTTTCAAATGGGCCAAAAGTCAGCTGGCCTAGTGATTGTGACCACTTTTACCTAGGGAAATATTATTCAAACAACTTAATAAGAAACATTCTTTGATATTAACAATTAACCAGTTATTTTATAAATAGAAAATTACTAGTTGATTTCTGGGTTTAATTTCTTTTCAAACCTTTGCCTTTGTCTACATTTTATAACTATTAGCTTATCTACAAGAGTTTCCTTTTTTTTCAAATGTTTATTGTTAATATAATACATTTGTTTGTGTTGTGCAGATAACAGGACATACCACCTGCAGGCCGAGGATGAGAACGACCAGCATGCGTGGATGTGCGTACTAGTCAATTGTAAGGAGAGTGCCCTGGTCAGAGCACTGGATGACTCCAGGGGCACCGGGCTGCCTTCGCTGTTAGAACTATCCCAGGCTATTATAAGACAAGTACAGAGGTTACCCTCTAACGACAGGTGTGCTGACTGCTCATCAACTAACGGTAAACTCCAGTTTGGTAAATTGTTGAGTTTACATAGCTTTTTCACAATGGCCAATCATAGTATATATATATTTTTTTTATTTGGACATGGTCCATTGTCTAAATTGTTTATGACTTGAGATGTTTTGGGAGCAGATCATCATGTTTACCTGCTGTTGTACCTTATCTCTACTTGTGGTTATTTCTGAGAAGGGTGGTTTTTGTGGACTTGATCTTATCAAAAAAACCCTTATCAATCTTTCCTTAATTGGATTAATTTGTCACCTCTTGTTGAAGTTAATGTTCTTAGATCCATTATAGGTAGCTGACTGCTCTATCCTTACCCTATTGTAGGAAAGAGTAAACAAGATGGTATTAGCTATTCAGGAACGAATCATGTAATCACGATAAAAGAGGGATTATAGAGGTGTTATCAGCAATGATATTATTAGACTGATTTTATATAGCTACAGCAATAGTTATTTATGTAACCTGCAGCAAAATGGAATTTTACTGACGAGTAATTAGATTAGCCTCCGAGCCGAAGGCGAAGAAGGCTATGATAATTAACTGCCGAGGCAGAAAATTTACCGATTATAAAAATTAACAATAAGTGAATAGCAAACTGAATCTATAACAATGAAATACAAAACACACGTATATAACACTCAAAACTTCTGAATGAATAATGCACGTAATATAAAATATTTATATATATTTTTACTAAAAAATTACTAAAAGTATTAAATATATCTTCTATTGCTTACAATAAAAAAAGTAACTAGGAAAAATTGCAAGTCTAATCTAGAATCTAGAATGATTTCAATAATAATAATATGATATGAATGTTAGATGTTTACATAAAGCTGCAGTGTGGCGAGTGACTCCGCTATTTTTTTAATTAAAGTTCTACTATTCATTGAACTTATTTTACAGAATTAACTTATATAAACATATTATTTTATTATTAAAACGTTTATTTATTAAATATTACTTATTAAACCATAATATATAATGTTATATGATAGAGATAATAGTGTTAACTGTTCTTGCCAAAATAAGAGGTTATGGCACGCATTGGTAAACACTGTTACTTTCCTGACTGTTTTAACTACTTTCCTGCCTGTTTTTAATATTTTGATGACAAATCAGCGAAATAGTACTTTCCAGCCTAAAAACAGTTAAGTAATGTTGAATTTTGCTGCCGTAAGTAGATAAAATATATAAATTTATTGTTAGTAAGGCCTGGAACTACTTTTCTTAGAAAATAAAATTAGCCTTGTTAGAGTTACCTGAAGTAGTTTGGCAATCTGGTACCTTATAGAGGTTTGAAATCTAACAAAATGTGAGTCAATAATCTCACTTATTAAAATAGTTATGTGAAGCCAGAATCACCTTAGCACAAATAGTCTAGGGTAGAACCCAATTCCACAAGTTTCTTATTATTAAAATATTCAATATTATTCTTAACACTTAGATATATTTGTGAGAAAACTATTAAAAGTTTAGTATCATTTGAGTGTTATACAAATTGTTGTACAAATCTGCACTAAAGGTCGACCAAGAAGTCATGGAAATCTGAGGAGTGTCGTTGTTTTGGTGCCATATATAGTCAGTTTTTAATAAAATAGACCACTGTCAAAAAACAGTGTTGTTCTTTTGTTATTAATACTTTTATTTTTGATAACTTCTATATTTTTTTTTGCTACAGGCAACACTGTACCTGATAAGAAATAACAATAATATACGATAATATCTTTATATTATTATTTATTGATTATGCATAATAATATTCTTTAAATCTAAATCAATTTTCTTCTTTCTTAATCAATTTTTTCTTCCTCTTTATTTCTGAGTTTGATTGGTTACTTTTTTATTTCTGTTTTATTTGTTGCTTTTCTTATTTCTGGATTTTAGTTGTTACTTTTTTGTGTATTATTTTTGTACTATTAACTCTCTCGGTTTGTTTTTGGTAATTTTCTCTTTGGTAAATTAAGTTTCCTGTTAATAAAAACATGGATTATAACACGAATTCAAAATTAAGAAGAAATTATAAAAATAATGAGATTCTAAGATAAGTTTTACTGGTTATTTTATTTATAAAAAATATAATGGGGAAAAGCAAACTAGAAATTCGCTAATATTATTTTGATTAATTGTCATGGAGAGCAATCATTTTTACAATAACAAATACAAATTAGGTTTTTTCCAACCCCGTTATTTGTAGCGTCCTTTGCATTCGCATCATCCCGTGGATTTGTGGATCGTACAAAGATCGTTTTATTTACTCCCTAGTCTATGGATCGTTTAGGATAGTTGTGACTATAACTCGTACTGTATAAAAACAACCAAAACTGGAAACTAGGAAACCTAACAATTTGCAAACCTTCCTATTGTTATTCATGAGATTTGACATAACTGTGCATGTCATACAAAATAGAAATGGGTATTGTCTTAGCACCCGACTGTACTGACTTTGGCAATATTCGGAAGTTCCGACTTTAAGCGAAGCTAAGCTTTCAGTTTCTCCCGTGTTCATGACTTCTTGGTCGACCTTTAGCTGAATTGTTGTAGCATCAATTTAAATCTACAGGAAAAGATTCACGAGAGGTGTCATTTAAATTAGAGAGAGAGAGAAAAAAAAAAAAAAAACGAGAAAAAAGTGAGAAACAAAATTGTGGTAACAGACTTCCCAATACCTAGAAACCACTCATTAAAAACATAAAAGATTATATAGGGCATAATACCCAATACCTTGACAACAACAAATCAAGTAATTCTCACACACCTGAAGACTCCACATCAGGTGGCGTTATTGCATCATATCTAGTAGATACTATCTCTACTGGAGGTCACTTAATCTAGATTCAAATCACCTAGGGGTAGGGTGCCTTCAGATACAACCTTAGACCAAGATATAAACAGGTATGACATCCTGACTAGTCAGTTGCAAATTATTCTCATAACTGATAATCCCTTTAGAATGATCCCTTCAATGGGTTAGAAACATTATGATTCACAATATCTCTGTCTCCCAATTACCCGAACAAGCTGAAAAACCTTGTCTTCTCTGGTAGATCCAGATTTATTAGACTCTGGCCACGGAAACCTACTACTTTAAAGAATCATTTGAGTGTATTTAAATTAATTAATTAATTAATTAAATTTAATGTTATAATTGTAATGTTTGGAAATGAAGTTGATAAGTTTGTATTATGTTTCAGATAACACATGGCTGTGTATAAACTTTGGTGTGGTGATGTGTATAGAGTGTTCAGGTATCCACAGGGATCTGGGTGTTCACATATCTAGGATACAGTCTCTCACACTGGATCATATAGGCACCTCCCAGCTTCTCCTCGCTCGTCACATGACCAACCAGGGCTTCAACGATGTCATGGAGGCGTCCCTCCATGCACTCAACAAGCCCATCCCTTCCAGTACCATGTAACTAACCTCAGCTTTGTCATTCATTTCATTAGATCTGCCTTAGTTGCTTCTAACAAGATGTGCAACTTACTCATAATGAGTAAAACCTTAACCTTCATTGGGGTGTACTCTCTTTGGTATCGCCTGACGGTAATTTAACGCCTATCTGTAAATTTGTATTTTTGGCTCAATGCTACATGTTATCTTAAAAATTGTGATCAATTTGATGATAGAAACCTTGACACATGTGTAACGAAGAAAACAATATACATTAAAACTAATGGAATAAGTAGAGAAATTGTCTCTCTTTATAAAATACCACTTTTTTATTTATCAAATAAGGGTTTGACCTTCATAAGGCGGAATCAGGGATCATCAGTTCTGATTATGGAAGATCTAGAGTTACATTAAAACAAATAGTATGAAGGGAGTCTATTTGATGTTGATGACTAACATCAGACATTTGTCTGTCTTACAGTTGCAGCCTTTTCAACCTTATTTACTTAATTTTCCTTTTTTTGAACACATTTAATTTTAATCCAATTTAAGTATAGTTAGTGATATTCAGAATTTGGGGGGCTGTGAAATCATGACAATAGAAATCCCAAGGGAAATGCTTATCTGGTAAACTTAGGAATTATCGCACTGTGCAGTGTTTGACAGTGAGGTTGGGTGTGTGTTTGCAGGGATGAGAGGTACGAGTTCATCAGAGCTAAGTACGTAGATAGGAAGTTTGCTGTGGAGACGTGTTCAGATGAACACGAGAGACTGAGTGACCTGGAACACGCTGTTAATAATAAGAATCTCTACCACCTGCTCCAGGTCTGGGCTGAGAAAGTAGATCTCAGCTCACCTCTACCCACCTCTGTAAGTATTATAACTGCTTTTATCCACTTCATAGTGTCGTCCTTGAAACTTCATTTATCATGATAACGAGTCAATTTCTTAAGTTTAAAAAAAGTCCTGTAATAGTTCTTAGACGATTATTTGTCCAGCCCTGTAATTTTCAACTTTTTTCCATCTCGTCACAATAATCAATATTTTATGAGGGATTAATTTGATCATTTAAAATAATAGGCATGATTAGAATATGTTCATAAGTTAAAAAAAAAAACAAATTAAATTTTTTAAATTTTATTTTTAAAAGTACATTCCTTGTCATAGTTTGTTTTTAATAGAATTTGTAAGATTTGTTTATATTTCTTGTTACAATACCGAAGACACAAGATGTTATTCAATATTATGGAACTTTCAGGTATAGAATGTATTCAAATACCAACTTAAGAAAAAATAAGAAAACCTTCACTTACATAAATAAATCAGTGGGTGTAAATAAATTCCATAAATTGTAGTGTGTTATTGGAATACCTTGACTAACTTATTTATTTGTTCATCCCCCTGAACATGAGTGTGAAAATTATTTTATCTACGATTGATACGAAATATAAACATTATATCTTTGTTTAGATGCGTAGAAAGTGATTATTTACGTACTTGTATTCATTGCGCATGCACGTCTCATAGTTCTGAATAATTCCTCTTCTTTACCACACTAGTGCGGTAAAGAAGAGGAATTCTTCAGCTTTACGCTCGATTATTGAGTTTGTTTACATTTAACAAAACTAATTTGGTGTTCTTTTATTAAAGTAACTGTTTATATCGAGTTTTTAGTGAAAAACAATGAGTGAATCAAGTGACTTTGACGAAAATGTGGAGAATAATAATCCTCCAGAAATAATTAATTCGGCAAAAAATACAACTAATGAATTAATGCCATCTTTATCAAGAGAGAGATACGAACTTACATACAGCAAGTTTATTTGTTTCTGTATTTATTATGTAAATCTAACAATCGTAGATGAAGTACGGTACGCAACTCGTGCGAAAACGGCATTTTGCATTGCTCGTGTGGTTTTACCACCCTCGCTATCGCTCGGGTGCAAACTCCACACTCGCATGCAAAATGCTACTTTCTGCACTCGACGCGTAATGTACTATTATTTATTACTAGCTGAAGTACCCAGCGTTTCATGGAGGAATGAAGGTGTTTCTTTGGAGGTTTTTTGGGGGGCGATGAGCTTGGAATAAAAGTGTAGATTTATATAAAAGATGAACCCATAGACACTCTTCTTTACAAGACAGGTTTATCGTAGTAGAAAATGATTTGTCTAGTCCTATGATTTTTTGTTGTATCTCCATCGGGTTAATACCTTAAATTGAGCTAGAAACTTGGATTTAAAGTTTTTTTTTTCATGTTCCACACATTCTTTTAGTCTTTCCAAATTTAGATATGGCAGCTAGAATCATCTTGACATGCTTATGGCAGTGGATGTGCCCATGTGCCTGCCAAATATCATAATTCTAGCTGTCCTATAAGTGTGCTAACATATAAATATATATGGTGTAGAAAGTATAAAAAAATTACCTAGCTCTATCTAAGGTATTTATGGATAGAGGTCTGACAAAATATTATAGAGCCTAATTTCTTGATCTCTCAAATTCAGCTCTTGCTTGTGATTTTTTTTTTTTACCTACTTACTACTTGATACTGCTTACCATTTAGCCACAATAAACCTCCAAAGCAAAAAAGAAAGGTCTGCCAATGACTTAATATTAAGTTCTTCTCTTATTATTAATTCTTTTTTTTTTTTTTTTGTTGGTTTAAACATTAAAAAACAAAATACATATGGAAGCTATGATTTAACTAAAGTATGTTGTTGGTTTGTTAGGATTGTGGTGAGACTGCATTACACCTTGCTGTTACGAGAGAAATGGGAAACTCACTTCACATCGTAGACTTCCTTGTACAGAACATGCCTTCCAACCAGCTTGATAAGCAGACCTCACTTCATCCTGACGGGTACAGTACCATTTGACCATCAAGTATTGCATAGGCTTTTCTTTACCATCTAGTAATGCCAATAGTCCATCAAGTATTGCCTAAGCTCCTCGCTCTTCCATACCATCTATTAATACCATTAGTCTATCGAGTATTACTTAGGCTCCTCTTTACCATCTCCTTCACTCTATCTTCTTTGCCAAACCTTGCAATACAGTACAACTAATATGGCCATTGTGGAATTGAGGGCAATGAGATTGCTAACCAGTTAGCCAGTTTCACCCTAATTACACCACTAGAACCTGTAGTTGGCATGCCACATTGTGGACTGAAAAATTCCGTAAGAACTTTCATGAATTTTGATCTCCATAGAATATGGAATAGTGCGTCAGGTATGTGCCAATCTAAAATGATTTGTAAACATGTCTGCATCTTACCACATCACTGCTTTTACTCGGAAAACAATCATGTCATATTTTTTACAGGCATGCTGATTAAATTCACATTTGTTTTAAAGTCCCCTAGGGTGGGGGGATATTTCTCAAAGAAGGGTTAACAATGATGAACAGAGAATTGGTTCTAGACCCAGAATACGTACTTGAGAAGCCTGTGGACTCACATCATGCTAACTTAAACTCAGTGAATTAAAATTAAGTGGTATTGCATTCAAGTTTATTTTGTTTACATTTGTCATGTGTTGGTAGGAGTGGCGGTAACAGTGCGCTGCACCTGTGTGCACTACATGACAAGACTGAGTGTATGAAACTACTTCTAAGGAGCGGTGCTGACCCTACACTACCTAATGCGCAGGATAAGACACCACTTGATATCGCCCAGGAGCGAGGCCACAGAACCTGTGAAGAACTGGTAACTATCTATTTATGTAATATCATCTCAAGTATAGTATATTGCTGATGCTCATAGTTCTCTGAGTGAAAGCTCAGATTACTATATCCTTCATCTCTATAACTCAGGCTTTAAATTTCCACCTAAACTGAGGAATATTGGATTATAAATTCCGCTTAACTACCTTAAAAAAAACAAAAAACTTATACCAATTAAATAGACTTGGTCATCTACTTTTTTTATTATAAGCTTTTATTTAACTTGCAATATTTGTATGTTTGTATGTTCGAGTCAAATCTTGCAACTGAATTTTAAAGCAATTATCCTCAACTGATTGAATTTAAATTTTACATACACGTTTAGTTTGGATGACAATGCATGGTTAGCTAATTGACTTCGTTCTAAATTCAATATGGCTGACTAGTTATTTTTTAAGATGGCTGGGTATCAAATGAAAGGGTTTGCTAAGAATAATACGAATAAAAGCTTGTTTTTAAAAATGTTTTTTTAATAGAATTATTTGTAAATAAATAATTCAAACATTTATAGTTTTCAAATATAATATTCCAGTCAGGTATACTCCAACGTCGATGGCTAGCTTAGGATAGACCTTATATTAGGAATATAATATATTAAATGATTGTTTTTTTTTTTTTTTTTTTTTTTTTTTAAATAAATAAATAAAAATAGAATAATTTAGTGTTTGAGGTTTCTTTCAAGTTTCTGTAAAAATCCTTTAGATTTTCCTTGAATAGAATAATTTTGTCTCTAATGAAATCGAATCCTAACTTTTGTTTACTTTTCAATCTTCACCTCCTTAGATCTGTTTTATTTTATTATTTTTTTCTTTATCCTACACCCTGCCGGTTTGCAGCTGATTCAGCTATATGGCGACAAGCAGTCCAATATAATTTAGCTTTATATGAATATTCTGATTCATTTAAATGGATTTAAATTATCTGTTTTATCATTTGAATCAAGGACACTTCAGAAATAAAAAGAAGCACCTGGTTTTAGAAATAGAACCAAAATGACTTTATTTAATCAATTTTAAGATAAAAATATAAATAAGGCTGTATGCCAAATTTAGGAGTGACGAAACAAACCTGTTTTTTTTTTATAATTAAAAGCTAAAAAAGAAATTAAGTTTGGTGTTTCTTCATGAACATCTCTGAAGAAGTTGACTTTATTTATATGATTAAATAAGTTAGGAAATGCGTTCTTTTCCCTGTTGCAGGAGGTTTCACCCATAAAAGTATAGATTTCACTGTTTTTATTTAGTATTAGCTGGCCACACGCAAGCGAATTTTTGTGACAGTCCAGATCGGCGGATATTTTTTACTATATGTCTGTCATTCTGCTCAGCGAGCAGATCCAATCTGCCAAATCTAATCCGTAAAATCAGTTCGGTTTCTCATCTGTGGTGAATGATTTTGATGAAAATAATCTAAAATTTAGTCTAACAAAATACAAATTGAACGATTTAAGTCGTTACCCCAGGACAAATTTAATTTCCAAGATATCGATAAAAATAAATCTAAAAATGAGATCACTTGTTATACACAATTTAAATATTTTTAATAATAAATTAATTAAATAAGATATTATGGAAATAAAATTCAATATTAGTAAGCCTAAAGAAAAAGTTTTGTCCGAATTTGTCAGACCCATTTTTTATATTCTTGTTAGTGTAATGCTGATGCTTGAACTTCCACATGTAAGGATGTTATGATATGCTATACAATTCAAATGGTTGATCAGCGTGAGCATTATCTGTCACCATATTTTAAATAAATTAATATTAGAACAAAAATGGAGTGTAAAAAGAAATTGAGCTTGGGAGCAAAATCCACAGACAATATAATAAATTTTGATCTGTCCGTGTGTGTTCACAATACTTGGGTGACTGGGTTGGGCCCTGTCTTCACTGTCATTCTGACATTTCCCTACATTCATTGGAAAAATCCATGGTCAGCCATAAAAATCCGCTTGAGTGTGATGAATTTTTTTTTTTTTTTAATTCCACCAAGCTTATAATTGCGCTATACTTTTAACCGTGTTCATTTCTAATTATTTTGTTGTTAATTATTTTACTTCTAGTTGGGACACGCTCTTCAGAGGCAGAAGTCATTGTTTGAGCACATCAACATAGACTGGAATCTCTCCCATGATGATGGATCAACTGATTTCTCAGATGATGATACCATCATAGAGGACAGGGTAAGCTCGGCTTATCGATCTATAAACTTACTCTCACAGAAATCCGTTTCAGACATCAGGGAACATTTTTGGTCTCCTGTCTGTCTGTTGGTTGGTCTATCCATCAACATTTTTGCAAAGCACCATATCTTAAAACTACTCTTCAAATTTTGATGTCATTTGAATGGTAGGTCATAATTAGTCCATTGTTGGTCCCACATTATTTTCAACGTTTTGCACTCGTATCTTTTCTCTTCCACGTGTTCACATACTTTAGCTGGTGAAATTTGTGTATGTAAAATTTTCTATGGCAAATTTGAGAATCCTCATATTTATTCCCTTTGCAGCATGACCTCACTACTTGAGCAAGCCCTTGGTATCTTATGGATTTCTAACGTCGTCTCCTATATAAGTGGCTTGTTGTTCAAGTGGATACGCCTATCAAAATAAGCACAAAACTAAGAGTACACAAATAATCTTGTGTTTAAGTTAGAATATAGGTTTCTTATAAAGACTGAAGGATCATATTGTACTTATCCCACACTTTTTAGGCTGAGGCTACAGTGGATGCGTATTTGGACAAAAATTGGTTAGCTAAATATATCCGATTTTTTTGTCTAAACGTAGTAATAGATTAGTCCTTTTTTTTCAAAAAGGAAATTGTTTCCTGCAAGAGACGTTAAAGAAGAGTATCAAATGTTATTGCAAGATCTTTTAAGGAATCCAAAAAAGTTTGATCAGTATTTTATAATGTCACCAGCATCGGTTAAATTTTTGTTTTTAATAACCCAAAATTTATAATTTGAATGAATGGCCATCAGAACACGCATTAAAAAACTACTTGTTGACTGGTAATCAATAATTTGGCTTTCTGGTGAAATCCACGTCACAAAGGGGTTGAAGTCTGACATTTCGCTTCCACTACTGGAAGTATCTTCAGGGGTGTGGTGCATCGTGATGTTGACTCGAAGCAAACACAAGATATACTTTGTTGTTGTTTCGAGTCAGGCCAAGTGGCTTAAGGCGCTCGTTCAGCTAACAATAAGTCGAGGCGACTCGAGGTCTGGGTTCGATTCTCGGCCATGATATTCTGAATTGAATCTATGATTCGTGGACGTTGCAGGGTGAGAGACACCCCCTATGGGGCACTCTTCCCCCACTCTTTAATGTGGGATTGATGTGGGTCTGATCCATGTCATGATGATGTGATTTGTATCTATGGTTCGAGGACGGAACAGGGTGAGGGACACCCCCTATGGGGCACTCTTCCCCCATTCTTTGATGCTCGCTTATATAGCTTACTAATGACCATACCATACTCCCTTCGGCAGTACAATGTACAAATGTATGATGTGTAAAGTAGCTGGAACTCTCCACCACGGGGCGTAAAAAGGGCCTAAAATATGGCCTAATTGCAAGGTTCGAACAAGTGGTTCATCCTACCTGTTCTAGTAGGAAGTGCTAGACTACTACTACTACTTGTTTCGAGTAATAAAATATCACGATGCACCACACCCCTGAAGATGCTTGCAGTAGTGGAAGTGAAACGTCTGACTTTAACCCCTTCACCAGATAACCAAGTTATTGATTACGAGTATACCGCGGAAGCCTACGCACTAAGTTTCTTGTTGACTGGTTTATTAGTTTACTCATTAGCTAGTTTACTTGTTAACTTGTTTGCTTGTTACTTTATTATATTGTTTTGTTTTTTTATATTTCCGTGATAGTATGATTCAACCTTCTGCTTAAATTTTTTCCTCTCACTTGAAATATTTTTACTAAAACTTAAAGTTGGAAATCTGTCTCGTAATTTTTATGTGCATGTTACCATTCATACACTGACTTGATACAATCTAATTGACAGACTTTTTATTATATCGGATGTATTTGTTTTAGAATGGGTGTATAACTCCGGAGAGGAAGAGTTTAAATTCCAGGCCATCAAGTTACACAGAGTCACCGGTCAACATGAGGTCTAGATCTTCTACCTGCGACAGTATCAAATCCGGCAGTATGAGAGCAGCTCACCCTCCTATAGCTAAGAAACCTCACTACCCAGGTACACAATCATATTAGCTTAACTGGCCATATTTAATCAAATATCAATACACATTGTTTAAGTGCTCGAAATTTTCAGCTTCCTAATATTAGCAGATAACTGAATTATGTAAAAAGGGTGGTGCCATAAAAGTTCTAGGAATTGTAAAATAAAAACTGGCTCACACTGTTCACACATCAACTTTTGGTAGTCTAGGAGATGAGACCTGTTTCACCCTGATGGCTGGGAGAAAAAGCAAATAACAAAAAACTACATCTGAAATTTTCAAATATGTTTTAAAATAAATACGAAAAAATAAAGATAATATTTATGAATTACTTAAAAGTTAAACAATTAGAAAATTTATTTTTAATGTAAATCACAAGAAGAAATTATTAATTAACTATGTAGTAGTATAAACATCCAAGTCTGTGTGTTATACTGGGTGATTTTAAAATGTTTCGCCACACATTGAGGTATTATTCAATGATCTATCTACATACCATGATAAGTAAATAAACAGGTTAAGTGTGTGCTAGTCAGCACACAGTGAGGGTCCATAGGCCACACTGTATAGTTTAAGTAGTACCCTATTGATGGTGTTTTTGAAAATGCTAAAAAGCTTACTTTGAACTATCCTATAGGTCTGATATTCTCAAAACACATAAATAAACTTCTGATAAAGTATTTTTTTTTTTTTTTTGCCACTAAACCGTACTACAACCATATAAATCATCGGACGAAAGGTGTAGCTGTGAGAGCAGGCGACGGACGAACAGACAGACAGACACACGCAGGAAAATATAAGGGTCCTTGGTTTTGCCTACGGACCCTAAAAATTCCATATAAAAATGAGTCAGACAAAACACACTTTTTTTTAGTTTTTTTTATTAGTCATTTTTGTATTTAGGAAATCAAACCTTGTTAATAGCTAGTAGATTTTAATTAAATAGAGTTAAATAATTGAGAGTAGATGTTCTGTCTTATGCCCACCTCCCATCTCCACACAGACGTCTAGTCAACGCCTTAATGACTGTCTTACTTTTTCAAAAACGCCTGGCATTATTCTTCTGTTGGGAATCCACTCTTCAAACTAACAAACCTATTTCGTATGTCTACGTATGTGTACATTTTGACATGATTACTAACTATTTTTTATTTGATTTTGACAGCAAGTATTCCAGCCACCATATTTTTTAATACCTTACTTAAATATAGTTTGATTTATTTCCAAGATCAATAAAATTGCATAACTCAGAAAGAAGCGATATTCTGACACATGTTTGTATGCATTTTTTTACTTGCCATCGAGTTTAAAATTATACCTCAAAGTTAAGCCTGGTTGGTTTAAATAAGTTAAAACACCCTGTATAATTTGAGAATTAAATTCTGGATTATTTACTTAGCCTGTTATCTCAGCTGTTAAAGTTTTATTCTCTGTTTGCAATATGAGGCTGTATTCATGATATTCAAATATCATATTCAGGTTGTGGAATCTAAAGGTTACTGTGTTGTTTGTAGTTACGAGTACAGGTTCGATGCTTAAGAAGAGAGCTGCTCCTCTGCCACCTCCGGTGGGGGTGGGTCCTGTACAGGGTGGAGGGACAGTACCGGCCACAGTTATTGGAGGATGTACAGGTCTACCCGGAGGTGGCAGGATATATTCGGCAAGTGGAGGACCTCTACCTCCTGGGGCACACTCACGAAGTCCTTCGGACCCTAACCCTCACCATACACTATCTAAACACCATAAGAGATCCCCCTCCACAGACTCCAGACCTCCTCACCTAGGTAACTTTTTAAGTCTTATAAGGATCTTTGTTTGGCTTGATGCTGGTGTGATAATCAGTGCAAAACATGCCTAACTACTCTGGATATTAAACTAGATATTAGACAGTGAAAACTAATACACATCAAAAACCATATCTTGTAGGATGTGGAGTCTGACATCTTCCTTTCACTACTCAAGCATCTGCAGGGATATTAAGCATTGTATTTTGACTCACAGCTACAACCCTATGATTTGTAGCTTTGACAACTTCACTATGATCGCCTAATTTGCTTCCAGGAGTGGAGACAAAACATCAGACTTCACTTTTTATAGGGATTACTATTGGGGGAAACCTAGCATTTTTTTAATGACTCCAGCCCCTGAACTGAAGCCTTTATACAAATTGGAACGCTCTTTTTTAGTATATAACCATGATTGATTTACCCACATAATATGTGTCATCAGGAGGTGCAAATTTAGACGAAACAGTCAAAGTATTTAAGATAATATTTACAATGCATCAAAACTTTTGCTGAGGAACCTAAGTGTCATTTGTATTTGACCAATGTGTATAAGCACTTATCAGTTATTCATACCTAATATAATTATAATTAATCGAGAATATAAGTTGAATATGTATGAAGTACTCTTATAACTAAGGGAACCCTGCATGCACGTTTCATTTTTGTATTTTGTATAGTGTACGGGGTTACAATTTCCCAAGTTTTGTAAATTCAGAGTTATGTAACACCTGACACTATTCGATTCTCTAACTTTGAAACCTCCAATTTCATGTGATTATTTATCAAAATTTGATATGAAGATGTATCGTAAATCTGTAACTTTGTTGGTTGTGTAATAACAAAAAAGTTGATATTCGGTGAGTGATATATTACAACTTAAAATTGATTTTGATATATGCATCAGGATATGTATTTATACATCATTATGTTACATCAAACCGAAGTCCCAATCAAAACATATTGACACCATTATTGTTTTCAATTTTGTTTTTACACTGATGTAAATTTTATTGAACTTTATTTTCTGTCTTCGTTTGTGAAAGTATGTTTATCATGTATTATATTTCTGCTGTGATATAAAGTGTGACCTTTAATGTGATGTTATGAGTTTGGTTCAATAGCATTCATAACTCGGGTTAGTCTTTATGTTATGCGGGTTGCAACTACATGTATAAGGATATGTGGGATAGTATGTATGGTAAAGTATATTGCTACAGGATTTAGAATTATTTTTAAATCTTTTTTTATTTAGTTTTTCTATTTCTTGTATGAAGCTAATTTTGACTTGTTGTGATGCTGCAGCTGGTGCCAAACTAGTCATCCCCCCTGGAGAGATCCCTGTCCTCAAAAGCACGGGTATAGATAAAACAGGTCAGTCAAAAGTTTTTTTTTATTATTTATTATTGATTTGATTGATCTATCTTTTGACTAAAAGTACCAACATCTTCAATAAATAAATAAATATATATATATATAAAATTTATACTCATGCAAACACTGCTCAAGTGCACACAGTTAAGATATATCTTTCTTTAAGTGCAAAAATATTAATATTTTTTTAAAATTTTCCTGTGTATTATGTTTAATAAAATACAGATAAAAATAAATTAAAATAAATTTTATTTTTCAAAATTTATGAAAATTGAAGGAAGCTTGAAGAAATCTGCTGTAGGACAGTGTGCCGCTGTAGCGGTACTATCTGTCCAGTCTGGGTACCGAGGTGCTGTTATAGGGTCCAATGAGACCCAACCGGGGGTGTCCTGTGACATTTTGATTTAAAAACAAAATAGAAATTATTTACAGCTAATAAAAGCTGCTATTGTGGCACATAGCTCCCTTGGGTCCTTTAATGCTTTTATTTTGATGTTATGCTTTTACGACCCATTATTGCCTAATTTATTAAATTTCCCCCTTTTTTTAAATCCTTCTGCGATCATGAAAGCAAAATATATCTTGGTTGGTATTATATTGAGTTGTTACTAAAGAAAAGCATGTTGATGTGTTTGTCAGGTGTTCAGAGACCGAGGAATCCTCCGCCCCCAGCACCACGTCTGTCCAACGGTCAGTCCACTGAGAGCATCACGTCCATAGTGTCAGACTCTTCTGAAGTCAACCCTATACCTCCTCCTAGGAAGGTAACCCCTCCCTTAACTCTAACTATTACCTCAGTCTTTGTCTCTTTCTATCTGTACAATACCCCTGCATTTAGAGGACACAGTACCAAAATACTTATAAGTTTGAAGGTAGGGTGAATCCCGGGAAATGTCCCACTTGTGCCAAGTGAGTCCTAAAAAAAAATATTAAAATTAAATCTAACTTTAGTAGCAATGAAGTTTTGAATGATCTCCTGCACAGTTTGAAATCTACATATACATCGAATAAGATGAAAGAAAAAATCTTGATCAATAAGATTTGACCCTTTAAAGTGCATCTAACTAGGGTAGCACTTACCCCGATTCACTCTACTGAAAACTGAAATTTATGTATCTTGTTGTTCTCTAAGATTATCTAATTTTGTCAGTAGCTATTTCTGTTAGTTGAATAGAGGACCATAAAGTGTGCAAGCTAAAATAAAATTGAACATAAATACAGTCCTATAATCATTTAAGGCTTCCAAATTATTTTTATAATATATTTGTATTATTAGAGTATTTATGTATTTACTTATTAGTCTGTGTGTGTAAATCTTTGTTGTGTGATTTTTTATTTGGATTTGTGTTTACTTAGTGTGCTATTAATGTTTATTCTTTGATTAAATATTCAATTCTTGTGACAATTAAAATTTATTGTATGAGATAAGGTTACACATTCATCTGTATGTGGAGTTGTTAATTGTAAAAGATTACCTGTTGATACTTGCTTTTACTGAGAGATTATTGGATCTGTTTTGACGGTACACAATAATGAGAAGAACAGCTCCTACGATTGTGAGTTAACTCTATATGAGAGTGAAGAAGAAGATAAATTTAGAATAATTATGTAAAAAGAGTGGGGATTTTGTAAAACAGCTTGTTAATAATTGTAAAATAACAGGAAGAAACATTAATTAGGGAAGCATTAAGTCATATTAAATTAAAACAAATAGAATGTTGATAACAATTTTTTTTTTTTAAATATCATGTGTTAGACAAAATTTCTAATTAAAAAGAAATTAGTCTATATAAATATGAATCTAATCATATAAGTAGTTTTCCCATAAAAAATTTAGTTTCTGAGAAAATAGCTTTAAACATTTATTCCCCTGCTGGGGGAGAAGTTATTTTTATGATAAATTTTGATGAAACATTTAATAATAATTAAATGTTCAACACTCAATACATCTTATAAATGGAAAATACTGGACTAAGTTATTATGTACTCATATATGAGAAAGTTAGTCTGAGTTGCCTCAGACCAATTTTTATCTGTACATTTCTTCTTGTTTCCTATTTTCACACTTTTAAGCTTTACAAATAGAGGAGGTTGCCTTATCATGGATAGTTTTGTTCTTTAGATGCTTACTCCCGCACTTATCCTGTTTTCATGGGACGGTTAGTCACCCTAAGTTAACCATGTACCATCCATTGCATATAATGCCAACGGAGGACCTAGAACTTCACATGGTGCAAACTTTTTCAATGTATTTTGGTTCAACCTTCTCATGACCAATTTAACTTGTGATGAGCTGTTGAATATATACTCTGAGCAAAATACTTTGTCCAGGGGGGGGGGGGCCTTCAGCCTGTCTATGTTAGAACAATTGAATGATTTCCAAGACCCATATACTGCCTACTAGTTTTACTGTGTGCGAGAGAAATTTACTGACTTCTCTCTTGTGTATTTAATTTTTTTTTTTTATATAAAATCATAGAAACGAATTTACTGTAGCCTAGAGGGAGCTATCCTTAACTTTAATTTCACTTTCTGTAAAATAAATAACTCACTTTTTTATAAAAATTTTAAAATTTGTATTCCTCCCCTCATATTTTTTACTTTGCATGTAATAAATTTGAAGAAAATTTCTATCTTAGGCTCAACCCTTCGGCTTCTAATTATACTCAGGTGACTGACTACGTGTCACAATGTCCTGGGTATAGTTAGTTAAAAACCATGTAGGTATTTAGGCCCACTCTAGTGCATTTTTTTAACGTATGTTTACTCCCCTTTTTAATTTTCTCATTAGTCATTAGCTTTTTAAATTTATATTTAAAGTTAGTTAAACCCTTGCTATGTGCATAACAGATAAATAGGCTACACTTTGCAAAGATTTTTAATTCAACGATTTAAAAGAGTATTTTTTGACAATGTAGCCAATTTTTTATTTGTATTAAAAAATGTTCCTCAAATATGTAGTCCCATTTTGCACTACGCCTCAACTCTTCAGGAGACTGTACTTTCAAGGTCTAACTATTTGACCTTTAAACCTTTTTTTTGTTTTAGACTGTTGGATCAAAAATACTAGGATAAAAAATTCTAGTAGAATTTGAAAATGAAATACACGAAAGTTTATAACTATTTTTTTAAATATATTTTTTTTATTTAAATCTTATTACACTATAAAACAAAATTGCCATTAAAACATTGTAGGTCTAAAATGATTTCGCTGTTTATTAGCAGCGATGCTCTTTGCCACTGTTACAGCTGTTTAGGACTTAATTTCATCTCTCATGTTTTTTATCTCTCATGTTCAGGTTGGCAATGAAAAATTTGATGTTAAAACAATACTCATCTAAATCACAGTGTATTCGCTTATTATTTGAAAGTGTTCAGATAGCCCAGTTAGTGCAATAGAGCAGAAATCTAAATCACAGTGTATTTGCTTATTATTTGAAAGTGTTCAGATAGCCCAGTTAGTGCAATAGAGCAGAAATCTAAATCACAGTGCATTTGCTTATTATTTGACAGTGTTCAGTTAGTCGAGTTAGTCCAATAGAGCAGAAATCTAAATCACAGTGTATTTGCTTATTATTTGACAGTGTTCAGTGAGTCCAGTTAGTCAAATAGATCAGAAATCTTAATCACAGTGTATTTGCTTATTATTTAACAGTGTTCAGTTAGTCCAGTTAGTCCGATAGAGCAGAACAAGCCTTAAGCAATAAACAAAAAGTTAGTTAAACTAATAGAATGAACCTGACATATCGTATTAGGGTTTGGACCAATCACTGTGTTTTATTCTTTAAGTGACCTATTATCATTGGGTTACATTTTAATCCAATGTGTCATTTTTTTAAAAAATAATAATATTGAATTAAGTTTTCTTTTGTTGGCCCTATTATGGGGGGATAATTTTTTAAATTTATTTATATGTTCTATTATTTTTTAAAAATGAAAACACAGCTGTGACTAAGTTAGCAGCATAATCTCATTGACAGTTCCCTTCTTCTTAATTTGAAGATCAAGTGTGCAAAAGAGAAGGTGAACCTTAGAGAACCTTGTTGGACTCTGGTGTTTTATGAATTGAGTGTTATGGAACTCTAGTGTTGTTGAACTGTAGTGTTGTGGAGAAGTTTGATAATAAAGCTAGAGCTGTTGTTGATTTGTAATGTTTGCAGAAGAAACTAGAACCTGAGTCAGTTCTAGAGAGTTACCCAGAGGAATCTGAGGTAATTTTCCTTTCTATTAACTCTCCATATCAACCCAGACTCTTTATCTCTATCTCTCTTCATCATTTTTTTTTTTTATTATAATCTTTAATTTTATTTTGAGATTTTTTTTGTTTTGTTTTACCCTGTAATTTGTCCATTTTTTGGTTTCATTGTGATTTTTTTTCCTAGATTTTTAATTGCTATATTGCAACTTGCTTCTTTTTTTTTTTATTAATAATGCTATTATTTATTTTATTTGCCTTTTTTTTTATGATATTGTTGCATGCTATTTTGATTGTCATTTTTTTAAACTGAGATTTTCTGAAGGTTTAAGAATGTAAAATGAAATGGGAAACTGAAAGAGTTCTTACATCCTCTGTTTGTAAGATGAACATTAACTATTTTGTCCATGCGGCTGTGAAAAACCCTTGACATTTTATTTTCACTTCTAAAAGTCGAAAAATAAATGTACAAAGTCCCTGAGGCATATCTTATATTTTTGCTTTCCTCTCTTGCAAGCATCTCATTGACATTCATTTTTTTATTTTTTATCGGACAGATATCCTTCTTTCATTCATTTGGTTATTGCTGGATCGCTCTCAGTTCTGTTGGCTTAAGAGTAGGAGAGAGAGTAGAGTTTGTATTTAGTGTAATTGCTCTCTCTCTTTAGGATACTCACTAAGGAAACAATATAAGCTTGTACTTACGTTGCCATAGATTGTGGAATATTATCTTGTCTAGAACTTAAGATCTGACTTGGAGGTTGTATGCCTACGGGGCTAAAGTCGCTTGTCCCATCTGCTTTGTCCTTCTTTCTGGATTGAGTGCGACCCAAGGTTGTGGGTTTGATTCTACGCTATGGTGTTCTGATTTATTGACCGAGCGAAGCGAGGTCTATGTTTTAACTTTTTCTTCCCCGGTCTTGCCCAGGTACTGGACCGTTTTGCATTTTGTTTTAAAAAGTTTGTTATGCGCTTACGTCCAAACGCTTTGTTCGATTTTCTTCAAATTTGGCATGGATGTTCTTTGAAGTCATAAAAAATAATGTATGAGTTTTATATTTAATGAATTTTATTTTTACATTTTTTATAAAAAAATTAAAATTAAAAATAAAAATAAATATTTTTTGTTTATCTTGAAATTTGGCATGAATATTCCTCCAAGTCTGGAAAATAAATATATATAGTTTTTTTTTGTATATATTTTTTTCTTATTAATTAAAAAAAAGTATAGAAAAAATATTTTTATTTTTTCTTGAAATTTTCAATAGATGTTTCTTTAAGACATTAAAATCGGTTTATTTGTTTAAAAAATGTTTAGAAATAGCATAAAAATAACCTTCCCAGCAGGGAATCGAACCCGGCCTCTCACTGTCCGGCCTCTCCGGGCTGTACACGCATATTGCTGCGCACGCAATACATTGTTTATTATTTTACAATACACATCCCATTTTTCTTTTTTAATTGCTTACTGTTCATTACCTACAAGTCTATTTTGACTTTTGTCGACGAGAATATGTATGTATACTTCATAATTGTTAAGATTATTTGTTTTATTTGTCTCCTAATCTTGTAAACTAAATGTAACCAACTCCCCGACTATTTAGAAAGCCGAACCTTTTACAAATTATTTAATACTGGCTACAATACAATAATCAGTCATTAGTTAATTCATTTGTTAACTACTAATTAATTAGAAAATCAAATTATTAACTATTAAATAATTATTAATCAATTTGTTTGTTTTCTGTTTGTCGTCAAATTTGATAGCCTAAATTTGACTCCATTCCGAATTTGGGAGGAACACAAGGAATTATCCTTGAAGTCATTACTAGCGACGTATATAAAGGATTTTTCATTTTTGGACGTCGCGAGGTCTACCGTTCACAGAACTACTAGTATCTGTGAATTGAGGGGTACATTGTACAGTAGTGTGATGTGGCTGGAACTCTACCGCGGTTTAGTAAAATAGGCCAAAGTGTGGTCTAATTGCTAGTTTAAAAAATGTTTCAACCTCCCTGTCTAGTACTACTGCTTCTAAGATCTGATTAATTTTATTTAACCCTCATGTGATCACAACTCTACACTCATTAAACGCTTGGGTCTCTGATCTTCTGAATGAGGCCTGTGAGAGGAATGCTATTTAATTTTTTGAATTATTCAACATGTGCTATAAATATTCATTAGTACTTCTTCTTCCTAACCCCAGATTCTCATATGAATTTTTTGTTTTTTAAATATTCAGTATTTGGTATATTTATCTTATGTGTGGATAACTGGACTTAACAGCACAAATTTCAGATGCATTTAGTCATTTGAAAAAGCCTTGAACCAACTTGATTCACTATACCAAAGAGTGTGAAAATTGTTGAGTCCAAAGAGTTATTATTAGCATTCACATATCTTAAAATTAAATTTTATTTCACATGACGTCGCTCGAGGGAAAATATCTGCTAAGTGTAAAAACTAAATTTTACAGGATAGCCAAAAGAAAGTTTCAATGTTGGTTTTTTTTAAAACAGAAAATAAATGAAAACAATTACAAATATTATTACCAAATCATACCAGATCAAGTACGCCTATCTTTGAAAGATTGCATTTACAAACACCTATTCTGAATGAGTGAACATTTTTTTAAAAAAAGATTCATCCAAACCCTTAGGAGGTATTTTCCTACGAATGACAATGTATTATAAACTTCCAATAACAAATATTTGAATAATAGACTTGTTTTCAGAATTTCAGTTAAATATTATCAGTGAACTGATCAATTTTAAAACTTATTTATAAATTTTAAAACTTAGGTTAGTTATTGATGATTACTAACCAAAGAGGTTTAATACAATTGATATTACATTAATAGATACATTTTCACTGGTTGAGTATCGTTGAAAACTTTACTAGTTTCCAGTTAATCTATTTTGATACTGTTATATTTCAACAATTATTTTTGGAACAATGTCAAGCCATTTGAAGAAACTATTTTTCAACCTTTATTTCTGTATTACTATTTATTAATTCAACATGCTTATTTATTTTATAAATACTGGTTCCTTGCTCATGTATGATTTAGTGAGATGTAAAATCATATTTATTCATTTGTGTTATTTATTTTTTTTTTTTATAATATTACTTTATTTAGCAGTTATAACATAATATTGATGTTTTTTGTTCTATTGATGTTTCATGTTTTATTTGTTATTTTACTTAAACATGTTATATAAAATGATTTTTCTAAATTTCTTAATTCATTTTTCATTTTATTAATTTCTTTTATTAAATTTCTTTTTTTTATTGTTGAAAATTAAGTTAATTATTGTAGTAGCTGTTGCACCTTTGTGCTAAATTAAACTCAATTCAGTATAATAATATTCATTTATTTGTTTTTACCAAGATTTTGATGAATTTAGTCCTGGGGAATGATAAATCAATGAGCCAAATTAATAAATTTGCCGTTAAAAGAAAAATTAATCAATTGGTTTGAAAGTACAGTGTGCACTTTAAAAACACTGACTGTATTAGTGTAGCAGATCTCTAATCCTTGATGTTTCTCAATCTAACTTCTCCCTAATGCAGAATGGGAGAAGTCCGCTGGATTGAGAGATGTTAAAATTAGTGTAAGAGAAAAGAACAATAATGACTTACTGTCGGCCACTCTCATAGACATGCTCAATCACCTCATACACTTGTGACTAAAAAGTCTCAGATGAGCATACGCCTTTAGTTGATTACTTATATATTAATTTGTGGTTTTTGTTTAAAACTGTCATTTTAATTTGTGCTGTTAGTTTTAGATGGCTTTTACACCAAAAAGATTGGGGACAGTAGATAGACAAAAAAGATTGGAGACGTGCCTCTTTACTGAACCGACCCATTATATTATTATTAAAAACTAATATTGTTTCCACACCAAAGAGACACGGACTCATGCCCCACTTGACAAGGATATTGTCTCCTGTCTTCTCTGGTTAAAGTCACCTTAGTTGACAAGCAAATGCTGTCTTAACCGAGACTTAAATCAATAGTCACTCTAACAAACTACTGCTTTATGTTATAGCATCTCAAGTTTCTAT
The DNA here is from genome assembly GCA_951217055.1 of Gerris lacustris. Taxonomy (NCBI): domain Eukaryota; kingdom Metazoa; phylum Arthropoda; class Insecta; order Hemiptera; family Gerridae; genus Gerris; species Gerris lacustris. The sequence goes on along the minus strand of OX578282.1, from coordinate 37,241,764 downwards.
TTAGTATATATCTAGGGAAAATTTAAGTAACTTTTTTCTTTTCACTGCTGGCATGATAGTGATGTGTTGTTAGACCTTAATGTGGAAGATTTTTCAATAACAATATTGAATAATGCATTTATATAAACATGAATATATTAATTGTTAATTGATTTGTTTTTTCTATATTTTACAGTCGTATTTCTATTTTGAGGAGAAGGACTACCCTCGATGTAAAGCTCTTTACGATTGTTCAGCGGATAACGAAGACGAACTTTCGTTCAGAGAAGGGGACATAATCATTGTGACCAATACATGTACAGAGGATGACAACTGGATGGAAGGTGCTTTGGAGCGGGAGCCATCTGTGAGAGGCATGTTCCCTATAAGCTTTGTGCACATGCTACCAGACCCCTAGTCCACACTTCTCGTAGTCACTCAATCGTAAACCACTCGCCACTTTTCGTCTTTCTATTTTCGCTTTGAGCGATTAATCTTGGTAATGTATTAGTTGTTTTGAAGGCCACTTTAACTGTTGTTATTTAAATATCGTCATTATATATATATATATTGCATAATTAAAAATATATTTAAGAAACTTCAATAAAAGTTCTGATTACTCATAAAAGATTATGTTGCTTTGACTAATACTCTTAGAACCATCGTCTTGTAATATACTAATCAGGATTTAAGTGGAAAAATATTGGACACAGAAAATTAGTAAAATTGATTGAGCTGCATTTTTAATTCTATTTATTCAAAAATATTTGTGTTATACTGAAAGCAAATCTTACCTTGTATAAACTATGACTAATACAAATAACTATGTTTAATGACATAAATTTTAACATTTGTTTAAGAAATCTTTAAAATATTAACACATTTTTTAAAGATAGCTATTACTGATTTTGAATTTTTAAACTACCAATTTGTTATTCAAATAAAAATCAAATCTCTCTCCACTAACAAAACAAGTCCTTAATCTCTAAGACCCAGACAATGGAGTTAATATCTAGGCTTAGACAATATGCCAGTGAACTAGCCATAGTATCTGCCAGGCTGGGAGGTGAGGTGCACAGGGGATTTATTTTAATTTCCCATTAACTCCCCGTGAACCCAAGCAAATAAAGAAAAGTGTTTGTTTTTTCCCCAACCCCTGCTCTTAGAACCTCTTCCTTTGTAATCCCCTCAGTTAAACCCCTTAGCTCAGATCCCCAACCTGGAAGCAGCGGCTCGACTGGCCTTCTCTCTGCCCCTGAAGACAGTGGCAGTGAGATGGAATAAGAAAACATGGTTAAAAGGGGAAGGAAGTCCAGGACAATAAGTGGCTAGCTATGCCAGCGCCTTGGTCCACCTCCTAGTGGGTTGGCCCAACAAGCGGCTAGCAGACCCCACTTTGCCCTAACTCCATAACCCGCCCAACCCCTCACCATTAATTTCAAAATCAACCTGGATATTATGGTTGTAGTTTCGCTGGTGCCTGGTTCGGAGTTTATTAAGTCCACTTCTATGCTTAGGTCAACTAAGCTGAAGTCCCTTAAGCCATTCTTGACAGACGTTGTGAGACCAAAATTTCAGGATATCTCATTTGCTGTAGAGTGTAACCCAGGAAGATAGGGACAAGTTCATGACTTGTAGCAAAATAAAACTTTTTAAAGGAGCCTTTTTCTCACATGTTCACAGCTTTTCCAACCTCTCCAATCTAGCTTCTGCCATATATGCAGATGAGCCATGATTATAATTGCAGCTGTAATTGAGCTTATGGTTTTTAAATGCTGTGGAGCTGTGATAAATGCTGTAGCAGTGTAATAATGCTTTTTATTGAAGTGAGAGTCATTTTTATAGATAGTTAACATTTCATTTCTCTAAAAACTGAAATATCATACATTTTTTTTTATTTTTTTTTTTATAAATTATAGTTTTATTTAGGTACAGATGATATTTTATGTTGAAGCACAAGTTTATATTATAACAAGACGCAAAATATAAAGAAATGCTCAATTTACTTTCCTCTCTGTGGCCAATGTAATTTCACTTGCAATATCTTGCCAGTACATTTAATTTATAATGTAAAAAAAGAAGAAGTATTTAAAAATCACAGTTAAAGTTTATCCTTTTAAATAACAATGACATTGTACCAAATAAAAATCTTCTACGAGGAAAAAAAAAACAAATACTAAAGATAAAAACATGAAACAAAACAGGTTTACCAATACAATACAAAGCTTTTTGTGTAGAATATTTACTTGTAAATTATTTAGCTTTTAACTTTAAATTTATTTACTTTACATTTACAAACTTAATTTTTTATGTAAATGCCCCAGATGAACAAATTTTTTGCTGTACTCTTTCTCAATGTAATCGATTACTACTTAGGCATCTAATATTGTTATTTATGTTTATTAATTTATCCTTTTTAAGTGTTTGAAAAAAAAAACTATTAACATTATTACAACTTATAACTATCATTATTACTTAAATTTTTGACCAAGACGAAAAAACTTAATCAACTTGAGTTACCCCTCGACACCAAAGACAAAAAAAAAAAAAAATCTAATTTCGTCTTATATTATTTTCCAATTATTTGAGAGTTTATTTTTTTATGAAATACTTAAGAGAAATAATGACTTTGTTACGTACTTTTATTGTCTACTTTTATTTTGTATTTTTTATTTCTTGGAATTATATTTTTGTTATGACTATTACAAATTAATAGCCAAATTTATATTTACAAACGTACTAATTGATGGTTTTTCTCATCTTCTTTAAGTGTGAAATCTTACGGTTTGTTCCCACTACATTCTCGGGAGTTATGGACATCGTTATTTTAACTTTAGTTGAGATAAGTTTGTTTGTTATTCTCAAGTCTAATGCATAGGCTTCCAGAGTTTGAATTATTATCCAATTTTCTAGTGCATACAACTCTTGCACTTAGCTTTGCTCCCATCACTGGAAGTATTATTTATTAGTTTTATTTGCCACAAGTTTAACAAAATATCGGAAGAAACATGGTAAACGTCAATCTATATTAATGTTCTGTATTTCTAATTCCAATATTAGAAGCACCGGATAGAAAACATTAAGATTGTTAAAACTTTATTAAAAGTTGACTTGTTACTAACATTGAGATTAAAAATGAAATTACCCCAAAAAAAGTATTAAATAAAATGTATCCTTTTCCTATAAAAACAAGGACGTTTTATTGTTATTTTGAATGAATCTTAAACTGAATAAATAAATATCTAATTTCAATGTAGGATTTGGGAGGAACACTGTGCTGTTTGATTTGAAAAGCAAAACAATTTGGGGCATTTAAATTAAGAATGAAAAGTATACTTTTTGTATACTATTTAAAATATATTTTATTTATTTATTTCTTTTGTTTTATTTAAATTTTTAAATAATGTTTATTTTTTTTATATAGTTAAATATATAAATATTTATATATACATAAAATATACCTCAACTGTTTAGAGAAGAACCTTGTACATAATAAATAATAATTAATAAAAAAAAATCATGCATCTTTTTCCTTTTTTTATAGGTAAGAGTGTGGTGACCAATTTATTTTTCAAAATATTTATTTTTATTTAAATGTAACATTGTATTTGACACTTGACATAGTAGTTATGACATAGTAGACCATCAAGGGAATATTGGAATACAAGCATTGTAGACAAGAATATTGTAATTTTTTCAACGAATATTATTGCATTTTATTTTAAATGAATCCAATAAGAATATAAATTGTTATTTATACCATGTTAGAATATGAAGTGTTAGTGGATGTCATCATTATGACATTCATTCATTATCATGGTTGAAAGAATAGTCTCTCCTCATTCAACCTTTATAGCGTACTTTTTATTCATCAACAGTGATGAATAGAAAGTCCATTGGAGTATAGTGAGTCATAAAAAGCCAGCAGAGATTCGCACTATTCATTGAGTCTAGGGCCATTATTTTTATTAATGTATTCGGCCCTGATGATGGCCATCAGAAGGCCGAAGCCTGCTTTAGGATAAATTGAATAAATCTTTACGGAGAGAGAGTATTATTTCAACCTCTTATTATTATACTATGTGTTTTTTTAATGCAGGTATGTCCAAAAAAAATAATGTATTGTTTTTTTTCTACAAAAAATTGACTTGTGTAATTATTCTTAATTGTTCATTGTTCATTAAGAGTGAGATAGAAATTGGGTAAAATTTATAAAAATAATAAAAATTACCACTATTTTGGTCCCATGCCCTATTATGGTTTGTGTACTCATAATGTATAGCGCTCTATGGTAGGATAAAAGGTACATTATTGTGATTAAAAAATTGTTTAATTTGATTGATATTTTGTGGTAATCAAAAATAATGATCATTATTACACAGTGGTGGTTTAATTTAAAATAATCTATACTTTTCTTACCACAATATACTTAAAAATAAAAATCAGACAATCGTTTCAGTTGTTCGACTATTTTTAATGATAATTTTATCATAGACTGAGTAAAGAAATAGTGTTAATAAGTGCTAAAGATAGTGTGGTATTGGTGTGAAGAAGCTCACAGGCTGGGGGGTGCAGATTAAGGACGTGGGAGGTAGGACTACCTTTGAAAGATTTAGTAAGGAACCTTCATGAAAGTAACTAAAGCTTAAAACTTAATTTAGTAACTTAACAAATAAGACATGTATGTTGCAGTTAAACAGTTATGGATTTATTTTAAATTAACCAGTGTGTTAAACCACCAGTTGCTTATTTAAGTGTTTACTAATTATTATCGTGTTATGACTTTAGTTTTATTGTATGAATACTTCTAATAAATTCTAAAACAATGAAATCAAAGTAAAAAAGAATTTGAAGTGTTTGATGTTTGCTTCTAATTAGTAGAAGTATCATTAATAGTTTTAAACATAATGGTCTTGAAGTAACAAGACCATACATGGTTGGTCTGAACCATGGTTGGGTTGAACAATGTTAATCTTGAAGTAACGGTCAACTGATTAGTGGAAAGATAAACTGTTTACTGCCTTTACGCTGTTTTTTTAAAAAAAGAAAAATGTTATTCCGTGTATTTGAATGAGTTCAGTTTTCTAGTTTGTTGAACTTAGTGCAATAATTCCGGTGCAATAATACCTTAACCAAAGTTTTTACTTAACTCATTTAAATCTGGCAAATGCATTTCTCATTATTCTGTTGCTTAGGCTTTCCGCTAGCTTGAACCTAATTCATCTAGATGTTACTGAAGATACCACTGTCTGAGATTGTGCAGTATTTGTTAAAGAATCATCATTGGGATCATTTTTGTGATGTGACCACTGCTTATTCAGTTGCTTATCATTATGAGCAACTCCATTGAAAATAGAAAATCAAATCCATTCAAAACTTTTTTCATTGTTGAATAATACTTTTTTTTTACAAATGCAATTTTGGGCTTCATAAACCATAATCAGTGATGAATGTAGAAGAACTATATCTATTATTGTGTCTACATTGTAATGGAGACCAACATTCGTCTCCAATATAATTTACGATCACTTTTCTCTATTCTTATTATTAACTTATTATAATTATAATATATAATATTATATTTTATATATATTTTATATATATTTATATATATTTATATTTTATATATTATAATTTTATATATTAATTATATATATTAATTTATATATTATTATATATTATTTATATTATATATATATTATTATATATATATATATATTATTATATATATTATTTATATTAATTTTATATATTAATTATAATTTTATATATTATATATATTTATATATATTTATATTTTATATATATTTATATATATTTATATATTTTATATATTTTTATTTATATTTTATTATAATATATTATAATATTATATTATAACTTATTATAATAACTTATTATAATTAACTCTTATTTATTATTATTATTAACTTACACTTAAAATAAATTTTAAAAAAACACCGGCTGTTGAATCTAAAATAATATTTGTCTTACCACAATATTAATACCAATAACAATCAGATTGTCATAGACATACTCTATTAATAATTTTTATTTAAAATAGTCAAAACACTGAAATGATCATCTGGTAATTATTTATTTGTATTTATATTGTGGTTTGACAGTTATATATTATTTTAGATCAAACAAGCTCTGTGTCTAATTATCGTTATGTTTGATTACCGCAATGTAACTAATTTCCTATTTCTTCTAATAACCATGTTATTGTTTTAGTTCTTCTGTAATGTAAGCACTGGAGGCACAAAAGCTGCTTCTATTAATAAGCAAGTATGACAGTAGAGACAGGTTTTTCAGTTTTTAGGGTCCGTAGGCAAAACCAAGGACCCTTATATTTTCCTGCGAGTGTATGCCTGTCCGTCCGGTCGCCTGCTCTCACAGCTACACTTTTCGTCCGATCACTTTGAAATTTGGCATGTATGTGTCTTGTACCTCCCCACATATTTTAAAAATATAGAGACTTAAAAAAAATATTTTTCAAAAAACTTAAGGGTTAATTTTTTTTTTTTTTTTTTTTTTTTTTTTCGACACCGTGAGGGGGATCTTATGAAAGGGTACGTTGAGCTGATTACAAAAATATATAATTCTTTGGTTATAACTTTGATAGGGCGAGCGTAGGCAAGTTTGAAGTGAGTGTGAAACGTGTCCCCCCCCCCTCTATCTTGCTTATGTGAAGTGCAAAAAATCTGAAAAAAGTCCTGAACGTTCTTTGACCAAAAGTAAAGATACCACTTTTTGGAAATTTCGAAAAAAATATTATTTTATTTTTTATTGACAAAATACGTTTTTTTTTTATAACTATGGTCTTTTCGATGTATTTATATGGTTGTAGTCCGGTTCAGTGGCAAAAAAATACTTTATCAGAAGTTTGTTTATGTGTTTTGAGAATATCAGACCCATAGGATAGTTCAAAGTAAGCTTTTTAGCATTTTAAAAAACACCATCAATAAGGTACTACTTAAACTATACAGGGTTGCCTACGGACCCTCGCTGTGAGCTGACTAGCACACACTTGACCTGTTTATTTAAGATTGCAGTAAAACCTGCTGCAAAAACCTGTTTTTTTTTTCTTTTTTCAATAAACTAATCAATTTTTATTTGCAGTAAATTAATAAACTGAATTATTTAAAGTTATTAAATGGATTACTATGTGCACAAATATCGTAACAGTCTACTTAGTTTAAACACATATTTTCTTGCCAAATTTTATATTTTGATTTTATTTTATATTACTATTATTATTTAAATACACAAAAAATTAAATACACAAATATATAGATTTAATTTAAAAATTAAAACAGCATTTAATTATTTTTTACAAAATAATATTGTGGTTTTTGTCTGTCAATTATTGAATGTATTTTCATTGTTATTATTATTTTTTAAATTAATATTAAAAAATTAATTGTTAGTTTTTAGAATCTTTGTGATATTGCTGACTTTGTATAGAGATTTTCCTTTTTTTATGATTATACTTTTTTAATATTTTATTTTTTTAACTATTATTGTTAATAATTTATTAGTATTGTATTATATTATTTATTTTATTTTATTCTAGTCTTCAATTTGAAATTTCTTATCTTTTTAAAATAATGATTAAAACTTTTCTTTTTTTTTTCTTTATCATTTGTCTTTTTATTTTTTCTATAGTAATTTTTTTTTTTTTTCAATTATTTGTTAAATTCAATTCATTAATTAATTCATATATTGCTTATATTAAATATTGTATGCAATATTGAATTAATCTACAATAGAACCTCATTATATTGGGTAGGTATAAGAATTATAAAACATAATAATAGAGGTTGCTTACTTTTATCTGGCTATATTAAATAAACTTACAGGACTCTTTCAGTTTTTAACTGAAGAAATAATATAACAAGAATTTCATCAAGCTCAGAAACTGTAGTTTTATGAAACTGAAGATTTGTATAATGGCCTAACAAACAAACAAACAGGCACTCTTCTTTATATAACATATAGATGATTTCATAACCAGGGCCGGCGCGACCGTATAGGCGAACTAGGCAACCACCTAGGGCGCTAGGGCCTGAGGGGCGCCGCAAGATACTTGCCCACCAAGAAGTCAATGTTTTTACAAAGAAAGATAGATGAATAACTTAAATTAGGAGAGATCTAAGGGGCGGATCCATGTGGTGGAAGGGGGAAATCCCCCCCCCCCCTAAATTCAACAAAATTACGAATAAATATCAATTGATTAAAATAAGTTTGTTGTTTTCTTATTTTTATTATTTTTCATACTCATTTGAAACTAATAACATAATTATTTTGCAAATAAATGATTATTGTTTATGGAGCAATAGTCAAGTTGATATTTACATTTAAAACTGGGATTCCCACTTGCATGTTTATGTGGGATACAAACATTAAACTATTTTGTGTTTGTTTATTTCAATACCTTAATGGTTGTTTGTTTATATACTCAGTTGACTATGCATCCCCCAGTTCAGTGGCGTATAGGACATTGTGAAGGTATTTCAAAATGAATAAGAAAGAATTAATAGAATTTCTTTTTTATTCTAAAAACCGATTTATTTAATAAATGTTTCTAAAATTCTGTTGAAACAATTTTGAACAAACTTTTAGATGATGCTTTTTTTAACTGAAAAAAAATCTTTAAAAAAAAGGCCCAAAATTCACCATTTTGAACATAATTTTCTAAAAATTTCCGGGGGAGGCCCCGGACCCCCCTTTGGGCTAGGGTCATGTATCACAGAAGACAGATTAGTAGGACTGGCAACTATTTTAACTGAACCAAACAGGAGTTAGCAAGTTATTTACACTGTAACAGTGATTTTAATGAATTGTGTTTTATTTGTTTTGTTCATATATTATTTCCTAAAAGTGAGTGGCTGAATCACGGATCGACGTTGGCTTATAATGTGAGGGGGGGGGGCGCCTTATAATAGTTTTGCCTAGGGCGCCAAACCCTCTTGCGCCGGCCCTGTTCATAACTAATCAGTAACTTACACAAAATCTGATTAGAAAGAAGTTAGATTCATTACAATATCTGCTGGAACAAATTAATCTGTAATATTGTTGTGTGGCTTTCAAACTTAACAAATAACTCATGACATTTTCAAATGAAAAAAATCCTGGTTTTTATTTATTAATTTTATTTTTGTAAGCATTTATATTTTTAAAGGAAAAAGAGTGTAATAATACAATAATGAAAAGATAAAGATTTAGAAAAGAATTTATAATTAAATTATTTTAAAAAAAGCACAAAGATTTTTTTGTAAATATATATATTATTGATCCTATGATTAAAGAGAATAAAATAATATATATATATATATATATATATATATATATATATATATATATATATATATATATATATATATGTATAAACTTATAATTAAAGAAATGTAGAACACTAATTAGTGAAAAAAGCACAAAGAAAAGAATGAAGTTTATCTGCTTTATTTTTTATATTATATTAATTAATTACTTGTACAGTTTTATTGTCTACTGATTTTATATATGTTTTAATTTCTTTCTTCTTTCTATTTTTAGTTATTAGTATCATTAGTTTTAATTATTTAATCATGATTAATGTAAAAATAAAATAAAACAAAACATAATTTTTAAAAATATTTAGAAATTAAAAATATTTTGGAACAAAAGTTAGGTAGTTTTAATTTTTACGCTGAAGTTTGACCTGGTATTAAAACAAAATTAAAGTTGGTTGTTTCAATTAACATTTATGATTTGTAAAACTTAATCTTACTGAATTAATTAAGAAAAAGGTAATTTTAATTCAAATCAATGACTTTCAATATAAAATTAAGTGTTTTTGTAGTTGTACTAAGATAACAGTCAAAACAAGGTTTTAACAATCTAGTTCACATCCCAGAGACTAAAGATACCTGTAGAGATGTGTTAAGTGACTGATCCCTTGAGACATCAATTGAGATGTGTTAAGTAACTGATTCCTTGAGACATCGATAGAGATGTGTTAAATGACTGCTTCCTTGAGACATCTACAGAGATGTGTTGTGACTGATCCCTTGAGACATCAATAGAGATGTGATAAGTGACTACTCCCTTGAGACATCGATAGAGATGTGTTAAGTGACTACTCCCTTGAGACATCGATATAGATGTGTTATATCACAGCTTCCTTGAGACATCTACAGAGAAGTGTTGTGACTGATCCCTTGAGACATCAATAAAGATGTTTTATGTGACTGCTCTCTTGAAACATCCTTAGAGGTGTGTTAAGTGACTGATCCCTTCAATAAGTCAATAAAAGCCAAATTAAATTAAGCTTAATCGCAAATATTTAACTCTAAACCACATTACTTATTAAGGAACCAATTAAATTAATAATTTACTGTAGTTTCATACTATTCACTATAGTATCACAATTGAGTTTTTTTATTTATTTGTATGACTATAAACTAAATAGATTATTAATAATTATATTCAGTATTTTATCAGTATGATTAAATTCTACAAAACCTTTTACTGAAACAACCAACTTATTCTTAAATACATTAGTCAGATAACAAATCATGTACTTTTATTTTGATAAGGCATGTAAGAAAAAAACAATATTTAAATTATAAGAAAGAAAACAAACAAATTTTAATATTGAACTATTTGTTAAAATAAATTAGGAAATGTAAATTGTTAGGATTTGCATTGATGATAAGGAATATAAATCATTGAGGTTATCTTTTTTATTTTTGTACTTTAAAATCAAGACAAACCCTAAAAATCAAGTCAAAATGAGACACACACACACACACACACACACATATATATATATATATATATATGAATAGTTTGAAAGTTGTAGTTTGTATTGAATTATGTGTATTAAATATGTGATCTGAACAGATGTATAATGAACAATCTTGACACATATCCACCACTCAACTTTTGATATACATTATTTTGTTTGTCTCTAAGTCAGTTTGTGTTTTGTATGAAATACATAAATCTTGTTTGTTTTTTTTTGTTTTTTTAAAAAATCTGTAATGTACAAAACTTTCAAGAATTGATGAACAATGTTAAGTTCCAACATTTTTAAATTTACAATGTTCATTTCCAAAACATTTATAAATTAATGCTAACTTCTAAATCATTTTTAAATTAACTCTCTTGTTAATGTTTTGTCTAGTTTCAGGTACATTGGTCTCTCAAACCGCTACATAAAAAATACTTAGCTATTTTTTCATTTTCTCATTTTAAAAAAAAATAAAACTCATAGAGCCCCACCGGTTCGGCATTTTTTATTTTGGTATATTGATCGCACAGACAATTGTGCCCACCAAAGGGTTATCATATTACATTTCACAACTTTTTTAAATTAACTATTTTTATTTTGTCAGTGGCAATAGGGTTTCCTCTGATGACTGCGCCTTGTAAGGGTCTAGGTCTTTATGTTTTCCTCCTAACACTAGAAGCATCTAAGAGGATGTTTTTAGTGAGTAGATGGGTCATCACATGGTTCAATATTTAGAACGAAATGTCAGGCGCCATGTCCTTTAGAATGAGGTAACCCCCTGGCTCACCTAGAACACCTTTAATTGAATGAATTAGGTTCTAAATTCATATTTTTATCATGGGTAGTACCCATTTTTCTGTATTTTGCACACAAATGGAAATTTTTTTCTCTTGGGAAAGCTACTAAACTATATTGCACTCTCAATAAGATATGACTGATCTTAGTAGATCTTAAAAGAGCACAATAGAATAAAATAGTCAATTCAGGGAAAAGTGTTGTTTTTTGTATTTAATGTTTAAAGTATTTGTGTTATCGTTAAAGTGGATTGTCTTAAAACTTTTAAAACTGATTATGGGACAGTATCCTACTGAGAGTGATATATGCTTTAATTCATATTTAAAAGGAACCAATTTAAAAATTGCAATAATTGTTGCTACACTTTTTCAAGTTTTTAGTGGAAAAGTTTCCTAACATTTTTTACCCCCATATTTGCCTTGGGTTATGAATCTACTGACTTATTAATTAAATTTAATTTATATCAGTTTATTAGTTAAGATTTCACACAACTATTCAAAACACAGACAGCCAACTAGAGACAGTGTTCATTTAAAAAAATAAAATAAAATAAAGATACAATTTTTTTGACTCTGAAGACCTTAATGTACGTATAAAAATATTAAAATCCTCCTTATGTACTACACATTGCTTTCTCTCTCTCTCTCTCTCTCTCTCTCTCTCTCTCTCTCTGCTGACATCTATTGAGGACTCTAACCCCATAATATTGTTTATTGTTTAGTTCCTTAAATGGTTGTTATTATAGTTATTTTAATTTATTTTCTTTTTTAAGTGGTGGAATAAAGAATATTTATTATTATTATTTTATATATCAAAAAGGGAACTATTTTTATATTATAATATATATATCTCAAGCCTATGCTTCTACATCTAAATTTTTCAGATCAGGTCTAAATTTTTTGGCCACTATTTAATTTTAATGTATAGTTCACCACAAGTAAGTTCCACAAAATCTCTGTAGAAACAATTATTTTTGTAATTAATTCCCTACTTAATTAATTTACCCATTATAAAAAGTCACAGAATTACACCAAAAATTTAAATGAGAAATATAACATAATAATCATCCAATATTTTTCTATACAAAAGGGAAAAGATTTTTTTTTAAGTATTCATAGATTAATAAAAAATAATTAAAATGTAATATTACTTATTCGGATCACATATTTTTGTCTAATAAAAAAATAGAAAGAAAATGTAGCTGTTAGAGATTTGTAGCTATGTATTATAAGTATATAAAATAAAAATCATATATTTATGTATAAAAAAAAAAACGCAGAGTCACTACATTAATGTTCACTATATAAGTATGTAATGTGTACATAATATATACATATATTTATATCATAGTATAATTATGATGTTTGTTTGTTAATTGCTATTTTTCTGATACAAACCATAACTGTATTATACTAGTTCAATTCAATATATTCATGTCTAATATATACAATACATGCATATATATATATATATATATATATATATATATATATATATATATATATATATATATATATATATATATATATATATATATATGTATGTATAATTTAGTTTGTTTACATCTACAGTATGAATAAATTTATTTGATAGTATGTTAGATAAAAGAATGTAATTGACAAGAAAAAAATTCTAAAGATTGACCAATAAGTAAATTAAGTTGTTGTAATAGGATTTCTTTTTTTAATTAACTTGTTTGAGTACTGGGTAAAATTCAGAATGTAAACTGCTAATCAGTGTAATTGTCTAAAAATTTGTTTTGAAGTCGTAATAAGTTATCAAGACAACAAGTTCTTAGTGTCACGTACTTGCTTTCAGGTGCTTGCTAGATCCCAACATAAGTTGACTTGTTTTGACTTAATGATTTTATTATTATAAGTATACATTTAAAAGTTAAAGTGCACTCAAGGCGTCCTTACTGAAGTATGAAGTTAAAAAAGAAGAAGTGGTTAGAAAATAATATGAGAAGAAAAAATCCCTTTATAGTTGGCTTTAAGATCGTTGGAAACATATTATGGATTTTTATTTTTTTAATTTTATAAAATGAATATAAACGTAACAAGGTTTATACTATTTTCCTTGAAAATGCAGGATAAAAACTATCAAAATATCTATTTAACTTGTTTGTTTTTTTACATTTGTATACCTTTTTTCCACTAGGCGCCCTCATATAGGCAAATAGGAGTTAGAAATTAGGAAAAAATGTCCAATAGTGTTAGTCAGATGTCTAGTTAGGTAACAGCAAAAAAAGGAAAATTTAGAGCAGTAGAATGTACAGATGAAAGTATTTACATGATCATGGATACTAAACTTTACTGTTAGTCATCATGATCATGGATACTAAACTTTACTGTTAGTCAGTCACGTGAACCTAACAATAACAGCATAAATCAAAAACCCCAACCCTCAATGATACACAAAACTAAAATCATAATTAGGCCCTAGCCCTCAAACTACTCCACTCACCTTTCAAGATTCTAACAAATTGTCAAAGGCCCTTCACAGTTTAACTGTTAAAACAGGTTTTTAGACAGAACATGGTTATTCTTTTTACCTATAAAGAAGCTGCCAAAGGCTCTAAGCCACCACATTCCCTACCAAGGGGTAATATTTAAACAAAAAACTAATACTACCCCGAACATCTTAAGTTCGCAAGTAAGTATCAAATGGAACATCACTAAATCACTAGGGTCTCCTTCAAGTGGTTTTATCCTTAACTGTTGAATGCGTTCAGTGTAAAGACATGAGTACGCACACACCACTTAATATGTTTTAAATGCCCGCACAACAGGTAAAATAAATTTAAACATGACAAAATTTTAGCAAAATATTATAAAACGGATTTAAATTGGTTTATTTTAATTTTTTTTTTTAAATTAAAAAATATCATTGTTTAGTCTTATAATTTACAAGCACAAAATCAGTCAGTCTCAATATTAATTTATAATTGATGTATATATTTTTTTTAATACACGTACCATATTAATTTATTTTGTATCATATGTATAAATTTCACTAAAATTAGTGTAATAATGAAATTTAAGTTAAAATGGCCCCCTGTCAGGACAATATGGGCACAAAATCAAAGTATAATCTCACACAATTTTTTTTTTAATCTCAAATTGGACCACGCATTCTCTAGGATTAACATGCTATTACTGGTATCATATAATCCAAAATCTGTTTCTTACTTCCTTACTCCTATTTGTCTAAATATTCTACCTGATTCTTCTTCTTTAACATCAATCTTCTGAGATGACTGCTTAAGTTCACTTAGATTCTTGAAGCTCTTTATACATCTGCTAATAATTTCATTTAGACGAATCAGTCAAGTATGTCTAATGAGCCAGAAAGAATCAACCACAAGCACTTTTTCTCCTATTTTATTGTCATTTCTTATATACACAATTAACATAACATATTGTACTTGAACCTTTTTAAGCACTTGGTTCTTTAATAAAATGTTTAATTTAAAGTGGGGAAAACAATATACTAAGCTTTAATAATGGTGCAATAATTCAAATTTGGGTTTATGATCAAAGAGGAGCCCTAACTACTATGTAATCTGATTTAAACAATACTTTTGAGAAACAGTTTTCTTTAGGGTTATATAGTTATAGGAAAAAGAAAATTTTCTCCCATCCTAAAAATAAATAAATTGAACAAATGAAAAAACAAATTATTTTGTGGAAAACTTAGTTTTGAGAGAATGAAATTTATAAATGTAGGAGATTTATCCAGTAGCAAGAAGCTGTAAAAACCCCAAGCTAAATTAATTTTGGCTTCAAATTTTTGGTATAAAATGTGACAGGTTTTTTTTTTGTAATTTCAATACAACACTGATTACGTTTACTCTGAGTTTTATTCCAGTATGATATTGACCAATAGCAATTGATCGTTGTTTTAATGGCCTATTGTCATTTATCTACCAATATAAAACTGAGAATATACTTTGATTCAACAAACTATTTAAGTAACAAAAAAAAGCATATTAAACATATTTTGACTAAGTATACCTTATTTCAATTAATAATTTAAGTTTCATAGATGAATAAATTTAAAACAAAAAATGTAAATATTCTAATATTTTTTTAAATTAAAGATTTTTTTTCATGTATTTAATAGTATTAATTTTCATTTTCTGACTTTATTGTTTTTTATAATTATATTGTTATAATTGTTATTTTCGTGACAAAAATTAATTGTCTTGTTATTTTTTTTTTTCTCTCTCTCTCTTTTTCACTCATTTTACCATTAAATTATTATTAACCATAATTTATTTATATATTCATAATAATAATTTATATATATATATATATATATATATATATATATATATATATATATATATATATATATATATATATATATATATATATATATATATATATATATATAAATATATATATATATATATATATTAAGTATAAAACAAAAAACTATTACAAAGTTTCCTGATTTAAAGGAATGATACCAAAGATGTGAATTCTTTGAAAGTAAATTTAAAAAATTATCAAATTAAAAAAATTATACTTAGATAAAAAGAGCTTCTTTTTTATAAAAATAAAATTTGGACAAAAAAATATATTTGTTTTGGGTGTTTTTTTTATTTTTATTAACATTATACTTTGAATTTGTATCCCCTCTCATTTCCTTTTATCAATGTTATTTAAGTCTAACTAAATCTGTGGTGCAACATCCCATGTAGGGCATTTGCCTGTCAAAGGGTTTATTCAGCTATATTTTACACCCCAATTATATCTTGATACTGGGTGAACACTGAGTATGGGGCCCTTTGCCAGAGTCAGGTATAGAACTCGGAACCTTCTGTGTGACATTCAAATACGATAACAATAGACCCCCATTTAAGTTTGTTTTGTCATATTTTTAAATAATAAAGCAGAAAAATAGTAAATATTATTATTAAAAAGGTAGGGAGAAATAAGTACGAATAATGCTCGGATCCTTACTTTTAAATGTCATTGCTCAAACCACTTTCTAAGGCAGAGAAAAATATTGGTCTTTAGCTCAGGGTTTAGTCTCAGACTGGGTCATAGAGTTTTGACATTATATGATTACCTAAAGAAATTGAAATCTCAGAAAAGTTGTATAATACCAAAGGGCTATTCAAAAGGAAATAGAGCTTCTACATTTTCCTTTATCCTTCATCCTCATCTTTGATCCTGTCATAAAGTTCTATACAAAGAGTGTTGAAACCTAATACACAAAGCTTTTAACCTATTTGATTTTGTAAACAACTCGTGAACTTTTTAAAAGCAGTCTTCCATGGTGTTTTTACTTACCTTTTGTTTATAGATAAAATTGGTCAAATATACTTCTTGCATACGAGTCCGCAAGACAGTGAAACATTTTCATGTTTTCGCTCTGCGTAAACTGCCGACATAAAATTAAATAAAATCGTAAATTTATTCAAGTAATTGATAAAAGTAGATGGAAGATAATTTTTATTCTTATCTCCACACCGGCACTGCCGCAGCTTGATTGCAAACTACTGAATTCAAAGGCGCCGGCCCGCCTTCTACGAATTGTTAATATGCCTTCATACTAGGTAGGCCGAGAGGGCTGAGAGTTGATGGCAACCTCCTGTACTTTCGTAACTCCCTGTCTCACGTATAAATTTTTTCGACTTTCTTCAGCCCTATGACGTGCGGTGGAGGGAGGCCCAACAACTGGAAACAGACTGTGCACACCTCCTATACCTTTCTAACTCGTTGATACACCCGGTAACGTTTTTTAGTAACGCTTTTCAAGTTATGTAGCACAGCCTAAACATGAAAATGTCAAAACTAAATGAAAACGAACCAATGAGATACATTTAAAGAATATGGATATATTGAATAACATATACACAGCTCATTGTGTACTGTATGCATATGTTAGATTTCAGCATGTTATTACAAGAAAATAAATTTACAACATAAATTACCTGTACTTGTACCGACAAGCAAATACAGATAATTGAAGTTCTTAAAAATAGCAAATCAAGTTACATTCAAACACATTATAGAAGTTAAATTTTTCATAAATAATTAATCTAACAACCTTATTCCCCAGGAAGTTAAATTAACTAGGTTCATAAATGAAATATAAGATTTAAGTTGAAATGGACTTATCCAATGCAGATAGGTTGCATCCCGCCACAGAGATGATGAGTAATTCTCCTAAGATCTCCCCCCCCCCCCCCCTTAGCAGACCACCTTGGGTCTGAGCCAATGGCCGGATAAAAGAATGGCCTGTTGAACCAAATTTGTCTTGTTACAAGCAAAATAATTTTAAAATGTATTTATTTTATTAATTTAATGTCCCCACTGCAATAGTACTACTGTTAAACTAACTACAATAGACAGGTCAACAGAAATTTTTGCAAAATTGCTGTAAACAGACTTTTTGGTCTTTCATAAATATGGAGTGCCCCTTGCTGAGCTGCCAGGTAAACCCGATGGAAGGTATATAACCAAGACCTGATAAGAGGGTTTTTACTATAATTCAACCATATCAGAGGGAATTAGTTCCTCTTTGCCTTGGTCCGCTAGTGTCAATTTTTCCCTACCACTAAGCTGTAAGGGGCTCTTCCAAAAAGAAGAAGACCTTGGCTATATTTCCATTTATTATCTGTGACTCATCCTGTTCACATATCGACCTGTCTGGTTTACTATAAGTATTATGGCATAAACAATTAGTTGTAATAAAGCATGCTTAGCTGAACGCATTATGAGCTCTGAGAGGGTCATGGATCCTCCTCCTCTTCAACCAGATCCTCTGCTTTCTTCTTTGATTTGTTCTTTTCTGTCAGACAAGCAATGACTATTGCAGGACTGCATGTCAGACATCACCTCCCGAGAATTTTAAAAAATGAACTAAGGTTTGCACAAGTGATTGCAATGTGTATGAACCAAAGTTTGCAAAAAACATTTGATCGTGTAAGGGGGCTTTTAGACTTAATTTAAATATATACTTAAAAAGAGAAGCAGAGAATTTTTTTGGCAAAAGTCATCAGAAATAAAGCATTCATCGTGATTTTCACCTTCAGAAAAAGAAAATGTTTTACATAGATTGGAAATATTTAAAATTGGTTGCTTAAAAAGGAAGTTTTTCTAGACTCGTGTTGAGTCTGTTTCTTTTTATTCAAAATGTATAAGTTTTTTTTTGTTTGTCACTTTTATTTTAATTTCTTTCTTTATTTTTGCAACTATTAATGAACATATTTTATATAATAACACGTAAATGATGCAGAAATTTAGGTTATTAGATAAACTAAAAATAAAGGGTTTAAAAGTAAAAACAACATATAAAATGTCTGAAACATGTATTTAACAGAAAAACAGATCTTGAATTTAGTTTATACATAATTTAAAAACAAAAAAAAAATATATATATATATATACTAGAAATTAATCAATAACAGCAGAATTATTGATTTTTCAAAACAATAATGTATTAAAATATTAATTTAAAAATATATATGAATAAGAGAAAATTTTACACATGAATGAAGATTTTACAAGAAATGAAAATGTTAATATAATACATTAGATGGTACTTATTTTTACTTAATGTTATATTTTCCTCTAAATATAGTAGGTACAGAGGATGCCACATAATGTAATCATGGTTAATGATTATCGGGGTTTCTGCTTTTATTGCATATTAACATTTATAAATTTTTTCTAGTAGTTTACAGGTGTATTTCCCACGTTCCGACTCAAGGAATACCCGGTATTTCTGTTAAAAATAAACAGATTTAGAATAATTATGAGTAAATAAGATCATCGACAAATCTATTTCGGTGGCATAGAAATGTAAGGCGGAAGATATAAAGGTAGTGTATTCCAGGAAATACAATTATATACAACTGAGATGAGGAGAGGATTTTAAGAAACTCGTAGCGGCGGCTCAGCGCAGTTTGTGAAATTTTGCCAAGCCGCCAGTGTATAATATAATGTCTCAACATTTTGTGAAATGATTATCTGTTGCTTGAATTTCATATCGGAACACAGCTTGTTTCCCTGGAAGTCCCTTCAATACCTGTACCTGGATAATAGATTGCCATTTTATTTGAATTAATTTGATATTCGGACTGGAGACAGAACTGTCCTTAAATAGTGGACCTACATTATACAAGCATGATTTTGAGACTACCGAAGTAATGTTTACAATAAAAACATCGATTTTAATAGTTTAAAATTAAAATAGTTTAAATTTTTTTTTACCCAACAAAAACTTGTTTTACAGACATTTTAAAATTGATTCCGTTTAATCAGGACTTTCGGTAATCTGCACTGGGTCTGGTCCCGTCAAACCCCGATTAGCGAGACTCTATGTATTAAACACTTTTTAAAACTAATTACTTTAATTTCATTGATGTGAAACATTTTCTTTAATATTTGTTTTTTTATTAAATCAGACTACCTTAATAGTCGGTTCCCCCTTAATAGTCGGTTACCCTTAATAGTCGGTTCTACTGTACAAATTTCATGAATTAAGCTACAGTTCATAATGATAATTCCAGCTCTATAAGCCAATTAAATAAATTGTAAATCATTTTGGTTATATTTGTGAATTCAAGATTGTTCCGGGGAGTTCGGGAAATCATGTTGGTCTTGCATGTAGAGGAGCCTAGAAACAACTGCAGGGTCCATATCGTATATTTGTGGTATTCGTTTTGGTTCACCTTCAGGCATCGGTTTGCTGTAAGAATCGGCGATAGCTCTTGGTGACGACGGTTCAGGAGCCATTATAGCATTTATAGCTGGATAGAATAAGAACGCTACAGTGGCTAGAGTTACAAGGAACCATATAGGCAAGGCTACAGCCCAATAGCGACTCGGTAGAGCAAATTCCAAACCTCCTGTTTCTAATTTAGGAACGACAGCCCATATTATATAAAGGAAGAAGCCCCCAGTAGAACCCAGATACAGAGTGAAACCGTACGTGGATCGGTTGGGTGAGGGCTGCGGGCCACTTAGTAGTTCTTCGTTCAGTTCCGTGACTTTAGGATTTTCACATCTACTCTTATCAGAGGTATTCTTAAAATTTAATTTTTCCACAGTCATCTTCAAAATAAATTCGATATAAGTCTACTTTACAATAGGAACTAAACTGGTAGCACGGGATGATGTAGAGCTCAAAACATTCATAAACTTTAAAAACTCCACAAGTCCGTTTAACAATAGATTTAAAAACCGTTTAACTATCGGACCAAGTTCATAATATTAATATAGCAAGAGATTAATAACAATAAGTATATTACAATAATATGCAAAGCTGTAATCGAGCCTCCAATAATATGCAAAGCTGTAATCGAGCCTCTTTAAGTATAGGTTTGATGTTTTTTTTCTAGTAGTGAACAAGCTTTTGTCATCAAGTAAATTTTGAAATCATATTGTCAGAAAATATTATTTATATAGTTGTGTAGATGACTCTACAAGACTAAGTTTTCAAAATGAACGAGTTAAAATTAGGTAAATAATAATATGAAATTAATTCACGTTTACAATATAAAAATTCTTGAAAAAGTCTTGAAGAGATTAGAACACCAAACTATAACTGGACAGTTTAAAAAATCAAAGTACACGGATATAAAAAGATGATTTATAAAAAAAAATAAATAAATAAAGGAAACTAAGAGAACTACACTTGAAACTTGTCAATAGTCTGGCAAACCAACGACACACTTTGAAAATACGAACTGGTGTAGGTGCGAACTTTTTTCAGATTTCGACCGGAAAATTCTGCTTTGAGTATGTTATCTTGAAGAGTCAATTTTTTAACGACGTCATTTCCACCTTGGTAGTCTAAGTAGAGTGCTTTATAAGCGGCGTCGGCCAATTCGGCATTTGGAAATGGGATATATATTTCCGAGGTTACTTCCTCTTCACGCAGTACCATCACGTAACCAGGGGGATATATCAAACAATCAGTAAAACTACCTGCTCAAAATCTTAATTAAATTAAATATATGAGAGATGACAAAATAATGTAACATGGAGATGTGATAAAACAAAAACAATTTAAAGTTCTATTATTGTTATCTATTATTCGTTATCATATCACTAATAACAACATAGGCCAACTCCCAGGTCTTGGCGTTGCCATAGTTTTGCCGCTGGTGCTGCTGTACCTCCCACATCAAAAAGTGGAACTAATATGTGAATCAAACGAAAACTCATAATCGCCATTTTTAACTTCCTAACTTCTTGTAAAATTTTATAATAATAAACATCATTATTAGCAACTCTTTTGATTTTGGAATTAAAAATAAATGCATACAGTAAAATAAACTGTTAGCAGAATAGAAATATATGTTATCCCCTTCCTCCAATGATGTTGCACTCTTACAAGGCTGATTTACACGTATTGAGTAATTAAGTAATTAACTAAATTTTAGGTGAATTTATGCATAATAAACGTTGAATTTAGTATTAAGTTGCAAGTTATAATTTAGTGTGTAATGTGTAAGTCTAAGTAGAATAGAGTTTTGTCTATTTTTCGGTTTAGTTGGTGGGCGTGGCTAATCACTGGACAGGACATGGACATGCGTAATTTAATTCAATGCACAAGTTTGAAGGAGCCTTGCTTATAGATTAGTAGATCTTTGTTTATATATTATTTAGAAACGTTTTATTGTGTTAGAAATTAGAAATGTTATATTGGACAACATTTCTAAGCAAACTAAAGAGCTTAACTAAATATTAAAATAGAAAACGTGTAAACGCTTACTAAAAATTTAGTCTCTTAAAATGTAGTTAACTACTTAATACGTGTAAATCAGCCTTTAAGCTTTTTTCTTATTAAACAATTGAAGAGTTCTAATAATGATTGATGCATCCATGTCTACATCAGGTCAGTTATGAAATGCATATTTATTTAGTGATTCATATGTAGTTTCCAACTTTTTAAGATTTCAGTTTGTCCTTAAAGAGGATGGTTTTCGGGTAAAATTATAAAACTGCTCACTTTACGAGAACAGTTTTATTTGTTGGACTTCTTTTCTCTTAACGGTGAACCATTTAAATTGAAGTTAGGAAATGGTTTTATTACGCCTAATTATCACGATGATCTCACAGGATGATATAATAATTCGTTCGACATCAGGATCAGTTAATGACGCCAGATGGCGTTCGTTGTTCAACAGTTTCTTTTCAAGAGTAATTTCGAAATAAGTAAACGGCTCTTCTGCCCGGATTAAAAAAAACCGCAATTTCGAAATATGCCTTTGCTTCTTTTTTCCATTCGATAACAAATGTCTTTTTTTTAAGGAAAAAAAATAAATAAAAATCGAACATTCTCGTGGCTGAAATGTAAAATAAACATAAAAAATCCTGCTTTTTTAAAAGGTATACCCTTAGGTTTAATTTAATGAGGCAAAATAAAATGAATGATGCACACGTATTTAGTGAAGAGTTAGCATTTCTAAGATATGTCAGCAGACCTTTTTTTTTTTTTTTTCTTATGGCTAATCCTTTGACCAATATGATCATCCACTTTATGCATATGTTAACGTAATATTTACTATATAGAATAGAATCTTTCTCACTTTCTTGCAAAGGGCTCAAAAATATTTCCTTAAATGAATATACTATTTAAGAGAGTTAGAATTAATATTAGATATAGGAGTGTTCACGGAGGTCATCTTATAGGAATAACATAAATTTCCATTTACATAGAGAGACAATTAATGGTATTCCAACCAAGGGGGGAATGGAATAAGGGATAGAGAGATAAATGATAAATATAAACCCCACCGCCAGGATCCGAACAACCAGGATCCAAAAAAAGCAACGATCCCTAAGATTATGCCGCAATGCTCTAACTCCAACCTGTCATCAATGAATTATTTCTACAATAGCTTCAATAAATAAGGAATCAATCTGTGCGATATAACTCGTAATTTCTCATACACATTATAGTTGTTTTAAGTTTCTCTGGTTACATTCAATTATTACTGATCACTTTATCAAGATTTGCCATAAAAATGAACCACATTCATAAAAATAACTCCTTCCCGGCGGGAAGGTCGAACTCGAGTTCTTGTGGGGGGGGGGGGGGGGGTGCTGCCTCAAAATGTTGAGCTAAAATTCATTTTTTGATTTAGCCTCGGGGTATGATTTTTCTGAACCTATATGCCAAATTTAATCTAAACCTGCACAGTAGTTTAGGCTCCACGCGTCTGCGCAGACGACACATTTTTTTAAAAACCATTTTTGAGTATGCTGTACCGGTCTGGAATAACCTACCTTTGATACGCTCTGACCAAATTGAACGTGTTCAGCGGCTTTTTGTAAGGAATTGCTATTTTCGTTATTATTATTACAATAGAATATTTTACTCTTATGAGATTCTTTCAGAGCGATTAGGCCTACCATCTTTAAGAGTTAGGAGAAGAGCTTATGAGGTTCTGTACCTTTCTAAAGCTTTTATCGGTGAGCTACGATGTGACGAAGTCAGTAACCAAGTGGTTGTACTTCCTGTTGGACGCCGTGCTAATAGGTTCGCTTATATTAAAGAGTTGTCTGATATGTGTCCTCTGGTCCGTTCTGTTCGAAACCTCAACGCTCTTTGTCGTTATGTTAGTAATATCAACGTATCAAACCTATCTAATCTGAAATCTATCCTTCCTTATTTCTCTCCCACTCATCAGTAATGACTTCACTCTTCTTTTATTATTATTTTCATTTCATTTTCATTATTACTTTTAAAATTTGTTTTTAATTCTGTTATTACTTTCCATTTTATACTTATCTTATATCTTTTAGAGTGCTTCTCTAGTGGCTTTTGCTGCAGAAGACTCTTAAAATGTGTAAAATAAAATAAAATAAAATAAATAAAATGTTTTGGTACTAAATCCCCCAAAATCGAGGGAATCTTCATTTTCATACACAACAGTAAAAAAGCAAAACAAAAAAACAAAAAACAAAAAAACTGGGTTGCTTAATTATTTTTTAAAGCTGTAATTATTTTTTTGCTGTACCTTTTACGTCCCGATCAAAACATGATTAGGTTGTTACAGGACAGGGGGATACGCCCCCTTTACTCATCCACTCAATGTGAGCATCACACAGAGACAAGAGGATGGGAAGATATTGAGTGAATACAGGCGAGTTACAACCCAGAAGGCTACATATCAGGCATTTCCTGAGAAAGAATTAAAGTAATCCGGCATCTTCATCTAGGCCGGTCAAACGTTTTCACATTTTACTTCAGACGGATTGGGTCCGATCATTTACCGTAACTGGTTCTGTTTTTAGCCCATTCCAAACTGAATGGCTAAGTTGAATCAGACCACAGTTACATAGAAGACAAACTGAAGCAAGGTTTTATTTAACCATTGGCAGATTAATATAATTTATCGCTTGATAACTTTGAACTTTCAAGTTGAGATCACAGCATCCAAGTTTATCGGATCTCCGATATAATGAAACATGTACAAGAAAGTTCTTGTACCCGGGATTCACTTTCACTACTGATATAACAAGCAACTCAGTGTGATGTTATAATGTCGAATAGAGGAAGATGACTGCGATTTATGTACAGACACAGACTCGTGTACTATCTAAGTGCGAGGATGTTCCATTCACCATCAGATCATCTCGTTAGAACAAAACAGAACTCTATCTATTAAACTAGATAGAGTCAAGTTCATTCCGGAGATTATGTTTGAAGTTGAACTCCAAGTTTGAAAAATAATTGATGAGTTCAGTTATTTATCATATCTAAGCTTTCACTGGGGAGTCTTGCTGAGTATCTTCAAAATTTGAAGACACCATTTGGTCTGGTTAGGAGGTATAAATGATCAGTAGGTGGCGTAGGTGGTAAATTAGAGTAACTGTTGTGGATATTAGAATATGGGTAAACACACGTACGGGGTTTGACCGAAGCGTTTAGAGTTTATCGCTTATCGCGTCGGTCTATTCGCGCAGTTGACAGACACAGAGTTTTCAGAAACGTTTATCGAGTCCTTGTCGGTTTTACAATTCCCCCTCTTACAGTGGGTCTACTTTATAGCGCGAACCGCTTCAAATAACAGCTACGCGTGGCAGGGCTGATGCTCATCTTAGATAGGAATAGGGACTCATCTAATAGTTGCGTCGGTCCCTCCGTACCGCTCGTACCTCTCCTCTCACTAGAGAGTGTCGTTTCGGTTTCCGGTAAAAACACGTGGTTCTGCTGCTATCCAAGCAACTCCACTCTTTTGATACTCATCTACTGTATGCGTTGTGTATTTCAAACCGACTCGGTTCAATAACCTACTAACAATACAACACAATGCACGACCCTTTCGACTCGTTTCTATTTTTAGAAACGACTCGGTCAAAACGCTCAGTGGGTCAGTGTGTTTACCCAAAAGTATCTCGGTTACTATAAAGGATTTGTTGTGTTGTACAAAATAAAAATGGAGGATCAGTCAAAAACCCGTGTTATTACCTTCTACAAGGTATTAACACAAATTGTGGTAAAACCAAGTCTTGTCTTGTATGTCTGTCAGCCTGTCTGTCTGTCGATAATGAAATTGTATCTCCGAAAGAACCCTAAACAAAAATTCGAAACTTCACAGTTATGAAGAAAAGATAAGAATTATATTGATGTCAATGTGCGGCTAGATTAAGATAGCCAAATTTTATATTAAGCCAAACATCTTGCAATGAAGACCATTAAACTCCTTTCAAAATGAGTAAAGTTAAACCAAGGTTTGTTAAAATTGAAAAATGTTTAATTAAATTTGAGTTTGTTAGCCGGAATGTGTGATTTTATGTAGCAAAAATGTAGGTTGTTCAATTTCCTAGCAACGATTTGACGATACTTTCTTTATTAGATATGAGTTATATGAGCCTTTTCCTCGACGATTAACGGGGCAACTTCGCACCATAACTGACATCACTCAACGATACAAGTTACTGCTCTGTCTCTGTCTTTTGGGTCTTACGTATTAGATTTCTCTTATCAACGAAATTTGTATTTATAATGTATGTAGTTCTAAAGCCAGCTTGGTCTGGAAGTGTAGGTCAGACCCAAGCCTTCTAATTCCCATCGTCTCCAAACCCTGCAGTCAAAAATCTTAAGAAAAATAACCGATGATTCTTTCTGTTCTTTTAACCTTGCTTACTCTCCATGAATATCTGAATGTGCCTTTTGTCCGAAATCTATCCGTATTCCGATATAAAAAAATCATGTGAATCCATATTCCACCATCCTAATCCTGTTCAACTCCTGTCCTCTTAGCTTATCCAAGGTAACCCTCTAAGACGTTTCAAGAGGCTGTGACCTAGAGATCTCATATCTTAAAGTATATTTTTTGTCCCTAATTTTATGTTAACTTATTATTACTATCAATTATTATTATCTACTTCCCAACGTTTATAATATGTATTATAAATCTACCTTATTATTATTTATTCACTGCCAAGGAAGAGTATACTCGTAGTCACTGAAATATTTCTTCATGTTATTCCTGCTAAGTAAACGCCTTACTCTCCTTATTACTTATTTCACTGTAAATTGTGGTTGTGTTGATAAATAAAAATTAAAAAAAAAAATATATATATATAGCCAATAGAAATATGTAAAGTAATCACGCAAATTATAAAATCTTTAAAATGTAATTTGATGTCGTCAAGGGGTCGTTTTCATTCTTAGGGTACATTTGCTGTCTTCCTACTTTGCATTCAAATTTCTTAGGATGTACAAGGAATTTCTAAGTTCTCTCTTCACAATTTTATTCTCCTCAATGCAAGGAATTAGGATATATCTATTTTTATTAAGAAACGTCGTTCTTTATATATTAAAAAAAAATAATAAAATAAAAAAACTCATGAATGTCACTGTCTTCAGGCATTTTATATAATGTTGAAGAGCCCCCGTTTTAAGGCCCTTACAGCTACAGAAACGAAACCTTAATCAGTGGTCTTATAAGATTTCCTATTTACACCTAACGAAGAGATAATAAGTTTAATTATTTTCAGTTTTTTGGAAAAAATAAAAATAATAATGTCCATAATGTTAGAGCCAAAGTCGACCTCATGAATGTCACGTCTTTATCAGTGTCACAGATTTTTAGTAGGAATGGGGATACACCAAGGTATACCTCTCCGAGAGTCCAAAAACATCGTTCAAATGTCGCTGTGCCTTCATTTACACTGGATCCTCTGTCAGAATATACTTTCTAAAAATAAATGGTAAGTATTTTTAATCATCCTCATGAATGTCACGTTGATTTCTTAATTATTACGCTTTATTAAATTATTGTAATTATTGATGAAGTATAGTGCTTACTTTACAGTTTAATTATATCCCAAGTTCAATTTTATAGCTTAAATAAAAATTTAATTTTTATTGTAAATCTCGTGAGCAGTCATGACCGTCACAACTCATGAATGTCACTATATGGTCCGTGACAGTTACACAAACATTAAAGCGTTACCACCTAATAGCTTGGGCAAGATTTTATACAGTTAT
Source organism: Gerris lacustris (assembly GCA_951217055.1). NCBI lineage: Eukaryota > Metazoa > Arthropoda > Insecta > Hemiptera > Gerridae > Gerris > Gerris lacustris. The sequence continues at coordinate 37,213,740 of OX578282.1, read as the reverse complement.
TTTAGCTATTTTTTATAAATTTTATAATAAAAATATATGATATTAAAACTATTTATATAAAGTTTATAATAAAAATATAACTCAATCGATAACAAGTATTGTCTTTCTTATTTAACTCATGAATGTCACTTTTTCATTAATTAATTAAAAAGTCCTTAACATTTTTTTTTCTCTACAACTTTTTAAAATTAAAATATAAATGTCAACCTGCAGCATAATTACACTTAAAAAGCCAACTTCCTTATCAATACGAACCTTAAATCCATATAAGAGTCAAAATATTAGCAACTTTTTTGTGACATTCATGAGTTTTTTTTAAAAAAAATACCTGAAATACTATATGAAGATAAATCATCTTCTTAAAAGTAATTAAAACATATATTTGAACGCGTTTGGAGAGCTTCAGCAGTAAAATTACCTTGAAAAATAAAATGTGCTCGGGACAATTTATCGTGACATTCATGAGGGGACATTGCTCTTTTTTGCACTAAAAAAATTGCTAAAAAATTAGCAAGCAAACACATTTGCAAACGATAGGCTGATTCATGAACTAGAATGTTTATACAACATCTAGGATTGATCAATGGTTTCATTTCTTCAAGTTGAAATTTTGTGTTGGGGCAATTTTAGAGACCACCAAATGTACCCTACAAATGAAAACGACCCCAAGAGGTTCCTCAAAGGTTGTAACCTTCACGTTCAATCGATCACAAACCTGAGTCTTTGCAGTAAATTACATTAATTATATTTTAATAATTTAATTATGACAAATTAGCTATATTTAAGACTGGTTCCAGACAGCACGTGCATTGTACACTAGCAATTATATACGAGTAAATATAAATATTGTTTTTATCTTTTACATAAATAGAAGTCGTATATTAATAATTTCTTACGACACACAACTTAACATAAAGAACCTAAACGTACTAGTAATTATAAAAATATATAATATAAATATGTATTTATATATATATAAATGTTTGATTTAACTTTCCTAAAATATTTTAATGCAGAGAAAAGCTATGCAATAATTAGTATTTTATCTCGTATCGACTAGCGAGGTTCAGGTTAAAATCCTAATTAAATTGAATACATCTTATTATTTTATTTTTTACAAAAAAAATAATTATGTCGAACTGTACCTGTTTGTATCACATGATTTTCGGTATATTCGTTTTTACTTAATTACATACGTTGTAAAAAGTATTCGGTAGTTCGTATAGCAAAGCAGAAGGATCTTCTATCGTTCTATCCATTAAGTGAAACTGCATTGGGCGTGATCATAACTGGGAATGGTGACCACAGATCTGGGATCAGTTCCCGGACTGGATCCCCCAATTGGTGATTACCGATGACCCAACATCGCCATATAAATGGGTAGACGCTTATGTGCAGAGGCACCTAACTGGATGCGTATGTCTATATTAAGGTTTAAACAGCCCCTTGTCATCCATTATACATTATATAGTTGTATAAATCCTTTGACAGGCCTAGACCCTACACGGGCTGTTAAGCCTCTCAGTTATAGTTACTTACACAGTCCTATATTATAAAAATATAGTGTATTGTGATGGTCCAATTTTGATGGATATACACGTTTTCAGGTCCTTCTGGACTCGATACCTCCTCGATCTTGTATTTACTTTGTCGTTGCTACGGAAAAAAAAACACTGTGAACCCCCGGGGGGACCTCTTACTCAACTCGGGTTTTTTTTTTTTTTTTTTGGGGGGGGGGGCCTTCAATCAAAATTTGTTTATTTTTTTTACTTTCATATATGGCGGGATGAGGAAATAACAAAAAATGTTATTTCATAATATGTGAATTTTTTACTATATTATTTTACCAATACTGTTTTCCTATATTTCATTAAAGTATTTTTATATATTATTCAGTGAAACGTTAAATCCATATCCTACTTTTCTAAAATTGCCAGCATCCTTTTTGTCTGTCAAAACTGCCAAATATCTGTCAAATTCTAATAGTTTTTTTAAATTTGAAATAGAAAGTAAGACTATTTTAAATATTGTTAACTAAATTACTATTATTTATTCTATTCACTTAATAATGCCAACAATAAATTATTTTTGTAGCTAGGTATATTATAAGTGTTTGATGATTTCCCAAGAACGAGGCATGTGATATGAAAATAATTTTGGGAATGACCGCCATATATATATATATATATATATATATATATATATATATATATATATATATATATATATATATATATATATATATATATATATATATATTTATATATATATATATATATATATATATATATAATTATAATATATATAATTTTTTTTTTTTTATAAGATTTAGATTATTTTATTTATATTTCCGATATATATATGTGCATCGTGAATATAAATAAAATAAACTAAATCTTATAAAAAAAGTAAATTGTAGAATTGTTAAAACAGTACTGACATTTTATAACTAGGTGTATATCCACTGTCAATTAAATTGATATGGAGCATAGCGAGTCAAAAGTAAAAGTGAGAAACAAAATTTATATTTAATGACACTTCGGAATAATTTATTTGGCTAGCTGAAGGTGTCATACAAAATAGGTACAGACTCTGTTCGAATGCTTTACGCGTCTTTGAGTTAGCGATGCGTATCGACGGCTACGGAATTCACAAGAAACTAAATGGCGTAAATCGACCTTTTTATCCTGTCAACTTGGGTTCATTAGCGAACTAATAAGATGCACTTCTAACATGCGTATAAATTATAATATAACAACTGTCAATTGAATTAAAAAGAAAGAAAAAACAAAACCAAACAAATCTCGATCTTCTTTCACGTCGGTTCAAGGTCCATCGATAAGTACATTTATTAAAAGTTTTATATATTTTCGTAACTAAGTCAAGTTTATGTATATATTATGGATAAGAATGCATATATTTATATATATATATATATATATATATATATATATATATATATTGTCCTTGAAGGTTGAAGGTTTGAAGTAAAGAGAATGGGAGCAGAAGGTGAATCATCATTGAATTATCATGTTTCATCACTGAAGATGGTAAAACTGAAATGATTAGTGTGTGAAGATTTAATATTTACTATTGATATTTCAAAATATTGAATAATTTGTTAAATATACGTAGGTAGTAGATAGTTATTAGTCTTAGCAACTAGGGTACCTATACTTAATTAATATCTAACACGATTTAAATTACATCAATACGTTTTAGAAATATTAATCAATACTTATTATTATAAACCGTTCAAGGATCAGGACAAAAAAATACAGTGGATTGGTGGTTTATACGGTTTACCACCTGCTTAAAAATAGATCAAATAAAAATATAAATCTTTTTGGAACGTTATCAACTAAACTTTAAGATAAACAATCGACTGTTAGGTCGATATTCTACGGCGCATGTGCAGAAATATTAAAATAAGAAGAGGTGGTTTCTGTAATCAACCACAATCAGTGTTTTGTTTCTTTTTTGTGATGTTTGTGGCAAAAAATAGTCGTGTTTTTCAGTAGAGCAGATTTTTCTTTCGTGAATAGTATATTATGTTACTATCTGTAAAGTGAGTCTCGCTTCGCTCGACAGTAAATGTAATTGCCGCGGTAAAGAAAAAAAACTTCACAGTCGTGTAGCAGACAATAAAAAAACATTAAATATTAATCAATAATCAATATAATAATAACAAATATTAGTACATACTTAAGATTTAAAAAAAAGAAACCTTGAAAAGAGGTTACACTATAAGAAAAGATAAATAAAACGCATTGACTACTAAGAAGAATTTCAACAAAGATTGCAGCGCTAAAAACGGAAGTTTTGATAACTACCAGCTGTAAAGAAATAGTACATTACTAGTCCAGGAAAATAAGAAATAATAGGGGAAATAATTTATATAGTTTTGAAACTTAGTGTAAACACTTTTAAGGGGTGTTGTAGTAAGAAACAGTTATGTTCGCCCCTCTTGAGAGGGCGCGTCTCCCCTCCCCCCTCCTTAAAGTCCAAAATTTACTTATTTTTCACTTTTTACGCAAAACTGTTTATTTTTTGAAGAGAAGTGTTATTAACAAAATTATTCCTCACACAATTCTGCACAAAAAGGTCCTATGCATGCATGTTTGAAGTGAGACTTACCGTTTTCGAGATATTGTATTTGAAACGTATATTTGTGAACCAAGATATCTAAAAAAGACACTTCCGATTTTAATGAAATTGGGATGGTAGTTTATACATAGCCCATTGTTGATCCCATATACGTTTCAACCTTCTGCACCCACTATTTTATTCTCAACATGTGCACAAACATACATTTATTTAGACCTATATCTTCAAAAGTACTCAACTGATTATTATGAAATTTGGATGGTTTGTCGAAAATAGTCCGCAGATATCCCCAAATTAATTTCAAGAAATATTTCTTTGGGCGGATTTTTGTTAAAATCCTTATTATACCATCAGTTTTGATTTAATATTGAGGTTTTATAATAAATATTTAGCGCTCTCGAGTAATTTGCAGATTTTTAGCATGAGTTTTGACGATTCAATAAGTAACGTTGTCTTAAATAAAAACTCAAAACGCTTACCGTCCACCACTTTTTCTTTCTAATATATTTATCTATTTTTATGGTAATAATCTATTTATATAATCTATTTATCTAATATAATATATTTAATAATAATCTGTTGGTATTATTAATAGTTATGGTATTTTTCGAAATGTTCTTCTAGTTCCTAAAATTTAAAGAATGCGTATAGCAATACTTTTATGATATCCAATTGTTAAAAATTAAATCAGCTTTTTAATGGTAACCAGTGGTTTATGCTTTATTTTAATTGTTTTTTAAAAAATATTTGTTTAACAAGAGAAGAAGGATAATTTGTTAAATATCCATGCATATAACAGTCATTAAACTACCGTTAGACGTTCTAACAAAGTATAAAGATCCTTTATTATTTTTTTAACCTTTTGAAAAAGTTTTCTTAACATGATATTCACTTAACTATAACTTCACGAAAACTATTAAGAGCATTAAGCAACGAATAAATTGAAAAAGAAAAACTTTTTTATATACAACTAGACGAATTTCATGTTACACATGATACACATATAGAAGATATTAAAGTTCAAAGGTCGAACTGTCTGGGATAAAATGAAAGGGCTTGGTTATACAACGTATTGCAAAGCCGGAATTAAAATAAGTTGGGATTATACTGTATAGGAATTCCTTTTAAGGCAAAGTTAATTAAAAACATAAAAAATTTATATTTTCATAATTATTACAAAACTAGTTATTCTTTGTAAAAAAAAGATATCGCACAAAGTATCCATCCCTGTCGCAGCCATTCATCACAGCGACTTGTTAAATTAGAAGGAAAAGTAGGGATATGACAGCGTATAGGGACAGCGTTGGAAAGATGTATGTAACAGCCAATAACAGCCCCCGTTTTATCTTATCCCCATTTTATTTTATCGACATGTGATCCATGTGCGATATTTTACTTTCTCATATACTAGACTAGCCTTCACACAACACACAAGCATGAGCCCGCGCGGAGAGTGGGACTCATGCTAGGTATAAGTGGCTGTTTCCTATTATAATGTATAGGCCTAGCAATTAAATGAAATGTCTAAATAGTTTTGTTTCCAAAACATTCTTAGAATAGAATCAGGACTATATTATACATCATTCATTCCATTACTATAAGAATAAAATAGTCTCCGAATCTTAGTTTGAAGTCGATTGATAAATAACTATTTTTTATCTTTATCAAGATTGAATTTAATCTCACAAAAATATTAATTGGTCGTACAAAGATATATTCTTAGTGTACGCCTCAAGAACTTTCATATGATTTTTCTGAACATTTATGCCAAATTTCGTAAAAATCTGCCCAGTAGTTTAGGCTCCAGGCGTCTGCACATCAGACAACAGACAGACATTTTTTAAAAACCACTTTTTGGGACTCAGGGGACCTCAAAACGTGTAAATCCATCAAAATCTCGAAATCGAATTTTCGCGCCATCAACAATGAAACAACAAACGTAACTGAAAAAATTAATTAGATTTTTCTTTCTTTTTCTTTAAAGATAAACCTATGAAAAGGTAAATCATATTCCTATTACGATATTATTATAACCGTGGAAACGTAAACAAATTAAGTAATTGTTTTAAAAACAGGTTGTTTTGAAAAGTCAAAACGGTTTAGATATTTTAAACTTTTTTTATGGTAAATTCTTTATTACATCTTAACATTGGGAGAGGAGGGGCGTCTCTTCGTCCCCCCGTCAATGACGCCCGTGTTTAAGACAAAGTACTTATGACACAAAACAAAAAACTGTCTGCTAATTAGTGTGGCACATTACTTCTTCACGTCCTATCCCGTATACCTTAATTATGTTATGTTTTTTCAACCCAAATTGGTGAGAGGACATGGTTTAAATTAGTAGATATTCGGCAGCCATCCCGAAACAAAATGGTCGTTTGGAAAATCTTTTAATTAATGTTGACTTCTAAGACTTGTGGAAAATTGAAAGCTTAAATTCGGGACAAGGTATCATTAACGTCAGAGAAACTCATTATCCTGCGTAGCTTAGTTGGTAGAGCGCTATACTGGAAATATAGAGGCCCGTGGTTCAAATCCCGGCGCTGGTGTGTATTTTTCTCTGTCTGTTTCCCGTAGTTAATAATAATTATAATTTGATTTAAATTAAAATTTAATCTTTCTACGGAAAGATTAAATTTTAGAATTCGTACTACGGTACGAATTCTATCAAAATCGTAAAATATGAAAATCTGGAGTGTATTTTTCTCTGTCTGTTCCCCGTAGTTAATAATAATTATAATTTGATTTAAATTAAAATTTTTCTTTCTACGGAAAGATTATATTTTAGAATTCGTACTACGGTACGAATTCTATCAAAATCGTAAAATATGAAAATCTTTTTACTGAACTTGTTATTGTCATAAAAATGTAGCTAAATTGTAAATTTCCATATTCTAGGGTATTTAGTCACTATTCATTTATAAGTATATGGCGAAGTATATTCCTTAGGTATAAGGCCACCATCTTGATTTTAAATGGTCGATTGGAAAATCCTTTTTCAAAAGTTGCTTTTGTCATAAGAGGTAGCTAACATCAAAATTATTACAAGGATCTAGTATAATTAGTTCGGGAAATATAATCAAATTAGCCATATAAATGGCCACCATCTTAAATCTTATTGTAAAAATTAATTAGAACCAACATCTAGAAGCCCTCCCTACAAAATTGTAATGCTCTTGTACAATTTGTTCAGGAGATTTAAATTTTCCATAAATATGGCCGCCATTATAAATCAAAACGCCAAATTGGAAAAGCATTAGCTTACGTCTCAAAAGGAAGATAGCATAAAAATTCCAATGCTTTAGTACAATTAGTGCCGGAGTTATTGTCAAATTCTGTTTATAAATGGCCGCCATCTTGAATAAAATAATAATAAAAAAGATTTCTTAGCGAGCACCTAGTGGCTAAGAGCCTACATACCAAATTTCATGGTCACAGGTCCGTGAGTGATAAATATTAAACATATGAATATAACCAAATATCGTCACTATTAAAGATCGAAAATAATTGGAAAATATTACGAAATTCAACATCTTATGTAGCACATACAAACTTTTATTTTGTTTAATCTTTTCAAAAAATAAAAGTTAAAAAAAAAGTGCAAGAATATGTGAATTTTAAAAAAGTGGGAAGTAGATAATTTGTGCATTATTATACTTCGTGGTATAAACAACTTAAAAATATTACAGGAACTATCAAATAGCCAATTGAATAAATGATTGCCTGATTCATACTTGCATCATCTACATTTCTAAGTATGTATTCAAGTAGCAACTTTACGTAACTTAATTACCTTTATAATTCTGCTTGTGTATACATTAACTTTAGTTAGGCCAGACAGCGTGTAATTTCTACCCTACCTTCAGATCTGAAGATTAAAAAAATATAGATATTTATTTAAAAAAAATAAAACATCTTTCTGTTTTTTTTATACTAAATATAATAATAAGTTTCTTATATTTTATAACTAGTTTTAGACGGTTATATTATACAAATTAATATTATTACTACTCCCTCAAACCCATTTTAATATTAACAATTGAAATTCGAGCTGAAATATTTCGCTCCATTTATAACTTTTAATATCTTATGACACGTTTAACTTTTATAATATAAGATCTAAATTATATAAATTAAAATTTCTTGGTTTCCTTTGCATCGTTGAAATAAAATAATTGTCTGCCTATTTGTGCGGCACGTAGCTTCTTTGTATCCTTTAATTATGTTATGCTTTTACAACCTATTATTGTGTAATTTATTTAATTGTGGCCCCCTTTTGCTTTAGAGCTTACCGAAGGTAAAGGAAGCTACATGATCTTTCTGAAGAAAGACAATTTTTTATGGCTCTGAACTCAACAATTTCAGTTCAGAAATCCGTTTCAGACATCAGGAAACATTTTGGGTCTCTTGTTTCTCTATCAGTCTATCGGTCTGTCTATTATTATTAAGTATTCCGTATTCCAACAAAAACACTTGTGTGAATAAATAAGCCATATCTCATGTAAAAAGTTGTGAGGGCATAGGTTTAGCCAAGTCTCCCCCTGTAAATAATAAAATGTTATTTCAGCATATAATAAAGTATATGCATAATAACCTACGAAACCCTAAAAAGTACTTGGATACAAGTACTTCACTATGATTTTTTTTTTGTTTTTTAATTAATGTTATACAGTGTCGTATACAACGTTGTATCCTCGTGCTGCGTAATTGCCTAGCCAGGAAATGTTTTAAATTTTAAAATTTCGGGAAAGAAAATGTTTGATTTTGTTAGGAACAGAGAATAAAGAGGGTGACAGAGTGACAGGCAAACATCATCACTTACTTGTACTGAATAAATTAGACCAAGTAGAATTTACTAGGACATGGGGAGACTTAGCAAAACCTATGATCTCACAACTTTTTACGCGAGACTTGGCTTATTTTTTTACACTAGCGTTTTTGTTGGGATTTCACTTCTTTTTGTAAGTAATTTTTCGTTCTTGTTCTTTTTGAACACATAATATTATGTACATATTATATAATACATAATACTATAAGAAAATATAGAAACGATTAGAGAGGGACATAATAGGAAATAAATGTAGTAACAGGAAATAATTATCATATAAGGGGTGGGTGTTCAAATTGAACTAAACAATTATCTGGTGTACGTGTGCGGGAAGTGTATATATACAATCTTCAAGCTCAATTCTCAATAAAGGTTTACACTTACCTATTCCAATATAAGATTCTATTATTGAGTGTAACAATACTTTAGTTTCAAAGTTCTCTTCTAGAGAGCACTAGTAGCGCAAGTTATAATGTTTTATTAAATTTCAAATAGACGGTTTTTCTATTAGCATTGAGAGGGGGAAAAGATCCAGATTACTCCGGATTTTTCCTTTATTTGTACATTAAACTCTACCTATATACAAAGTGTCATAGAATTATGATGAGTTAATAGATCAGTGACAAAATAAAACTTTAGGCTCATTCATATATCATATTATGAACCAATTTAGGTATAGGTGAGCCATTTTTATTTCTTGTTCAGTTTGTTATGAACTCCAGTATAAACAAATATGTACGTGTGGTGTCGTGGGACACCCGGTAGAAACGGAGTTCCTTACGCTATTCATTAAATATAAATGATATAATCACAGTGCTAAGTATACGATACTATATCTACTTATACATGGTGGAGTTAGAAATGAGAAAAAATTAAAAGTAACTATCTATTTGTACTAGCGAAGTTAAGGAAAAATCTTTGAAGCGAGCTTCTTACAATATAATATAATGTATTGTATATTGAGAAAAAGGTAATTATGATGAGTTTATAGTTAAAGCAGTTTATAGTTAGAGCAGTTGTAGAGACGAAACAGGAGTGTCCCCTCCGACTTCGCCGGCGTTAATCCAATTAAAATATTATAATATAAAATATAAATCACCATCATACAAAAACTTCTGCTTGTATCAGGTTGAAATTTTACATGCCTGTTTCGATTTATTGTACTTAAGACGATGTGTAAGAAGTTTTATTAAAATCGTTACGTTAGAACGCTAGATATCGGTAAAAACGGTGTTTTCTTTATTTTAAACGATTAGGTCCGCTTTAATAAATTCAGCGATCTTTATCACATCATAGCAGTGTCGAAGTTCGTTTTAATAAAAAAAAATTATTTAAAAAAGTTGTTTGTCTCATTAAATATATGAAGTTAGAATTGTTTTCCATCCTAAAATTCCCATTTTAAATTTGAAGCTCACGTTTGAGCGAGCGTTGCGCGTGAACGCTTGGGCGGATAACGTGATTTCGGTTTTTTGACAGTGATTATGTGACGGTCGTTTTTTTCGGATTCACTCCCGGGCTTCAGAACGTGGCATTAGGAACTTCGTTCTAATAATTTTATATGTCAATGTATCTTTAAGAGGGGGTACAAAGTGCCTTGAATTGACCCCAATAAAGGATGGTACGGCTCGGGTGTGCCCTACTGGGCCGGGGAACTGCCGTTCCCCCAGATATCCAGTTTAAGGAACGAATAGTACATCTAATATCTAATTAAGAATAATTTACGTATAAAAAATATTTTGGCCATCTATAGTAACTAGACAGTATTCTTGGTGGATTATATTTGTTTTTAGTTTTGGCAGCGCGATGTTTAAGATTACTCTGTAGCACGAGCCATGCAGTGCTTTTATATGTGTAGATTAAAAGTAAAAGTTCAAGTTAAACTAGACAAAATGTTACTACTTATTCCATAAAGTTACGCTTCAATAATTCTGAGAAACCGCGCCCCAAGCCAACACTCGCATTTACAGACAAAATAACCATAAAATATTTCCTTTACACTTTCATTTCTGAAGTCCGGTTATGGTTTTATCCTTGCAGGACTTGAGATACTTAAAAAATAAAAATTAGAATCAAGTAACGGAGTGGAAAGTACTTGTATGCAGTGTAAGTTTAGAAACTTACATTCAAAAACATAGTTTGATCATTAAATTGGTAATTATTTTATTGTGCTTCTGTGGCCGATGTCGTAACAAAGTGCGAGGTGTCATCGAAGTGACCACGTTACAGTAGGTGTAGCGCCTGACGTTTTTGTCACTGGCTGTAGTCTGCCGACAATATCATTGGAAGGTTAATTATTAATTACCCCTGTCCCAGTCATCCAATCATGCTGTAACTTAGAACATAGACACTGTACCAATACCAAAACATTCTAACAAATAAATAAATTAGTATTCATAAATACCAATATAAAAACACTATTTAATTAATTAACTAATTAACTTGGCGAAGAACCACACATCCAAATTGCTTAAATATAAAGTATTTATAATACAAACTATGTTTATATCGTCTAGAATTATTCTAGAAATATGGTACATTTTACTTTACATCTAATCAAGTAGTTTTGGTTTTTTGGTATGTTGTATCGCTTTTGACACTTAAGAACCTTTTTTTCGGCAAAAATAACAATTTTTATTTTTAAAGTAAAATTAATTTGAAACAAATTAAGACCAAATTGGTCTCTGTGTATTGTGTATCCAATACTTTCCGAGATGCAGCAGATCAAATTTGACTTGGTAAGTAGGTATGTATGCAATTGTTAGAAGTATGGTTGGGTTAAGTTTTGTCGTTTTTATACATTTATAATTTATTACAGAAAGCAAGATTTAAACAGTTACTCAATCATTTCATAATATAATGTAGAAGAATATAAATTTTATGTGAAAATGGTAGATAGATATGTATGAGCATTCCTTCATAACAAAGTTATCAATCAAAGTAACAGTGTAGTGATGATGCGGTGTCAACAGTATCAGTTGAAATAAGTAATGTAGTGCGCAGTATGGTACAAATTAATAATTTAAAAAAAAATAAAACAGAAAAAAAAGAATTTTACTTGCTTTAAAGTCCGCAGAGAGTGAAAATATTCCAAATATTCCTGTGTTGAAGGCAATCTGGCCAGGTTGAAAGAAGTTTATGTTGCTGCCTTCGCAAACATGTAGAATCATCGTTGAAAAGGTCGTTGAGATTACAGTTAAGAGCATAATTACAGGCAAAGAGCTCCCTCCTGCCTCAGTGACCTGTTTAAGTGTGTCATTGGGGTCAAAGAAAATAGCTGTGCTCACGTCAAGGTGTGGTTGTTTTTTCAATGTCAAAAGATATTTCATCTTTCCTTGGCCAAAAAGCGTTGATGTAGTGTTACAACCGCCGAAAGCTTGAAGAAAAGTTCAAGATTATGCTCCGAGCTTGAAGGAAATCGTTGAATAAATTACATCTGCGTTTTTACTTCTCCCACATTTTTGTTCTGTTCTGGTTCTTCAACGTTTGTTGAATGTGCGTGGTCCGCTCAAACATCTGGTCGAGCTACACCACAGAGAAGGACCAATAACGCAATGTCCTCGTCGGGCAGAGGCCATTCAAATGAATGTGGTTAAAAACAACATGTCAGCATCTTCATATGTCTGCAGAACTAGCATTTTACTCCTCTCCAAGTGCATCTTAAGCATGTCAATGAAGCTCCTGGAGCTCAAATGGTTGTTTCACGTGTTGGTTTATTTCTTTTGGGATTCTTTTCTTCTTCGCAGTGTTCTGATCCTGTAGGGCTACTTTACAGCTTTCTTTTATAGAATTAGTAACTATTCTTTCCTGGTAATCTATACTTTGAACCTCTTCTAGTTTGTTTTCTCTTAATTTTTGTGTTAGTATATATTCATAATTACTATTTTTTAAAATTTCCATGTTTATATATTTTTTTTTTTTATGTTTATTATATTTTCTTTTAACTTTCAGATCAACAACTGCTCTTATTGGTCTGTGGTCACTACCTATATTTACTTTGTCTACAGTATCGACATCTAATACGAAATCTTTCTTATCAGTTACAAAGTAATCAATCTCATTTTTAGTTTTATTGTTTGGGCTGATCCAGGTCCATTTTCTACTAGTATCCTTTTTAAAGAAAGTGTTCATGGCGTATAGTCGGTTAGATTCTAGAAATAAGGCCATTTTTCTTCCTCTATTATTTCTCCAGCCAAGCCCAAAGCTCCCTATTGTTTCCTCCCCATTTGATTCCCCGATTTTCGAATTCCAGTCTCCCATTATTAGCGTCCATTTACACGTATCTTCTTCGACGACTGACTGTAGCATATTATAGAAGTAGTCGCATTCCTCTTCCGAGCTGTCTGAAGTAGGGGCGTATAGTTGTATTGCCTTAATTCTATCTTTTTCCTCACCCACTTTTAAAATAAGTTTGGAAATCCTGGGCGAATATGTCTTAAAAGACACGACCTTTTTTGATAAACTTTTGTTTATTATAAACCCGGTTCCACCATTCGCACCTTCTCCATTAAAGTAAAGTTTCATGCTATTTTCGAGAATAAGACACCCCTCTCCATCTCGTCTCACCTCAGCTAAACCCATCAAATCCCATTGAACATGTTCTAACTCTGCTAGTAGTTCTGTTAGTTTACTTTTGCTCCGCAATGTTTTTTTTAATTTATTGTAGATCGTATCTTTCACTACGTTTTCTAAATTATCTTTGTTGTACTCTAATCCATAAAAGATTAAGTTGCATTTTCTTTGGTCATTTTGCAACTGTTCTATTATTCTTTCTATTGGTTATCTATTTTGGTTTTCATTATATCCATTTCCTCTTTAAGTTCACTATTCGCTGCAGTTAGGTCATTGATTTTCGTATTTATGATGCTAATTTCCTCAGATTTCGCTAGATTCTTAGAGTCTATCATTTCACTCATTTTAGTCATAAGTTGATCGAGTGTAAATGTTGAAATTCCATTCTGTTCATTACTATTAGATTGAACTTGCATATTAATATTTCCAGACGATACTCAGACAAAAAGGATGGAGGGATTAGCCACTAAAATATTTTCTTGATATAATTACAGGGAACTACGTTTACCCATATGAGATTCAAACCAGGTACGTCGGTGTTGGGACAGTAGTTTAACCACTCGGGTAGGTCGATTCCTAAACGAGTAGTTTATGACCTTCTTGATGCACTATAATTCCTAAATATGCTTTAGTTAATATGTTTCTTCATTTATACGAGGGAGTTAGTCATTAAATTGTAACTTAACAAGCTTATTTTAAATGCAAATAGTTATTTGAGTAGCGAGACAGTAGTTCACTCTGTTCCGCTCTATTCCTGGCTGGATTTAATGGCCGGAGTTGTTGCGTATTCGCTTCTTATATTTCCCTCACACGGCTTTCTAATTTAATTTAATTATACCAATTAAATAACCGTTTTAACCGTGCTTCCACAGACTACAATAATGCCGGACCAAACAAAGGTTAAAGGTTCAAGAACTGTTCGCAGAAGAGTTCTTTTTACATATATTCAGGTTGTTATCTTACACAACTGCCTTCTCCTTTTACACAAAGCTATTAAAATTTGATGTAATTTTAACGGCGTTATACTGTCTATGTGATTGACGTCCGTAGTTCAACGTATATCTAATATAGATCTAAGTCTACATCTATCTAAAACATCGGATGCAGTTTTAAATTGAATGTCTACTTTTAGAAAGTTGTTTTACTCTTAGATGCACTCGTTATTGACGAAAGAGCATCAGTTTATATATCTTGTTTTATTTAGAGGATCAAATCCACCCTGCGTTTATCTATGATAACGCAACACTAAATATTTTGAGTTAATAAAATTGTATAATGTAATCTTTAACCTGTTGAATAACAATAAGATTAAAGTAGTTGGCAAAATTTAGCCGGTGAGCAATCTATCTTTCTAACAGACCTGTAGATTATAAGATAGATGCAAAAAGCTTGTGTTATTGGTCGTGGTGGAAACATCCCTTGTGATATTGTCAGATTACACGTTGAGGGGTACTTGACACGTAAACCTGTACAGGTAAACCGGAGTGTGTGAGCAGTTCGGTTTTCCTGCACATATTTACATGTCAGGCCTACGGCATCGTGTGTGGCCGGTTTATGACTCAGTCTCTACTGAAGTTTCTTTGCATATCTTGATTTTATAATATTTATTAATTGCACTTATGATAAGTATAATTATACTTAACAGGGGTCAGGGGTTCTTCTTTGTAATCAGGCTGAAAGATTGTAGATATGTTTCAATCAGTTCTGTAGTGGAACGAGTGTATTGAGTTCTTCTCTTTATGGACTTGTGATTTCAAAGTTTATGTTTGTTTGTCTATTGATACCTGACACAAAAATTTATTTATTTAATTTATTTATTTAAACATAAACATATTTTCAAATTCACATAGAATAATTATTAATAACAATTTCTTACATAAATAATTAGAATTTAACAAATTAATATCAAAATCAAAATCAAAAGAGCCTCCAAGAAGGAAAACCTTGAAACAGGAGGCTCGTGTTCATATATTAAATATCGAATATAATCATTTTTGTTGTACATACAGTTTCATTTTATTTAATCTAGTTATCTTAATTGTTTAATTTATTAATCAATTAATTAATTAATTTATTTATTATTTTTTAATGTTTTTTTTAATTTATTTTAATTACATACGTCTAGTTGTGGTTATAAATAAAAATAATATAATTTTAAACATGATAATTAGGTTTGTAATCAAATAAGTAAATCAAAGGTTAGTAAATCAAATAAGTATATAAAAATACTATAAGTATATACAAATACAAAACTATAAAAAGTATATGGAAAACCCAAAAAGTACATACATCATACATATATTGACCGATTTAAAAGTAATTCAGCTTCAGCATATAGGGGCATCGTAGCATTTATGACAACTGCATTGTTTTTGAAAACTGCACACTTAATATCAAGTTATATGGTGGCCAATATGACAAATAAATAAATAAAATAATCCGTGTGACATGATGCCGTTTTTAAGGCCCTGGTGAGTAAAAAAATATAACTATTATTACAATTTGTTTCATTTTTTGCCGGCGTTTTGAAAACAAATATGGCCCAAACGAACGTATAGAAAAAATGTATTCTAATATGGCATGTTGAATATAATTTTAAAGCTCATGATGGGAGCAGAAAGAAAATATCGGTATTATTTTCATCTTCAAAATGCTATTATTTTCAAAATGGCCGCTACAAATGCCCGAAAACACAAAATTAAGGGTTTTTAAGTTATATGTCATGTTTCATATCAAATTACAGGACTTTTAGAGTAGATAATGATGATCGTTGCCCCATACATCCTATAAGATCGCGAGTTCGGAATACAAAGCATTACTTGTTATTGGAATTTAATTTGTATTTGTAAATTAAACATATAGTATTTGTATAATTTCATCAGGGTACATAATATCGTCACTTCTCTGACAGCTAGTGCACAGTGCTACGCCCAGTGGTAAAAATAAAAAATAAACAGCTAGGAATAATATATATATTTTTTTTTTTTAATTTTTATTGGATAACACAACTACAAATTTAAATTGCAATAAGTGATAATGATAATACATTGGTTATGTGGCGGGAGAGACATGAAGAAGAAGTAGTCCAGTGACTACATTTCCTTAGCAGTAAATATAGTAAAATAATTATAATACAAAATAACTAATAATGATAAAGTGGATTCTATTAATTATTATAAAAGTTTAACATAATATGAGGGAAAACGATATTTTAAGATAAGAGATCTCTAGGACATTTCCTCTTCAAACGTCTTGGTGGGTGGGTTGCTTGGGATAAACTGAGAGGACAGGAGTTGTACAAGAGGATTAGGATGGTGGGATATGGATTCATGGAATTTTTTTATATCGGAATACGGTTAGATCTCGGACAAAGGGCACATTTAAATCTTCATGGAGAGTTAGGTTAGAAACATAGAAAGGAGTATTGGTTATTTTTCTAAGGATTTTTGACTGCAGGATTTGGAGTCGACAGGAATTGGAAGGCTTGGTGCTGCCCCACACTTCTAGACCGTAGGTCCAAGCTGATTTTAGAACTACATTAAAAATACGAAGCTTTTTTTTAGAGAAATCTTAGACCTACGATCAAAAAGACTGAGCAGTAACTTGTATCGTCGTGTGATGTCAGTACGTTTAGTTTTTGTGTGTAGTGTAGGAATAATATCTAAATAAGAAATACATACATGTATGCACATTTATATCTCTTTTAGGGCCCCTTGGCAAAAACAAGGGCCCTTATATTCCTGCTCTTGTCTGTTTGTCTGTAACGCACCTTTATTTCTCACATTATGTCAATGGTGGTTTAAGCAACAGGGCTTGAGCCCCCCCCCCCTCAGATTTGCGAGGATTATTAAAATGAATAATAAACTTAAAATATGGATAATTATGGATTGTCATAGGTTATAATATAATTAAGCGTTATACCCACTGTTAATAGAAAATTTTAGGGAAGCCCCAAAAAGTCTCAAAAACAAGGGGTTGAACCTTTTTTAACGAAAATGCGTCATGTAAATAAAAGAGGAGGACTGATTTTTTTTTCTTTTTTTCAATTTTTTCATACGTCTCATTTCATCAATCATTTCATATATTATGTGAAAAAGATGTCCCCTTCACTTAAAAAAAAATCTTTAAAATTGCGCTTGACACTTGCGTTTGGACAATAAAAATGCATATAAAGACGTTTGTTTCACGTCATTATGATAAATTATTCAAAAGTTACAGCTAAAAATTACGTTTATATGGCCACCATCTTGATACGGTTTGGACGATTATATGCTGGTTAACGAGATCATCCTTTATATTTGTTAAAATGCCTACGGCCTTTTGAGTTTGCTGAAAGCACATACTTGGCCAATTTATTTTAATTTACCTTTTTTAGCGAATTTCCATTGGAAAAAATTCGCTAATAGAGCCACTGGCATGGCGGGAGTTTGAGCCGGGATTGTAGCCAAAATACGTTTCATGGGCCCCTGATCACGAAAAAATAGGTTTTACAAAACTTTATATATAAATATATAGGTATATATGTATTTCTAGCGGATTTCTTGTAAGCACGATAGCTCTCGAACGAATTGATGTATCGAAATAAAACTTGCACCGAAAAATCAAGCTCGTTGAGATGAGGATCCCCACGAAAAATGGGATCTTTATGACGTCATTTACCCCTCCTGATGAGTCAGCAAAGATAAAAAATAATCCTACCGTGGGTTTCCACAAGCCGAGCGAATTTTCATTGGAAATTTGTAGTTCAATGTTGTGCAGTTTAAACCTCTTTGAAACTACTACTATTATGTTTAGATAACCATTATTATAAAAACCCTAATTTAACTAAAATATTTCTTTTAAATTGTAGTAGTTATGAAGGAAGTTTAAACGGCACAACATTGAACTACAAATTTCCAATGGAAATTCGCTCGGCTTGCGGAAACCCGCAGTAGGATTTTATTTTTTTTTTTTAATTTTCATGGAAGAATTATTCATATTAGAATAATTATTTTATTTATTTAAAAATTTTCTTCAAAATGTCTAAACATATCGACATGGACGACTACAGAGTCTGTAGTCGTCTTTTGAGTTTGCTGTCTTTGCTGTCTTTTGAGTTTTCTGAAAGCTTATACTTGACCAATTTATTTTAATTTACTTCTTTTTTTTAATTTTCATGGAAGATTATTATTCATATTACAATAATTATTTATTTATTAATTTTCTTCAAAATGTCTAAACATATCGACATGGACGACTACAGAGAAGCAAATAGTTGTTATAAATATATTTGAGATAGAACTTTCAATTTGAAGTGGTGACTCAAGATAACATCTTGTAAGATAAATACACTATACGAGTTTAATTTGTAGAAATGCTGCGAGCAATCTATAGTTGAGATAGAAGCATTTACAAACAAGTATCTAAAGTGAAGAGTGGAGATGTCTGTGAAACCCAAGTACAAGAGAATAGTGAAGATGTAACAAGCGTGTAATGGTGAAGGCACGCAATACTTCTCATCTAACAGGTACTCGAGTACTTGTTAGATGAAAGGTATTGCGGTACAGTTGTTTGAATCGAGTTCGACAGCTGTAATCTCACTGTTCTATAATGTTTAAGCAACTTTCTGCTTCACTATCTCATAATCTTAGGATAGTTCGCATGCATTTAATGTCCGTATAACTCTAGGGCAAACTTTGTATGCAGCGGGCCAAATTAGCTCCCTGTTAGGTTCACGAGGGTCTTTAAGTGGTGCTTTATAGTGAGATTCATAGGTTTGTCAAAGTTTTACGCTCTTGACAATATAGCATATTTGGTGCACTTCAATTTAGTACTTTTCATACTTTATTTTAAACGCACTAAATTAAAGTGCACTAAATTTGACATGCTATAAAAAACGTAAAACTTTATATTTTCAAGCTAAAGTATATGTTTATCATCACAGGGACAGGCGTAGCTGGGTTGTTAGTACTTGCTCAAATTCGCTTGAAACCAAGGTCAAAACACCAACAACATCTGGTGAGTTCAAATCCCAGAAAGGTGAGACATTTTGATCTGATGCTCTCATCGAGTATAGATGAGTAAACTGGCCGGATACCCTCGTCCTAATAACTTAATAATGTGTTGGTCAGGAAACGACCAACACATGGATGATGTGTGGTGTGGGATGTAAAAGAAACAGCAAAAAAAGTTCATCATCACTGATGATGGTTACAGTAGGTTAGAGATGTTTGCATGTGATACTGTCATGCCTTGCAGTCTATCATCATTGCTGGGTTAATAATAGGCAGAGTAGGCATATATGTGATGGAGTGGCACACTAATCCCGTGTTACCTTCACATGTATTATAGTAGTTGTAAAAGCCCGTTGGCAGGCCTGGTAACTCCCTTTTTTAGTAAATAAATAGACAATCAATGTATAAATGTTATTTGTTTTAAAGAAAGACTGCTCATTATCAGTTTTTAACCAATAGAAAATAGCTTTTCTGCAATTGCTAAACAGTGGTTTACAATGTGCGGATTTAATGTTTAAACTGAACACAGCCATCAACCTGAAAATAGTTTGATCCTGCTTAGGAATGTCTGAAACGTTAAAATTCGTTAAATAGCTATAAATTTACATTTCATCTGTATCTCATGATTTCTCCTTTCTTGTGGGAAAGCAAAATAAAATACTGACAAATAAATTATTTTGAAATTACTACTTGCATTACCGAAGGATTTTTATAACATCGAAAAATGTTTTAGTCTGAAGAAGAAAGTTCTTACCTAAACATAATTCTCTAAGGTTAATTTTCAAAACGAAAGAAAGAAAAAAAAAGAAAAGAAAAAACACCAAGGAAGTAAATAATTCATTTTAAGGAGACAGGATGTGGGCGGACATCCTCAGGTCTTCACCTACAAACTTTCAGCACTCCATGAAACCGACTCATTTCTCACTAGTTCCCTTCGACAAACAAGCAGCTAAACTTAGTTTGGAGAAGCAGAATATCACTGACTCAAGCAATATATGTTTATCTTTACAGTATTTTAAACGTTCGAACTAAAATATATTGAATAGTATTTCAGTTTGACAGTTTTTAAAGCGGGAGAGTAATAATTCAATGGTTGTAAGCCCTCTAACTACCTCTGCCTCTAACCACCTCTGCCCTCCCTTAAATGTTTTCTTGACGTCTTGATCCGGCATTACAAGAAATAATTCAGTCATTTACCGGTATAATAAAGACCGAATCATATCTCTCTGCTCTGGAAATCGAACTGGAATTTTCGTTTGAGTTTAGACTTTAGAATTTAAAACGATTAAGTGGACTTTAAATTAAGTTCTGTTATAAGGTGTTAATACTTAGATTTAAGCGGTTAAAAACACATCAGGAAATGTGGAAATATTCAAACTTCAGTCCTGGTGTGTCAAAGTGTATAACACCCAGATAAATTGCGGAAAATTATAATTTTATTTCCAATAACCGATAAATCAAACACGTTTCATCTGCGTTAACCAACAATATCTGCTAAATACTAGTAGTTCTGAGAACAGTTGACTTCGTGTCCAAAAATAATAAAGACACTTAAAATAAATTAATAGTAAAAAAAACATTTTTTAAAACAAGCTTTTATCTTGGGTCATCCGCCATATTGGATTTAGAGTGAAGACATTTTATTTTTCGTATTCCTTTTAGCAAACCCTTTCATTTGATACCCATATCTTGGGCGTGCTTAAAAAATAACTAGTCCGCCATCTTGGGATGCCCGCCATATTGGATTTAGAATGACGTCACTTAGCTAGCCATGCATTGTCATCCAAACTAAACGTGTTCACAAAATTTCAATTCAATCGGTTGAGGATAACTGCTTTGAAATTCAGTTACAAGATTTAACCCAAACATACATATACATACATACAAACATTGCAAGTTATATAAAAGCTTGTAAAAAAACATTTACTTTGATTTTAATGACTTCAAGGAACATCCATCCACAAATTTTAAGGACTAATAAACAAATTTACGGACAGACGAAATGCTAAATGGTCGAGTGTTGAGTCAAAACAGAGACCTCACTCCGCTAGGCCAATTATTTACTGTGGTTTATTGACAAAAAATGATCAGTTTAATCCGGAGCTAAATTTGGCATTTTTAACCTTGATTGGACTCTGCAACCATGTAATGTGGTTTTACGCTGCCTAGGCAGCAAAAGTTGTATTGTTATAATGTTGGCAATAACAATTTATACTATTATCGCTATCTTATAACATTATATTATACTATAGTTCAATAAGTAATATTTAATAAATAAACATTTTAATAAAATAATTCGTTTATATCTGTTAATTCTGTTAAATAAGTTCAACGAATAGTAGATCTTTAAATAAAATAAATAGTTGTTCGTGAAGTCTCACGTAAAAAGGGTTTCGTTGGTATCCTTAACATAAAACTTGTTATATTAAGGAGGGGGGGGGGGACGTAAATTGTTGATACTTTTTGGCAAAAGAAATAAAATAAAACAAAAAGAAAATAAAACAATTATAGATGATAAACATTTTTGGTATCTACTCTTTAATACCTTTAATTAGTTACCCCACACAAAATTTCAAGAAAATTTTATTTTTTTGTGGTGGGAATTATCCGCCATATTGGATTCCCAGTTAATCCGTTCATCAAGAACGAACATTCTTTTATGAAAAAATTACAAAAAAGGAACCGGTTTCAGACATTAAGGAACATTTTTAATTCCGTGTCTGTCTGTCACTCAATTTTTGCGAACCAAGATATTTTAAAAACTACTCGCCGATTTTAATAAAATTTAGAAGGGAAGGTCATATTAGCCCACTGTTGGTCCCATTCAAGTTTCAACCTGGTGGGCCTATTTGTTTCTCTTCAACATGCGCACAAACATACATTTATTTACACATCACATACATATTTAAAAGCACACATTTGATTTTTTATGAAATTTGGATGGTTTGTCTAAATAGCCTACAGATTGGCCCTAGACTAATTTCAATCGTCTGCGCTCTTTAAATTTGGCTAAATAGATACTTTTATTCATGCATGAAATCAAAACAATTTTGATTGATTTAATTTTAATTTTACAGGAGGGAAATTAAACAAATTTGACAATAATACGAGTAGGTTGAAAAGAATAAAGTAATTTAAGTATACGAAATAGGTTGTGAGGAAGCTGCTGCCACCCTAATTGGCAGAGATTATGTTTAAAGCTAGAGTTTTTATAAATAATTAATTTTCCTCCAAACCTTCAAATGTTTTTAAAGGTTTCATTTTCAGAACTTACTTGCCTATAATTGTTAACATTAAGAATTTAGTCTATAATTCATATCAGCTGTCAAGATAGAACAGAAAACAAAATAGTGCAAAGGAAAAATAAAAGAATTAAATGAGAAGTATTTCTAAGGAAATACTTTCCCTTAGTTAGACTAGGCAAGATTACAAAAATAATGGCCGAGTCAGGATAATAAGATGGTTTGAGTTGTTCCTGGTGAGATTAATCTGTGCGAGCTGTAAGGATGAAACAAAGCCAGGTCCTTAAGGACCTCTTTATCTGATCCTGATTGATGCCTCCTTCCTTTCTACTAACTCCTTGAGGCAACAGTTTAACAACAATAACAGCCAAAATAACTCGTTCTTACCAACACATTTATAACTTAAACACCAACAAATACCAACTTACGTAAATACTCTATCTAACAAATCATCATTACCACATCGGCTAAATGTCTATGAAAATTTTAGATTCTACTTACTTTCAAGTTGATTTTCATTAAAAATAAATTTAATATTAACAAAATATTTTACAAATAAAAAAAAAATTTTTTCATGAAAATCAGATGATCAAAAATAGAATTTCTAAGGATTCTTATAATAATGTCTGTTTTTGCTACCGAGGTTGCCGAAGGTAACGGAATTTATGTGATCATTCAGAAAAACAATAATATTTTATGTATCCGAATAAAAATACTTTGCCAATTAGTGTGGCACATAGCTTCCTCGCTCTAGTACGCAAAGAAAAGATCAGTTTAAGAAATAAAAATACCTTGATAAATTAGTCTTTAATTTGAACATTTTTCGTAGAAACAAGGCCTCCAACATGCGCCAAATGTTAGCGCACATAAATAAATTTAATAAACAAATAACACAGCAACAAATCAATCGTAGAAACCGCTATAAACAGTTTGTTTTTCAATTTTACATTTTACCCCCCTCAAAACTATAAATAACGCAAAATAGAACGTAACAAAAATTAATCTACTATTCAAGAGCTTTTCAACGATACACTTCATATTATAAAAGATAACTTTGACATTTGTACCCCTGCACTTTGAATTAACAAAATTATATTTTTAAAATAACAAACAATACTAAAGGGCATTAATTTAACTAAGAAATAAATATAAATAAAAAAACTAATACAAAAAAAAATTATTTAAACCCTTTAACTACAACAATATTACAAATTGGTACAAAAGTACGAGTACAAAATTTGTAAAAAATAAATAAATAAAATAGCTTTAATGTACATATCAAGGCCTTTCAAATGATATACGACGCAATATTAAGAACCAAAAAAAGTGGTCACGTGACACGGCACTCGGGAAAAGTTTACTCTCACGTTCTCAGCAAATAGGATAAACTAATGAAATAAAATATATTCAATTTAAAGAGCATTAGTGTGAGATTCAAGCGCCTCAATCAGAAATAAAATCGGTCAACTATTATAGAAACTATGGCCATTTAAAGACATAAATTAAAAAAATAAAACCAAAAAAATACCAAAATAAACAACCGACGATAATACGACAAAAAGTCGTAGGACCAAAGTTGTAGATCTTTTAAAATCAGTTACCGCTGGTGCTATTCGTTTTCCAATACGACTTACCGTTCAGCCGCAATCATCCATATAAGCCCAGCTTAAAAATCAAAAACAGCCAATCAAAAAATCCCAAAACAGCTTAAAAATCAAGCCGGCCATTTTTATTTTTTTTAGGGGGGAAGGAGGGGGAAAGTGAACTTTTTATAATTATTTTGGTGCACAATATGGACGTTGCGCGTCGAATAGCGCAAACAGCAAGTCTCTAGCTCTTCTGGAAGTGGGTAAACATTAATGTCGGCCAGTGAGTCAGTTAGCCATGCTGCTTTATAATAGTTAGACATATTAATTTAGCACGATTTAAAGTGCGCAGACGGTTAAAATTAGGCAAGTGCTTTCTGCAGGCTACTTTCAACAAACCATAAAAATTTCATAAAATTCAGATGATTTCTTTTAAAGATATAGCTTTAAATAAATGTATGTTTGTGAGCATGTGAAAGATAAACAAATAAGCGCAGAAGGTTGAAACTAATATGGGACCAACAATGGGCTAATTATGACCTAATAACTAAATTTAATTAAAATCGGACAATTAGTTTTTAAGATATGGTGGTTCGCAAAAAAATGAGCGACAGACCGACAGACAGACCCGGGACCAAAAATGATCCCTGATGTCTGAAACGGATTTCTGTCTTGGAATTTTTTAAATCGGAGACCTAAAATTTTTTTGGTCTTCAGAACGATCACATAGCTTCCGTTACCTTCGGTAAGCTCGGAAGCAATATTATAAATATTATTATTTTTTTTAAATTTCGAACCATAATTAAAAATAATATTTATGTATATTTTATTCTTAGAATGGAAGAATAAACGTGGTAATTTTTTAATAAATCAAACACTTTAAAAATATCAAGAAAATACGCATTTTTAGTGGTTTGGTAATGCAGGAGTTAGAAATATTAATTTAGAGTTTTTTTTATTAATAAACAATGACATTTTCTTTAAAACCAACATATTGAAGTAAATGTTTCTCTTCAGTACTCTATCGTGGGACACCTTTAACCACCCAGTATGCTTGTTGTTGATAGGGTCGAAACTATAAATAATAATAATACTTCAACAGGTCTCATATCAGAGAAATTCAACCTAATATATTCGTTTTAACATTGGTTCTAGAGATAACCATTTTAAACGCAACACAGACTGCCCCCGAAAAATTTCTTTCGGGCTTTTTTATTTTGAAAAAAAAAAAAAAAGGTCAAGTGTATGACAGTCAGACTTATGTGGGATTACTTAAAACTGCAATTTAATATGCGTGTTCTAAGTTGCAACAATCTATCCATGCACTTCACAATTGACTCGTTTACAATCAAATTTACATAACACCTGTCTGCATCTCAATTTAAAGCGTGTCTTGTCAATCTGTACAACTTAGTTCGAGTACCTATAGGATTTGAGAAGAAACAAAATGGTTTTATATAATCTTAGTTCATACATAAATAACCAGTGCTTACTTGCACGTTTGTAATTGTCTTTGAGGGAAATCACAATACCACATACTGAAATAAAAAACGTTAATAGGAGAAACTTATTCTCAATCCTTCTCGCCCTTAAATATTGATGTTCAGGATCTCTTAGCGTCGATTAAATACAATTTGTTCAATTTAATTATTAATTATAAAGACAGATAAAATAATCAAAACTGCGTCAAGATGCTCCAGACAAAAATATAAACAGAACTGGGCATGGGCAGGCGTTTATTACATATTTATTACTATAGACTCGTAAAAATAAAACCAACCCCTATCACATCCATGATACTTTACCACAACACATGGGTGCAATTCAGCTACAACCAACATGTAGAATAATAGCTTCAATACATAATTCATATGGAAAGTAATGTTAATTGCAAATAACTTCTAGAAGAAGAAAGTAGATGTAATGAATGAATGTATAATAGAGAATAGAAGCAAGTTTCTGACTTAATGAAGTTACAATTAAATCGACATAATTATATTGCATATACTCATGGTACTTAGTGGAAATATGGAAAATTATTTATGAAGATTTTTACATCTTTCTGAGTTTTTGTTCTGAGCATTCATCAGTGAACTTGAAATATTAAATAAACAATTTTGCTTTATTATATTTCCAATATCACTGATGATACTTAGACTCCTCCTAAGCGAAGCCCATATTACACAATAAATGTTTATCTCTAATAACTTCTTATTATATTTCTTATAACCACTAAACTCCTCTCCAGCATATTATAAAGGAAGTTCCTGAATGAATCCGCACCACTTCAGGATCTTGTAGGATCGGTCGTATCCGACGCAGAAAGCAATGCTCTAGTTTGCTTAAAGATGATTTATGGTAGGAAGCGTATTTTTTGATAATTCAAGAATGAATGTACTATAAAGCAATGATTTTTAATGTGTTTTTTTTTTGAGAATATTTCGAAAACGAAGCTGCACCGGACACAAGATCTCGAAGTGGTACGGTTTTGTTCAGGAATACCCTGCATTATGGAATAAATTATTTTTAACGATAGAAACTCGACTACTTCTTAATATGAATAAACTCATTATTAAACCACTCAGTTCCATTCTATTTTAATAAAGTATTGAACTCAGCTCGTTATATTGTTGTTTCTTTGCAGTAGCGAGAAGTGCTTGTTATTTCTCTTTAAGTTGTCATTTAGTAAAGGCACAGAACGTAAACAGATATCAATTAAATAAATCCAGCTTCTGAAATTGGAAAAAGAAAGTTGAGATTTGAAGAAACAACATAAAAATAACTGTAAAGAAATAACAAAGAGAAAGGGAACAAAATTCAATATTTGTCGGATATATCAAAGTGCATTTCTTGTCTTTCTACAGTTGCATGCAATTGCATTCGTATAATCTCTCTTTTCGACTATTACTATACTGTTAAATATAAAAATAGAAAGAGAATTCTTTAAAAGGAAGAGTTTTTTTTTGTTTTTTTAAATAAACAATTGGAAAGGTCAGTTTTAAAAGAGTAACAATAGTATAGTTTAGCTTTTAAAGGCATCTGGTATCCTCGTGGAAGATCTCAGAGCGGAGTAGGATTCGCTCAAAAGTGGTATAACAACTCTATTGTTGCATCAGAAACTGCACAAGAGATATTAAATTGCATTCTTGTTTTCAAAAGCTGCGTGCTGCATTGCTCATAATCATATTAAAATTCAAATGGATTTAGTATTCCTAAGTATTTTTTAATATGTTCCGATTATTTAGAGACAGTTCATTTAACAATCAGAATTTTTAATTTTTAGTATAGTGTATTATTTAGTTGACGCAAAAAGATAGATTTGGCTTTGCAAGAAGTAATAATGGAGTTGAACAAGAGCAAAAAAAAGTCACAGGGAAGTACTGCATCCAAGTACCTACTTTTTAGGGTTTCGCAGATTATTATTTATTTAAGATTAGCATATAGGTACGTTACTATATTATGAAATAACATTTTGTGATCCTACTCTATATGAAAATAAAATAAACAGGTCAAGCGTGTGCTAGTCAGCACACGCAGCGAGGGTCCGTAGGCAACACAGTATTGTTTTTGCACTTTACATAAGCGAGATAGAAGGGGACACTTTTCACTTCAACTTCAAACTCGCCAGCGCTCGCCCTATCAATGTTATAACCAAAAAGTTATATATTTTTGTAATCAGCTTGACGTACCCTTTCATATGACACGGTCTCCTGAAAAAACAATTATTTTTTAATCCTTAAGTTTTTTTTAAAAATAATTTTTTAAAGTCGATATATTTTTAAAATGTATGGGTAGGTACTATACACATATATACCAAATTTCAAAGTGATCGAACGAAAGGTGTTACCGTGAGAGCAGGTGACAAACGGACGGACAGATAGACACACGCAGGAAAATATATGGGTCCTTGGTTTTGTTGCCTACGGACCCTAAAAATATAAACAAATATAATAAGCGGAAGGACCCAAAATATAATAAATAAGGTACCTGGATCGATTTTCCGGGGAGTCACGATGTTTTTTATCGTTAATGACAGCAAGGTAAATTAAATTTTTCCGGGAAATTTTCATC
Source organism: Gerris lacustris (assembly GCA_951217055.1). Classification (NCBI taxonomy): domain Eukaryota; kingdom Metazoa; phylum Arthropoda; class Insecta; order Hemiptera; family Gerridae; genus Gerris; species Gerris lacustris. The sequence continues at coordinate 37,185,344 of OX578282.1, read as the reverse complement.
ACCCTATAAAAATTTAAAAAAGCATTTATATTTTTGTAACCTCATCAGCAGCTTTCATTTGATACCCCACTCAAAAAATTAATAAAAAATCGAGTTTACCACGTTTTTGTGAATTGCTCATGCGCATATTAAATTGTTAACTTCTCTATATTTTTCCTATGTGTGGGTTAATAAGCGGCGCCTGTGTTTAAATTTCAACTTATTAATTTAAACGGTTCGGGAGATATGAACGAAAGAGCGACGGACAGACAGACACAAATCACCCGCGGCATAAGGGTTTCTAGAAGGATCTTCGAAACCCTAAAAAGTCTGCCTCCTCGCGTCCTATCGCATACTTGTTATTACGTATTAGTACTCATTATTGTCTAATTTATTTAATTTTTCTAATTGAAAGCTTTCATTCTTAATTAAATGTATTGTTCAACTCAGGCGTCCTAATATATTTGTGTTTGTGGATACTTTATTACGATCCAGAGTGAAATCTATGTAAAACTCAGAAGCCTATCAGTCAAGAAAAGATAAAAAGACTATTATAAGAGAAGAGGATTTTTGAAGACATCAGATGATATTGTTTACAATTTCAATTTCTAAGTGCTGCATCTTTTAAGTCACCCCCCCCCCCCCCGGTTTAATAACATTTTTTTTATGTCTAATACATAGCATTTATTAAAATAGTGCTGTTACTTATTTTTTACTTTAATTAAGATTAAGAACCTATGCTTTACAAAATATCTCAGATATAAAAAGCTCAGTTCAAACTCAATTCCATGTCCCTAAATTTTTCTATGGGACTCAATTCAATGGTAATAACATTTTTTTATGGGACTAAACTCAATGGAAATTTGTTACATGGGACTCAATTAAACTTTTCCCTAAGCCCCACTGCCGGTCCTGTATTAATTTAAAACTTTTGCACCGATTGGTTTTTCTTCCACATTTGCACAATGTTTGTTTTAATAACACCTGCATCTTTGAAAGGACTCATCCGATTTATAAGAAATTTGATGGTTTGTCAAAAGAATTTTAATTTCTACCGTCTGCGGACATATACTGATTAATTGATACTTTTATTCATGTGCAGATTTAAAAATAAAAGAAGGGGAAAAAATAAATGAATTAGAGAATAATAGGTCGTAAACCCAAAACAAAAGTTAAGTACGCGATAGGGCTAATGGGAGCTATGTACCACACTAAATGACAGACTATTTTTATGTTATTGTAATTTTTTACGTCTATAGGTTTTGGGCTTAACAAAATAGGTAGCTTTCTTCGTCAATCAAGGACCTCTTTCGTTAAACATCCTGGCTAAAACCACGTTGGATAATCGTGGAGGGGAATTTCTGCTAAACGCAGGGAAAGATGTCGGCCCTCGTGAAGACCCCGTGACCCAGGGGTCCTGACCTCCAACACTTGACTCTCTCCCAGAGTCGAAACCGTCGTAGACTTTCCTTACACACCCGGGTTCCTTCCTCCGAAGCTTGACCTCCTGTTACGTCACTCTAAAAGCACTTCCGTCAGACAAAAACACAACAAAACAACTCCCAGAAATTTATAGCCACTACTAATGGGAGAAGAGTCGCCATGATTAACAACGGAACTTCTTTTATTTTTTATTTTTCTCACTCGCGAACTTTTTATCAGAATTGTTAACTGATGTCAGATGAATGCTTTACAACCTTCTTAACTTTCAGAAATTTTTGCTTCCGAGCTTACCGAAGCAAATCAAGTATTGTGATTATTCTGAAAAACAATTATTTTGTGCCTCCGAATTTGGAAAATTTCGAGGAAGAACTCCTTTTCAGACATCAGGGAACATTTTTGGTTTTTTGTCTGTCTGAATTTATTGTAAATAGAGAATTCAACCCTGACCTTTCACCTTTATGCATCAATGCCAGCTATTTTTTTGGAAATAGGACAAACATGGGCGCCCATACAAACACGGCCGTGCCCCCCCTAGCTTTTAGGAATAGAGGAAAAATATATATTACCGTCAGGTAGTCCAGTCAGGTTTTACTTTCAAGAAAAAGATTTCTGTATTGGTATAACGTACACTAAATGTTTTTGTTTATGTAGGTTTGTGTCAGAATTCGCTCGAACCTCTGCTTTATATACATTTTTTAGGGATTCGTTGGTAAAAAAAAGAAACTCTTATAGTTTCGTTTCTGTCTGTCTGTCTGTCACTCTGTACGATTCCAATATCATTTGAATCAAAAGAGATAAAAAAACCATATACTTTCCAGTAATAAAGATCGTTTAGATGGGCACGCTGGACAAATATAGCGAACTCAAAATTATCAGCTGTTCAAATTAAAAATGGCGGATAATTCACGTCACAAGAAATTTTTTTATGTTAAATTTTGAGTGGGGTATCAAATGAAAGGTATTGAAGAGTAGATTACAAAAATATATAACACTTGTGGAAATTGATTAATTTGTTATGCCATTTGGTCAAACAAAGTTAACATTTTGCGTCTCCCTCCTCCTAAAACTAGATTTCTGCTATTACTCAAAATATAAAAAAAAATATGCAAAATGTGCGGTCTGCTGGGCCATAGAATAAATAAGAAAAACAAATTGATCTGATTAAGTGGGAAATTCAAAATGGCGGATAATTCCTGTCAAATATTTTTTTAAATATTGAGTGGGATATAAAATGAAAGGTATTAAAAAGTAGAATACAAAAAAAGAACACTTGTGGTTAGAGTGTACTTTTTTATAATTTTTTTTAAAAAACGTTAAAATTTTGTTCCCCCCCCCCCCCCCCTATATTAATTTCATGTTCACAATACCAAAGAAACCCTTTATACGTGAGACTACACAGACAACCAATTTATTTAAAATTTAATATCTAATGTAAAGCTGTTCTTTTTTGGGTTTTCGAGGCCATCCTAGAAACCCTTATGCTTTTGGTATTTCGTCCGTCCGTCGCATCTTGGAGTATCTCTCCCGACCTACTGTAGCTAGAGATTTGAGATTTGTTATACAAGTTAAAATTTTTTGCCTAAAAACAAAAAAATATTGCGAACTTAAACACTCAAAATTTCAGCTATCAGCGATCAATTGCAAATTGACCAAAATATTTTATATTTTTTAAAAATTTTAAAGTTGGGTGTCTTTATAAAGGAATTAAAATTTGGATTACAAATATATATCGCTATTCCGAAATGGTGGCCATTTTACCCCCCAAAAAATTAAAACAAAACGCATAAAAAAGAATGTCCCCCCTACCCCATTAGGACAGGTCCTAAAAATAAGGCAAAGACACAAAAATATACATCTCTGTGGTCCAATGTTATTTCCGGGAGTTGATATAATAAAATCAAATTTTAGAAATGTTAACTGGCCGTAACTATGGAGACAATGTTTATTACTTGAAAATTTGAAGTTGGGTATCATTTTAAATGTATTGAAATGTGGTTCACAAATATATATCGCGTTTCCAAAATGGCGGCCATTTTACCCCTAAAAGAACCAAATAAGTGCATACCTAAGATAGGTAGATACTAAAGGATAATAGCCTTGCTTCTCAAATGTGCAACTTTTTATACACATTTTAGTTTAAAAATTAATTAAAAATATAATAATCGTAGTGTTAACTGATTTCTTTTATTATTTTGTATGTATTAGGTGTTTATTTACTTATAAATAACTGCATAGAATAAATTCCAGTTCTTGAAACAATTGTAGTAACTATTCTTCCCTCCCGTTCCCTTGAATATCAAATGAGTTAACGACGTTACAGGTAGTGAGTTATACCATAAAATAAAAGTTTGTAGTTTACGTCTTAAATATTTTTCTCAACATCTTGCCTTCAACATTTGACACTTTCTGAATTTCATAATAACTTTATGCAAACTAAAGCTGTATCCGTTCTTGCTCATTAGTAAAGAATCAAACTCCACTTAACTAAATTTTATAAATTCAAAAGAAACTTCAAGAATTTTAAAATTTTGACCTACCACACTGAACTGGAAGTGCGATTTTTAGGGCCTCGTAAAACACGTTTTTCATAGCCAATAAAATCTCCTCAATTTAAATCTCAAAAAAAGGGGCGGCCAAAAAACCTAGTAACACCCCCCTTCCGGTGGCTGTCCCCACAAGGAGTGGGGGGGGGGGGGGGTGCCCCTTTCCCTGTGGCGCCCTCCCCCCCTATCGGTAGCAGTGCAACCCCCCCCCCCTACAAAAATTCATATGGGCGCCCATGAGGACAAATGTTTATTTCAATTGCGTGTCTATTTTTTAGTATAATTTGTTACACAAGATGCCTTCGAAATATGAATAAATGGAAATCAATTCTGTAATTTTGGGGAGGATTGGCGTTTTTACCTTCACTATGAATATATGTTATAAAACCTCTATCGATACTATAATTTAATCGAATTATTTAACTAAATTTGGTAATAATTATTCTTAAATCACTCACACTTACCTAACGTACATATATGTACGATTTATTATTGTGTTGCTAATAGATTGTAAAGCTGTGGCAGTCAGCAAACTTCAACCTCCTTCATATTGTAGCAGATTAAATTTCCATAAGTCAAGAAACAATTTCATATAATTGATTTGAATAATATTAGCTTGATAGAATATCAAGTATATAGTAGGAAAATATGATTCAAACATGTTAAACAAGTTTCTGTGAAGGGAATCCTTTCACTGAACCTCAGTGTCTATGTCCATCATTATCACGTAATCGTCCAATGAAAACCACATCTCGCATTAACTCTCCATTTTTATAAACATAAAGATCAAATAAATTACAACTTCATTTTAATATTTTAACAAAAGTGAGGTTACATCATAATAAGTAAGAGAGGTCGGAATAGAATTTTTTCAAACAAATTCCGTTTGTTCCCCTTATCAGATCTTATCTGAAATAAAGACATAACCAATAGTTATAATATATTCATTAATAGATTGTCGTTAATAATAATAAATAGATACGTAGGTGTCGGCAGCTAAAAGTTAACATAACAATCTAGTTTCACTGTTCATTGTGTCAAAGTAATTTAGCGTACACTCAACTCCACCTAAACACCCAATGTATGGTGAGTTCAAACTCAAAGAGTTAAGTCATGTTTCTCACTAATGACCATACACAGTAGTTGAGTAAAATGGCCGGTTAAACAGTCCTTTAATAACACATAAAACTCAAACTCAAACTGTTATTGGGTTTTAGAGAAGGCCCGAGGTGGTTAGAGGTAGTTAAGAGGTGGTAAGAGATTAGGAAATTAAGAATAACCCAAATTAGAATTGAAGATGTCCGACAGAATAATTACGGGATTATTTTATCTGTATCCCCTCTTTAATTTTAATTTGATTTAAAATTACTTGCCCAAAATTTTTTTTTTCTAGTTTAAGAGTAAAGTCATTTGATTACAACAATGAAGAGATAAAAGAAACGTTTGCTGGTTGGAAAAATATTAAGAAAATCTCCACGGTCAATTGAAGTTTTCTAACTGACATGCGTTACTGTGTCAGATGACTCTATGATCTCTGTCACACGTCTCTTTTCTCCTCCCAGTCTGACAGTGTAGTAACATTAGGTATCATCGGGTAAAAGGTACAGCCTTGGACTAGTAACATCGTGTTCTTCATAACATTGTTCCAGTTGATATCTACCGAGTAGAATAACCCAGTTCGGTTCCAGTAGATCAGTCTCGCTTTTCGTACTGGAGATTCCCAGGGAGTACGATGTACCGCGGGCCGCTGTAACATCTCCCATTCTATTCATTGTTTAAATCAAACGTTTTTTCACATCTGTTTACAAACATATCACTCAAAACAGATCATTTCTTGATTCAGTACCTTCTGTTTGAATTATATAGAACTGGAATATTGAATATTAAACAGATACATAAGGGTACTGTATGAAACTGACGTAGCTCTGCTGGGTTTTTGAGAAAAAGTATGAATTAAAAATGTGTTTACATTATATTAATTATGCAATTTTAATCAAACAAAGAAATAAACTTTAATTATATGTATAATATTTTCCAGATTTCGGCTTCTACGCTACCTCAACCGTATTTTTTTTTTAGGGCATATCATTATTAAGAGGTTCTTCGAGCTGTTAGGGTCTTTATCCAACCAGTAATTGCTTATACCCCTATACAATGGGGACACCTGAAGATGAAATGTTCCTTTTTCATTTAGATGACATTTTGTTATTGCCATAATTGCCTCAGGAAGCAAGCAGCTTTTCAAATTGATTTCTAAAAAATTTAGTTGACAGTGATGTGCTTTACATATCCTGAGTACATATCTTATTAGTTTAAAACAGTTTTAAATTAAATTCAATAAGAATAAATTAATTAATGACATATTTAAATTAATTATTAAATTATTAATTAATTATTAAATTATTAAATTAATTAATTAAGAAGTGATGATGTATAGTTTGAATTGGAGTAATGGATTTTCTATTTTGTTTCTCTTTTATCTACAGTTGTTACATGGTTAAGAGTATATGTTGATGTTATATTTGAATCAGAAGTTGCATTATCTGATGTGTAGTGTTGCATTATCATATTTTCCTATGATCATGTTGTCAAGTGTTTTCAAGTTAGATAACTTGAATTCTAGTTTCCTTGGTAAGGGTGCACATCATCATGCACTCTCACACTCGCCTCCAGGGGTAAAATAAATTGCATTCTACTTTCTCATCTTGTTGAGCCAACAAGAATCTTTCAGTTGATCTCAAAATGTTCTTATTTTTTCTTTTTGGGTTTTAGTCCCGATCAACTGCTAGGGTTATTACAGGACGGGGGTTATCCGGCCACTTTACTCTTAAATGTTCTTATTATAATTTTTTTCTATAATTTGTTTTAATAGAATAATAATTTTTTAGTTTTTATTAACGTTATTAAAACGTATACACCTTTTTATAATCTGACTATATTTGTATTTTTGCTAATGGATAATCAAGGTGTTTTTTTATAAATAAATTCACATTTATTAAAAAATATGATTTTCTTTATTCATTTCTATTATTTTTTGTGAGACGTTTCGACCCTTCTTGTTATTTTAATTAAGGTCATCTTCAGTCACTCTTCTATTTTTTCTTTATATAGGTTTTGTGATAAATAAAATTTTTCGTCTAGACAGTTAAAGTTAAAATTTTTAAAAACAATTTTCCCACACAGGATTCGTCAAAAAGAACACATTCATAAAATTAACAATTTAAAACATTAATGGTGACTTAAAACACATATATATCATTAGAACATGGAAAAATTAAATACAAAAACATTTTAGCTACTTCATTTTTATTTATCACAAAACCTATATAAAGAAAAAATAGAAGAGTGACTGAAGATGACCTTAATTAAAATAACAAGAAGGGTCGAAACGTCTCACAAAAAATAATAGAAATGAATAAAGAAAATCATATTTTTTAATAAATGTGAATTTATTTATAAAAAAACACCTTGATTATCCATTAGCAAAAATACAAATATAGATAGAATAATAATTATAGAAATTGGAGATGGTTTGGATCAGTCAAAGTAAAAATCAAAGAGAGATTTACCGACGTTTCGGAAATTTATGAATGATACAAAAATGGTTTCAAAGTCCTTAAGTACATAGTTAATAATATAACAACGGCAACCGGACACGCAATTTGATATCAATAAAAATATGTATGTAATGTTTCAAATTAAACATTTTTACAAATACATAAACAAATCGGTAAGCCGTATAGTCTCTCTTACGGGATCAGAGTTGCTAAATTGATCAAAACATTTTATTTTTTTTTACATTACGCTATATCGATACATATTTTATTACATGGTCTTTATTTACATTATATTATCAATACATATTTGATTACATGGTCTGTATTTAATTTATTTTTTATTGAAGTAGGCATTTTTCTAGAACTTACTTTTGGTAAATTTAGGCAGGGAATTCCACCACAAAATTGATTAATTTCTTCGTCCCTCTTCAACCTGGGGTTTATCTCTTTATATTGGGTCTTTATCTAGTACTTTCCTATCTCTAGGATACCGTAAGTAGCCCAGTCCATTTGTTATCTCGAGTGATAATCATATGATCTGCCCAATTACATAATTGCTCTGTTAAAAATAGAACCACTTATACTTCTGTTTTGGCAGTAATTCTAAATGTGCGTCTCCCTAACACTGATCTCCTTGGATTGAAATGTTTACTTAAAAGCCATTGAAATAGTCTTAAGTTGTGGTTTATAACTTTTCATTAAACCGGACGTTGATTATATAATGAGTTTAAAAGAGTTAATTAAACACAACTAAGGAAGTCAATTTGTTTTTCTTTTTGGGCTGTAGGAATTCAAATGTTGTCTAGTTGTTCACTTCCTCTGTCAAATAATCCCGTCGAAGCAAGCCTCTTTAGCTGATTCATTCTAAGTTACCACACAATATTTTTTGCGTAATCTTTTCTTTCTTTGACGCAATTTTGAATTTGGAAAAAAGCAAAAACAACATAATCAGTAGTTCTTTTTTTTTTTTTTTTTTTTTTTTTTTTTAGCTATTATAGGATATACATGGCATTTCAGTCGGTATAGGCTTAGAAAATGACTACCCAATTAGTAGTAAATGGCAAATAGTACTAGTTACCAGCGAATGAAGTTATTTTAAGTTATATGATTGGATTGTTGCTATTTGCTAAGTTAATGATCACTGCTGTATTGATTAATTGTAAGTACGAGTACATGGTACATGAGTAATTACTAAGTGTGACGTCGGACAAACATTGTTAACTCTAACTAAAACGCTCGACGAACAAAAAGATTAAGGAAGAAGTGAAATGCAATTAAAACCAAGTTGGTTGTTTTAATCTAGTATTGAACACGATAAATCACGGGTTTTGCTTTAAAGAAAATGTTACTGTCTCACACACTATATTAGCTTCATCTTTCTGTCAAATCTTAACCAATCTTGGGACAAATCTTGAAACTTATATTTGACCCACTACTTAATTACCGACCAACTAGAAACTTAAGTATGTTTATATATGACAATATAATAATCAGTCATTAGTTTTACGAAATCTTTATTACAATGTTTATTATTTATTACAAATAATATATAAATGTTCGAAGTATTATAACGGTAATATTACAATAAAATTGTTGACAGGGATGACCAGTGACGTAAGTAAGGTTATTTTCATTTAAATGATTTAAGTTTTAACGGTAAATGTTTATTCTTTAATTTCAGGAAATTTACAATGACGACCTCTGGAAGCTGTGTGAGGTAAGAATAGATTAGTTTTTATTTTTTCATGATTTAATTTCACGATGACTAATAAGTGGAAAATAATATTATATTTTTAAAAAAACAAATAAAAATAAAACAAACTTTTTATAAAACTTGCACTAAAAAGGAGAAAACAGCCTCGGTACAATAGCGATAACCGTGTATACTTATGTCACTAAAGATAAAAGTGTGGGACGCTATCAAAAGTTTTTGTTGAATGTTCTGTTCAACCACGCTTTTATCATTAGTGACATACTATAAACTTTGATCAATTATAGTACTGTTGCTGTTATACAAATGATTTTACTACGTTTTTATTAGCTTTACTTTCTTGTTTGTTTGTTTGTTTATCTAGTACAAATTTTGCAATCGATTTTTAACTAACTTCCCGAGTGGCGAGACATTTGAAACTTTTAGAATAGCTCAGAACACGATGACAATGCAATATTTTAATACTTTTAGCCATCTTTCAGCAGAATTTAATTTGTGTTCAGCAAATTTTGCTGTATGGAAAATTAGTTCGGAAAATAAGTTATTTTATTGGTTTTGACATGTCCCATATTTACAATCTTCATTTTGACGGGTTTCAAATTTGTGATTTTTTATTTAGAGATTAACATTGAATGACAGTGAAAAAGGAAAAGTAAACAAAGAAATAAATTAATTGACGTGGGACAACCAGGTTTGTTTATTCTTGTGTCCTAGGTATCGGTTAAATTTTTCTGCATCTGTATTCATTACTAGTAACACATTTTTCTTTTTCTTCTCTTACTGTCCCTACATAGGGGCATATCAATGGCACGGTTTAGAGATTCGATGCTGGCGAGATCCGTTGTACAAAGATTTGTCCTTTTATAGGTTTAAGATCAGCTCTCTAGATGGTTGTCATTTATTTAAAGTAAATAAATTTGGAACTATTTTCTTTCACTAACATTATATTAACAATGAAAATTATATTATCAACATTACATATGATTCAACAGAAAATTTAAAAACGTAGTATATAAAAAGTTCTTTTTATCTTATAATTATTACTACGTTTTTATTAGATTGCTTTCTTGTTTGTTTGCTTGTTTGTCCAGTATAAATCTTGCAATCGAATTTTAACTAACATCCCGGGTAGCTAGACGTTTGAAACTTTCAGAATAGCTCAGAACACGATGACAATGCATTATTTTAATACTTTTAGTCATCTTTCAGCAGAATTTAATTTGTTTTCAGCAAATTTTGCTGTTTTTTATTCGTTTTGACATGTCCCATATTTACAATCCTCATTTTGACAAGTTTCATATTGATTTTTTATTTAGCCAATAGAAAATTTAAAAACGTAGTTTATAAAAAGTTATTTTTATTTTGTAATTGTTCTCCTTTTTAGTGCATATTTTATAAATTCCCATTTTGGTTATTTTTTAAAATAAAATTTTAATTAATAAGAACCAGTAAAAATTATAATATAAATTATATTGGATCAGTTCACAGTTTAGAAGAATTATTGGCTGATTTAAGAACTAACGTTGGGTTAGATGGAGAATAATGATCTTTATTCCATAATCTATATCTATATTATAAATATGAGTGATGAGTGTCTGTTGTTGTTTATAATAACACAATATGAAAATTTTCATCATACCACTCTACTCTCCTTACACTACACTGTTCTTTTCTATTTTTTAGGCCATTCATTTAAGTTTTTTACTTTCATATAGGGTCATATAGAGCGTGATGCGGAAATAATAAAATGTTATTTCTGCATATAACTATGCATAAGCCTAATTATTGCCTAATTATGTATTACCTACAAAACCCTAATAAGTACTTGGTTGGCATGTACATGGCTATATTTTCTTCTGTCCAGATTCTTCTTTTTATGATTTATATATATATATTATATATATATATATATATATATATATATATATATATATATATATATATATATATATATATATAATGTCTATAAAATGATCTATTGTAATGCTCATGTCAACAGTTTAACTCATAAATTTGTCATTGTTGTGAAAGTGGGCAACTTTTATATGTCAAAGCAGTGTTGTCACATCTACCTTTAGTAACTAAGCGTATCAATAACTATGTAAATTTAATGTGACAACTCTTTGAATACGACCTTAAACTGTCACTCGACCTCTTTTAGCCTTAAGATGTTAAAAGACCTTGTTTTAGATTCTTCGGGCTCCTGATGGTCCTTTTTTATTTCTGTTGATTTTTGATCCTTGTTAAACATAATTTATCCTTTCAACAATGGTCTCTTGTTTAGTATTCAATATTTTGGTTTTCGGTTCATTTGGGTTTTCTTTTATCAGATTTTCAAAAAATATGTATTTTTTTATATTTTAAAGCATAAACTAACCATGGATGACCTTATATCTCTAATTCATCTTTTTTAAGTATATATATATATATATATATATATATATATATATATATATATATATATATATAATATGTGTGTGTGTTTCTGTTTATAAACTTTTATCATCTTTCTGAGAAGAAGTCAAAATAAGACTTTGGCTCTTTAACCGAAGGTACCCAAACCATAACGAAATGAACCGAGTCCAGAGCGAAGATGTCCGAAGCGTGACAAAATCCAGCCGACGAGTTGTCGATTGATGTTTTGTTACAGTGTCGTTTGTAAAAGCGTATCGAAAAAAGCTCTTCTTTTTACTCATCGTTTGATCGACTCCCCCGCGTTCTATTCCTCTAGGTTTGAAAAGAAACAGATGTTGATTTTTCATCGTTGCACAATGCACCCGCGCTCCAGCCTCTCTCATCTGATGCATCCCCGATGTCAGGCCGCTGTAGAGCAGGTTACATTGATTCCTCAACTGTATTTTCCTTGTATTGCAGCAATTCTTACATCTAGAAGTCAGGTTGTCTCGACCTATTATACAATGTTACCAACTGCAATATTTTATTATAAGTTACGATTTCTGTACGAGCTCTACACCTTTTTCATGCCGAATAAAGAAAATTGATCTAATGCAATAAAAAAAATTCTACAAAAGAAAAATTATGGCGTTGACTTATTGATTTATTTGTTACTAATTCGTTAATCTTCACTTAGAATGACTTAATTACTGTAATCCTTAATCTTTTTTATCCTTTAATCGCTTGGGGGACGTAGAGCTGCAAAGGATTTCCAGCCGACCCGATTTTGGATCACGTTTTTCAGCTCTCCCCAAAGCCTTGCCTTCACCGTTTATTTCCTTCACCACCACCACTGAATGTTTTGGATTAGCCAGGTTTCCTTTTACTCTTTGGGTATTCTAGAGCCTGTCTACAAATGTTGTTTTTAATCTTTCTGACCGTGTGTCCGATCCAGACATACTTGATGATTTTATAATCTCTCCTCTTAAAATTTGCCCGAACTGCCTCCAGAGTTGTTCATTTGCAATCTTCTTTGCCCAGCGTTCATTGAGAATTATTCTTCTCCGGCAGTGGTTGATAAAGAATTGTAACTTGTTTCTGACGGTCTTGTTGCTTTCCATGTTTTAGCAGCATTGAGGTGGTTAGACTACAGCATTGATTTAACATTGCTTTCGAAGATCCTTAGCATGGTTCTTCTTGTGAGGGACTAAGCCTTCCTTATTGAGCTAAGTTGTTCGTCCGATCACTTTGAAATTTGGCATGTATATGTTTTGTACCTACCCACATATTTTAAAAATATAGCGACTTAACAAAAATATTTTTCAAAAATATTAGGGTAAAAAAACCTAAGGGTTAATATTTTTTTCGACACCGTAAGGGATATCATACGAAAGGGTGGGTACGAGCTGATTACAAAAATATATAATTCTTTGATTATAACTTTGATAGGGCGAGCGTAGGCAAGTTTGAAGAGGGTGTGAAACGTGCCCCCCCCCCCCCCCCACCCCCCTCTATCTCGCTTATGTGAAGTACAAAAAATCTGAAAAAATTCCTGAACATTCTTCGACCAAAAGCAAAGATACCACTTTTTTTTGGAAATTTCGAAAAAAATATTATTTTATTTTTTATTGACAAAATACGTTTTTTTTTTTTTTTTAACTAATATGGTCTTTTCGATACATTTATATGGTTTTAGTCCGGTTCAGTGGCAAAAAAAATACTTCATCAGAAGTTTGTTTATGTGTTTTGAGAATATCAGATCCATAGGATAGTTCAAAGTAAGCCTTTTAGCATTTTTAAATACAACATCAATAGGGTACTACTTAAACTGTACAGGGTTGCCTACGGACCCTCGCAGTGTGCTGACTAGCACACACTTGACCTGTTTATTAATAATCTCCTTTTAGTCCAGGCAAATTAGTAAAAAAAAACAGCAAATGGAGGAAATAATTTATAAAGTTTTGAAACTTTTTGAAAACACTTTAAATGGGTGTAGTAGTAAGAAACAGTAAAGTTCCCCCCTTTTGAGGTGGCGCGTCCCTCCTCCCCTCTCCTTAAAGTCCAAAATCTACTTATTTTTAACTTTTTACTCAAAGGGGTTTATTATTTGAAGAGAAGTGTTATTTCCAAAATTATTCCTCACACAATTCTGCACAAAAAAGGTTTTATGCATGTTTGAAGTGAGACTTACTGTTTTCGAGATATTGTAGTTTGATAGAGATAAAACGTATTTTTGCGAATCAATTTCATTAAAATCGGGATGGTAGGTTATACTTAGCCCATTGTTGATCCCATATAAGTTTCAACCTTCTATATTCAACATTCAACCTAGATATATATATATATATATATATATATATATATATATATATATATATATATATATATATATATATATATATATATATATTAGATTTTAATAGATTTACTTGTGTTAAGGTCTCTTGAATCCAAAAAGTGGTTTTTAAAAAAGTATGTTTATTGCCGGTTATCAGAGTAGATGCATGCCTAAACTGCTGGACTGAAATGTGGCACACAAGTTCAGACAAATCATACCCTTATTTAAAATCTAGAATTAATTTTATCTCTAAACTTGGGGACGCTACCACCCAAATACTCTATTTCACTATCCACTATCCTATATAAACAAATATAATCTTTAACAACAAATCCTATAATTAACAGTTCTTTACATATATGATTGCATTCTCTTAAAATTGCATAATATAAAATTACTTGAAATTTTAAGTGTTAATGTTATTTATACGCAACATAAGTTGTCATAATCATATTCCTATTGAAGACGCTTCTCTTTTGCAACATAAGTATATTGCACTTTTCTGTACGTGCATTCATAAACTTCGATTAGGATAATTAATGGTTTAGCAGGAATAAACAAAATGATTAATTGTCGGAGACTAATGTTACCAAGCGGTTGAATCACTTAAATGAATGTATTTACATTTCTAAAAAATGCATTTTCTTTGACATCATATTTAGTCATTTAACAACTAGAGGCAAATAGGTCCTTCACCTAAATAGGCCCTATTTAATTCTGGTAAAAAGTTTGTATATTGAAATATTTTATATTTGTGTGAAAATGATTCTCACCAAGTCTAGTGTAAAAATAAAATATTTTCATTCTTTTGAACGATTGCATAGCTTCCATTACCTTCGGTAAGCTCGGAAGCAAAATTTCCTTGTCTTAAGAGTTTAAATTCAATACTCAATTTCAAACTTATGGCCTATATGTTTTTATTGTATTTATTCGATTTTTAAGACATTGGGATGGTTTGTCAAAAGAAGCCAACAGATCACCCCAAAATAATTTCATACGTCTGCGTAAATTTATTAAGGCATAATTATTAAACCTTTTATTTATGTAAAAAGTCCAGTCATGCACCATGACTTAATGAGCGAATTTTCAAAGAAATCTGCGTATTATTGGCTTATGGTAATATAGGAAAATTTTGGTTTAGAATTTGCATGGGTGAAAAAAAATTGGTACACAGGGGTACGGGGTACAAAAGTCAAAATAGTATTTACCCTTCAAGATGCATGTCGTTAGAAAGCTCTTTAAGAGGACAGTAATTGTTGTTATGTACACTTTTATCATATTTTCATATAAAAGGGGGTAAAATGGAAAAAACCTGTTTTTATGCTATTTTTGACCCTAAATTGTAAAAATTTGACCCCTAAATGAACTCCAAAAATTCTGGCCAACGAACTCATCCTTTCTTTTGATATTATTGACATGTTAAAATTTGTTTGTAAGTTTTAAGTGCATCCTAAGGGGAGGTATCGTCTGGAGTGACACATATACATACATATATACATACATACATAAAAAAAGTGTTAAATTTTAGGAATCGATTCAGAATGGTCTAAAACGGATTTCCATGGAAAAACTTTTCAAAAATTCGCATTACAAATATTTTGAAGCCATTGCAATGGCTTCAACACAAAAACTATTGTGACATATTTATAAAGAAACGGGGGGGGGGGGGGGGGGGGTCATTAAATAAATTGGACAATAATAGGTTGAAATAGCAAAAGAAGAAAGTATAACACCCTATTAGGTATGCGTGGAAGCTATGTGCCACATTAATTATTAGCCAACGAGTAGATAGGACACTTTATCCAACCTTATCAATGTCATCTTCAACTTTTTTCGGCTTACACCTCCTCACCTGCTTCCCTAAAGCATACATTTTCCTCCATAATTATTGTGCTGCAATATTTATTCTATTACTTTTCTTAAAATTTTGATTGACATCTCCATTAATGAAGAAACATTTCTTATATTTGTTAGAATTATACCGACGAATTTTGGGTTTTTCGGACATGTTATAAGGCGGAAAGCTTTAACCTCTTATAGTGCGTTTACATCTGTGAGCCAAACAGCTCACGAATCGTTCGGAAGTCCCTAGTTTTCATGATAAGGACGGGGGTATCTCTAGGGGTAGACCGCTTGTGTCGAACCACCTCTTGACAGTTTTTTTTTTTACGAACACAAAGGACTTCTCGGTTTGGGAAATTGGTTTTATCCATACCATTGGGATGGTTTAAACCGATCGTGCCTATTGATTTTTTCCATCGTTCTTTATTTAAACATGGAGAGGTTAGAGGAAAATGACGTTTGGTTTACGACATGGCCTATGTTTCTTAACTTAACATGGGCTTCACTAAAAATAGAAAGAAAGAAACCCACTTTTTCAAGAGAATTTATTGATTTATTATTTGTATCTTTACTTAAATTGAGTTCTGACGTTTGATTCACATGTTCTATTATATATCACATTCCATTCTACATTAAAACCGCTCATTGAGGAAATTAAATAGTCAGTTATTATGAAAAATGATTGCTGAAAAAAAGCATGTCTTCGATCCATTCTCAAACGGTTCTGGAATCATTCGGCTCACAGATGTACACATACGTTTATAAAACTCTTGTACCCACATTGTTGTTATATTTGAATGGAAAGATGTAGGAAGAAACCCGTTAAGTTTTCCATTTTGACACATGACAGACAGACTACATAAAGTTTCAACTTCCAGAAGCTATTTTATCAATTAATATTTGCTTAAAGAAGCAATACTATACACTTTCTAAGACTTGTTTGGAAGTTTAGCAATGAAGCCGAGATTACGCAAGATAAATAGCCTTCTCTCTGTTTTTAAAGTGCATTGCAAACGAAAGAAAGTCAATTTCAAAATAAGTCCTTTCTTTCAGACGGACTTCGCCTCCTCACGTTTCAAAGTACCCTCGGGCAAAACCTTAGTAAGGACTTGACAGTAAAACTGCGGAGGTGTCAAACAAAGCTCTAAAAGTAAAGATCTCGGATTTCCTTGTGAGAGAAAGAAATTGGAGCGATGTTATAGTGGCAGTGTTTATATTTAAAGTGGCTTTATGTTGAAGGACTTGATGAAGTTAGTGAGATGACGTCATGACTATGGTAATGTGATGAGGTAAGCCCTGGCTAACTGGCCTTTCTCCTCTAAGAATTCATATCGGAACTTTCTAAATGTTTTTAAGTTTTTCAATTGAACTTAATTCTAACTTGACCCTTTACCTTGAATTTGCTTTTGTAGTAGATATGTACTTTAATTTTAAGTTCTAAATCCAAAACCTTAATGAACACAAATACCGACATACCTGTTTCGAATCCTAGGGAGTTAAAATATTTTTCAAATATGTTGATGACATCAAGTAAACGGGTAAAGTGACCGACACCTTGGTCTTGTTTAAAAACGATATTTCTTCCTTTCGTCGACACTGGCCTCTGCATCAACTCTTCAGTCTTGGGCAAGTCCAGAAGTGGGAAGTCCACCAAGTCCCTCTACTCCTCGCTCCTTCTTGTCATCCATCTAACCGTCTCCCTTTACTCCTCGTTCTTCTCGGCCGTCCATCTTACTTCTTTCTAAATAATGAAATGATTAGCGGGACGTAAAAGTAGATTAGTAAGTCGTAAGTTTTTAAATAAATTTAAAAAATCGCTAAATAAGGGAGCGTCTATGGAGGTCATCATAAAGGAATAACACAAACTGTCTCTCCACGTAAATCCGCCTCTCACTAAATCTTTTTGGCCTTTTGAAGGCTGAAAGCTGCTTTGGAATCAAAGTTTTTTCAATTTATGAGGGGAGACAGTTTGTGCTATACCTTCATAAAAAATCGGTACGACAACGACAAACTTATTTTTTGTAAAATTTCTGCCAATTAGGGAGATCTACGCGTTTCCAAAGACTACAGACATAAGACAAAAGTTAAGTAAAAACGTTTTATTTCGGATTCAGAGGACCTTAAAATTAAAACGTGTATATCCATCAAAATCTTAAAATTAAATTTTTGCGCATCACAATACTTTTTCTTATATATATTTTTACCTAAAAATAGTCTGCCCATATTAGTGTGGCACATAGCTTCCTCGCATCCTTAGGTGCATTATTGTCAAATATGTTTAATTTTCCCTTCTTTTTTAAATCTGTTAAATTTGTTTTGATATTTTAAATGAATTTTTAAATTCGAGAAACAATAAATTTATGTTCTTTAGAACAATCACATAGCTTCCGTACTTTCGGTAAGCTTGGAAGCATAATAATTGTCTGATACTACTCGTACTAAGTTTTGTCAAATACATAATTCCTTCTTCCGGTGTTTTCCATCCATTAGTTGTTTCGAGTTTTCGTAGTTTCATTTTTAATCATTACTGAACATTGTACCATAATTTATTGTAAAAATAATTCCTCCCCAGAAGGGGAATCAACCCCGACCTTCCATATTTCACAAATAACGCTATTTTCTTGGAAACAAAATTTTTTTCCATGAGACCGACATAATATAAGGTTAACTTCGTATTTAAATAGACTACAAAATAGAATGTTTTAGTTAAAATCGCCTGAACAAAGGTAGGTATTTACTTTATTTAATAATAAGGTAATAATAGGTTAACGTCTTGTATATTTTTATTATTAATTAAATTATATAAATAATTTTATTTAGTACAATATCTGTTGTTTGTGCAGACTCGTGGCTCGTGGAGCCTAAACTACCAAGCCGATTTATATTAAATGACGAAAAATCATATCTCGAAGCGAAATTGGGAAATTAATTATAGGTCTAAATTTGCGCTACCCTCAAAGACTCTGAAGAATAGTTGGATCCTTCATCAAGAAACCACTTTAATTTAAAGAATGCAATAAGGTAGTCCATTTAATTACGAATTTAACCATATTGGTTGTTTTTCAGGAGGAATTTAGTTTCTCAGATAATAGCTAGTGTAAAGGTTTAGAGGTCGGGGATCGTTTTCCCATCGATGTGTCAGTAGGTTTGTATCGCAAAAATGTTTTTACTCTTGACTCAACCTGAATATTATGAAATTCTATAACATACAATGTACACTCCCTATAAAATAATTATATTATGTAATACAAAAATTAACTTTCTCGTTCACCCGAGGTTTGAGGAAATGATTTGAAACTCAAAATTGAAAACAGTTTCTAATAAAATGGAAAACTGTGATGATAAGAATGAACAAAAAATCACAAATTTTTAGACTGGGAATCAATCAATTTTAAATTGTATAGGTTTTCCTATGAGTCCAAATAAATATTTTGCAATTCTGATCAATGTAAATTTATATATATATAGAATTGGATAAAGGTTGCACACTATTTGGTTTAATATATATGAATTTGTTTTAATATAAATAAGGAAAAATGTATGCTCCTGTTTCATACGGGAGAATCCTGACTTATTTATGTGATTGTTTTTAAAAAAAGGAACTTTCTTTTGTAAAAGAAACCTAATGTAAATTTTAAATATTTATATTGTTTGAATATTTATAGTACCTAATATGTAAAAAGTCAAAAATATATACGAAAAAAGTTTTCTCATGAATATCTTTATTGACCTGACCTCTCGTGATATTAAACATTTTTTACACCTTCTTTAAATTTTTTACAAATGGCAAAACTTTGATGAGCAAGCTTTGAAGGTTGTTAATAAATCAAACTCAGCGGATTTCTCTTACTTAGGAATTCATCCTGTTTAGTGTAAACTTTAAATCACAAGCCATTTAAATCTGTTTTCAAATTTATAAAGGAATTAACAATGAATCCTCACTCAACGAGGGTTTCTTTCCTTCAGTTGGTTTTAAGATAAAACAATTTAGTAATAATCACAAAAATAAAATAGACAGCCAATTGGTGTGGTACATAGCTTCCTCGCATGCTATCACGTACTTTTTGATTTTATGCTTTTACAAGCCATTATTGTCTAATTTGTTGCGCGTTTGGTGTGGACGCTTTATGAGCAAACTCCTTGAGCATTCGCAAACAGCCTATGTTTGGACATGGAAAGCTGAGAAAGATATTTTTGGTTTATGTCGGTTGTCAAATTTGTCTAATCGTTTCCCCTGTTTTTTTAATCTGCCAACATTTTTTGATTTTTACTAGAATTAAAGTATCAATTAAGCAAAAGATAAAGAGCGCAGACGGTTCAAAGTAATCTGGGGCTATCTGCGGGCTACTATCGATAAACTATAAAAGTTTCATACAAATCAGATAAGTACTTTTGAAGCTATAGGTGTAAATAAGTGTATGTTTGTGCTCTTGTGGAAGAGAAACTAAACAAATGAGCGCAGAAAATGAACCTTATATGCGACCAACAATGGGCTACTCATGACCTACCACCCACATTACATTAAAATTGGACGTGTAGTTTTTAAGATACGTTGGTTCGCAAAAATTGAACGACAGACCGACAGACAGACACGGAACCAGAAATTATCCCTGATGTCTGAAACGGATTTCTGTCTTGGAATTTTTTGAAATTGGAGACCTAAACATCTTTCGTTCTTCAGAACGAACACATAGCTTCCGTTACCCGTTACCTTTGGTAAGTTCGGAAGCAACATCTGTTGCAGAAATATTTGAGGTATGAAAAGCGGTGGAGTTTTGCATTAGCGTTATGGTCATCTTCAGGAAACATGTTGCTCTTGGTACGTTGTTATTAGAGTGACTACACGAAGCACTGCTTAGTGTCGCTTTATATGATTCCGTTTTCCTTGGAGTGGTTATTACTAAAGTCTCTAGCGTCAATATAGCTGGAATCTAGTCCAGGAGCAGACTTAATTGCAGACGTGGAGTGGTTATTAAATAGTACGGAGGGATTTTATAAAATATGTCGAAACCTAATGGAAGCTATAGCAGCACACAAACCTGTATATAATTTTGAAGCACTCCCTAAGGATAAAATCATTCCAAAATACTCTGCCAATTAATGCGGCTCATAGTTTTCACACGTCCTATTTCGTATACTTTTTCGATTTCATGCTTTTATAGCCCATTATTGTCAAATTTATTTAATTTTCCCCCCGCATTTTTTAAAAATGTCAAAATTGTTTTGATTTTGTGCCTGAATAATAGAATCAATTTAGCAATGTTTAAAGAGCACAGACGGTTGAACTTAATCTGGGAGTACTTGCTGGCTACTTTCGACAAATCATCCAAACTTCATAAAAATCAGATGATTTCTTTTGAAGATATAGGTGTAAATAAATGTATGTTTGAGCGCATGTGGCAGAGAAACAAATGGACGCAGAAGGTTGAAACATCTGACCAACAATGGGCTAATTATGACCTATCATCTAAATTTCATTAAAATTGGACGAGAAGTTTTTAAGATATGTTGGTTCGCAAAAATTGAGCGGCAGGTCAGACCGACACGGAACCAAAAATGTTTCCTGAAGTCTGAAACGGATTTCTGTCTTGGAATTTTTTAAATAAGAGTTATATAGTTATCGCATTTTAGAACGATCCGTTACCTTCTGACCACCAAAATAATTTAAAGCTAAATTTCTTGGTAATTTTCTGAAATCAATATTTAATTTTACATTTTGAGCTTAAAACATATTTTATTTTATTTTTGGTGCAATTCTGATAAAAAAATCGGATCCTTTTATAACTAATGTTGCCTTACATACTTAATGGTACAAAATGTATACCTAAATGTTAGGCAAAGTTTCTTTTCTGCTGTGATTGGAAAATGCATTCTTAAGGTCATTTTGGATTAAAATTGACACAAATTCAAACAAGTTTAGAAAGTCTGAAGAACTCTAAAAACTTTAAATTAATTAGTAATTAAATTAAATATTAAATTAAATTAATAATATATTAGTTAAATTAATAATATATGGAATACTTAGACTTAAAGAAGAGAGTGGTATATGAATACATACAAAATTTAAAAAAAATCAAATAAATAAAAAAGGTACCCTACTTAACATCATCGAAAAAATTGTATGACGAACTCGAACAATACTATCTTATATTGTATACTAAAGTTAAATTTAAAATCTAAATTACTCAATTTATTTTTAAACACATTTTAAAATTTTTAGCAGGTATTCTGTACGCTTCGATTTCGATTTTTAACAAAATAAGATTTTCATCAATATTTCGGGTACAAGATTTCTTCCGGGAAAATTACTTATATATATGTTTAAATAGACAACAAAATAGCATTTTTGAATCACAACCGTCGAAACCTCTTTCGAGAAATATTTTGTATTTATTTTGTTTTCGGGGGGTAGCGCCCTCAAATTTGAAGCTCATGCGCATTTTTCGATTTCTCCTCGTGGTATGATTTTTCTGGATGTATATTCCAATTTTCATCAAAACCGGTCCAGTAGTTTACAAAGACTACTGACTATAGACAGACTTTGTTTTATAATAAAACTACTTTTTTGGTCTGAGGAGACCTTAAAATCGTGTAAATCCATCAAAATAGACTTTTCGCGCTTTATCTTTATATAAACTTCGTATATTAGAAAGTAAAAAAAAACATATATAATGTAAATACATATTTAATCAAGATTATTTCCTGGATAAACTACATGGTGAAGAATGAAAAAATCTCGTTCTACTTATAGGGTTTTATTTCATTTTTCTTTCATTACCGTGCGTGACAATTTGTTGTCTTTACTTTCATTTGTTACCATTTGACCAAATGCAAAAAACGACAATGACATTGAAATAAAAAGAACTGAACTAAATAAGAACATATGTGACATACAGGTTATACAACAGAGTAAAATAAAAGGATATAAATAAAAAACAAGTTTGTGGTGAGAAATAAAACAGACCTAATTTCTTTGTCAGAACAAGGTCTGGGTCGAATCTCCTCGAGCATAACTTGTTCTACTCGTCCACTAGTTTGTGTTTCCTGCTCCGTCCTGTTCTAGAGAACTCAATACCTTATAGAGGCGTTTTCAAAGTACTCAATTACGTGTTACAACATAGACGAAAACGCTATAATGTAAGAAATTACGTCGAGTAAAAACTTAAGCCTACTCCCTGTATCCCCCCGCAGGACCTCTTTTTCTTTAAAGGATCAAGGACACTGACAACTTATGAAGAAACCATCTTCATTTTGAAAAAAAAAAAATGATAAAGTTTTTTACGTTCTCCTATCTCTTTCAAGGAACGGAGGTAAGAAACAGATGACGTAACTTCGGGAAAAAAAGTGAGAGTGCTTTCTCTCTCTAGTTCAATGTCAAGACGGGTCATCGTAAACCTGTGACAGCCCGTTGCGTCATCTTGGGAAACATCATCTTCTCCTCTGTCATAACACCCTCTTCTTTTAAATACATATTATATTAATATAATATAATCGGATAAGTATCGTAATTTATCTCAAAGATAAAAAAAGGAAATTGATAAGATAGGTCCGGCGAGACGAGTCAATAAAAACTCCGACTATTGTCCTCATTGTTCGACAAACAAAACCAAACAGGTTGTTATCGGAACAATATGAGCAAACAACAATTTATAAACTTAATGAGCTTATACGCGTTAAATTGATACCATCAGTTCTTCGACGAGCTTAAACTTAGTTTTTAAACACATTAACAAAATGTTTTGTCTTAAATTGTTTTATAACGTTTTAATTGAAAAGGTTATTACAGTTCATTTACCGATTAAAGGAATTGATATTTTTAATATACAGGCATTTAATATACAGGGTGGTCCAAAAGTCTCCCCCCCCCCCTTCATAACTTTTAAGCGGTATGAGATAAATTAATAAAACTTAGGGGATCCGTACCATGTAAAGGGAAGTTTTATTTCCATATGCAATCGCGCGCTAGGGGCAACCAGCCACTTTGCCCCCAGGCCACCCAAATTCAAAATTTCAAATTGGAGTCTATATTTTTGATATATTTTTTACATATTTGGCTTCTACGGTGAAAATAATGAAATTTTACTTCAAACTTTTTTTTCAATTTCTACTATTTTGCCCCCTATAGGGGGGCAACGATAGAAAAACAACCCTTCCGAAAATAGTAAAAAATAACAATTATATAGTTATAAAATCTAAACGGTGTGAAATCAATTAATGGAACTTGGGGAATCTGTAAAGGGAATAAGTGTGTATTCATCCACTCGCGTACTAGGGGCAACCACCCATTTTGCCCCATTTTTTTTGGTCTTGTGTCTGTTTGACTACAGTTCAATATTTGTGCACCCACATATCTTAAAAACTGCTCCAGAACTATCACAATACTTTCGTTCCCTTCGGTAAGGTCGGAAGCAGTATTAAATATAAACAAATAAATTATAAGGACGAGACCAAGAGTAGAAGAGTGGTACTTATGATAAGAGCAGGGTAAACTTATTTATAGAGATAGAGCTACCTGATTAGTATAACCTTAAATTTATATAAATGACGGAAAAAGTCTTTCTGGCTTAAATAATTTAAAACTAATGTAGTATTTATAATTTAAACTCATATAAATAAAACATAAACGTGACCATCTTCTATCGTTAGTTATCTATAAATGCTTTTATTTCGTTAATTTATGGGAACTATATTAAATTAACTATTTAATTCTATTCATAAAGTATAAGGATTAATGTTTACCAATTACTATTCCCCTTATCTTAATTTACTACTTACAAATTTAAAATACATTACGTATAACAAATGGAAATGAATCGTAATCTAGTTTCTATTTTATCACATATATTATATGTATAATATATTCTTTTAAAACAGAACTATTTCTACAATATTTGTCTATTTGTAACAGAAAGCTTGATTTGTATGAAAAGATTTCTTGGCACGATTTCAGATATGTATAATGGCATAGCTTTTAGCTCTCTATTATAATATATAGAATTAATTATATTGAGTTAAAAAGGGTAATAAGTTCAATAATCGAGGCGCTAAACAATGAAACCGATAATTGTGAGCCAACTTAACCTTGGCTGGTAATTCCCCTCTTTCACTTTACTTTTTACTTCTCTTTTGATGTTTATGTTTCTAATTTTCGTGAAAGATAATTATTACAAAATAAACCTAACTATGCTTAATTAACTCCTAGCTTTTAAATAAACCAAAATTTAGATTACACCTTTTTTTTTATCGACATATTCCAACCTTGATAATAGTTGTGGCTGTTCTAAAAATATTGTATATGCTATTAAAATTATCTTAATATGGATTCTTAAATTTTACTTGATCGATATCTCAACTGTACGAGTTGAAAATAAGTTTATAATTTAATATTGAAGATTTGGTTCGAAATAAAATTTCGGGTTCTAGTGAAAAAGTGGAGTCCGAGCATCATTCATCGTCTTAAAAATCAATAGTTCTTATTGATCATCGCTAATTGAAAAATACTTGTAGATAAGAAGCCTCCTTCACTTTTCTTAGTAACAACTCTCACTTAGGAAAAATTAACATCTCTGGTTTATGTCATATTTGTTTCCAATGTGGCTACCAGTAAAATATTTTCGGGGAAAAACTTACATTTTCTTAATCTACCAAAAAAGAACTTTAAAATGATAATATGTAACATGACATATAGACATAAACTTATTTTTCAACACCCATATTTTGACAACATTGGTTTTCAAAATCCCGGCAAAGAATGAAAATTTAATAATAATAGTTACATAAAATTTTCCTACTCTTCAAGACCTTTAAAACAATATATAACATGACACGCTGATTAAATACTCCATTTATAGTATTCCGTCACATTGGCCGGCATCTTGAAAATATTAAGTGCGAAATTTCCTAAAACTATATTGTTGTCACATATGCTGAGATGAGTTTCGTTCAAATCAGTCAATTGTTATGCCTTTTTATCGTTAAACAAACCATTTTTCAATATCCCAAGTCTCAGCAATGAAGAACTCACTACGATCGTTCAATTAAATGTTCATTTAAGCAGACGACACATTAATTAAGTAATACATATTTACAAATTATATTGTCTCTAGAGTTAAAATTAATTTACAATTTTAATTTGTTAATAAAATTACAACTTTTACTTCGAACTGTATTCGTATTTATGTTTATATTCATATATGTTTATGTATGTATGTATGTGTGTATATGTGTAGTGATAAAAAGGAATAAATAAATATGCACTAAATTGAGAGCCCCGATTCCTCTCTCTATAGGTGCTGCGACATCTGCTAAGGACACTCACCACATAATATTGTTTATCTACGATTGATACGAAATATAAACATTGTATCACTCTCTGTTTAGATGCGTAGAAAGTGATTCTTTAAGTACTTGTATTCATTGAGCATGCGCGTTTCATGATTCCTCTTGTTTTCCGCCCTAGTGTGGTAAAAAAGAAGAATTCTTCACCTTAACGCACGATTAGCGAGTGTGCTTACATTTAACAAAACTAATTTGCTGTTTGTTTAATTAAAGTAACTGTTTATATCGAGTTTTTAATGAAAAAAATTATTGATTTGTGTCATTATGACGAACATGAGGAGAATAATACCCCTCCCGAAATAATTAATTCGGCACAAAGTACAACTAATGAATTAATACCATCTTTAACAAATTAGAATCGGCGAACATTTCATACAGGAAG
This sequence comes from Gerris lacustris, assembly GCA_951217055.1. Lineage (NCBI taxonomy): Eukaryota > Metazoa > Arthropoda > Insecta > Hemiptera > Gerridae > Gerris > Gerris lacustris. The sequence continues at coordinate 37,158,817 of OX578282.1, read as the reverse complement.
TTTATTAATTTGTTTTCTCTATTTATTATTAATATCCAACAATCGTAGTTAAAGTACGGTACGCAACGTGTGAAAACTGAATTTTGCTTTGCTCCTGTGGTTTTACTACCCTCGCTGTCGCTCAGTGCAAACTCCACACTCGCATGCAAAATACGACTTTCCGCACTAAACGCGTAATGTACTATTATTTTGATTATTGTTTAGTTCCTTAAATGGTTGTTATTATAGTTATTTTTGTATGATCTTAATTGTATTTTTTTTTTTGGGCGGTGGAGTACACAATGTTTATTATTATCATTATATTTAATTATTGTCAAACACCAAATTTGTTGAAACTAGCGTTCAGATCTTACTGAAGAGATAATATAACTTACTTCATAATACAAGCATACTCGGTGCCTGAGGCACGTCAGGTAGTTTCTAGTTAATGGAAAATTTAAATTACAGATCTGTTTCTACTCTTCCGTCTAGTTACCTGTTTGTAATCAGTAATTTATATATTTTACTCTCTAATATAAACGAGAAATTATTCAATTCACTATCTTTATAAGCAATATGAACGAATGAAAAGAAAAACATACATTATAAACAATAAAACAACAATCTTTCACTTAATTCAATAATAAATAACAGAATAAAACTCACTAAATTAAGATTTAAAAACTGATATTTATCAAGATCTTCTCTGAATACAAAAAATAAAACTTTCCATTTCATACATAATAGTATAATATAAGCGGAAATACCACAAAACAAAATAACTTTCGTACATGATGCGCGCTCTCTCACGAAAATTCCTCAACTAACACCTCTCGATTATTTACACACCCTTTTTTTAAAAAAAGTGTCAGTGTGTATTCACTCTTATGACGTCCATGCAGACGCGTGGAGCCTTAAATTTATAGACAAATTTAATCTCTAAATTTGGGAGTACTACCCCCCCCCCCCCTCCCCCCAAAAAAAACTCTCGAAAACGGTTCCGACAATTTTAATTTTGAAAAAATTCTTAAACGTAGTCCATTTTAGCGAATTTTCAAAGAAAATTACGCTATTGCAATGGCTTTTGTGATGCGAATTTTTGCGAAGACGATATCTCCCCTTAGGATGCACTTAAAATTTTAAAATGTCAATAATATCAAAAGAAAGGATGAGTTCATTGGCCAGAATTTTTGGAGTTCATTTAAGGGTCAAAATTTTACAATTTAAGGTCAAAAATAGCATAAAATCGTGTTTTTTCCATTTTACCCCCCTTTTATATGAAAATATGATAAAAGTGTACATATCAACAATTACTTTATTCTTAAAGAGCTTTCCAACAACATGCATCATGAAGGGTAAATACTATTTTGACTTTTGTACCTCGTACCCCTGAGTACCAAATTTATTTTTCACCCATGCAAATGCTAAACCTTAATTATCCTATATTATCATAAGCCAATATTACGCAGATTTCTTTGAAAATTCGCTCATGAATTCATGGTGCATAACTGGACTTTTTTTATTATAAATAAAAATAAAGAGGTCAGGTTCGATTCCTCACCGGGGAGAAGTTATTTATATGGTAAATATTGATAAAATGATAATAAATAATTCAAAAATGTAGCCATGAAACAATGGGAAACACTGGCCAAGTAATTATGTAATCGCGAGTGAGAAGGTTCAGAACGTTTTGTATCAGAAAGTTTTTTGGACCAGGTTCCCATTAGATAAAACACATTTTAGATATTGTACAAATATTTGGTTAATAATTATGCTTAATATACTCTATTCAAGCAGTTGCAGTACATTACGTAAGAAGTGCGTCAAGTAGCATTTTTCCTGTTTTAATTCGCAAACGCTCATAAAATGTTTTTTATGGGCTCTTGTGGATGGGTTACGTATCGTACTACCGTCCCTAGAGTATAAGTAAAAATTTTTTTTTTTAAATTGCGTAACATTTAAAATTTAACGAAACAATGGAAATACGCTAAAATAGCAAAAAAAAAAAAAAAATAAACAGGTATAACTTTCACACAAGGTTACCTGAACTGAGCTCAAGTTCATCAGCATTAATAAAACTCCGTAATTTACAATCTTGTTTGATAATCAGATTTATCAAACTATTGATACACCTCAAAGTGATTCTTTAAAACGATGCTAGCGCTGTTTTTGGCCGAATATCAAACTACGCCGAAGTAGCGCATAGATGTCATTTTGTTATTAGTGATAACTGATAACGATAGAACTAAACTCCTTTTAACTATTCGTAATATAATTTTTCTTCAACATTTTATAATTATAATAATTGATTATATTATAGAGATTTTACATAAAAACTACTGTCATTGGTGAAAATCTTTTCCAACAAAAAATTCGAAAATGATTATATAAAAATAAACAGAAAATTTATGTACATAGATTGCCAAAAATAAAAGGGAAAATATATTAAATTAATTAGCTGGATACACGTGCTTCGCTACGGAGGTTATTTTAATTTGATAAGTTTATAAACTACCATCAAGAAACATTTAAATTATGTTACTATGCGAGAATATCTAGATTCTATCCCTCCCACTTATACCCCCTCCTCTTTGATAAGATAATTTGCAAATCTCCCAAATTAATGTAAATAGGATTAAACTGTACATAACAAAAATTCATGTAGACAGTGATTTTTCCCTTGCTTTGAAGGTCAAGTGAGCAAATTTTCATCGAGATCAGACTAAAATTGTAGAATTGTATGAAGAACATCCACACATACGTTGAATTTTATATATATATATAGGGCCGCCATCTTGAATCAAAATTCCCGATTAGAAGTTCCTAATTTCATAGAAGGAAGCTAACATCTAAATTTCAAGGTTCTAGTGCAAATGGTTCCGGAGATATCGTCTTGTCGAATTTTGTATATAAATTTCCGCCATCTTGAATTAAGATGGCGGATTTTTAAAAATATTTCTTAGCGAGCACCTTCGAGGTAAGAGGAACACCTACAAAATTTCATGGTCATTGGTCCAGTGGTTCCTGAGATATCGTGATGTGTCTGTGAGTGAGTCAGTGAGTGGTATTTGGGTTATATATATATATATATATATATATATATATATATATATATATATATATATATATATATATATATATATATATATATAAATATATATATATTATATATATATATATATATATATATATATATATATATATATATATATAAGTTGTTGAATTATGTAAATGATGGTTAAAAAATTAGTTTTAATAGCTTTCAGCTCTTTTACTAATGACATTTTTTATTTGTTATTTAATTTTTGTTTTTATTATAATTTTAAATCACTTAACCTTTTAAACTCAATTTTAATTAATTATTTTTTGGCTTAATATTTGGCTGATGAAACAAATCATTAATAAAACTTAATATTAGTTTTATACAACTTATAATTAAATCCACATTAATCAAATTTAGCACCGAACGTTGTGAGATAAAAAAATATTAGTGTCAGAAAGCCCGCACAAATTTATACATGCACGTTATTAAGTCCCTGAATCCAAAAAAGGGGGAAAAGAAGGTATTTGGGTGATAACTACGATATGTGTAATCATAGACCCTTAATTTTCTTATTAACATAATATTATATGTCTGTTATTGATTGGAATTGAAAAATTTGTAGATACTTTTTTTATTTCATACATTACGAAAACCAATACCGGCCTTAACTTTCTTTTCCTGCTTATGTCTGTTTGTATGTATGTCAGTCACCACAGGTCTGATTTTATAGGCACAAAACTGGGCAATCAAAGCCATTTGTTATATATTTTTCTAGCCTTCATAACTATATATTTATGCATTGGTGCGTAAATGCGTTCATGTTGTAAGCTTATTTGCTGAGCTTCTTAAATTTGTTTTTTCAAACAATGCGTTTGTACCAATCGAAAATTGAAAAACATATGTGTTATAACAAAATACCAATGAACCATATTTTACAGGTTCTATTTTATTTTTTTTAAATGATGTTTAATGTGAGTGTAATTCAGTTGATTTATTATTTAACTGAGCATAACTCTTTATTAGTTTAGTATGTAATAAAGAGTATGGAATGATAAATTCGAATCTATTTTGTCTTTCAAGAGCAGAAACACAGACTATACAATGAGAAGAGAACCAATGTGTAACCTCTTCTATCGAAATAATTTCAAAACAAAGTAACTAAAACCATATAGAGAACATATTATTTCCCATGGACAGAACAAAATACACAACGTTCAACTACGAAACCTAAAATCTTTCTGTTTCACTAAAAATAACAATTTATGATTATTCCTTTTTCTTTTACATCTGTCAAAAAAGTGGCCAAGAAAAGAGAAGCTAAAATCAGATTCCTCCCACGTCACACATTCGACAGAATAAAAAAAAGCTCTACCTTGAAATAGCGAAGAAAACAGACGTAAAAAAAACTTTGACTCGAAATGTTGCCGAAATATTGAACCTGAATATCAAATTAGAGTTGCGTCAACAAATAAACTGGACACACACGAAATATAAAATACCCTTTTTAGAGTTTTTATACTCTTATCTTTGTATAACTTATTCTTATCTATTTCTTTGTTTTGTATCAAATCGGCATTTGTTTTTATCAAAATTTCCCTCTGTCGAGATTAACAATTGGTAATTACAGTTTTACTTGTTTTGAGTTAGATGTTTCTAACAACATTTCCTTAAAGTAAGTAGCACTAATGCATCAAAATTGATTAGTTTATTTTATTATTTCTTCTTATTGAATAACACAACTAGATAAATTAATTATCAATGTTATAAGTCATACTGATATAAATTGTTATACGAACAGTGAATTAAATGATAATGGTAAAAATTTACTAACTAAACCTTATGGCGTGAATGATTCAGAATATAAACAAGCAACCCAATTGAAAGAGAAAAAAAAACAAAAAAAAAACTATATATATATATATATATATATATATATATATATATATATATATATATATATATATATATATATATATATATATATATATATACATACGAAAAACACACGACCGCGAATAATATATAAGCACAGAGAAAACCCAGGGCTCGGTCATAAAAACACTATTCACTCACAATATACTCAAAAACCCGACGTTTCGGTTTATTCTTTAAACCTTCTTCATAGGATCTAAAACAAAAGAAAATACAAAAAGTTTACACAGGATGCAATTAAGATTAAAAGAGTTTACAATTAGAAAAACTAAACTTAAAATCACAAAGCTAGAGAAACTTACAATGAGAAACATATGGAATGAGAACTAACCCCACTGGTTTAATTTTAGATTGTTACCTTTTCTTGGTTATCGTTTTTATATTTACCTTGTTAAACATTTTTCACATATATTTATTTATTTATTCTCATTCTCTAGTCATTTTTTCTTAAATTGTTTGAATATTCTAGTCTTTTTTTTTAAAAAAATCTCAAAACATTTTTATTCAATAGTATGTTACATTAGTTCTCATTCCATATGTTTCTCATTGTAAGTTTCTCTAGCTTTGTGATTTTAAGTTTAGTTTTTCTAATTGTAAACTCTTTTAATCTTAATTGCATCCTGTGTAAACTTTTTGTATTTTCTTTTGTTTTAGATCCTATGAAGAAGGTTTAAAGAATAAACCGAAACGTCGGGTTTTTGAGTATATTGTGAGTGAATAGTGTTTTTATGACCGAGCCCTGGGTTTTCTCTGTGCTTATATATATATATATATATATATATATATATATATATATATATATATATATATATATATATATATATATATATATATATTCATTTATATAAATGAAAAAAAGTCAAGAATACAAAATAATAGGAGTGATGAGTAATAAGTTGGTGATAATTAATTAATTATTAATAAGTATAAGTAATCACATATTTAGTAGATCTATGGGAAAAAGGGATGATATCTTTATAATCTATGGATAAGGTGATTACAAGGACTAATCAAAATCATTGTGGAGGGTAAGGTTGGATTCATAAAAAGGAGCATCGGTAATTTTACGGAAGATCTTTGATTGAAGAGTTGGAGTCGATGGGATTTAGAAGGCTTTAGTGTGGCACCCCAAACTTCTAAACCGGTTTCGAAACTGTGAAGAGTAGAAGATAAGACGTTTATATATTATATCTCTGTAATTTTTGATCTACCATCTAGAAGACGAAGCAGCAACTTATAGCGTCTTGTTTAAATTGTTAAACTGTCGAATTCTTGTTTACATTTTAATCAGTATGTTTAGTCCAAGTGTGATAGTGCCAGGTCGTCAATCAAGGTGAATACCAAGGTAACGGTCGGTGCTAGATTGAGAAATAAGGACTTGGTTAAGAAGAGTAAAAGTGACATATACCCTTTTCTGTTCGTTAATCCGGATCCGGATAGTTGGATTTGATGGTCTTGGTGGACTGATAAGATTACCTTGTCATCTGGATGACGTCAATTAGGTGGATTGGCTTATTACGATACAAAATTTTAAATTAGTTATATTTCTCAATTAGTTCTATTCAAAAAAAGCAATACTAAATAAAAACATTAAAACATTCTGTTATCTTTTAATCCAAGTTTTAAAAGTCGAAACAAAGTGTTCTTTAAGTAAAAAAACCTTGAACTTAAGTGGTCAAGAAGTAGAACAATCACTAATCCTAACAGTTCTGAGGGTCAACAAAGTTCGAAAGATATAAGATGTAAAAATTTATCAAACATTAATATTCTGGTGGATTTTTTTTACTATTCGTGGATTTCTAATCTGAATGTTTCTATCAATGTTCTCAACGAACAAGCCAAATAAAATCGAACAATAACTAAATTCACACGATGTTTATTAGTTTCGACTAAAGAAAAAAAAATTACAAGGTGTTTAGCATAATTGGCTCTACGAATTAGGCTAGTGCAGGCTTTATTGTGCTGTTTATTGTAACAGCTGTTTGTGAGTGCGGGTGGATTGCTTTAGCACGTGAGTATATTTGTTTTTCCCAGGATAGTTTTTAGTTGTGGGATGGGTCGCAGCGCAGCGCTGTGTGCTAACAACCACCGTGAGACATCCTCTTAGCTGGATTTTACAACAATAAACAAAATAACCTTTTCGTTTTGTTTTGTAGGTTACATTAGACATTTCATAGTCTAAAATGAAAATATGTATTACAAATGTTGCACGTTTCATTCGGTCCATTATTGTCTCCATTATTATCATTTTGTTCTTTACTTATTATTAAGAGGCGAAACAATTGAGTTTGTTTTGTTAAGAGATCTCTAAGCAAGATATACAAATGTTTTACATTGTTATGAGAATATACTCGTAGATGAAAATATATCACATCCTGTCAGCTTATGGTTAATTGTGTTGTCGCTATCGTACTCAAGAGTAAAATTAATTCTGCATAGTATTCCAAAAAAAAAAGTCCAGTCATGCACCACGACTTAATGAGCGAATGTTCAGAGTACAGTAATTGTTGTTATGTACACTGTTGTCTTTTTTTTCATAGAAGAGGGGGTAAATTGAAAAAAACTTGTTTTTAATGTTATTTTTGACCCTAAATTGTCAAACATTTTCCCCTAAATGGACTCCCATTGGCCATTCTGGCCAACGAACTCATCCTTCCTTTTGATATTATTGACACTTTAACACGACTGGATTTTTTATGTGTATCCTAGGGTGAGATATCGTCTGGAGTGACACATACATATATATTATATCGCTGGTCTGGAAGAAGACTGTCATAAGTGCTGAATGGTCAACTTTACAGGACAAGCATTTGAAGTTATTAAAAAAATTTATTTGCTCATAACGACTCCGCTTTTAATACTAGACAGCTAATATTTTGCTACCATCACAATGGTGTTGTGCACTGTTTAGACATATATATTTTATTTGTATTATGTTGGAAAAACCCTAGAAAATCATGGTTAGTATTTTTCTTTCTCAGAGAAAACTGTCCTGAAAACGAGAATTGTTTTGTTCAAAAAAGACACATTTCATTTATATTTGTTGTCTTTTGGAACAACAACCTTTACAGACCATAAAAAAATGTACAAAACGTAACAAATTAACTAAGATTCTACCAAATATAGTCCAGAGGAGTCCTATCCTAGATTATACAAATGGAAATCTTACTAAAAAAAAAAAAAAAAAAAAAAAAAAATTAAAAGTTTGAAGCAAGACATTACTCCAGAAATTAAAATTGACTAAAACGCAAAACAATAGCAAGAATAAAATGTTTAAGAAAAAACACTCCTCTAATAATTAGGAAACAAAAAATAAAATTTCTCCCTTCATTGTCATAATAACATTAATATCACCCTTAGTTTTCTTTTCATTATTAAAAATAGATCATTTTTCTTTGGAGTAAATAATTTAAAAGAAAGAACAAATTTCTCAATTAGAACTCTAAAGATCAGTCTAATTTATTTATAAACGAATAGTAAAAAAAGAGCTAATTAACGAATAGTAAAAAAAAATGCTTATTAACGAATAGTACGTCAAATTAGCACTATGCCTTAACAATTTTTTAATGATCACTAAATAATAATATCACTAATATTTAATAATTATTTTATAAAATATACCTGCATTTAAAAAACTAAACACAAAAAAAAATAAAAAAATAAAATAACTGTAACCAATTAGTTTACTATTATAAATAATGTTCAAAGATTTTCATAAAATTGCTGGTAACAACGAGGAATCAAATTTTTTTGTACCAAGGTAAGTAACCCCTTTTTTGGCTGCCGAGACTTGCTGCTTTCCACTGTAGGCTTTTTTAAGTTATCACATGTTTCTCAGAGGAGCACGGCTGCTTTCAGGATCGCGTTGTTACTGGCTCAGGTTTTGAAACTTGTGCTTCTTTAAAAAAAATCTTCGCTATACAGATTTTTGTAAAATAAAAAAGAATGTGGAGTATCTTTTTTAAACTGTAGGATATGAATTTTAGAAATTTTTACTTCCTTTCCATCTGTGTTCAGTTTTTCATCTAAGGACATCTGACTACAAAGATTTTTAAAGTCATAAAAATCTGCATGGTCTAGCTCTTTTACACAGTATGGTTTTCCAGTTTTCTTAGCCATTCGCAACAGAGTAGTGTAGTATTGCTCCGGAATATAAATCGGTCCAGATATGCGAGTCCTTTTGATTTGCTGTTCTATCACAGAGTGGACATTATCGCCTTTATTTTGGGTGTGTTATTTATTACAACACAATCACACATTATACGAAATAACAACGTCTTTTTAAGGAAAAAAGTCACAACTTCCTATTATGTCTTTTTGGCCCGGCTTTGTGTGACGATAAAATCTGAGGAAAATAGTCCTAATGAACTTTATTACAACATAATCATATATTTTACGAAATAACAACAAGAGTCTTTTTAAGGAAAAAAGTCACAATGAACTTTATGTGATTTCAGTCCTAGGAAAATAATAGTAATATTTTGATATAAAGAGGAACAAATACCTTTAGTACAATAACAATCATAAAAATCAACTTATCTTATAGACAAGAAAGATTTAATGGACGATGTGACACTTTTTAAAAAAAACCAATAACCGCCTGCTTGGGAAGTCAAATCACAACTGACAATCAGACGGTCTTTCACAGAAGAAGGAGAAAGATTCCCAATAAAGGAAAAAAGACACTAATGCTATCTAGCGGGTTCTAAGTGAGATATCGTTTTAGACGTTCTTGCTGATAAAAGGTAGTAATATTTAGAGTCATTTAGAACTATAATCCGAAAATCGATTTTTTTGCACTTATGACGGTCTTCTTCCAAACCAGCGATATATACATACATAAAAAAGTGTTAAATTTCAGGAATCGATTAAGAATAGTTTTAAAACAGATTGCCATAGAGAAAAGTTTCTAAAATTCGCATTACAAAATTTTTGAAGTCATAGCAAAAGCTTAATTTTCTTCGAAAATTCGCTAATAGCAGCCTTTCGAGTGTATTCAATAAAATGGCATAAAATCAGTTTTAAGCTGTGACTAGCACATGGAGTATAAATTGCCCTAATTTTAAAGATGAACACCATTCTGCAATAATTTCATTTTTGAGCCTACAACATATAGACCTAGCTCGTTCAGTTCTTCCAGAAGAACGATTGATAAATTTCTTCAATTTGCGAGTTTACACTCAAACATAAATAGTATGGAATGCATCTTCATCGGGATCATTTTCAGCTTTTATTATTTTTACATATTGGATGATCAAAGGTTGATCGTCTTGATCTTGATGACCAATGTCAGGAGAACAGTCAATAATTCCGGTAAAATATTTTGCAACTTTTATTTCACTCAATATTTTTTAATTTATTCCCTTTACAATTAAATGTAACTTAACGTCTTGGTGTGATCATCAGTGTGAAAAATATCTCTCCACTCTAGGAATTGAACTCACCAGATGTCGGTATTTAGACCTAGGTTTCAGGCTATAGCTGTGGGAGGGTGCTAACTATTCGGCTACGCCGCGCCGGGTGGATACCAAATGGGGTAGTCTTTCTGTTGTCTGCGTCTCTGTTTTCTATATTGCCAGTGATCTTTGGTCTGAGCAGAAGCCTAGTGAACCCAATTCAAGATTAAAGGCCTCGGAAGGATTTGCTATAGAATATCTGATTTTTTCAATAACTTATCCGGGTCCGTACAATTTTTTCATAGTCTAAAATGAAAATATGTGTTATAACAAACCTGTGTGTTAAATGGTTTGAAAACAAACTAATTATTGATTATTCTTAGGTCTACTCTCATAAAACTTTTAATTGAAAGACTCAACCTAATTAAATATTATAGTAAAAGTGCGTGTGAAAAAAAAAATTACAAAGATTAAACAATTAAGCTGGAGCTAAACAACTGCGTTAACATGCATTGTTAATTAATTTCTTATTCGTGTTAATTAATAATGTTTACGGAGTTACGAGGCTGTTCATTATGACTAGTATAATTATTTATAGGTTACAATGTAGTATCATTTTATCATTAAATATTAATCAGCACAAGAGTAATTTAACAACGCGATGAAAGGTTCATTAAAGGTGAGCTGTCACGTGATTTATAGTTCCAAAGACTTGAGGTTTTATTTTTTAATGATCTCTATTGTCATGAGTATAATTTGAAGCGATCGTGAAACCCTCAGTTTTATTAGTTACGACTCATTCAAACAAATTTTAACCACTTGTTATGTAAACGAGAGAACTGTTTACTTAAAGATTTACAATTATGCGGAGGCAAAACAGATAAAATGTTGATGTTTATAATGAAATAGACATCGCAATTCTCAACACTCCTGCAAATGTTTAGTGCAGTTAAAGCGAAGCCTAGTAGATAGTTAATACGATGCTACTTTTGACTATAATATCTTGGATGTTTATTAATACTTCACACTGAGTGAGTGACAGACGTTGATCAGTGTGAAACGGGCCTTACAATTTTAACGAGAATATACAAAAATAGACTGCCAATTTGTGTGGCATATAGCTTCCTCGTATCCAATCACGTACTTTATTGATTTTATAGTTTTACGAGCCATTGTCTAATTTGTCAAATTTTTCCCCCCGTTTTTTTAATCTGTCAAAATTGTTTGGATTTTTTACATAAATTAAAGTATCAATTTAGCAAAAGTTAAAGAGCGCAAACGGTTCAAATTAATGTAGGGCTATCTGCGGACTACTTTCAATTAACTATAAAAGTTTCATACAAATCAGATAAGTACTTTTGAAGCTATAGGTATAAATAAATGTATGTTTGTGCGCATGTGGAAGAGAAATAAATTAGCGCAGAAGGTTGAAACTTATATGGGACCAACAATGAGATAATTATGACTATGACCTATCATCGAAATTTCATTAAAATCGGACGTGTAGTTTTTAAGATATGTTGGTTCGCAAAAATTGAACGACAGACCGACGGACTGACAGACAGACACGGAACCAAAAATGTTCCCTGATATCTGAAACGGATTTCTGTTTTGGAATTTTTGAAATCGGAGACCTGAAGTATTTTCGTTCTTCAGAACGATCACATAGCTTCTGTTACCTACGGTAAGCTCGAGAGCAATAAAATAAAAATAACTTTTTCTTTTATTCTATTTTCTCACTGTAGATTTTTTTTCTACTTAGTCATGTATATAACAGTGACTTTATATGGGATAGTGTTTAATTTACATTCGTTGCAAATTGATTTATGTTAGAGACAAAAGATTTTATTCTAAAAACTCATCCTCTTTTAAAAACAAAAATCGTCGTATTTTACTAAAATACGATGATTAACTAGGCTGACTATAAGCCTATATACTTATATAGACATTTTAATAGGGGATCCAGCCATGTAAACGCCATGTAATATATTATTACATGACTGAAATAATATGAAGAAGAATCAGTCCATTCACTACATTTTCTTCTCAGTGAATATAGAATAGAATAGAATAGAATAGTTTAATGCTTTAAGTACATGGCTCTTAGCATGGAGCCCGGCCTTACAATATTAGTACAATAAATAATGTAGTTTCTTACAAAAGTAACCTCAAATCCTCAATTTTATATTTATTGACTTCTTAACTTAACATATTTCCTTTATATTTATTGATTGTAAATACGTTACAAATAATATAGCTATTAAAAAAAAACTAAAAAAAAACTCAAATATGTAAATAGATATTTGTAGTAAACAAAACAAATTTACCAATACACAATAAAGAATACATTTTTTGTGAACAATTAGTACAAAGAATAAAGTTAACCAATTAGGAAAATGATAAACATTGGAACACAACAACACAACATCAAAAACATCGTAACATTGAAATTCTATTATGATTTGATAATAGATAATGTTCCGAACTAAAATTTAAAGACGTAAATATATTGTGAATATACAATTGAATTTAAGTCATAAATAATCATTCTACATTGATAAATTGGAATTAAAAAGCATACCCTCTACGTTTTTGTTTATGTGTGTACAATGTTCGATACTAGATTAGAAATATTTACATTTATAATAACATCATGGTTGTTCATTAGAAAATTTTACGCCAAACATACCAACTTGAAAATAAAAAATGTTGTTTAATTTGTCCATGTCGTTAATTATTAGCAATTGTTCTAAGCTATAGTTTTTGTATGGAAAGTGTACATCTATGTACTCAATACGAAACTCATCATATTGAGGGCAGGAAAAAAAAAGTGATGTGAGTAATCATATTCGCATCGGTAACATAATGTGCAGATTTCCTGACAGTTTATAACGTACTTATTTATTTATTATTATTATTTTTTTTTTTTATATAACACTATTTTGTGTCAATTAGATAGCCTTACTTGACTCACTAGTCTAATTTTTACGATGTTAAAGCGCAAGTAATCTTCACCATGTCCTTAACTACTGATGTGAGCATCACTCATCTACGGTGTCTGTAGATGAGAGAATTATTTGACTGGATCGCTCGTTCGATGTTTATGCATAAACAATTATTTGTAAAAGCTTCGACTAATGAATTAAGATTAATGTCTATTACAGTTGGATCTTGAGGCAGTGAATATAGTAAAATAGAACCTAATAATACAAGATAATTAGATAAAATTAATATTATAAAAGTTGAGAAATAAATAATAATTGATTGTTATAATAATTATAATTAGTTACCAAATTATAAAGGACAAAAACATATCTTAAGATAAGATGTCTCGCCTCTTGGCCATTGCCTCATCAAACGGTACTTCTTTAGATTGTTACTCCCCTATGTTGTTTTAGAATAAAAATGACTGACTAAATAACTATTAAGAAAAAAGGATGTTCCAATGTACTTTGTGACAAAGGAATATCCCACTTCTGTTTTGATAAGGGGAGTAACAGTCTAAAGAAGAACATTCCGTACACTTTCTTTAGATTGTTACTCCCCTCTATTTTTTATAAGGGGAGTAACAATCTAAAGAAGTGCCCTTCAAACATCTGAGAGGATTGTACAAGTGGATTAGAATGGTGAGATATGGATTCATGGAATTTTCAATGACGGGATTCGGAATGATTTCGGGCAAAAGGCACGGATAAGGCAAAACTATTTCGGAAGTACTTCACCAATATTAACAAATATTGACATGCTTTATTACTTAAGATAAATCGACATTATGCTTACATTTATTTCATAAAAGCATGTTTATTACTACGTTTTTATTAGCGTTTTATAGCGTACTACGTTTGTCCGGTACAAATCTGGCAATCGATTTCTAACTAACTTCCCGAATAGCTAGACAAACTTTTAGCATTGCTCAGAACACGATGACAATGCATTATTTTAATACTTTTAGCCATCTTTCAGCAGAATTTAATTAGTTTTCAGCAAATTTTGCTGTGCGGGAAGTTAGTTCGGAAAAAATCCGCAAGTTATTTTATTTGTTTTGCTATATCCAATATTTACGCAATCTTCAGCAAAACAGGAAATATCGATTATATTATTTATCGATTATATTATTTCAAATATATCGATGGCACGCTTAGATTTGGTGTTGGGGAGATCCGTTGCACTAAGATGTATCCTTTTATAGGTTTAAGATCAGCTCTCTTGATGGTTGTCATTTATGTGAAGTAAATAAATTCGGAACTATTTTTTTTTTTTTCACTAACATTATATATTATATAACAATAACAATTACATTATCAACATTACATACGATTCAACAGAAAATTTAAAAACGTAGTATATAAAAAGTTTTTTTTATCTTGAAATTATTTTTAAATTTTACTACGTTTTTATTAGCTTGCTTTCTTGTTTGTTTGTGGGTCCAGAACAAATCTTGCAATCGATTTTTAACTAACTTCCCGAGTAGCTAAACATTTGAAACTTTTAGAATAGCTCAGAACATTATGACAATGCATTATTTTACTACTTTTAGCTATCTTTCAGTAAAATTTAATTCGTTTTCAGCAATATTTGCTGTATGGTAAGTTAGTTCGGAAAAAATACGCAAGTTATTTTATTTGTTTTGACATGACCCATATTTACGATTGTACGGGTTCAAATTTATGATTTATGACAGAAAATTTAAAAACGTAGTTACATCGAACTGAAACTTGTCACATTAACTCTACACCTATACAAAATACTTTAGCAAATTAATTTATATATAATAAAAAAAACAATAATGTATAAAATATAAATTTATTAAAAAATATAAATGTAAAAGATTCTCTTAATTTAAAAATAAATAAAAACCAATGTAAATATATGTATTTTTTAAAATTTTTTAATTAAAATAAATTAATACCAATATTTTCCCTCACACGTCAAAAATACATGAATTTAGGGATTTATAATAAAAACTTTGTTATTTTCTTCAGTTAATCTCTTAATTTTTTAATTGTATTTTATTCAATTTAGTCTATTAGGGATGAATAATTAAACAAAATATATTTTTCTTTTTACTATATTTCGCCTATACCTGGGCATCTTCAGGCCTTATGAATTATAATTCATTTAAGGCCTGAAGATGCTCAGGTATAGGCGAAATATAGTCAAATGAAAAGTAATGAATTAAAACAATTCTTTTTTAAATGATTCGTCCCTTATAATATACTAAATATAAAAAATAATATAAAAACTTGTTTTTAAGTGCTAGTATTATTTAGTAAGATTCTATAACGCCTGCAAAGTGTAAAATTAAAGTGGTTAACAAATGATCTGTCATCACCTTTCCAATACACCGATTATCCGCAGAACTACTCAAAAGAGAAAATAAATTAGTATTGTTTAACACGGTCTTAAATCACTTTTCTATTTGTTAACACTTTTACACTTATCTAAATGACCTTAAATGATTATTTGTTTATATAAATATATATATACATATTTATAAATACCACTATGCGCACGGGTGCATAATGGTTGTTACTTAAAAGTGCATATAGCTATAATTGGTGTTAATATTACTTTTAAATAAGGATGTTTGTTTTTTATTTGAATGGTAGTCGTGGAGTTGTTAAAAAGAAGCTAGGGAAAACAGGTGTAATTGTTGTTATTTCCGTTGCCTAATCTCTTGAAACAATGTAATCATGTAACTGGTTTTAACTCAGGAGCAATAACATTGTGTTAAAAATAATAACTTCGTAATATCTTTGTCTATTTCGTTTAAACCGGCGACATTATGATTTATTGAAATACATATTATATGGGAAAGATAGCTGAAGTTTATTAATTCTTACAATTGCTATTATATTATATTTGAGTCCAGATAAAAATATTCATTAGCTTTTAGTTATCATTATGAAGATTAAAAGTATAGTTGGAGTACTATTGTATTTTCTGGGTCATCGAATTAAATATTCATTCGACTCGACGTCTACACACTACACACAAATACACCATCCGGCAGGCTTGCACATGGCTGCTGCACGTGTGCGGGGTTTTGTCGCCTGATCACTCCCGACTGACAGGCCAATCGGATCACACACAACACACATGCTGAGAATGGCTGGCCTTCATGTTTAGTCAAAACTGTCAGGCCTGCCTGCCTGATCATATGTACCCAACTTTATTTAAATATAAAATATAAAAAACACTAATTTATCACGTCGGGGCTTAGACTATCCCTCCCAAACATTCCTTATCCTTATCTCTCACATTATATTACTCTTATTCTATTCTATATCAATTATTCTATAATATATTATCTCACTTACTTATTACTAATATTCTTTCTTACCTTAAGCACTTTACCTATTTCACTTTGTATAGAATCACATTAAACTTTGTTTTAAGCGCTGATATCACCGGTTGTTCCACTTAATTTCTTCTTTACACTTTTATTATATTCTCTACTGTCATCTCTCCTATTACATTTTTGTTCATTCACCAGCTTCAACCTTATAAGATACAGGAATAGCAATGAAACTGAGATATTCACGAAGTCTATTTACTAAATAACAATAAAGCAGCATAACCTGCCACATAAGCAACCTTTACTTCACCCCTTTCTAAATTCACCGCTGGATGCACCAATATAAGCCACCTGATGGTTCAACTTTGGATAGAACATCCAAACTATCCAGCAGCTTTCCATCACTGAAAATGAGTGAGTGTACAGCGAAGCTTATCAAGAACACATGCTTTTGACAACCTTTTGTGAAGTTCAAATTAATTAAATATTCATGAGTGAATTAAACTGATTATCCATTGCTGTTACCAGTTTGAAGACCAGTTTAAAATCCTGGTCAACCAACTGGAACAGGAAACTCTTCTTACATTTATTTACGAGCTTAATATTTCACAACGCATGCTGTGCAACAGGTAATGCTTCTTCATTATTTACTTACACATTTATACATACATATACAACACCTTCACCATACACCACTTTTCACCGTTACTAACATAGATTTTAGGATGCAATTTTTGCCGTAGCCTCTGGCTGATAACGACTTTTGGACTTCAAGGCCAATTAATTTCCTCATAGGCTGTGATCTCCTTAGTGAAATTATCACTGTCACTAACGACTTTCCTCGATTATTGGGTACCATCTTCGGGTATTCTGTTATAGGTAGAGTTTGAGAAGCTTCCAATGCTACCTCACTCCATGCTCTTCATGTTGCACCTGTCAACAGCGCTTTAGACCTGCTGCAGCAGGATCTTCTTAAGTTCTGGGAGCTGGAATAGCCACCTACTGCTACGATTCAGGACCCGGAAGAACAGCGTTGCGAGCAGTTATTTCAAGACACCCACTATCGTCTTCCGGATGGTAGATACGTGGTCCGACCGCCTTTCCGTTCGCCGAACCCACTCATCGTAGGCGCTCGATGTATGGCTCTATGGCGCCTCGAGAATCTCGTGTCCAAACTGGCTCGAAACTCCAAATATGACGACTTCATTAATGATTATATAGATCTTAACCACATGGAAGTTGCCACTCAACCTGGTCGTGTATTCATCCTACATCACTGTGGTCAAAAATTTTGGCAATGACATTAAGATTCGTATAGTATTTGACGCTGCTGCACCGACTTCTTCAGGTTCTCTCAATGATTCGCCCTTTGTAGGACCAAAGCTAGAGAGTAATCTAGCTACGATATTACTTAACTTTAAGCATACGTCTTAACAGCTGACGCTGTGAAGATGTTTCACCAAATACTGGTCCATCCCGAGGACAGGGGTTACCAGCAAATTGTATGGAGGTTTGATCCAGCTATGAGAAGACATTCAAGACTATGAACTTATGACTATGACAGTCTTATGGTCAAGCATGAGCACCCTATCTTGCCTTAAGAGTTACTCTCCAGCTTGTCAAAGATGAAGGACTCGATTTTCCTTTAGCATCTACTCCCCTATTTCCAACTGGTAATGATTCTTCATTCTTTACTCACACAATTACATATACAACCACCGCCATACACCACCAGGGGTACCTTACTAACATAGATTTAATGCATAGTAGGTTATTCTAACACTTTTCTGTATTTCTTTCTGGGTATATTTCTATTAACTAGCCACCTGGGTGCGCTTGGGTTTATTTATTTCTGCTTATCATTATTTTACATACCTATTATATCTCTTAATTGCTCATTATCATTATTAATCATTATGTCAACCTAATAAATAGGAATAATATTGTTACACACACTACACTATCTCAGTTTACTTAATTTTCAAACACTAATAATACCTACCCTAGCATTCATCCTCTTCCTACATATTTTTCTTACTTTTTACGATCAGCGATTTTAGTCACTTTGGTACTGCACGCCACAGTCTCTGTCGTGCACCTAACATATTATTTACACTAAAATTGTAATATATAAAAGATAAATAATATAGTTATTAGATCTTTATTTACATAAATGATTCATTTGTTCTCTTATGTTGCTTCTAATACAACCAAATCAGCTGTTAAACGTTAAATTCTTTTTTTTTTTTTTTTTTTTTTTAATTAGGTAACAAGGATAATAGGAAAAATACAATGGATTAACATTACAGGATAGCATATATGCTATCCTGTATGATAAATAAAGACAAATCCTATATATAGGATTTGTCTTTTTTATGTATAAAAATTGAAATGTCCATTTGAATACTGTTATTGGTAATCGCTTCCCTGAGAAATATCTGGTTTCTCAGTTAATAAGCCATTAAGTTAAAAGTGAGTTGCGATTATATAATATATTATGTTCTTTACTGTCTGTTCTGTATTATTGTTTTTTTTATAGCACACTAGTTAAAAGTCACCCCTGAAAATAGCAGACCGGTTAAGATATATAAAAAAGTATCTGAATGAAGGGATACAAAGCATCATTTTAAGACGCTCACAATAGTCCCCTTAAAGGGTAAAAACATCAATTAAACCTACGTGTGTAGTACACGCCGGGTTGCACTTTTGTATATATATATATAAATTAAAAAAATATATATTTACCCCATGACGACCTGTAAAGGAAGTTTACGTAGGTAAGTGAAACGCATTATTAGTATTTAACCTCAAGTACGTAAGGATTTTTTTACGTAACTTCGTTGTAGCAAGTACCCCCTGGGGGGTCAGACGGGTCAGGCTTTGTTGGACAAAGTCCCGGACTTGGAGGTATGTACTTGCAGGTTGAGGTACCAGGTGTGTAGCAGGTACGGACCTCACGCGTTGTACCTTCATCCAACTTTCTACTTAGATCGTCTTCGCTATGCAACGAACTACACATTGGTATATAATAGCAACCTTATAAATATTTTCAAATAAATATTCGTTTAAATTTTAACTAAATTGGTTATATTATAATTTTAATATTTTCTATTTTACAATACTTAATTACTCTGCACATTATCACTGAATGGATCTTAATAATCTAGTAAAATTTATAATTTTTTTATTAGATGGAGTAAAATTGAGTAACAAGATAAATGTATTTTTTTTCATCAATATCTTGGAAACAAGATTTTTCCCGAGAAAATTACTTAAATGGTTAGATTTTAGATTTGTATTTAAATTGTCTTCATTATAGATTTTTTTAAATTAAAACCGTCGGAATCGTTTTCGAATAATAACTTTATCATGTTATTTTAGAGTTATTTGAGGTTAGCGTCCCAAATTATAGCTAAAAATTATAACGTGATTTACCTCTGTAGGTATTATTTTTTGGTACATGAATGCCAAATTTCATCGAAAACAGGCGAGAAAAACTCTATGGTCTGCACAGACTAATGACTTTAGATACAGCTATACTTTAGTGGTTTAATACCACTAAAAACGTGTAAATCCATTAAAATATCAAAATTAAATTTTACACTACGCATATGAGAAAGTAAAAAGCATATCTAAGGATGACCATTTTTAGTGAAACTACGGTTTTGTTAATAGTATTTCTTTTTGAAAAGAGAGACGTTGTTAAAAAAATAGTTGATTAAAAAAAAAAAAAAAAAAAAAAAAAAAAATGGTTGAATTTCGAAAAAAACTGAAAATATTTGTACACATGTTGATATGAAATCTAACAATGAGAGGCTGATAAGAACTAGGTAATAAAACTAGCAATGCCGTTCCATCATACATTAGACTGGAGAATTGCTTTACCACGCACTGTTTAACAGATTGATGATTGCGCACAAGAGTGCAGAGAGGTTCAATCCAAGGATATTAAGATATACGAGAAGACAGTGGAAAATCATGCCTTTTCTTTAACATTGGACCACAATTACCATACTCAGCATCACGTCTCAATCTCCTCATAAAGTGAATCATTTCTCACTTTACTGCCACTGTCACCCACATATCCGGAAAATCTACTTCTGATCAGTTCATTCAAAAATTCAACAATACTATTCAAGCACTATACAACTCTACTAAGTATAATAAGTAAAATGGACTAAAAAATATTATCGCTTCCGAGCTTACCGAAGGTAACGGAAGCTATATGATCCTTTTGGAGAACGAAAAAATTTATAGGTCTCCTACTTCAAAAATTCCAAGAAAGAAATCAGTTTCAGACATCAGGGAACATTTTTGGTCCCATGTCTGTCTATCGGTCTGTGGGTCTGTCACTCAATTTTTGCGAACCAACATATCTTAAAAACTACTTGTCCGATTTTATAAAAATTTGGATGGTAGTTCATAATTAGCCCATTGTTGGTTCCATATAAGTTTTAACCTTGTGCGCCCTTTGTTTTTCTTCCGTTCGAAGGTACTCATTTTATTTTTATGAAATTTTGATGGTTCAACGAAAGTAGCCCGCAGATAGCCCCAGATTAATTTCAACCGCCTCCACTCTTTAAATTTTTCTAAATTGATACTTAAATACATGTAAAATAATTACAAGATAAAAAGAACTTTTTATATACATACTACGTTTTTAAATTTTCTGTTGAATCATCTGTAATGTTGATAATATAATTGTCATTGTTATATTATATAATGTTAATGAAAAAAAAAAGAAAAAAATACATAGTTCCAAATTTATTTACTTCACATAATAATGACAACCATCTAGAGAGCTGATCTTAAACCTATAGAAGGACAAATCTTTGTACAACGGATCTCACCAACACCGAATCTAAACCGTGACATTGATATGCCCCTGTGTAGGGACAGTAAGAGAAGAAAAATGTGTACAATTAAAGAAGTACAGATGCAGAAAAATTAAACCTATACCTAGGACACAAGTGTAAACAAACCTGGGTGTCACACGTCAATTAATTTATTTCTTTGTTTACTTTTCGCTGTCATTCAATGTTTACCTCTTAATAAAAAATCACAAATTTGAAACCCGTCAAAATAAAGATTGTATAATACTATGGGATATGTCAAAACAAATAAAATAACTTGCGGATTTTTTCCGAACTAACTTTCCATACAGCAAAATTTGCTGAAAACGAATAAATTCTGCTGAAAGATGGCTAAAAGTAGTATCATAATGCATTGTCAAAAGAGTTCTGAGCTCTTCTAAAAGTTTCAAATGCCTAGCTATTCGGGAAATTAGTTAAAAATCGATTGCAAGATTTGTACTGGACAAACAAACAAACAAACAAGAAAGCAAGCTAATAAAAACGTAAAATCAAAACAATTTTAAATTAATAAATTATATATTCATAAATTATCTTTGAGTCCAGATAAAAATATTCATTAGCTTTTAGTTATCATTATGAAGATTAAAAGTTATAGTTGGAGTACTATTGTATTTTAAATTAAATAAATTGGATCATTTAAATTTTATGTTTTATAAATTGGAAAATCATTAAATTTTATGAAAAAGGACGTAAGGAAGCTGAGTACCACTCTAATAGGCAAGGTCATTTTAATTAAATTTATATGGTAGATCATAATTACCCTAGCCCACTCATAATCCTATAATAATTTCCCCGTGTTGTTTAAATTTTTCGCGCCAATTGCTTTCTCTTCCCCATGCGTGGAAACTTCCTTTATTAACGTTTACACAGTAATAATAAATTTTTGATTAAGGTGGAAAGTTTGTCGATAGTAGGTCACAAATGGTCCCATTTTAATTTCTAACGTCTGCACCCACTTATTGTGGGTTGCAATATTGTTATTTTTGTAGGTTTATATGTTCACAATAAATTATGAATTTTAGATTTATCAAATAAATACGTTTCGATATACATTTATTTTTGTGTAAGGACATTTTCTGGAACTTTTGGTTAATAATACTAATACTAATAATAAAGCCTTTATTAACTTCTCATTACACAAATTAGGGTTATAATTTTAAATAGTAAAAATAATGTTTCTTCTCATATTTTCCTAAGATATGTCAAGCATTAAGATAAAAATGATAATGATAAAGTAAATTTTAAGCTTGAAAGCAAAATTCTTTTGTAATTTTAGCGTAACTAAATACGGAAACTGTGTTAATTGCAAATTGAAGTCCCCTAATATGAAGTTTAAGGATTAATTGATATGTAAAGAAAAAAATTTCATAAGCCGTATGTACACAGGACATATAAGGACCAAGGATAATTAAGAAGCCTACGAGCCTTTAGTCGGATCCTAGAATACCGCTTGTATGTATTTTGAGGGAGAAAGTCAAAATATTTAGTTATGATGCGGAAGATTGTAATCACAAGATCTTTTAGACTTGAGATACCTTATGCAAGCCTCTCGTAAAAATATACCAGACAAAACCGCACACTTCATAATAAAACTATTAAACAATAAAAACAACTCATATGACACTAACTTCCAACTAGGGAGCGGTTTGGTTTTCAGGCTTAATTCGTCCTACCAAGGAAATAAATTTCTAAGGGTGTGTTTAGAGAGGTCACCGGTGCGTTCGCAAGACCAACATAAACAACCTAGTACGTTCGTAATCCTCTGGTTATTTTAGGGATCGACAAAGATTCTCGTGACCGCTACGACCGATTCTAGACATCGGTTCGTTATTTGGATAGTTAACTTTGCTGCTTAATTTAAGTTAGTTGAAATGAAAATATTGTTTACTTCACCAAAAGTGATTTTGTGGAATTGATTTCGAGCTTTCGAAGGTAACGGGAGCAATAGAAACTTAGTTCTGTCCATCAACATTTTTGCAAACCACGATATTTCAAAAACTAATTGACCAATTTGGATGGTGAATAGGATTTGGATTATCCCATTGTTTGTCCTATATGAATTTCAACACTCACCTTTATAATTTTAAAAGTACTAAACCGATTTTTTAAAAAATGGATGTTTTTTAGAAAATCTTAATTTCAACCGTCTGCACAAATTTATTATTGCTTAAAAGTAATTGTGGCACCACTGGAATCAAACAGATCCAAACCTCGCATCTTATTGCATGAATGGTCATCCAATGGGATGCGAGGAGCCAGTATGCCAGACTAATTGCCAAAGTATTTTATTATAATTTCAGAAACTAGATTTTTTCCTCCCTTTACACGACTTATGTGCTGCTTTTCGTGTTGGGACTTATTTCCCAAACTTATGTTAAATCCATAAAAATTCCAAAACTCTAGTAGCATTTTTGCACAATAGCAAATTTTCTAGAAAGAATATTTCATTTACCTCATGTGTATATATATATATATATATATATATATATATATATATATATATATATATATATATATATAGAGGCTACACTGGAAATATAGAGGCCGGTGGTTCAAATCCCCGCGCTGGAGTCTATTTTTCTCTGTATGTTTCCCGTAGTTAATAATAATTATAATTTGATTTAAATTAAAATGTAATCGTTCCGTAGTATGAATACTACCAAAATCGTAAAATATGAATATATATATATATATATATATATATATATATATATATATATATATATATATATATATATATATATATATATATATATATATATATATAGGGAAAATTATTGGAGATAGAAAAATAGTTTGAAGTTGGTGGCAGGGGGCAAAGTGGGTGGTTCCCTCTAATTCGCGATTGCATGAAAACAAACTTACCTTTACATGGTACGGATCCCCAAAGTTTCATTAATTTATCTCAAACCAAATTAAACATTATCTCAAACCAACAAATCTACAAGCGCTACACTTCGTTCAAAAGTTAAGGGGGGGGGGGGTAGACTTTTGGGTATAGACTGAAAAATAATACATATTAGATTTTAGTAAATTCTAGGGAGCCAGTGTGGCTCTAGGCGCCTGCTTATCTAGTCGTGGTGACTCGAGGTAGTGGGTTCGGTCCCATGCCATAATACTCTGATTTGCACTAGCGAGGGACTGAGGAGTTCTTTTACCCCACGCTTTGATGATGTGGGTTTGATTCCGTGTCATGATGATGTGATTTGTATCTATGAATCGAGGACGGAGCAGGGTGAGGGACACCCCCTAAGGGGTTCTCTTCCCCCACGCCTTGAAGCACGCTTATTTAGCTGAATAATGGTACAATCTACAGATGTATGATGTGTGAAGTAGCTGGAACTCTCCACCACGGGGCTAGAAAAATGGTTCTACTATTGAGCTTATATTGCTAGGTTTGAACATTTGGTTCGTCCTTCCCGTCTAATAGGATGTACTAGATAACTACTACTACTTAGTAAATTCTAGAGGTTGTGGGTAAATACAAAATTATTCTGCTAATTAGTGTGGCGCATAGCTTTTTCGCTTTATATTAATAATTTAATGCTTTTACGATCTATTATTGACAAATTTATTTAATCTTCCCCCGTTTTATATCAAAATTGTTTTGATTTTTCACAATTTTAGCAAAATATTCTAGTGCGCAGATGGTTGAAATTAATCCGGAGCTATCTTTAGCCTACTTTCGACAAACCATTCAAATTTCATACAAATCAGAAGAGTACTTTTGAAGATATAGGTTAAATTAACTGTTGATTTGTGCTCACCTTTGAGAATCAAATAATGGGTGCAGAAGGTTTAAAACTTATATGAGGCCAACAATGGGCTAATTATGACTACCATCGTATGATCTATGCTTCCGTTACCTTATTCGTTAAGCTCGGCATCAAAGTAAATAGATAAAATATGACACTTATAAAGACAAATTACTAAATTAATATTGGTAAGAGGCTAGTTTTACTTGACACTAAAGGTTTAAAAGTTTATATTGTTGTGACGCAGGTAAATTTACAATATATTAAACCAACAAATCTACAAGCGCTACACTTCGTTTCCATGCAACATTTCTATCTGCAAGCGCTACTCTACATTGTACAGTTACATTTTTTTTTTCATCTCAACACTACACTACGTTCTTGTAACATTCTATCTACAATCACATGTTGTAAGACATCGAAGTGTATGTCTTTGCAACATTTCAGCACGACGAATATATTTATTATTTAGATGTAAATTGATAAAGCACAAGGATGAACAAGAATCACTTTTACTAGCGTTATAAAAAGAATCTTCTTTTGATTTATATTATACATATACATCCATATGATTGGGAACAAACCTATGCAGTAAATATATTTGAAATTTTGCATAACGTTAGCTTTTAGTTATTAACTATTTAGCATATTATATTAATCTTTATTTAAATCGATTCATTGTATGAGTTAGAAGATGAGCAATTGAATAATTTTGTTCGCATTTAATCTTTTATTTATTGTTTAGCAAATATGCGAGAAATATAAGGAGATAAAGAAACTCAATTTTTTTACATGTTGGTAGTATTCATACTACGGAACGTTTAAATTTTAATTTAAATCAAATTATAATTACTATTTATAAAGGGAGGCAGACAGAGAAAAATAGACTTCAGCGCCGGGACTCGAATGGTTAGAGCTCCCGCACACTGGATATGAGGGGGAGGTCCGCGGTTCGAGTCCCGGTGCTGAAGTCTATTTTTCTCTGTCTGTCTCCCTTTATAAATAGTAATTGTAATTTGATTTAAAGGAGATAAAGAAGTAAAATAACGTCTCCATTTAGTAGCGATATCAAGACCAAACTTATATATTATACTTTGTAAGTGGTTAATTATCACTCATGGAGAGATAGACCCAGGTGAAACTATTAATTATTGTAAAGCGTCAAAGCTATGAAGTTAACTAATTGAAACCTTTCTAGCTGAACATGATGACCCCTGGTTCTACCAAATAAAAGTGTGAGACTCACGCATTAGAAGTGAAACTTAAGTTCTAGAAAAAGTTACTTTTATGTTCCCTCCTACGTATTAATATAATATAATTAAATAAATTAGAGTTTAAATCGTTCCTAGAAGAAGCACGTAACTCAATGTTATAGTGTATATCAAATCAAATTGCTCCACTTATATACTATGTTCATTGAAATGTAGGTTCAAATTGTCATTACTTAGATTTAATTAATAATGAAATAGCACAATAAACCTTATTTAAGTAATCATATTATATAAATCATTTATTAAATACGCAACAAACATTTTTATAAACTAGAGTTTACAATACCGCCACAGTCAGATAACTTCTCAAAGAAACGTAATTTCAATTAATAAAATATTTTTATAAAATGTTAGCGAATAATGAAGAAAATACATGAAAACAACATTTATATTTATATTAATTATCAAAATGTATATAATAATACGCTTATTTACCAATTCTGTGTGTTGGATAAATCATCTACTCCCGTGGTATAGTGGTTAGCGGGTGTGATTACATATTCAGAGGTCAATGGTTCGAAACTCGTCCACGTGAAAGATTTGTAACTGCCAATTTAGACCGGCAGTTGGTATA
Organism: Gerris lacustris; assembly: GCA_951217055.1. Classification (NCBI taxonomy): domain Eukaryota; kingdom Metazoa; phylum Arthropoda; class Insecta; order Hemiptera; family Gerridae; genus Gerris; species Gerris lacustris. The sequence continues at coordinate 37,131,695 of OX578282.1, read as the reverse complement.
ATACCTCTCAATATTATTATTGTCGAGTCTCAAAACAAAAACTTACAACTTCACTTCAAAAAAAGTTTTTGAAAATGTCGTTCACTTTGACGATTGTCGAAACGCGAACTTCGTTTCACGATGTTGTTTCATCTAAGACAATTACTCTACCGGGCTAAAGAAGTTTCCCTTCAGAAATTAAAAGAATGTAGCTCATTGCTCTATTATATTTTTCGGGACCATCCATAACTTAACCATCACTAAACTGCTCCCTTATTACTTATTAAGGCGCTCTTTTCATCTCATGACTAGATTAATAACCGGTCAATATGGTCGGAACGTACCTTCATTTCTAGCTGTAAAGGCTTGATTGAATGTCCTCACTTTTATGTGTAGAGCGAAGAGCATGATCTCCCTCTCATCCACAAAGCTTTTGCCCACCATTAGAACAAAACTTAGTCTATAATGAAAATGATTTGGAATGGAGTAGCTTCTTTATAATAAGAAAAGTTTCCTTTTCTGTCAATGTATTCCTACCCAAATAAATATATTTACTTTCCGATTCAATCCGTACTACAATAATTACTAGTATTACAGTAATTACTTGGTTAGGTATATTTCATTTGTTAGTTTTCACACTTTATCGAAATTTACCATAAAAAATAATTCCTTTACCGGTTTTATAATTATAATTTCATGAAACATGTCACATGATAATAAAACGGCTGCTATTATATTTACTATCTCGCTTCGCTCGACTGTAAATATAATTGCCGCGGTAAAGAAAAAAACTCACTTCCCAGCCTAGTAATATAATATACTATTGTTTAACGAATAAATATTGCATAGGTTGAGTGCGAAGGGCAGTATTGAACTATTATTATATTGCACAATAACATCAGCTCCTTAATTATTTCAATCTATCCCCAGAGCTGAATTTCCACCCCTAGAGCTGAATTTTAAAATCTAAGATCGTCGTGAATTTTAAAATACGAGTCGTCTACCGTAACCATAGTCTGTCTTGCCTCATTGTTTCGTTTGAACCTTTCATTCTAGAATGGGATTCCGGAATCTCTAGAGTAAATTCGTAACTTGGGTTTCACCGGAAAATAAAGAATCGGTGAAAAAAGTAACATGTTTGATATTGAACTGCTACTTCACCTCTCCAAGACTCCCTCACAGATACGACTTTGGTTCCGGAATTATCCTTTTAGACACACTGATTTTCAATATTGAATTTTTATAAAGGAAGAAATCAATTATAATTAATATATATAGAAATAAAATAGGACATGGTTAGATAACTTGAAATGATCAGGGCACATGGGAAGAATTTTAACAGGTAAAACCTTTCTCTAGTAAATCAAATAAAATAATATATCTAATAAACAGGCTGTAACATTAGACTTGGCTCATTTACATACAATGCAGATATTATATTATATGCAAACCCAACCACATATATTACAGAGAAGCACCCGAGTTCATTTTAATAACGTTAAAGTGAATGTAGGAAATAAACTTTACTCAGACAGAATCTAACAAATGTGATATTAATAGAGACACAACACACGTCGTGATGTATAATTTCTTCGATTCTTATGAAATCGCAAATCTCTGAAAATAGTGTAAAATCTCAGCCAGATGAAGATAACCTTTCTATCGTTACTGTGTTAAATAAAAAAAAAAAAATGGTCATAGTTTGTGTGTTCGTAATAGATCTAACGCAATACTTTTAACGGGTTCGAAAAAAGTAAAATTGAGAGAAAGGAAGATATAAAACAAATTCAACACATAAGTACATGGATCATCATGACATTTTTAATGGGTGGTAATAACTTTAACAGATTTATTCTACAGGTTCCCATCAACAAGATGATGTATTCTTGTTTTATCATGTATATATAGTATGTTTAGAAATGCACACGGTTTATTAACTTTTGTTTTAGCGAATTTTCGAAGAAAATTAAACTATTGCAGTGGCTTCAAAATTTTTGTAATGCGAATTTTTTGAAAATTTTCTCCACGGAAATCCGTTTTAGACCATTCTTAATCGATTCCTGAAATTTAACACTTTATGTATGTGTATGTATGTATAATATACTGTAAAGTCTAGAGTGTATATACTCCAAACGATATCTCACGCTAGGATGCACGTAAAAAATCCAAGCAAATTTTAAAATGTCAATAATATATCAAAAGAAAGGATGAGTTCGTTGGCCAGAATGTTTAGAGTCCATTTAGGGGTCAAATTTTGACAATTTAGGGTCAGCAATAGCATTAAAACGTGTTTTTCCATTTTACCCTCCTCTTATATGATACTATGAAAAAAGTGTACATAACAATAATTACTGTACCTACTCTGAAAAAGAGCTTTTCGACGACATGCATCTTGAAGGGGAGATACTATTTTAACTTTTGTACCCCGTACCCCTGTATACCATTCTTTCCACCCATTCAGCAAATTCTAAACCAATATTTACGTATATTATCATAAGCCAATAATACGTAGATTTCTTTGAAACTTCGCTCATTAAGTCATGGTGCATGACTGGTCTTTTTTCTTTCAAATAATTATCAAAAGGCATTTACATAAAGCTGTGTATATTAATAATAGAATAGGAATTAAAGACCTAGCCAATATAAAAAACAATCGAATAATAAAATCATATCTACAGAAATATTGATTGATTTTTCAGACAATCTAGTGACTATCTGAGATTCTGAGCAGGGGTTAAAAATAATCATAATGAAAAAACATAGACCGTCTCATTAAGGTTTATGACCTGTCCAACTCAATCAGTGGTCATAAATACATGCCTGTAGTAGCGGTGTAGATACTTATGACCTATTTAACTCAGTCGGTAAGTAGCCACAGCAGGGGTAGGGAAGAAGTTTGCTTAAAGATTTTCTATAACCAATATATAATCAGTGAACTTGTACAAACAATTGAGAAAAAGAAAGAGAGAGAGAGAGAGAGAGAGAGAGAGAGAGAGAGAGAGAGAGAGAGAGAGAGGGAGAGAGAGAGAGAATTTAGTGAGTAAGACAGCTGGTACCTAACTTGATAAAATAAATAGGAATAAATAATTTCATTAATTACACATTTTTTCATTAAAATATACAATTTCTATAAATTAATTAAAATAAGGACGAAACACAATATTATAAACAATTTTCCTCCTTAAAACCTAAGTTAAGTGAGCTAGAACGGTGATCATCAATAACATAACATTAGCATGCTGGTAGTCCCTGTGCAGGGCAGTGGCAGTGACGGTAGTCAGTTGCGTATATGATTGTGTAATTTTATAGTGATACGTTCAATTTAGTTAAGGGTACAGTTTTCCCAAACTACCTGATGCTACGCCCTCTTGCACGAATTTCATTGATATCGCTAGAGTCTGCAAATAAATGTACTTTTCTTAACCTTACTATTGAAAACGTATTTTCAATTGCTGCAGGTGCTTTAAATTACGAATACAGGAGGTAAAATAATAGAGTATTTTAAGTCATATTAGTAGTGGATTAGTTCCGTCAATATACCTGTATAACATATCAATTTTTGTAGAAAAGTGATATAAGATTTGAGTAATATATAAAGAAGGAAATTAAATAAATTTTTGTCAACAATATTTCCTACAAAATCATCAATTTTTTCTTAAAACAATTTCTTATACATATATCTACATCTTACACTATAAATTGTATATAGTGCAGTACCATTTCCCCCACCCCTTTTGTCTGCTGTTATTTTTGCGGATAAAATTTTCTGATGTGGAACGAATTCCAATAAATCAATATGATAACTAATTTCAATAAACCTCAAAGAGTAGCTTTGACTATACTTTAGCTTTGGTGGTTTGGGGGTGTTAATATTTTTTTCATATTTCCATAGTACATTAATTTAGGAGTATGAATACGAATGTAGAGAGCAGGTAGACGATGCTAGGATATCTTTTTTAATTTAGCGTTGATTTGTTCATCTGCCTCACATCCTGTGCAATTCCTTTTTATATTTCATCATGTTCTAGGTACTGTGGACTGTAGACAGTATATCACAGCTTTCATCTGATTCTTACTGAATGTTTGACAATCGAATGGTTTAACTGGTAAGGTATTATACCAAGTATCACGTAAAACATATAATTTCATATTGGTTTTTATATGGACAGTATGAGAAATATGACTCAATACATTTTTTACGGGAAAAAGTCATGTGCATGCTTTTTTTATACTAACAACAAAATATAAAAAAGTAGTTTCAATGAATCAAAATAAAATAATATATAAAGCTTACCAGTAGATAGAAAAACGTTGACAAAAAAAACCGCAAGCTTTTTGTAACGTAACGAAAAATTTATAAAATCGAGTATAAATAGATATTGGGATTGTTGAAAGATAATCATGGATAATAGATGTTTTGCAATAAGAGATGCTGGAACTGGAAGATGTAGAAATACGTAGTAATATCAAACAAGTTAACGATTCTATTCACAATGAAGTAGTTGAGCTCAATAACTGTAACTATATGCTGAAATAATAGAAACACACAGGATCGTCTTTGGACCTCGAGCTTTTGTGCCCAGTCAAAGATAATGCACAGTTAAAAGTAGTCCACCAATCACGTTTCGTAAATTACTATTAATAAATTAGATACAATTTTATGTTAAATACATAATTATGTTAGATATCAAAGTATCAAGATACTATTTATCATATAAACAGATAAAATAGGATATATATATATATATATATATATATATATATATATATATATATATATATATATATATATATATATATATATATAGGTAGATGAGAGTACCTAAAAGAAGGGTTCAATAAGGAATATACTAAAACAAACTATAACTAACATCGTAAACTAGAAACAATTAAAATATTTGATTGTATAACATCCGAATGTAAACGGAATAATTACAATTTTTGCTATTTTATTATGTATGTATTACAATGCACGTTATTGCTTTATGAATATTTTAATAAAATTAAACTTTTTTTTTTTACTTTTTTGTACTGTTACCTTAAATTCATAATCAGCGACCCCCAAAGAAACTTTGGTTAGATGTTTAGTTCTTAATTTATGTATAATTATCACGAATTTCGTATAAAACGGAAGATTTTTTCCGCCATCCTAGGGCCACCATTTTTGTTTAAATTTTATTTTTGACTTCAAATTCGTAATCAGCGACCCCAAAAACCGTTATTCCTTGTTGGCAATCCAAAATAAAAAATAATACATAAAAGAACATAATAATAGTAAACATGATACAAATAAGATATTCAAACTCAAAAGACGGTCTTTTTCGTTCAAAATGTGCCTTATGTTATAGCTTCATTCACTCCACTAGTATGTATGTTACTAGTTTAAAAAAACACTATGATAGGTATGCATTGTTAATACGTATTAATATGAATTACATAACCTGTAGTACCTTTTAATGTATGTTAGAACATTAAATATTGTTCATATGATTAAAATAATTACGAAATTCATACAAAACCAACTTTTTTCCCTCAATTTTCACTATTTTGCTATGTATGTATATCTCTAAATATTTTATCTCTCTACTTATTGACTTACTTTTGAGTTCTATTAGTTAATAAAAGTATATCATTTATGTAAATAATAAAAAAAATACAGATAATATTGCATTATAAACGTGATATTTTGAAATTTTCTGGAAAAAATCGCTATTTTATTGATATTTTTATATACCAATTTTCAAATAAAACGCGGGACCATTAAAATTTTACGATTGACCTGAACCTTTTCAAAAATTATATTTTCATGTATTTGCACAAAGTTAGGGGTTGGGTGCACAAAATTTCAATACTTTTTTTTCACCCCTATGACGAAGGCCCACCGGGCGGTGGGCGTATGAGTATGTGCACATACATACTCATATTCGTAAATTCCAAAATCAATTGATTTTATTTTTTCTGCGAACCATTTGTAAAAACATTTATTATAATATATTTTTACCAAAGATCTTAATTACGAGTACGTTACTTCACCGATGTCAAGGATCTCATCCGACAACGTTTAGGTTTTGAATTTTTGCACTTTGACCTTAGTTATATTCTTCACTTGAAAAAGAAGTCATAATGGGAGTGATTTACTTTAGAGGACCTAGAATTTGTAACGGTGGTAACTAAACAATATAAGGAACTGAGAGTCTTACGGCAACACTGCACAAAGATGTGAGACAACCCCTCGCAATATCAAACAACCGAGTTCAATTCATCTAGAAATCTACGTTACGCAATTCGTAAAAACACCTGGAATCAATCAGGCATCGATTCAACACAACATCAAAGACAAACGGATTGAAACCAGGCAATCAAACGTTCGATATGAGGGAACACGCAATACAGCACACGGCCTCTTACATTAGTTATCAAAACATTCTCTGGAGTTCCTTCTTTCAACCACTTGACCGATCAAAGTATTATTCTTATTCTCTTATTTCTGTCAGTACATCAGTCTAATTGGGAAGAAAGTCAGTTTATTATTTTCTACAACTGAATTCTTCTGGGAAATTATCCAAAAACAATTTCGATAAGTAAAACAAAGAAGTTATTTATATCAGTTTATATCAGTGACAATGTAAGCTTTAGAGACCAACTTGGTCTTTGAAACTGATTGAGGAACTGAGGAGCCTTAAATAATCTGTACAGGACTAAAATAATTTATTTTACTTTTTGTTAGATCTATAATATTCTTGTTTTATTTTTTTAAAGAACTTTTTCAAAAATGACTAGATTGCCTGAAAACGTGTGCTTTAATATAGCGTCCATCATATTATGCTCTTGGAAATATTTTTGTGTCGGTATTTGACTTTTTTTTTTGTCCTGATTTTTTATTATAATAAAATAATAAATAATAATCATAATAATAATAATATAGATTATATTATAATATAATATATAGTATAATATAATATAATATAATATAAATAATATATTATACTATAATATAAATTATATAATATAAATAATATATTATAATATAATATAAATAATATATTATAATATAATAATAATAACAATACTACTACTAATAATAATAAAATTACAATAAAAATTGTTAATAATTATTTATTATAACAAAAATTAATATTAATTATTTTAAATAAGATAATCGAATTTTTATTATAAGTTTTTAAGACACTGTAAATATTTTGTTGTTAATTAATTTTATTTTTGATGTGATCATCCTGAAATGAATATTTATATTTCTTCTAATTGAGAAATCCGTTTCCAATATTCATCACATATTAAAAAAATGGTCGAAACTTGTATGGAACCAGCAATGGACTAATTATGACGACCCACCTAAATAAGTTGTATCAAGATAAGTTGGTTCGCAAAAATGTTTGACAGTCCGACATACCTACAAACAGACACCCACGGTACCAAAAGTTTCCCCTGGTGTTTTTTTTTTTTTTTTTTTTTTTAATTTTATTAATTATCACAACTACACTAATTTAAAGTGTAATAAGTGAAAAGGATATTAGGGCATTTACATGGCTGGAATAACATGATGACCAGTGACTATACTTTCTAGTCAGTGAATATAGTAAAGTAATATAAGAGAACTAAATAATAATAATATACAATACATAATTTAAAAGATGATCACTCTTCAAATGTTTTGGAGGGTTGCCTGGGACAAGCTGAGAGGATCGGAGGTATACAAGAGGATTAGGACGGTGGGATATGGATATATATTGGATAAAAGGCACATTCAGAACATCATGGAGAATAAGGTTAGAAAAATAGAAAGGAGTTGGCTATGTTTCTTACGCGTTTTGACTGTCCCACACTTCCAGACCGCAGGTCCAAGCTGGATTTAGTACTACATTATAACTACGAAGCTTTTGTTGAGAAAAATCTTAGACCTACGACCCAGAAGACAGTAATTTGTATTGTGGAGAAGATGCCAGTACGTTTTGTTTTGGTATGCACTTGCCACGTTCGGTCGAGGAAAAGGCCAAGGTATCGGACGGATTCTCCTAACAAGGTACTATTAACAAGGTTCTAGAAGTAGCAATTCACTTTGGGTATTATCGGAAGCAAGGAGGTGGTTATCTTGGACAAAAAGGATTGTCATGTCATCTGCGAATCGGGCAAGGATTTTTAAGGGCAACTGGGAGATATCATGAGTATATAAGGAGGAAAGGATAGGTTCTAAAATACTGTCCTGATGTACTCCAGCACATACAGGGCAGATGGCGGAAAAGGGAGATCCAAGATTTCAAAGAATCTGTCAGTAACATAGGACTTTAGTTTAAGGTAATAGGTGAATGGTAGGATGCCCTTGAGCTTCCAAAGCAAACCAGTATGCTCTATCGCAAGCTTGTGATTCGTTAAAGAAGACAGCTGAACAGTACTTTTTATTCTCAAGGGAAGATGCAATGATATTGACAATATGATGACACTGTAGGATAGTGCCAGTAATGTGAACGGAAACAAAATTGGTGATCTGATAGGAAATCTGTAAGGAAAGGAACTAGTTTGCGAAGAAGGATTTCCCATTACTGGGTGAAGTCTAATAGATCTATAGGAGGAGGAAGGTGCTTAAGGAATTGAGATGTAATGAGGTCGTAGCCAGAAAATTTTCTTGATTTAAGTTTTTGATAGTGAAAATTACATCAGAGGGATTAAAGGTTTTTAGGGAGAGAGATAACTGAAGAAGGGAATGTAGGTCACTGATTATTTGATTGCATGGTTTGGGCCAATTAAATCCCTGATTCCGGAAAGAGATATTTGTCTTTATGAGGTAGGTGGTTTGGACGACCAGAGGAGGTAAGCTCAAGGCAGAACAAAATGGAGAGGAGTCGTTGAAGAGGAGGAGCTGGCCCAAGACAGGAGAGAATTGAGAGGAGTAGTTGGGGAGGCTACCACTTCATGGACAGTAGTGCCAAAGAAGAAGAAAATGTTTATTGAACTTGTCACGAATATAAATATCACAAAAATATAACTCTATGAGATGAGTAACTGCAACGAAAATTGAAAGGGGGATAAAGTGTACAAATGCAATAAAAGGTTAATTGGAGAGGTTAGGTATTGTTAAGGAACGTTACGGTTAAGTGCTGTAAGTAGTGGTCAGATCCAGGGGCTTTGAACTCTTGCAAAGCATTTCTAGATGATACAACTCGATACTCAAGTGTACTTGAGTACAGACCGTGGGGCAAGTTATGAAACTTTGACTTTAGTACTAACTCTAAGTACTTACTTACCTCCAACCATCGATAGATTTCCAACCAAAGCTTCGCTTCAAGGCGCTTACTTTACATCACACTTCGTGTAATTTTTATAATCTGGGCCGTTGTAACTTAAAAGTTTATTGGAATTTTTATCTGTTTTAAAAAAGAATTGAAGTACGAAAGGGTAGAGTATTTTAAAACGTAATGACGTTTGTCTTTCAAGGATGGAGTACATGATTTAATAATGTTTAAAACAATTGAAACACACATGAAGTTCAAACATACTCGAATAAGTAAATTATGTAATCTGATAAAGGCTCTTAGCGTACTTGGGTAAGTATATTATTAGCATAAAATATTAAGATAAGTATCAGTTAAATTCAGCCTAATTTTACCAGATCACTGTTACAACCTAGATTATTTTAAAGCAATTGCTTTTTAGATATTGAGACTTCTACCTTGGATGTATTAGAAATGTAAGAGGTCGATTGTTTCTTTTTCAGGGTAAAAGGACTAAATATTATAATTATTCTTTAGCCCCATAATTATAATTGACTTATCTGTCCAATAGTAGTTTTTTAAAATGTCTCATAGTGAAGCAGTTCTAAAAAAAAATGTTTGCTGGAATATTCCTACATGATTTTTTTTTTTTTTTTTTATTCTCTTATGGATTTTTAATGTGATCCTTAAATGTTTGAAACTTAATCCTGACTCACTCAGTAAAAATTCCTCTGACATCTAAAGAATTCATCAAAGTTCAAAACAGTTTTTATGTGCTTAACGCAATGTTTTGAAAAATGACCTGCCGTTATTTTCGGAATTATTAAAGTAGAATCATTAAAAGTAATTCGGTTTAAGGGTTCGTTTTATTTTTAAACATTCTGTTTCAAGCCATAAGAATACCTTATGACCTTTCCACTTCAAAATAACTTCAACAGCAGTTGTACAACCCGTATAGAACTTCACAGAAGTGAGAGGCATTTAGTGAAGAAAGTACAGTCTAAGTTTAAACGTCTGGAAATACTATCATCCCAGGTAATCAAGGAGATTGGGCCACTGCAAGGGAAGCTGCATACAGTGGCGTAGGGAGCGCATTAACCGTATTCGTACTATTAGTGATGTAGGCGGGCAGGAGAGTGCAGTATCGGCCTTTGGCCTCTTAGCCACCGTTTCTTTTTTCCATTAATTCCATTAACCGAAACGGAGAGTTAGATATGGAATATGAGTGGGTTTCGTAAAAAGTAAAACTTCAAAAAATTAATAAAAAGATTTTACTTTTCAGACGGAGCAAATGTTTGGACAGGTAATGAATGTGAACAAAATGGAAAGAGTACATTTGGAACCATTTCAAATTAAACTACTGATATCACTTTTACTAAATATTAAATTTTGCGCAACCTTCCTAAATATGAAAATTAAAACTTTCAAGTGGATGCAAATAAAAATTATCATCATTTATTATAGCTTTAAAGTGATGACGGTCACTTTTAAGGAGCGCCGCGCCGTGGAGAGGAATAGTTTAAAACCTTGGTCTCTTTACTTATCATTTAGGTTCTAAACTATTCAATCAAAATTATTATTGTGCTTATAAACATCTTTTTAAGACCCAAACTTTGGTTTATTCACAGCAATAATTATTAATCTAACCTTTAAAAATCTCCTTATAAAATGATTGGGTGTTAATGCACGCATTCCTTTTTCCTGCCGGCTGTAAATCAATAATCAATGTATCTTCCTTTTGGCCGTATAAGATGTTAACATTTTTACTGATATCTAAATACATTCAAAGGACTACTAATTTATATATTGCATAAATTTGTTTAGTAAACATTAAATCTATTATGACACAATGCGTTATAGTTTTAAGGTGAAAACTTTCTCACTGCCTTAACAAAATAAATGACTATTTAGGTAAAAAAAAGAAAATATAGAAAGGAGGAAAACAAAGTCTGTGAACTTCATCCCACAGATGACTTATCTAAGCCTGATCTGCATTAACTCGACTTGATTTAAGTTTAAGGTCGACTTGATCTGGCTCACGAAGTCCCTGTACAAAGCCCGAGAGCTGGTAAGTCTTACCTCATCAAGACGAGAGAGTACTTTCACTCTGCGACTTGAAACCTATCGCCTTTTGATTCTTCCGAAAGTCTCCGTCTAGGTATTAGCGGTTTTTATCGAAGAGTTTAGAAGCGCATATCGCCAATTTAAACTGTGGTAACCTCTAGGTCGGAGCAGATGACCCCTAGATGAAGATGAAGGGAAACACCTGTCATAACAGGGTGATGATGTAACTCCGTACAAGAAGTTAGATTAGTTACATCTTCTGTTGCAGCAATCCAACTGATTTACAGTGGAGACATCAATCTCTGGTTTGAGAGAGATCATATCTCTGACATAAACATAATAATTTGAATCAAGATATTATAATAACAAATCAGTTTTAGTACGAATCACTATCAATAATTCGGTTATTTCAAAGCCATCAATACACAATAATATTAATTAATCTTTAATCATACAAGATGTTTCTACAACAGTCAATCAACGTTTAAGAGCATATAAAACAAAAAAATAAAGACGAAAATCATAATTTTTTTTTTTTTTTTTTTAAATAAGTATATACTAAGGGAGATGCAGCCCATTAACTGCTAGCTTCTGAAGATGGTTTTAATGATAAAATTTGCAACAGATAATATCTTTGTCATATTTTATCAGATGAAATTAAAGTAATACGAAAATTTATCCAGAGGTGCCTATTGCGAGCAATGCGCAGGGTTAATTTACCTCTAACTTTTTTTCAATAATTTTTTTATTATAAATTATGATAAATCAAAGTACTTACTAAATCAAGTGCTACTTACTTTTGCCGAGTGTCACGGTAAGGGCAAGGGCTGCTGTGCGACGGTGGGGTCAAAAATATTCTGGAAGGAATTTTCCTGCATCTATGTAGTTATATTAGGAGTTTATTGGATATTGGTACGAATAATATCTTTTTTGTCTAGAAATATAAATATTTGTTATCATTTTAATTTTGGTTTTCTTTATATACAAACTTCTTAAGCTTATTTTATTTATTAGCCTTTTCTCTTATTAATATAATTAATTTAATTATAAAATATAAACTATTAACGAGTGATGTACAATAACTAAATGTCTATACATATAATATGATTTTTGATCAGAATTTCAACATTTTTGGATATTTTTTCTTTTCAAAAGCCGAATCTGGCCATACATTTTTTCTTCTATGTAGGCATATACGTGTATGTGAGTCGTTTGCCTCTAGTCCGACTTTTTTCTCTGTAAATCGGTAGTCATAGAGTTACTGTTGAAGCACCATTGAACAAAATTCTGCCAGTATCAGAAGGTCCCCCCCCCCCCCCCAAGTTCTTGGATTAGAAGTCCGTTTGATTGTTATTATTTCTTTTTCTTTTTTATATTACACCCAGTCGTGGCCAGGTTAAGCCAACAGCTCCCTAGCGCGAACAGTTACTGCTATAAATATCGTCGTTTTAATAGATCCTAATTTTTAAGAAATATCGCTGAACGATAATCCGAATAGCGGTTCTTTTATACAGTGTTGTATATTAACCGTAAAGTTTTTTTTTGTATTTTTAATGCAAAAGTTGCCTATTATAAATTTTCCACGAAATTACAAGTCAAATAATATCATGTCATATAACACAAAAGTTAATAATTTGACACATAATGTTGCAATATATTTTGAAGCATTTAGTCAAAAATACTTTTTAACTTCACGCCTTTAGTTGGTGTGTTTTCATTAAGAACAGGCTTTCCTTAAAATATTACACAATAAATAAAACAAATTATTTTAATAAGAGGTTATTACATCTTACATCTTAGACAGCACATCTACCGCCATCCGAACACTCGTTTACATTATATTATATTTTTTTATAAATACGTTCATATATATATATATATATATATATATATATATATATATATATATATATATATATATATATATATATATATATATATATATATATATATATTATAAATGTGTATATCATAATAAATTAAACAAATTAGAGGATAAATTATAAATTGTCAGGTTATGTAGACTTGTTTGTTTTGCGTAATGTTCATATTTACGGAATTGTGTTGACTTCGCGTGACTCTTTCTCAGAAATTTGCTGTGACTTAATAAAACTTGGGATAAATTAGAAGCCGTGAGCGACCTATTATTTATAACTGAGGTCGTGAGTATTTTAAACAAATAGAAGTATTTTTTTGAAACGAAAATGAGAAAACATTATAACATTATTTAGCAGTGAAGATAATATATATTTAGAGAAAGGATGACTAATGGTTGTGTATGACTATATATTACGTATTACTCGTATATGGCAGGGATGTTCCTAAAGGGTGGTTTTACTAGATTATGATAATATAATAAATTCATCAGTTATTTACATGAGGTTATTAGGTATTAACTCTCTTTTGAGCACCATATTGAGAAATGACTTTAAACAAGGCAATGGGTTTCAAAATCAGAAATTAATTTAATCTTTTGACACTATCATCTGAAACGTCTATACCTACTTGTATAAAATTAGTTGGTTCTACCGACTCTCAACTATATACTAATAAGAAAACCTTTTATAATAATCTAATATAAATTTATATTAGTTGTTTCGAGTTTTCGTTGTTACATTTAATTTATTATTGAACATTTTATCAACATTTACTATAAAAACCACTTTTTTACTGCGAAGAATCGAACCCGGGGTGAGTTTAAAAATATTTTTTCTTGATCTAGATTTCCTGGAAAATGGCTTATATGATTTGATTTGCGTGAAAGTGGACTAAATTTTAGGATTGTCTAATAAATTCGTCAGAACCGTTTTCGAAAAATGTTCCCTTTTACGGGTTTCAGAGTTTGTGGGGATGGCACCCCCAAATATGCGTAGCTTAAATTAATTTTCGATTTTCTCTCGAGCAATTATGTTTCTAAATATGTATGCCAATCTATCTATATATTTATTTTATTTAAAATATTTACAAATTTCCATACAATAATTATAAATTACAATTGCTTACATAAATAATTAGAATTTAACAAATTAATATCAAGATCCAAAAAGCCTCCAAGAAGGAAAACCTTGAAACAGGAGGCCCGTGTTCACATATTAAATATCGAATTAAATAATTTTTGTTGTAAATACAGTTTCATTTTATTTAATCTATTTATCTTAATTGTTTAATTTATTAATAAATTAATTTATTTTAATTACAATCACTTAGAGTTAAGGTTATAAATAAAAATAATATAATTTTAAACATGTTATTTAGGTTAGTAATCACAAAAGTAAATCAAGGTTAGTAAATCAAATAAGCATATAAAAATACTAAACTATAAAAAGTATATATATATAAATCAACGTATGTGTGCGTGCGTATGTTTGTTCTTTATACGAATCTACAGTTTTTTTTCGATCTCGATGAAAATTTGCACACTTTAACCTTTAAAGCAAGGGGAAAATCACTGTCTACATGAATTTTCGAAATTTAAAATTTGTACACAGGAGTACGGGGTACAAGCAATGCATGTGAGGTCAAAGTAATGAATACCCTTCATAATGCATATCGTTAAAAAGCTCTTTTAGAGTACAGTAAATGTTGATATGTACAGTTTTATCATATTTCCATTTAGGAGGGCGTAAATTTGGGATATTTGCAAATTATCTTATCAAAGAGGAGGGGGTATAGAATTAAGTGGGAGGGATAGAATCTAGATATTCTCGCATAGTAAAATAATTTAAATGTTTCTTGATGGTAGTTTATAAACTTATAACACTTATAATATTATAATATAAGCTACTTATAGTTATAAGCTTATATCCAGCTAGTTTTAAATAAAATCGGCTAGTAGTTTACAGGCTTTTGCCCGAACTACAGCCGGCTGACATTTTTAAAAATCAATTTTTGGACTCCGAAGACCTCAAAACGTGTAAATCCATCAAATTAGAATTTTCGAGCCATCACAATACTTTTTCTCTATATATACTACGATTATGAGAAATGAGAAAGTAAAAAGAAGGTTTCATTATGTGCAAGACAATCTTTAGAATAATTTAAACCTGGTCAAGGGTTATACTCCACTACCCGTCAAATTAAAGCTATTTCTAAAAAATTAGAAAGTTTGCTTAAAACTGTCTAAGTCAAACAAAAAAAAAAAAAAAAAAAAAAATTATTAAAAATAACTAATAAGTTGGCTCTCTCTGACATTGTGCAATATGGTAGTTTTGTACCGCAACACAATCTCAACCTGCCAAATAAAATGTCTTATCAAATAAGCAGAGATTCGAAAAAAGCAAAATATAATAGAAAACGCGTGAATTTTAGACATTGATATGTATTTGTCTTGACGTATTTTTATTATTAAACTTCAAGGCAAACTTTGTTTTCTCCTGGTGGGTTTTAAGAAAAAATAAACAGACGTGTGCATCTGCCTGAAATAATAAATGTTTATCTTTATTTTTCGCTAAAAATATATGTAATAGCTTTTTGATGTTATTTTTTAAAAAAAAAATATAAAGAATATATTATGTGCCATCGTTTGCAGGAAAGAGAAAACTTTACAGGTCAAATTTTTGATAAATTACAAACACTTTAAGACTTGATATTTATTTACTTTGCAAGTTGAGGATACTTCCATAAGAGGGAAATCTTAAGTGTTGTGTTGCGTTTTTTAATATGACCTGTGGATGTAGAGCTGTTATATTTTAAATATTCAGTTTAAGGGTGCGCGGACGTGTTTGATTTTACAAAATTTCTGTTTTTGTCCGTAATATTAGAGATAAAAATACAATATTTCGTATCTGGGTTCATCAATATATTCTTCAATGCAGCCGCGAGCCCGATTTTTGATTTTCCCCTTTTTTCCCACTTAAGTGATTCTTAAATCCGATTCTATTTATTTTTTAAAAAAAGTAGCTCGCGGCTGCAAAAGGCAATTATCTAAATACTCTAAATCCCAAATTTCGTGCAAAAATATTAATTTTTAGAGCCAGGAGGAGTAATTTGGTAAACGGGAAAAAGTGGGATCGAGAGCTAGTGCAGTCTGTCGGATTTTTAGTGAACTAGGCTTTACTAACCCCCTCATTACCTTCCTATCGGAGGTAACTAAGAGATGGTTAGAGATGGTCAGTCTCTAAGGGAAACATTCAAGCATAAACACGCTATGTTTACACACACTAAGATTCGGCCAAAATTATAAATATTTATTATTCCATAGTTTCATTTTATTTCTGATAATTTTTGTTTGTTTACAACAGTATTTTGACTTTATATAATTTAAAATTCGTAATTAAAAAAAAGAAATATAAAAAAACATTGATTTTTTTTTAGATTTTAAAAATATTTTTTTTACTATTTTAAAATGATGTTTTTTGAGATTTCAACTGAATTGTCCGTTTTAGCTAAACTTACTGAGAGGTTTTTACCATGAGGTTCGATCATTGTATTACCCACATTGACAAATTTGGTTTATAAATACTTTCAAAATGTTAATTTCGGTTGAAAGGTTTGTAATTTAGGAACTCACCCGATATTTAAAATTTAATTTGTAAAGAGAGGGGATGAATATCAAGATTTGGTGGTAGAGATGCCAGGGTTTTCTTTACCTTACTTTACTTTTCCTACCTAAAAAAGCAAAAAACATTTGATTACATTTTTTGCTTACTTGCTAGAGCGTCAAAACTTGAGAGAGAAATCAGTCTTTTAGGCCTTTTTCACACAAGGCAACTCGTCCGCCCAAGCAACTATGAGGCCCCAGACACATGTGGCACTCGCGTTCTTATCCCCACTAGTTGATTCAACTAAAAAGACTGCAAGGCATTAGGCCTTAAATTAATTGAGTCGGCTGGGACATTTTTTCACTATGCAATGGCAAAGTTATTTTATTTTCTCTTTTAATTCCAATGTAGACTTATTGATTGAATATGTTCGTATTCGTCCCATGATATGGGACATGAGGTGCAGTGAATACAGTAAATCCTGTGCTGGATCAGGGCGTGAATCTCTTCGAAGGATGGTCTTTACATGCGGAAATAATTGAAGAGTTTATCCTCGTGGATTAGAAGTTTCGGATATAATTGTAAGAAAGCGCCTATTTCCCCTATTCTCTAACAAGGGAGGAACACACAATCTTCGACTAGATAAATTTCCTCCTTTATTGCTTTTCAGAAGAGCAAGCTCAAGAAGTACTGCTTCCTCGGGTTCTAACATCGTACTGACCTCCCATTGGCAAGAAAAGTTGAATCACCTAAGCTGCCTCGAGTGAAAGAGGACTAAATTGATTTGTTGAGTCAGCAAAAAATTGAATGAAAAGTTTTTTGTTTTTTGGGGGTAGAAAAAGTAAAGTAAGGTAAAACCCTGGCATGTAAATGAAAAATTCCTACCATCAAATCTTGATATGCCCCCCCCCCCCCCCCGTCTTTACAAATTGAATTTTAAATATCGGGTGAGTACCTATCTAAATTACAAACCTTCCGAAATCAATATTTTGTATTTATAGACAAAATTTGTCAAAAGGTACCGGTTAAAATGTTTGCAATTAAGGAACTCACCCTTATAGACTACTTTGCAGGGACCTGAATTGATTGACTGATTTATCTGTTAGAAATATACTAAAAAGTTTTAAAGACCTCATTTACCTAATATCTAAAAATTTTAGGTATCTTTTTAGTGAAACAATCAGAAGAAACTAAAGCTACGAGTATTTGAGGCGTTGCGTTGTCTTTATAAGTTGTGAATAGTTTACAGAAAACCAATACGGAAACTCTGTTGGACAAACCGCCTAAAACTGACCAAAAAATTAAATTAATATATATTTTATTCCCATCCATTACTCATCTAAGGGTACATGGGAGAAACAACAAGTCATATTTCAGTCAATAAAGATTTAGTATAACTACGTCTGGCATCTCAATACGTATAAATACGGATAAAAGCCCATGAAAACTAAAAGGTGAATTCAGAAGTTTCTGGAGAGAAACAAGTCAACATTTTTTTATCCTCGTGTGTCCATTTTTCTCAACAAATGTTTGTGTAAACTTGAAAATTATATTTCTACGAGCTGAATGGTTTATAGATTATAATTTACCTAATCAAATCTTAGTACCGTAAATAACTTATCTGTAAGACTGAATATTTTTCTCGTTTTTATCAAAATAAATCGCATAGAAAAGAATAAATACACATTTTCTATCGGATCAATTTGTGAATCTAAACCATTCTTGAATAAACTTCGTACACACAAAATTTCAAAAAATCAGTCTAGCCGTATAAGAAGAGTTCAGAGACGCATAAATACGGACAAAGAAATCTATCTACATAAATAAAGAAGAAAGTCTGTGGGTATGTCCTTTATACAAATCTACAGTTTTATCCCAATTTGATGAATATTTACACACTTTTCCTTAAAAGCAAGGGGGAAGCCACGGTCTACATGAATTTTAGATATTTAAATTTTGGTACAAAGGGGTACGGGGTACAAGTAATGAATACGGGGTGCAAGTAATGAATATCCTTCATGATTCATGATGCATATCGTTGAAAAGCTCTAAGAGCACAGTAATTATTGTTATAAGTACAGTTTAGTCAAATTTAAATTTAGGAGGGGGGGGGGGTAAATTTTGGATATTTGCTAAATATTTTATCAAAGAGGAGGGGGTATAAGTGGGAGGGATAGAATCTAGATATTCTGACATAGTAGAATAATTTAAATGTTTCTTGATGATAGTTTATAAATTTGTCAAATTATAATAATACTCAGTAGCGAAGCACGGATATCCAGCTAGTATATATGTACATAAAGATGTCAAAATATAAGTAGGTAACACGCTAGAGTCGTAATACCTGTTATATTTGCAATACAGCGTTGTTAATTTTGGACATTATTGTTATTACCAATGTTTATTATGTGGATTTATAGAAGCTATAATGGCGTGTCAGTCGGACTTCTGTCTATGGCTCAAAATAATAATTATTTTTTGCTCTAGGCATTTTATTCGGCAGAGGCAAAAGCGCGTTGGCAACATTATAGCAACTTTTCTGTTCTCTAGCGGTAGAAATAATGCTTAGAATAAAAAGTTCTAAGAATAAACAAATGCGCCAAGAATAAACAAAGGCGCGCTTCACGTAAGTACGTGAGGCGAGAATCGCAGGTTTCTGTACGATTAAGTTAAAATTATTAACTTAAAAAAAAAAAAACTTTTGTTTAGTAGCCAGCCATATTGGCCGCCATCTTGAAAATATTAGGTGTGACATTTTAATAGTTGCATATTCTTTTCCTACATTTCAAGACCTTTAATTTGATGTATAAAATGTCATGATTACTAAAAACATTTTTTTTAATCATCCGCCATATTTGCCGCCATCTTGAAAATATTAAGTCTGAAAAATCAAAAATGTGTCCAGTTGTCATAAATGCCGAGATGCACCTGTGTGCTGAATTTCATGCTGAACCTAAAAATTCATATTTCAAGCCATAGAATCTATATCCACTCTTAAAAATATGGCTTTCAATTTGTTTTATTTCTATTTGTAGATTCTTTTCACTAGAAGTGCTCATCAACATTTTTTTATAGAATTTAAAAATCCTCAGCCAACCGTTTACGCCCGTCTTTTTATCTCCATCCGTTCTCGAGAAAAGTGCGAATCCTTGTAATATCAAGCTCAGACTCATTACATATTTCTCAGCATACGATACTATTGTAGCATTACATAGTAGTACATAGTACATATATGATGTATATATATATTAGTAAAATTATATATATTTATTTTGAAGGAGTTGTGGTGTGATGACCGCTAGTACCGAGAATGGTCTAAAACGAGTAAGCTGTTTATACAAAGATTGGCATAGCACAGTAAAGCATAATTTCGTGGCGTTTGCGTTTGAGGAAAATTTAACCATTTTTACTTACTCATATAAAGAGAAAATATTGTAATGGCGCAAAAATTCAATTTTGAGATTTAAACGGATTTACACGTTTTGAGGTCCCCTGTGTCCAAAAAAGTGGTTTTTAAAAAATGTCCGTCTGTCTGTGCAGACGCCTGGAGCCTAAACTACAGGACCGATTTAGACGAAATTTGGCATACATGTTCAGAAAAATCATACCCCGAGGCAAAATCGAAAAATGAATTTTAGCTTCAAATTTGGGGGCAAAAAAAATTAAAATGTAGTCCATTTAAATACGAATCTAACGATATAAGCCGTTTTTCTGGGAAAAATCTAGTTTCTGAGAAAATAGCTTAAAACGCGGACGGAGAGAGCCCGGGTTCAATTCCCCGCCGAGGAGAAGTTTTTTTATGATACATTTTGATGAAATATTCAATAATAATTAAATGTAGCTATGAAAACTACAAATGGATCGTATATGAGAAAGTTTGTCAGAGTTGTGTCGGACCAATTTTTCATATTCGATGGCTAACTAAATAACTAAGAACTAGCCAAGAACCATAATATTTGAAGATTATTATAAAGATTTTAGTATCGACCATGATTTTGCAACAACATAGACATGATATTATAATATTCCAGACTGGAAAAATTAAATTATTTCTAACATTTTCAATCTTCAAAAGTTCAAATAATCATAGTAAAATTATAATTTTCTAAAAATAAAAAACTCAATATTATTTTTCTTACAAAAAACAAATAAAAGTACGACATTAATAACGCAAATAAAATCCATATAATTATGTCAGTTAAAAATGTAAATATTGTGACGTTTTAGAAAACAGAAATAAATTTTTAAAAAATACTCAGACCTACATGGTAATCTAACCTTCCGTGGAATGTGATTGTCAGAGACATCTAGCGGCAAAAGTATGCAACAAGCTTTAGGGTATACGCAGCCTTAATAGTTTTAAATTATTTATTTATTTATATTTTTCATAAAAAAAAAAAACAAAATCACAAAATATTATAAGTTGTTTTAGTAATTTATTAAAATTAATAAATAATCAAGTATAATTTAAAATAAACAAAATTCCTTAAAAATAAATAAAGTGAATGTAAGAAAAAAATTGTTTAATGGTCGAGTATGTGATGTTTTAGAATTTCATGTTCTTATGTGATAAATTAATCAAATCAAATACTTAATAAAATAACAATTAAATTAAATTAAAATAGTATTGCTTTCGAAGGTAACGGAAGCACTGTGAGAACGAAAAACTTTTATGACACCGATTTTAAAAATTCCAAGACAGATTTCCGTTTCAGATATCAGGGAACATTTGTGGTCTCGAGTCTGTCTGCCTGCCTGCGGTCTGTGTTTCCACGAACCGTGAAACGTGTGACGATAACTTGAGTAAAAGTGGACAGATTTTTATGAAATTTGGTAGACATGTTCATTTTACCAATGCCTAGGACGAGTTCGTTGGACAACGTTATCCGTCCAAGTGTTCCGCAACGCCCGTGTAAACGTGAACTTCAAATTTAAAATTGGAATTTTAGGTCGGGAAAAAAATCTGACTTCTATTCAACGAGACAAAAAATGGTTTCAAATACAATTTTTTAGTAAAAACGAAAGTGACACCTTCATAGCGTTGTCACTGATCGCTAAAACTATTAATAGTTTTTATCTACGATTGATACGAAATATAAACATTATATCTCTGTTTAGATGCGGGGAAAGTGATTATTTACGTACTTGTATTCATTGCGCATGCGTGTCTCATAGTTCTGAAGAATTCCTCTTCTTAACCGCGCTAGCGTGGTAAAGAAGAGGAATTCTTCAGCTTTACGCACGATTAGCGAGTTTGTTTACATTTAAAAAGACTAATTTGCTGTTTGTTTAATAAAAGTAACTTTTATATAGAGTTTTTTGTGAAAATCAATGAGTGATTTAAATGATTATGACGAATATGAGGAGAATAATACGTCTCCCGAAATAATTCGGCACAAAATACAACTAATGAATTATTGTTATCTTTATCAAAAGAGAAGTACGAACTTGTATACTGGAATTTTGCCAACTTGTATACTGGAGTCTAGCTGCCTTGCTGTGTCTCGTTGTTTAGTTAGTGAACCCTCAAAATATACATATAACATTCTAAGTGTAGATTACTATTTAAATTTTACGCTATTGTATTCTTCTTGTTAATGAAATGATCTTTAGCAATTTGGAAGATATTACACAAGGTGAAATCTGAATTGTTGCCATTATGTTTTGTAACCTGAAGAAGAAAAAGTAATAATCCGATACGTCGGTAAATCTACTAGTTGTTATTTTTCACTGATTCCAGCAATCCTTATTATTTGTAGGATCTATTGAAATTTTAATGTGTATCTATAATTTCTTTTGTTCAGGATTCGAATAGGCTCGTTAAGGCTGGTTTGGATTCGGTGGACGAAGAAAACACTCTTAGACGGCCTTAGAGTTTGAGTCTTTACATACATCATAGACAAAGGTGAGTGAGATTGTTTACTGTCTTCACGCTTTTAATTAACTCGTTTAATGTGTATGCAGGATAAATCTTGTAACCTACTTTTGACCCACTTCCCAACTACCTAGAAAGCTAAAAACAAGCACAGATTATGTATTTCCGATAACAATACAATAATCAGTCATTCGTTTTACCATATTATTAGTATTAGTCGATAAATCATTATATTTTCGTTAAAATTTGGTGGTAAAAATTCAAACAAACTGTAAACAAACACGATCAGTGACAGGTAAGTAAGGTTATTTCCGTTTAAATAATTTAATTTTGAACGGCTAAGATTTCTCTGTGAAGCTCGGTTAGACAGGACACATCTTGTCTACATTTGACCCTCTTCAAAATCAGCAATCGCTTTGAACTTTGGCAGAGACATTTCTGTTTGTATTAGACGATAAATTTTCAAATTTATATGGAAAAATGTTGACGATAAAATTCAGGAATGCAACAACAACGACCATTGACAGGCATTGAAGCTTTATTGTGATAAAAATTAAAATGTAGAAATTAATATTATATTAAAAATAAACCCGCTTTTATAAACATGCATTAAAAGGAGAAAATACAATTTAAGGCAGCCAAATTACTACGAATGGTCAGCAATATATGTGTGTGTCACATAAGATAATATATATATATATATATATATATATATATATATATATATATATATATATATATATATATATATATATATATATATATATATATATATTAAGAGAGAGAGATTGTACAAAATCTGATGTTTGCAATCTTTGGTGGATTTCATATTAAATAAAAATAAAGAGCAGTAATCAGTTTATAGTAATAAACATGACAATAGCTAGATAATGTTTCTTACTGATCGGTATTAAACAAAAGCTAATGTTTTATACAGATCTGCATTATACAATCGCTAATATCCTCTATATTATAGATCGTAATTAAACAATAACTATGCTTCTTACAGATCAGTAACTAGACAATAGCTATTTTCATTTTGCCCTTTAGTTACTGCTATATTTCTTTGAAAACCTACCGATTTCTTAATAATATTGAATTAAATTGTAGATAACTAACTTCTATTCGCTTTACGAAAGAGCCACGCGGAACTCTGTTTTGACAGCCAGCTCAACTCCAAGTCTATGTAGAACGGTTTGTGGGCCGAATGAATCACGCACTTTACTTCATGTTACCTAATATATCCTACTCACAGAAACTTAAATTAATACTGTACAAGCCTGGAATAGCAAATCCAGTACATGGACACGACTCTAACCAGCCCACATATCAAATCTTTAACTATTACCTCTTCCACTGACGTTTTTATACCGTGAGAATTTTAAATACACCGACGCCACTTTTAAGAGAGTTTGCCATAATAAATACAAAGCTACCTTTTAAACTTCAATTATAATTAAACAGTTAAAAATAACTATAATTTAACTGCAGTGGATTAATTTCACTGGTTTGCGTAACTTAAAATGTAAACTGTTAACTTCTCATTAGTACCATAACTCTCCAATTTATTCCTCTTTGGGAATAAATTGGGCACTTGTTGAAATAGATATGTATTTTTCATGTGATATATGAAAAGTATATATCTATTTCAGCAAATATTATTTAAATGCCCCGATTAACAACGCCAATCTGTCCTTTAAGGTGCAGGAGACAAACTTGTCTAGCTATATAAACATGTCAGTTACTGGTCGGTTCACATCCTCCTGTTACCTTCTTCACAGTTACTGGACGGTTCACATCCTCCCTTTCCCTTTTTCACAGTTACTGGTCGGTTCACATCCTCCCGTTTCCTTCTTCGCAGTTACTGGTCGGTTCACATCCTCCCGTTACCTTCTTCACAGTTACTGGTCGGTTCACATCCTCAAGTTACCTTCTTCACAGTGACTGGTCGGTTCACATCCTCCCGTTACCTTCTTCACAGTTACTAGTCGGTTCACATCCTCAAGTTACCTGAACATAACTATTAATATCA
Organism: Gerris lacustris; assembly: GCA_951217055.1. Classification (NCBI taxonomy): domain Eukaryota; kingdom Metazoa; phylum Arthropoda; class Insecta; order Hemiptera; family Gerridae; genus Gerris; species Gerris lacustris. The sequence continues at coordinate 37,107,038 of OX578282.1, read as the reverse complement.
CTGTAGCGTTTCCGTTTCGATGTTTAGTGGTCCAAGTAGGCTTTGTTATAAAAATTTGTATATTATTTTGCTGATTAAATGGCAAATAAGGAAAAATCCAAGTTTGGAATTTGCTAACGTTTTAGATAAATAGATTACTCTCTTCAATCTACTAAGAATCTCTAAGTAGACATTCGTGTTTTATACCTTCAAAAAAATTAATCTTTCAGGAAGGTATGTAAATCTAAAACATTTTACTTTTGACTGAACATTTCTCTTCACTTCTAACCACTTCTATACACATCTAATTACCTCTTTCTTCCTCTAACCACTTCTATCACCGAACTCTATTTAATTGACATAATTGTCATTTACATAGTAATTCACTGATTCAGTTGATCAAAATTTAGGTATTCCGGTAGTAAACACATCTTTATGGATTTAGGCGAGAGATGTTTCCTTCCCAATGCTAAGATCATCTTTACGGGAGTCAGCTGAAGTCTCCATTTAAATCTTATTCAATAGATACAAAAGAAGTAAGATGTATCAAAGCATTCTTCGTACAAATGAGAGAGACGAGATTTGTTTGAAAGAATAAAGAAATTTCGCTGGAGAGAGTGAAAGTACATTTTCAAATACGAGGAGGATGCGGGAGAGCTTCGAACGAGAAGATTAAGCCGATCAAACAATGCGCCATTTCATGTCACTTGAACTGCGATCAGGAGACAGGTAAGAGTGTCTGGGCCTAACCTTCCAGCTGTGACGGCACAGACAAGAGCCCGACCAATCAGTCAAATCTGTGCGCCTTCTCACTTCCATCCTCGTTCTACCTTATCAGTGCTTTAACTGCTTTATGATCGTAAAACGACAGACGTGACAATCTTCAAGCTGAAATCCAGTAGCTAACTCGCTTCTGATGAAGGTAATATTCAAAACATCTCTCTCCGAAAACAACTTAATGGAAACATTAAAAGATAACAATATAAATCTTTATAAGATTGAGCAGCGTTTCTTAACCCTATTGTAGTCTCATCTTTGAATATTTTAAAGTGTCACCGTTTTCAGTAAAATTAAAAATCATTAATAATGAATAAAAGTTAAAAAAAAAAAAAAAACTGTCCATCTAATTTTTTGAGCAATTTTTGTATATTGTCTGCACAATATTTAATATTTGTTATTTTAAAAATTGTAAATCTTTTTAACTTTGATAAGCCTGTCATATATGTATATAAAGAAGTATTGGGGTTGTCTTTCTGAGCTTACAGCCCTATCTGCCAATTAATTTGCCACATAGCTTCCTCACGTCCTATTTCGTATACTTTAATGCTTTTATGCTATTACACCCTATCATTCTCAAATTTACTCAGTTTTCCCTCCGTTTTTGAAATCTGTCAAAATTGTTTTGATTTTTTCATAAATTTAATAGTCCAGGAGATAGCGTGCAAAAAAGTGTCTGACTAACATCAAGCTAGAATTTTGTATACAAGTTAATCTTTTAGCGTCTTTTAAGAATATGTGGTCGGCTAAGTTCGTCTGTGGGACATAGCTTGGCAATAGGCATTTGAAAAAAACAAAATGGTGGAGAGTGGCCATGTCTCGCCTATTATGGTGGACAGTATGATTTTCATGATCCTGAGTACAGACTTAGTTAGTAGACCAAAAATCAAGTCGATTTTATTTTCACACTTGATAGGTTAGTTATTCAAATATTACTAAAAATCAACGTGGTCACCTGTCAAGGGACAAACTAACATCAACTTGAGTTTCGGTCTAATATATAATAGAACATATTAAATAAAGTAAAGCATACTCTACAATAAACAAAGCCACGGGTATTTTAAGTTCAGTACAATAACAGTTTGTATATATTCGACGATAAAGTATTTCTAAAAATTGATTGCCCACGTATTAAACCTTATGAGGTCCTCTAGTGATCCGTAGCGCCAGGTTTAAAATTAGCGATGTAGGAGTCATTATGTCACGCAGCCGGCGATGCTGCAGTATCATTAGTTGAAGGTGGGTAAGACTTGCGAAAGAAGTATATGTAATACTTGCAGCAGCTGCTCAATTGATGCAGAATAACCTCATATATATATATATTGTGTGTCATGAACCCACAATATATTCAGATCAGTTGTGGCTTATTGTAGAATAAAAGTTATATTTTTAAAGTCATTATCCTCTAAATTATAGTTCAATTCAGATTAATTCTATTATCTAGAACTTAATTTAAACACATTTTATACGAATAAAGACATTCTTATTGTTAATATTATTTATTTTACTAATAAAAACAACGTCACCGACTTCATAAGAATAAATCAACATAAATAAAGATAAACATAATGCAAAAGATAAAAATTCTCACATAGCGTGAATAAAATTACATTCGAATAAATAAAAGAAACATAAAATATATCAGGTTATATATTCTTCGTTTGAACTTTCCGATATGAAGCTGACCTTTCGAAATAATCCAATGAGCCTTCTTCAGCACCTGCACGAATATACCAAGAGAGAAAGAAATTAAATTGCCTTGTATTTAGAGTGTCATTTTCCATTATTTTTTTTTAAATAAAAAAATAAACGGTATAATACATAAGAGAAGAGGCTTTACTGCCAGAGGGAATTATTTACTTCAGGAAATTTTTCCGTTTGAAATATCATTCATAATTTTATTGAAAATTACAGGGTTATAAAAATGCCTCCAGTAAAATGAGAGGTACTGAAATGATTCTGACAGTCAAAGATTTTTGATTTTTACATTTTTATCTGGATTGTATTTCTATTGGTTCTCGTTACTTTGCTGAACGGTAGAATTTATTATTTTACTGACAATTTTATAATTTAGCTACGAATACTTTCTATTTTTATTGTATAACACTGAAAAGACGGATTGATGTTTGTTTTTAAATGTCCTGGGAGGGGCTACTATTAAAGAAAGCAGGGGTGCCCACCCCCCCTAAGCTCTATGGCGCACCAATTCAAGTGCAAAAAGATAAGTTTTAAGGATTTCGGAGAGTAAGTTTGTCCATAAAGGAAAATATATTTGGTGGGGATGAATTTTGAAGTTTAACTAAGACGGGCTACAAAAAACCAAATGATTGAGTTGTTTGGTAGCTGGTGAGTTTAAGAACCCTTCTTTTTAAACTTTGTAAGTGCATAATTTAAAAATTTAAAAGCACAATATAAATTGTTTGCTAAAATAGTGAGATTAAGAGGAAGCAGATCAAAATAGTTAAGTAACAGTTTATTTACACAAAAACTGCATGACAAATAAAATTGTAAAAGTTATTAACATCAGTTGGTTAATATGATTTATCTATGAGTTTCTCTCATGTAAATTAACATTGACCATATTGAATTAGAAAAAAACATCACAAAAATCTAAGTAACTAAATGAAACACAAGAATTCACAATTTCAGACTCATGACATTAGGAATAATTTTAAGTCCATCACACTTAGTGGTAGCTAGGGCATTGGAGGCCCCTCCAATTGATGAGCAAATAAAATTGCGTTTAGATCTGAATGGGGCCCCCTGATCCCTGATAATGGTATAGAAGTATAATTCCAAGTTAGATTTTACTATGCTCTAAAGGGGCCCCCATTGACATTGGTACAAGGATAGTTTGTACAAAGAGATTTGATTTGGGGCTTACCCACAAAATCGGGCCCATAGTTACGCCACTGACTTCAATATCCTTCTTGCCTTTTTGGTTGTAAACAAACCAGGGCCCCCGAAGGCCCAGGCCTCTGGCCAATTACCCCCCCCCCCCCCCCCCCCGGCGTTGTAAAAACACATGCGGACGCAAATAGCAAGCAGTCAACCTCTTGCATTTTGCACCGCAGCCTCCAGTGCAGACAGTGTTAGTGGCAGACAAGACGTCAATCAGAACTACCAATTACTCTTGCTCTACTCGGTGCGCTTCTTTCTCTTTAGTACTGTTTTGTAGTTCACTCTTTATTGGTACAAATCTTTAAAATGTAGATAACTAAAAAAAAAATATATATTTATTATCACATCCATCCCCCCCCCCCCCCCCCAAAGTGGAAAAAAGTGATATTTACTACCCCCCCCCCCCCCCCTAAGAATTTTAATGACAGTCAGCGTCATAACCTCCCTCTGTGGGCACCCCTGAAATAAATAGAAGTTTCATAGAATAAACAAACGTTTTATTCCTATTAATGAACACATGCCCCCCCCCCAAAAATTTCAACGGCGCACTGTGCGCCGTTATACCCCCCTCGTCGGCACCCCTGAAGAAAGGCGTTTAGAGTTGCTACTGTCATTACTTCTCTGTAATCGCTGTATAACAGAATATAATCTGTAATCGCTATAATATAAGAGAATATAATCTGTAATCGCTATATAACAGAATATAATCTGTAATCGCTATAATATAAGAGAATATAATCTGTAATCGCTATATAACAGAATATAATCTGTATCTATAATCATTTTTATCTATCTTAATTCTCTAACAATATCAACATTTATGATTCCCTCGCATGTTTTGTCTTACATTTAACTTGTTTGTTAGAGTAATTTTTACTGTAATTTTAAAATTAAAGTTTTGTCTTCAATTTAACTTGTTTGTTAGAGTAATTTTTACTGTAATTTTAAAATTAAAGTTTTGTCTGTAGATTGGTCAGAGTTGAATAAATTGTGAATACTTTTTCATATCAAACATTCCGAAAACCGAATCCGGCCTTAACTTTTATCGTGTAAAACTGGCAACGAAATCGATTAATTTTTGGTCGGAAATTGGCCCAAAACCGACTGGAAAAATCTGAAAAGGTAAAAAAAAAAATATATATTTTGAGAGAGTATAATCATATTTACTTGCCTCGTAAAAATCGTCGCATTAACGATATTTCTTGACTATTAGCTGCTTTACATAATATTGTATTGAGTGTATGTAAGTAGAAAGAACCTAGTATATTATATTACATAAAATTATATACACATGTAGATAAATATTTAACTTTAAGTTAATTTCATAGAATAATATATTTTTAATTTACATAATTAAACAAGACAAAAAAAAAAAAAATACAATTTATTACATTAATTATAATTTTATTATCTTTAATGTACAAAATACATTTTTAATTTTTTTTTAATAAAAAATATGTATGTGTGTCAAGGTATATGATGATGAGTAAAGTCAAAAGAATTATATATTATGTATGCGATTTAGTAATGCAATAAAATATACATTTTAACATCCTTTAAACCGAAACAATAAATCAATTTAAAAGAATCACGATTAATGAAGACTGTTATAACAATCAATAATTATTGAGTACCCCCCCCCCCCCTGTATTCATTGCGTAGCTGTATTCATTGCCAGTGGCGTAAATAGCGCCCCCGCCAACCCCGCGGCGCGGGGGGGCGCCTGCTCTAGGGGGCGCCGAAAAATGTGTAAACAATAATATTTAATAATAAAATTTAAAATAAACTCTATATGGGCGGAATTATTTGAATAAAATTATTTTTGGGAGATAAAAATAAATGAGAGATAAAAGAAATAAATAGTTTAAATCAGGGTGAGAATGTTACGAGATGCTATGGTTTAGAGCTCACAACTCAGTTTGGTTTTCAAGTTATTTTTTAACCTATTTTATTATATGGGTAAGTATATCGGACTAATTCTCCATTCTTCATTTTGGACTGCTAGGAGTGCTAGGAGATCCAAGTGTTTATTACAACTAAAAGTTATCTTATCTAATCTGGTTTTAGCTGCACGAGATAAGGAAATATCTTCCAAACTTAACAAGTCACACTTCCATCTCTTTCTCTATTGATTGTCTTTGTCTTTGCTATATGTATATGTATTTATTTTTCTTTCTTAACATCTTTTTCCCTATTACAACCTCTTTGTATTTAGTTTTTAACTCTTTTCTTTCCTAGCTAATTTTACCTCCCCTTAGAGTTGTTATCTTTTCTACCCTTCCCTTAATTTAGGAATTGATATAATCTATTAATCATATGTATCAAACTCAGTTCTGCTCAGTTATAGCTATAGCTATCGTACCGTGGTTGTGTCTTTTGCTGTGAATTTTAACTTTACTTTCGCTAGAAAGCTCTGCTATTTTTTATTTCTTATTCTACGTTTAGTTATTTTGTGTGTAAAATTAAATTATTTTGCTGAAGAATTCATTTATAAAGGTGGGTGTATTTTTTAGACTATTATATAGCCGTCGGGATTCTAGGGGAGCCCCGTCACGTCAATTTGTTAATAACTAAAATATCTCATCGTCATCTTCGTCCTCCTCCAGGAGCAAACACTCTTTTTCTTTTGATCGTTAAGTTTCGTCGCTATTTGATCGTTAAGTGAAAAACAAATAAATTTTATGCCCCAGATTTCAAAAATTCCAAGACTGAAATTCGTTTCAGATAACAAGAAACATTTTTGTTTCCGTGCCAGTCTATGTGTCGTAAAAAACTACTTACAATTTTAATGAAATTGGGTGGTGGCTCATTAGTCATCATGACTCATATAAGTCTAAACCGTATGCGTCTATTTCTTTTTCTTTCACGTGCGCACAAGCATCCCTATATTAATTTACACCTATAATATCTTCAACATTACTCATTTGATTTTTATGAAATTTAGATAGTTTGTCGAAAGTAGCCGGCAGATAATCCCAGATTAATTTCAACTGTCTGCGCTCTTTAAATTTTGCTAAATTGTTACTTTATTTCATGTAAGAAATAAAGTACATAAAGTAATCATTTTGACTGATTTAAAATAAAAACGGGGAAAATTAAATAAATTCAACAATAATAAGTTTTAAAAGCATAAAATCATTCAGTACACAAAATAGGACGCGAGGAAGCTTTGTGCGGCATTAATTGGCAGATAGAAGTGCATCTGTATTTGCGAATAAGATATTCCAGTTCGTCGTCAAGCAAGGAGCAAGGTTGCTAGTTTGTTTTCATCTTATTTATATTATATATTTATATTATAAATTGTATTATTTTTATTAAGAAATAAAAATAACACTATGACTGTAGTAGTACTGTATACGAGCATTTAAAAAAATAGAAATAATAATCTGTTGAGAAATCTGTTGGGGGGGGGGGGTTCATTTTGTAAGCTATTAGGGGGCGCAATTTCAAAAGTTGCGGGGGGGCGCCGGATATCTTAGTTACGCCACTGTTCATTGCGCATACGCGTTCATAATGAGGTAAAGAATTCCTCTTTTTTTCCGCCCTAGGTCGGAAAAATAGAGGAATTCTTCACCTCAACGCACGATTAGCAAATTTGTTTACATTCTAATTACTGTTTGTTTAAAGTAACTGTTTATATCGAGTTTGTAGAGAAACAATGAGGGATTTAAGTGATTATGAAGAAAATGAGGAGGATTATACGCCTTCCGAAATAATTAATTCGGCACATTATACTACTAATGAATTATTGTCATCTTAATCAAAAAAGAAATACGTACTTATACATACAGGATGTTTATTAAATATTTTTTTCTGCATTTATTATTAAAATCCACTATCGTAGATAAAGTACGGTAAAGCAACTCGTGCGAAAACTGCATTTTGCTTTGCTCGTGTGGTTTTACTATACCCTCGCTGTCGCTCGGGTGCAAACTCCACACTCGCATGCAAAATGCTACTTTCCGCACTAGAAGCATAATGTACTATTACGGTTTATTTTCTCATATTACGTTAGTATATAATATAGAGAGAAAAAGTATTATAAAGGCGTGAAAATCTGATTTTGAAATTTTGATGGATATACACGTTTTAAGGTCCTCTGAGCCAGTGATTGTTCTTCTTCAATCAATACAGACACATTAGTTTATGGTCAGTTCACTAAAACCTGTTTCAGGGAAAAAACTAAGAAATCAGCTGACCTGATCACCTTTACTGAGATTAGCAATAGATAATCACAGTTAAAAAACAAATTTGTCAAATTAATTTCTTTTTTAAAAACAGTTTTTATTTTTGTCTCCAGTATAACATAAAAATTTAATTAGATTATTATTCCGTCATTATATACAAAACAATCAAATTTTAAAACGAAAAAAGAATAATATTTCTCCAAAATTAGAATTAACAGTATTGAGATAAACAAACAAATATGAAAGGATGTTTGACAATTTACCTTCAGCATTATGACACGCTATAATAATAAACTATTGCAATTGCACTGCTGCATTAGAACGGGCTGTATTTAATATAGGTGTAATATAGCTCTTGTATTTTTGAAAGAGGCAATAAAAGAGTCTCGAAGAGAATAGCAATTGTTTTTTGCTTATTATGTAATTTAATAGTGTTGGCGATTTGGCTCGACGTGAGAAAGGATGACCTCTCGAGAAGGCTGTTAGAACTAGATTAATAGAGGTGAGAGAGCGTCAGCATCGTCTGGCTGGAGTTGTTGGAATAAGGACCATGTCTTGTCTGGGAAACACAGTACAGGTTAGGACACGGGGTTGGATCACATCTTGGCGGGGTTTCGTTGCACTGGTAATCACTGTAATGCAGGTTAATGATGAGTCTTATCCAGGCTCAGACTTCAACCCCGACATTGGTACTTTGGAGAAAAAAACGAAAAATATCTTTCTACCGAAACTTTTTTTTTTTTTTACAATTGAGCAACTTTAATTTTGTAAAGAACAGAATAGCATATTCTTCTTACGTAATCAATAATAATCAGATATAATACATCTTGTATGTAAAAAATAAAAGAAAACAATTAAGAATAACAATTATTAGTTTTAAAAAATTAAAGTAACATATCTAACCAATAAATGTGAAATGAACATAAATATAATAAGACTTCAAAAAGTCAGACACAGATTATAACATTTGGTTATTAATAATTTCTTTAAATATGCTTTCTAACTTGAGTTGTACGTATATTTTTGGAACGAAGTTCCTTATGGCACGTTCTGGAGCCCGGGAGTGAATCCGAAAAAACGAAAAAAATCACCGTCACGCAAAAACCGTCACGAAATCTACCGATGACGATAACTTGAGTAAAAGATCACCGAGTTAGTTGAAATTTGGTACAAATGTTCATTTTACCAATGCCCAGGCTGAGTTCGTTGGAAAACGTTATCCACCCAAGCGTTCACGCGCAACGCTCGCGTAAACGTAAGCTTCAAAAAGACGGAAAAAATGTTATTATGGAAGCCTGTTACTTAACTTGTTTATTTTTGTTATATGTCAAAATGTCACTTGGTTTTGTAAATATCGAAAATATAATCACGGTCTTGTAAAAAGTAAAATTGATCTGTGCTGACGCTTATTTCATTATATTAGGTATATTATTATAATACTGCGTATTTAATCAAATAAAAAATTCTAACTTCATCTATTTAATGAGACAAACAACTTTTTTAAATATTTTTTTTAGTAAAACGAACACCGACACTGTTAAGAAGTGATAAAAGTTGCTAAATTTATTAAAGTGGACCCAAACATTTAAAATAAAGAAAACAACGTTTTTACGGTCTCCGATTTTAAAAATTCCAAGACAGAAATCCGTTTCAGACATCAGGGAACATTTTTGGTTCCGTGTATGTCTGTCGGTCTGTCGTTCAATTTTTGCGAACCAACATATCTTAAAAACTACACGTCCAATTTTAATGAAATTTGTATGGTAGGTCATAATTAGCCCAATGTTGGTCCCATAAAAGTTTCAGCCTTCTACGCCTATTTGTTTCTCTTTCACATGCGCACAAACATACATTTATTTACACCTATAGCTTCAAAAGTACTTATCTGATTTGTATGAAACTTTTATAGTTTATCGAAAGTAACCCTCAGATAGCCCCAGATTAATTTGAATCGTCTGCGCTCTTTAACTTTAGCTAAATTGATACCTTAATTCATGTAAAATAGACTGCCAATTAGTGTGGCACATAGCTTCCTCGCATCCTATTGACGTACTTTATTGATTTTATGCTTTTACAAACCAGCATTATTGTCTAAAAATAAAAAATAAATAAAATTGATCATTTTTTTTAAATTTTACCCCCTCAAAACAAGAAATTACACAAAATGGAATGTACTATTAAAGAGCTTTTCATCGATATACATCATATTATAAAAGATTAACTTTGACATTTGTACCCCTGTACTTTGAGGTACCAAAATTATATTTTTAAAAAACAAACAATACAAAAGGGTATTAATTAAACTAATAAATAAATATAAATAAGAAACCTAATAACAAAAAAATATTTAAACCCTTTAACCCACAACAAAATTAAAAATCAGTACAAAAGTATGTGTACAAATGTTTAAAAAATAAACCAATAAAATAGCTTTAATGAACATATGGCCTTTCAAATGATATACGACACAATATTAAAAACTAAAAAAAGTGGTCACGTGACACGGCACACGGGAAAAAGTTTACTCTCATGTTCTCAGCCAAAAGGATGAACCAATGAAATAAAATATAATCAATTTAAAGAGCATTAGTGTAAGATTCAAGCGCCTCAATCAGAAATAAAATCGGTCAACTATTATAGAAACTATGGCCAATCTAAGACAAAAAGGAAAAAAAAAAAAAAAAAAAAAATACCAAAATTATCACCATCAAGGTACAACCGATGATGATACGACAAAAAGTCATAGGACCAAAGTTGTAGATCTTTTAAAATCAGTCACCGCTGGCGCTATCCGTTTTCCAATACAACTTACCGTTTAGCCGCAATAAGTCCCCAATACAGCTTAAAAATCAAGTCGGCCATTTTTATTTTTTTTAAGGGGGGAAGGAGAAGGAAAAGGGTACTTTTTATCATTATTTTGGTTCACAATATGGACGTTGCGCGTCGAATGGCGCAAACCCCAAGTCTCTAGCTCTTCTGGAAGTGGGTAAACATTCATATCAGTCAGTGAGTCAGTTAGCCATGCTGCTTTATAGTACATAGACATATTAATTTAGCACGATTTAAAGTACGCAGACGGTTGAAATTAGGCAGGTGCTATCTGCATGCTACTTTCGACAAACCATAAAAATTTCATAAAAATCAGATGATTACTTTTAAAGATATAGCTGTAAATAAATGTATGTTTGTGAGCATGTGGAAGATAAACAAATAAGCGTAGAAGGTTCAAATTTATATGGGACCAACAATGGGCTAAGTATTACCTACTAACTAAATTTCATTAAAATCGGACAAGTAGTTTTTTTTTGGTTCGCAAAAATTGAGCTACAGACCGACAGACCGACAGACAGACCGACAGACAGACACGGAACCAAAAATGCTCCCTGATGTCTGAAACGGATTTCTGTCTTGGATTTTTTTTAAATCGGAGACCTAAATTTTTTTTGCTATTCAGAACGATCACATAGCTTCCGTTACCTTCGGTAAGCTCGGAAGCAAAATCAATTTCGACAGCAAAAAAATAATATTGAAAGATCATAAAACGGGGGTAACAATTAAACAAACTAGACATTAATAGTTTGTAAAAGCATAAAATCAATAAAGTACGTTGGTAGGAAGCTATGTGCCACACCAATTAGCAGTCTATTTTTTATTTGCTTCCAAGCTTACCGAAGGTAACGTAAGCTATTTTAGTTATTATTGTATTAATTTTATTCATTATTAACTTTTTTGTGGTAGTTCCGATGAATTTTACTAATGATTTTGTAAATGTAGTTCACTTAGGTGGTTTTCACACCGGAAAGCTAGGATACAGAATTCATGAGACATGACACACTGAAATGTCTCTTCACAAAAAAGATCAATTGCATTATTATTATTAAAAACTAAAATATTCAAAGAGACACAGACTCCTGTCCCAGTAGGAAAGGTCTTGTCTTCTGTCCCACTGTCTTATCAATGTATAAGCTACCTAAAAACATCAATGTAACCAAGTAACCATAATGGTTTTCTCCCCAGTGAAAAAATTAGGACTAGATATACATAAGGCTCTACAATTATTTTAGATGAGTATATTCGTATTATTTTTAAATTGACAGATTACAACATTATAGCTATAAGATGCTACGATACTTTTACCATAATGTGTGTAAATACTTAAATTATTATGCTAGAGTGTTGTGAAACAATAAAATCAATGTGCCAATTTTTTCATAATAACTTCAGTAAAATGTAAAGCATATGGGAGAAGAAAAGAAATAATAATATACAAGTTATACAATTTTAATATAGTTTCACTATCTATCTGCATAATCATTACATTGGAAACAACAACCTGTTTGGGAACTATTTCTCATTACCTAGCATAGAGATGCGTTATAACAACATTAACAAATAATACTATAGACGTACTTACAGTATTATGCCTTTGTGTGCTTTTATTTCTATTATTGAAACAAGATTCTTGTGTGAATTGTTTACAGTGTTAATTTTACCCTCCTAGTCTTTAATAATAAATACAATTATTTAATTATGCTTCCGAGCTTACCGAAGGTAATGAAACCATTGTGATCTTTCTATTTTTTCTGTCTCCGATTTAAAAACTTCCTTGGCAGAAATCCGATTTAATCATCAGGGAACATTATATCAGTTCTTGTGTCTCTGTGGGCCGGTCACTCGGCCGTTAACATTTTTGCGAACCAACGTATCTTAAAAAAACTAACATGTCTGATTTTATTGAAATTTTGATGGTAGGTCATAATTAGTCCATTGTTGGTCCAATATAATCTTTTGAGCTCATCATTTTTTCTTCTATGTTTAGAATAAACCTTTTATTATTAACACCTCTAAATTTAAAAGTGTATTCATACCTAATTTAAAAAAAAAAAAAAAAAAAAAAAATTAATATAATATGATAATAATAATTGGAGTTAGTTGAAAGTAGCCCATAGATGGTCCTTTATTAATTTTAACCGTGTGAACAAATTTAATATTGCATAAAAATAAGTGTTATCCTACTGGTTCGAAACAAATCCAAAGCTTATAGGGTCCAATATTAGGGTGCGAGGAAGATATGTACCGCACTGCTAGACTATTTCACGTTACATTGAATTATTTTTCGTTTTTTTTTAAGTTAAACAATACGTGGGGTGCCGCGGGACACCTGGTAGGAACGAAGTTCCTTACATTTTTCATTAAATATAAATTATAAAATCACACTGCTACGTATACGTACCTAGGTACTATACGTTGCTAACTACTTATACATGCCGGAGTAAAAAAAGAGACAAAATTAGAAGTAAGTGAACTGTTTTTACCTAGCAGAGTTAAGGCAAAATTCAAAGATAATCAGTATTTGTATCATAAAAGCAAGCGTCTTACTATAAATATATATTGAATATAAAAAAAAAAGTTGATCATGATAAGTTTACAGTTAAAGAGTATGTTTGTCAAAGGATGTTGGATTAAAATAGGTGTTACTGATAGTGTTTTCTACCTACACAGCCTATTAATTTAAAATATATCTCTTCCCTACTCTAAAGCTTCTGCTTGTATTCTGTTATAATTTTACATGCCTGTTTCAATTATACTTTAGACAATGTGTAAGAAGTTTTATTAAAATCTTCATACGTTATAACGGAAGATATCAGTAAAAACGTTGTTTTCTTTATTTTAAACGTTTGGGGTCACATTAATAAATTTAGCGATCTTTATCACTTCATAACAGTGTCGGTGTTCGTTTTACTAAAAAAAATATTTAAAAAAGTTGTTTGTCTCATTAAATAGATGATTAATTTGTATCATTAAAGCAAGCGTTAAAGCAATCATTTTCTCTTGGATTAAGTACGCATTATTATAGTAATATACCTAATATATAGAAATAAGCGTCAGCACAGATCAATTTAACTTTTAACAAGACCGTGATTATATTTTCTATATTTACAAAACCAAGTGACATTTTGACATATAACAATAAATAGGTCAAGTGTGTGCTAGTTAGTACACAGCGAGGGTCCGTAGGCCACACTATATAGTGTTTAACTGTAAAGTGTATAAACAGTGTTTTTTAAAAATGCTAAAAAGCTTACTTTGAACCATTCTAAGGGTCTGATATTCTCAAAACACACTCTGATAAAGTATTTTTTTGCCACTGAACCGGACTACAAACTTATAAATACATCGAAAAGACCATAATTATAAAAAAAACGTATTTTGTCAATAAAAAATAAAATCATATTTTTTTCGAAATTTCAAAAAAGTGGTATCTTTACTTTTGGTCGAAGAATGTTCAGGAATTTTTTTCAGATTTTTTGCACTTCACATAAGCGAGATAGAAGGGGGGGACACGTTTCACACCCACTTCAAACTTGCCTACGTTCGCCCTATCAAAGTTATATCCAAAGAATTATATATTTTTGTAATAAGCTCGACGTACCCTTTCATATGATACCCCTTATGGTGTAGAAAAAAAAAAAAAAATGTTTAACCCTTAAGTTTTTTTACCCTAATTTTGTTGAAAATTTTTTTTTTTAAGTCGCTATATTTTTAAAATATGTGGGTAGGTACAAGACACATACATCCAAATTTCAAAGTGATCGGACGAAAGGTGTAGCCGTGAGAGCACGCGAGAGGACGGACGGACAGACACACGCAGGAAAATATAAGGGTCCTTGATTTTGCCTACGGACCCTAAAAATAAACAAAACAAGTCAAGGAACAGGCTTTCTTAATAACATTTTTCCCCGTCTTTTTGAAGCTCACGTTTACTCGAGCGTTGCGCTTGAACGCTTCGGCGGATAACGTTTTCCAACGAACTCAGCCTGGGCATTGGTAAAATGAACATGTGTACCAATTTTCAACTAACTCGGTGATCTTTTACTCAAGTTATCGTCATCGGTAGATTTCGTGACGGTGATTTTGTGAGTGTGATTTTATGACGGTTATTTTGTGACGGTGATTTTTGTCGTTTTTTTCGGATTCACTCCAGAACGTGCTATAAGGAACTTCGTTCCAAAAATAAAGTTAAAGCATCCAAATAAAAGTTCGAGTATTTTTATATTGCTTTGGATTAATCAAAAGATACTTGTGATTTAGCTCAAGTTCGAGTGTTTATTACAGGAGACAACTATGTGAATTTCAAACTATCGAGGAAACTGGAGTTAATTCAATGAAAAGTACTCAAAGTAGTGATGCAAGTCATTTAATTGAGTCAACAAGAAATTATTGACCTCTCAACAAATAAAAAATTACAAGTAACATTTTCAGGAATGCTGCAAAAAACTTGCAGTTTTCCTTGCCAAAAGAAGACTTCAAAAAACTTTAAATGCTTTGCTCGTACCATTTTTTTGAGTTGTTGGCTCTATTTATCTTTGTGAGCAGGCATTTGTTCAATTTCGATCTTCTTTGACTGATGTAATATTCTTATTAATGATTGAGCGTTAGCAATTTCAATTATCACACTGAAAACTGTATGTATTTAGCTAGACTTTATATTATTAGAATCAGATCATACCCACTTTTAGCCTTAACTAATAATATAAATATTATATTATTGGGATGTATAGTTTTATTAAAAACGTTGATTATAGTGAAAAACGTCATTATAGTGTTACTTATATCATCCGGCTCAACCTTTAAATATCCTATTTAGATCATCTTGCCCTTCAACTAAAATCATCTTGATCCAACACTAAAAGGGTTGGAGACCCCTGTATAAATCAAATTTCTCCGAATTTATTCACATTTTGAAATATTACACTTTCTTTATCAGGGTACGAACATGATAACCTTGAACATAAAATTATAACCTTTACAAGTGCTCTTTGTAAGGTTCTTGATTTCATACGAGCTGCATGTATGTTAACCTTTTGGCTACGTGATTTGACGATGAAAAAAATTTATTTTCTCGTAATATTCATTGGTTAATTCAGGAATAATGAATATAGTAAGCTAGTCAACTTTCCTATTTTACGAGCGTCGCTAAGGTTAGAGTAGGGAAGAAAATCCTCCTTACAAATTAAAATAAACAAGACAGTAGCTTATAGACAAGGAGCCAGGAAAAAGAAAAACTAATTCCCGTGTATACTTTTAAAAAAAATTCTGACTTAGATGGGTCTCGAACCTGCAACCACTATAGCTTTATAAAAATTTCTCAAACTAAGCGGCTATCAGACAAATATAATAGCGGTAGGGTTATTTGTTACACTTTTTCAATGGAGGAGAGACTGCAGCACCAGCAACGCACGAACAGAAACCACCACCACTTGTTGGTTAGGGCTAGGTTAATTATTGTACGACAAATATATTTACAATTGACTACGCCCCTGTTCGATGTTATAATTACAATTTTATACCATGTTATTAAAATGCAACTGTCTCTCTAAACGTTTTCGTGTTTCTACTGTTTTAATTAAACATTACGCCATTCAATCTAGTTTTTTTTTTTTCAATTGTCACGAAATGATATATAAAAACAAAACAGATTACAAACTTTGTACCGTACAACCAAGTGAAGTTAAATAAAAGCAGTAAAACGTGAGAGTCCATAAATAAAGACTATGGGAAAGAAATTAAGTCGAAAATGACCCGACTATAGTCTTAGAAAACTTTTCAGGGAGTGCATAGCTTTGACGTACAATTCGATTTGTTACATTATATTTTTTTTCAAAAAAACAATGACATTACAAAGGACATTCTGTAATTTTGGTCGAGGATTTCCGTTAGTGTCAGTCCAGTGGGTAATTAGTTACATGGTCTTATTGTTTTGTTATGTGACACACTGACCGTGGTAAACAAACCAATACAATCAACTCTATCATCCAACTTATTTGATAATACTAACAAAACAATGACTCGTGT
This sequence comes from Gerris lacustris, assembly GCA_951217055.1. Taxonomy (NCBI): domain Eukaryota; kingdom Metazoa; phylum Arthropoda; class Insecta; order Hemiptera; family Gerridae; genus Gerris; species Gerris lacustris. The sequence goes on along the minus strand of OX578282.1, from coordinate 37,090,338 downwards.
TTGAGACAAATACATGAAATAGGGCCAATGGTATGTCAGCAGGATATTGTCTTCTACTATATTTCTTAGGTTTCGTCGCCAAAATCTAGTCCTTTTATAATTCCCTGTTTGTCTGTCTGTCTGTCTTTAACGCAAATGTATCTCTAAAAGTAACCAACACAAAAATTTGAAACGTTCTGTCGTGTCCTAATAACCCAAACTCTCAAAATATACAGGGAAGTACCAGGCCCTGATTTAGGGTAAGCTGCAGCCTGGGCAAAACCTTTCTTAGCCGTCCCTCCCCCCCCCCCCTCCCACAAATAGGGACTGAGCTATTTAACATTAATATTAATAAACACGTGGATTAAACATTCTGAAACTAAGGAAAAAGTCAAAATTTTTATGTTCTGTTTTTAGAGTTACGTCTTTTTCAGAACACATCAAAACCAAAGAGTTCAACTTTCTGTTCAGTAAAGTTGCTCTTTTAGGATTTTTAACTCTTGCTCGAATACTTGAAAGATTGGGGAATGTGCAAATTAAGTTGCCTATTTATTGTGTATCATCAATTTTGTGACATCCACATATTACTTTATTTAATGTCCATTAGTTTGCTCTGAGGGTGAAATTTTTACTTAATTTAGACCGGGATCGATAGGGCCAAGAACCAATCCCTATACATTTACTTAGAAAGATTGATACACAAGCAAAAAAAAAATTAAAGATATGATATAATGTGTTTAAATAAAAATAAACAAAACTTATTCGGTAGACGAGAACTAGCGTGGCCGTGTGGGTTAAACCACGTCTGCTCGGCCATCACTGAATTATGAGTGAAACGAGACGGGGTTCGATTCCTCGCCGTGACGCTCTGATTTATATGGCTCACTATTGATCACATCATACTCGCTTCGGCGGTACAATGTACTTATGTATGATGTGTGAAGTGGCTGGAACTCTCTACCGCGGGGCGTAAAAAGGGCCTAAGTGATGGCCTAATTGCAAGGTTCGAACAAGTGGTTCGTCCTACCCGTTCTAGTAGAAAGTACTAGATTACTACTACTACTATTCGGTAGACTCTTGGCCCTGCGTTTAAAATGGACTTACTAAAACCACATAAATTTTAATCATCAATAATCTAAATCAATTCTCTGCAGTGAATGTTGAGTTTCTTTCAAGCCAGGAAGTTAGTGTATTTCTTAGCCACACTCTTATGGATACAAATAATAAATCTAAAATAAAATGAATCGATGAATGAGTATACGAACCTAATTAAAATATGAATTAAAATAAAAATTGAAATAAAAATAAGAATTGATAAATTCGTAAATCAAAATAAGAATTGATCGTAAAATAAAAGCTACAAGTTTACCTTTAACGAAGGGTTTGAGAGGATAGCATTACATTATATTTTCTGGATATAAAAATAAATTAAAACACTTCTATTTGGATGGAAAAATATGAACGTCACGTTCAGCCAAAGCCGTTGCCGCAAAGGCGTCCAGTTAGCCTCTGCCTAGGGGGGGAAGAAACAGCGGAGCGTACTACTTGGGAAGCCAACGAAATTAAGTAAAATAATAACATTTACCAAAACTAAAATTATAAGGATAGGCTGATTTCCAGTCAATTAAAAAGTATTTCTAATGTTCAGGCGATTAATTAATCTGCCGTTAAAATCAAATTCAAGGTCTCTATATAATTTTCCCTGAACTATTTTCCCTCCAAAATTAAACACCTTATTTAAAAAAAATAATAATATCATACTAAATTTTACTGAGTCAACATTGAAGGTAAAGAAAGCATTGCAACTCCAAATTCAAAATATTTTTGACTGAAATTGACGAATCGTAAACAAACAATTAGATCTCGTTTACTGTCTATCGTTCGTACTAGAAAAAAAACTATAATCGTCCTAGTTTGAATTAAATTTATATGGTAGGTTATAAATAACTACAATAGTTAATCCTACAATAATTTTAACCTTCTGTGATCATTGCTTTCTCTTGTGCATGTGCACAAGCCTTATTTATTATGGCCTATATCTTTCTTTAACAATGCAAATCCGACTTTTAAGAAAATCGGATGGTTTATATAAAGTAGCCCACAGTCTTATTATATTTAATATTAAATAAAAATAAATGTGACCTCACTGAAAATCGAATCAGGTCCAAACAACGACACTATTATTTGGCAGACTATTTTTCAGTCGTGTTGCATTTAGGAAATAGGTAACAATCAATACAACGTCTGTATAGTGATTTAGAAAAATGATATACTATTTAGAAAAAACTGCAACATCTAGTGTAGTTTGTAAGGATATTTCTTTTTTTTCTTGACTGTTTTTCAACGATTGACCTTATTGTTTATAAAACAAAACTACAAATGTCGTGATAATAAATGTTTTCTCCATATTATAGTTTGAGAAATAATGCTAAATATAGAAATCAAACATGGTTTGATTTATTCAATATGTAATTTAATTTTTCATAGAATTATTCTTTGCATTGGACATTGCGGTCAAGATGGACTTCAAAGTTACCACATAAGTTTGATTGAGGGCATAAGTCAAGTTGCAGGTACTTATCAAGTCTCGTATTATCAATACAAGTCGATATGGGGTGTGCGTTTACAAGCTGCCTATCCATCATTAGATGGAAAAAGAAGTTAGAAATATTTCAAAATGCCATTTTAACTTGACCGCAGTATAATTCTTCTTGTATGTTTTGAGTAGACTTTTGGATGGAGTTCATTTTGATTCAATTAACCTTTTGTTTACTGAATTGATGTGTCTTTCGATGTAAGAATGAATTTTTCAACGACATGCACCGTTAAATAAATATAGTAAAATGAAATTATAGATCTAACTAACCAACTCTTATTCTTAATAGATATATTTAAAAAAAAAGTCACAAATGGTTATATGAGTATAAGATAACAAGTATACAAGCTACCTTATAAACTAATAAAGCAGTAAACCTGATAACAAGTATACTGATAAACCACTCAACAAGATAACAAGCAAACAAGCTAACGATTAAACTAATAAATCAGTATTCGTGTAAATAAGCTAACGATGAAACTAATAAACAAGTCAACATGGTAACGTTTAAACTAATAAACTAGTCAACAAAATAGTAATGACACTTATGAATATGTCAACAAGATAACAAGTACACTAATAATCTAGTCAACAAAATAGTAATGACACTGACACTAATGAACATGTCTGCAAGATAACAAGTAAACTAATAGTCTAGTCAACAATATAGTAATGACACTAATAAACATGTCAACTAGATAACAAGTAAACTAATAAACTAGTCAACAAAATAGTAATGACACTGACACTAATAAACATGTCTACAAGATAACAAGTAAACGAATAGTCTAGTCAACAAAATAGTAATGACACTGACACTAATGAACATGTCTACAAGATAACAAGTAAACTAATAGTCTAGTCAACAAAATAGTAATGACACTAATGAACATGTCTAAAAGATAAAAAGTAAACTAATAAACCAGTCCACAATATAATAAATAAACTACTAAACATTTCTACAACATAGCAAGTTACCTTATAAACAAGTGAAAAAGATAATAATAAGAAAATAATAAGTTAAAATGCTAACTAGTAAACTAAGAAATCTGTCAACACTATAACAAATGAATCAATAAATCAATTTATTCTGTAAAGAAGCTAGCAATGTAAAGACCCGGGGTTTATTTTTATATTATGCCAAATAAGGTGCATCAGTATTAAAAGAAAAATTGTAGTGGTTTTAAACAATACAAATCAACCAAATGTAAAAGAATAGAAAAAGTATCATTAATACAAAAATAACGTCCACTTTATAAGCATAATATATTTGACTAGAAACATGCTGGGTTTTACATTCATTTCTACATCTTCCTTACGATTTTCAATTAAAATACTTTCTTTTTTTCTTTCCTACAAATATTTCACATAAGCCTATATAATAACATTTGATGGTTCAAATGATGAAAATCTAAATATCACAATTATAAAAAAATAATATATATAATAATAATTATAATGAGAAATATTATGCCTATAGATTTTTTTTTCTCACATAAATCTAGCTAATTGCACAAAAAATAATAATAATAAAAATAAATGTTCGGCCAAACAATATTATTTTAGTGTAAATTATTAAGAAATATAATTATTTATTGGATGGTTCAGTCACGCCAATACGAAAGATGTATTATTTTAATAATAATATATATATATATATATATATATATATATATATATATATATATATATATATATATATATATATATATTTGTGTGTGTAATTACAATTTCTTATAAGTGTAATTTTTGTAGCAAAAAACTTAGGCCTTAGATTTGTTGCATAACCTAAATAAATGAAAGTGTGTTTTGGGATGGGTTAAAGTTTAGATGTTTGAATGTAGCAATTAGTTAAATATTGAATACTTTTAGTGGTCTAAATATTGTAAGTAATTAAGTAAGTGTATTTTCAGTGCAATTTATACATTAATCTCCAACATAATATTATATATTTAATTAACCACTTTTGTTTCTGTATACTATGTATTTTGGGATGGGTGGAACGCAATGTAACTATCAAAATAACTAAAAAAATGTGTGACGATTTTGATAAATCTAAAGTGTAGTCATACGAAATTTGGTTTATTAAAAAAACAAAAAAAAACTAAATTATAAATTGACTGAGGAAAGATATTGATCGTAGATTCTAGTATAACAAATAATTTTAAACTAAGCATACGCGGTGCACTTACTTTTCAGGGGCTTAAATCTACAGATGAGTGTGTTAATGGCTTAACACTTTCGTTCGAAGCAAAGAACTCACTAATATTATGTGGTTTGGATTCCCAGGTAGATAAGACATGTTTCTTCCTAATGATCTTCATTTTCGATTCTTCTTTGTTATTAGGGCCTAATTTTTTTGCTTCCCCGGACTTTAAAATGAATAATAAAATAAAATTGAATATACAAGTATCATTTCCTCACATAAATAATATCCACTATTAATTTTTTCGATGAAATAATTTTTCTTGAATTCTTTACAACTACAAAAATATCATTGGAAATTTTGACAGAGTAAAGTAACGTTACTGACGATCTCTCACGGGGATGAAACTATACAAGTTAGAAAACCATTCAAATACTTGGCCACTCACAGCTTCTGCGCCTCTCACAGCTTTCTATAACTAATCTCTTTCATTCAATCTAGTCCTTCTATAGTATGTTTTCTTTACAAAGAACAAAACGAAAAACACAGCTACCGAAATCCAGCAAAAAACCTAGTAGTAATAACATAATTTCTTATAGATGGAGGAAAAGATGCAATTTACAATAATAATTAAAAATTAACAAATACTTCTTCAATGATGTTATTTGTATAATATATATATATATATATATATATATATATATATATATATATATATATATATATATATATATATATATATATATATATATATATATATATATATATATATATATAATATATATATATATATATATATATATATATATATATATATATATATATATGAATAAATTCTCGACCGTAAATATAAACAGAAAACAAACAAAACTCAGGTTTCGGTCACAAAAATCGTCTTTATGTTACAACCCCGACGTTTCGGTTTTTACTTAAAACCTTCTTCAGGGGCCGTAAAACATCTAAACAACGACTGATTGTAACATAAAGACGATTTTTGTGACCGAAACCTGAGTTTTGTTTGTTTTCTGTATATATATATATATATATATATATATATATATATATATATATATATATATATATATTATACAAATAACATCATTAAAGAAGTATTTGTTAATTTTTAATTATTATATATATATATATATAACATCTCGAACGCTTTATCACCTCTCAATGTTTTAAAATGATTGATAAGGACACAAATCATTTGATTATATTATTCAGTTATGATCAAAGAAAGTATAAGAAAATATATGATCAGAGAAAGTATAAAACATTTGTTCGTCGTTAAGATTATTGATATAGTTTGTTGCGAATGATACAAATCGACAGTTGTCTATAACACATCAATCGATGTATTGGTAGAATAAATAATAATTATATAAAACAATGTTGTTATTTTGTTTTATCGATATGAAATTATAATTACGTAAAAAGACTATAAACTATATGAAAGTTGTACAATCAATTTATAAAAGTACAAGATATTACCTAATGTTTCTAATCAATATATATATTTTTTAGCTTGTAATAGTTCTGGAAACGTAATAGTTCAGGGAATTTAGTGACTTCTTGACAAGAACAAACTTTTAGTAATTTTATACTTTTTTTCTAATTTATAGATTGTTGTTCTAATTGAAAATTAGATAACAGACTAATTGATATATTTTCGATCAAATATGTGTTAAACTTCGGTTCTACAGAAAAAAAATCATTCTACGGATCCTAAAGGTATAATCCAAGTTAAAGAAGAACCAAAAATCATCTCTCAAAAGCGGAATCTCTTAAACGGAAATGCGTCATGTAGGATGTTAAATGAAAAGAGAAAACGCCCTGAGTACAAATATATATTTGTTCTAGTTAATGTACCAATTCTTCCCCCACGCTTTGATGTGGGTTCGATTCTTGTCATGAGATGTGATTTGTATCTATGGTTCGAGGACGGAGCAGGGCGAGGGACAACTCCTGAGGGGTTCTCTTCCCCCACGCTTTGAGGCACGCTTATATAGCTCACTAATGACCACACCGTACTCCCTTCGGAGGTACAACGTACAAATGTATGATGTGTGAAGTAGATGGAACTCTCCACCACGGGGCTAGTAAAATGGGTCTACTATAAGGCCTAATTGCAAGGTTCGAACAAGTGGTTATAAACCTACCCCAAGTCGGAAGTAGTAGATAACTACTACTACTACAGATGTACCAATTCATCATTTTTGCAATATGTTTTGTTTATTCTAACTACTCAACAAAAATTACATTTATTCTTTGTCAAAAATAAAACTGAATGTTAAGGAATTTTTCATGTAACTTATTTTGTGAGAAAAAAATGTACCTCCCAAAAATCTTAAAAGAGGATTATCTTGTGAACGGTTGGAGGTAAGGGCTTCGGAGGAGTTTCACTAGACTGTGACGAGGAAACGTTCTAAAGGTGATATAGCAAAAAAAAACTTTAAAACAGGCGCCATCTTGAAACAGCTTATCATACTGGTTTACAAACCCGTCCATTTTGTTAAATTGTCGACGGGCCCTTTGTATGCACTAAAAGCACATACTTGACTTTGTTTTTATATTGTATAACATATTAATAACAAAACAACGGGTTATTATCTTCTTTCAAGCAGATTCCACGCGACTGGCGCTACAGAATCCACAGGTCCCTGGCCTGATCGTCCAATCCTCTGTCTATCCATATGGCATTAAGCCCCCTTTAACCGCATCTCTCCAGCGAGCCCTAGGACGTCCCGCAAGGAGTTCCACAGGGCTGCAGTTGAGGGCCCTATCTATTCTCCTTACATGTCCATATCACCGAAGACGCGTATAAGTTTGATTTACGATGATTTTAATTGTTGTCTGTTTTGTCTGGAATCAAACAATTTATTATATTTAACATGGGTAAATTTTCTTCTTTTTTTTAATAATTTCAACTAAGGTTATCGATCTCGTATTAATAATCTTTATTACATATTAAATCTATACTTGACAGAGGTAAACTTATGATAAGACTTCTCTTCCCCATGCTAAACAGAGATTCTTGACTAAAGATTCATAATACATTAAGAATATATAAAGTGGCAATCAGGCCGTTCATAAACCTATGCTCAAGAAAATTCAAATTTTACAAAATAAGTTTTTAAGACTGGCCACCGACTCACCTAGAAGCACCAAAATCCAAACCCTCCATGATAGCAATAAAATTGGATTTCTACTTGATTTTATTCAAAGAATAAGCAGAAGTTTCTTATAAAAATGTGAAAACAGTTCAAATTCCCTCGTAGTTCCATAGTCCAGGCTCCATAGTCATATTTCAGAAATTTATATCAAGAATCGACACCCAACCCTAGGCTTTAGAATTCATAATTAAATTGTAAATAGTTATATAAATTCAAACTTTGTGGTATAAACGTAGTTAGTTTTTTATTATTATTTTGACTACTAATTATAAACTTTGTAAATAAATCTATGTAAATAGTAATTATTAGTAGAGGATAAAGAACTATAACAACTACTACCACCTCCGTACTGTTGTTCGACATAATAACTTGTGTACGGTGTACGATTTTACAATAAAATATTTTATCTAAAAATAATCTAATATTTATTATTATTATTATTTAGAAAATAAACAAATACATTTTTGGCGTTTCGTTACAATGAGTTTTTCTTTACAAAATCTCGATAAAGGTGGTACAAACATGTGGTGTAAAGTTAGTATAACTTATTCTGCTGTACAATCTTTATATCCTTTTATTTGATCTTTTAATATTATCCTCTATTAATACTTAGTATTAAGCCTGTTCTTAAGTTGGCCAAGTTTTCAACTCACTTTCAAAATATAGATGTTAAAAGGAGGAATGTTCCGATCCATTTAGTTCACGATTTTACCTTGAGCAAACAGAATTAACTCATTCACCTAAGTTTTTTTAAAACTGTTGATAATGTAAACTTAACAAATTGCTTTCCTTAGTTTTATAATATTATATAGATCAGTGGACACTAAGCAATCATATACTTTAATAAATTCACTATTTTCTTTTTTAGGTATTTATATATTATTTTATACGTTTTTTTTGCATGTACTTGTCAAAGTAGCAGTTTGTAAACAAAAGAAGTGTGCTTTTGTAAAAATGGTTGTAAGAACAAATTATAAAAAAGCAAAAACTTTTTTTTACATTTGAAAAATGTGCTTAAGAGTACACATCTATAATTTAAGCCGAAGCATGATATAATGGGGGTACAAGAAGGGTATCCGAGATGGAAACGAGTTGCGTAAGGTACGACGGGGAAGATTACTCGGACTGTGGGACCACTGTGTACTTGTATACCCGTACAGTTGAGTGAACCTTTCTCTCGAGGAGTTTCGGGCCACTTAGAGTATTCAGAGTACCTGTGTATAGCAACAGTTGTCTGTAAGCTAATAAAACATCTCTTTAAAAAAGCATTTTTATATTAGTTCGTAGAAATAATGTTACGTATATATAATTTTTATTTTTTCATTCATTAATGGTAAAATAAATACAATGAAAGAACAGATGTAGACATCGGGGAACTGAAACGGCATTGCATTAACTGTTGGTTCTTCTCGTTCTCGAAAAATAATTTTAAAAGCTTGTAAAAAAAATTGTAAAAGGCCTCAGGGTACACATGTTTTTAAACTTCAGGGTCACAAGCTTGTGAAATTTAATGACTGGAAAAGATCGTCCTTATACAAAGTTAGAAAATAATGATGCTTTATATAGTAAGATGAGTTTTAGAACATCATTCATAGTATCAATAGTCCTGTTTATTGCTTTAAACTTACATTTTGTCTGAAATACAACAATAATTGCTCAATTTGAACGAAAATATATTATTTTCAAGATAATAGGTGTCCAAATGTCAGACGTGGATATCGGTGTTGCTTATTATAACAGGTTTAAGCAATTGTATCTAAAGTACAATTTTAAGGTCCAAATACTACCTTAGCTTTATTTGTAATTGGTTAGGTTACTAATGATGCTTGCTCTATGATTTATAGTAAATATAATTCTGTGCAGTTTAAAAACATCTAACAAAAATGGATAATGCTGTCTTGTAAGAATATCACTAGAAATTCTATTAGATTGATGAAGCAGATCGTTTCTACCGCGCATGCTTGGAAAACACCTTATAGCTTCAGCTGCACGCGTGTGTCTTGGCGCATTATAGGAAAACAGTGAAAGTCGCATATGACTTTTATCATAAAGCAACTGCCATCATGATCTCTGACACTGGTCCCCTCCCCAACATCTTGATTTATTAGACACTGTTTGAGAAAATCTAGGCCTAATCTAGAATCTGAATTTGAACGGGTAATCTCTGATAAAATAAATAATAGTCTTCTCTAAAACCCTATTTATTCCTAATCTATAACCGCATGATCATTAGAACATTATTAATATGTAAAATTATTGATAGTGGTTAGTTGTTACCGTTGTTAAAGTCCAGAACTTCACGGTTTAAACTATGTTAGGTCCTGAAAAATCGAACTAATTTAAAATCACGGGAAACGATAAGAGGTGGTTAGAGGTGGTTAGACAGACAGACAAGATGGATAGTTTGTTGAATGTAAGAAGCTCGCTAACGCTCGCTTCAACTAACTGGTTACCCGTGCTTCGCTACGGAGTGTTATTTTAATTTGATAAGTTTATAAACTGCCTCATGAGATATTTAAATAATTTTTCTATGCAAGAATATCTAGATTTTATCCCTCCCACTTATTTCTGTACTCCCTCCTCTTTGATGAATAATTTGCAAATATCCCAAATTCATCCCCCTCCTAAATGAAAATATGACAAAGCTGTACATAACAACAATTACTACTGTACTCTTATAGAGCTTTTTAACGATATGCATCATGAAGGGTATTCATCACTTTGACCCCGTATTCATTTCTTGTACCCCGTACCCCTGTGTACCAAAATTTAAATTTCGAAAATTCAAGTAGACAGTGATTTTCCCTTTGCTTTGAAGGTCAAGAGTGCTAAGTTTCATCGACATCGGACTAAAACTGTAGATTTTTATAAATAATACACAAACACATAAGTTGACTTTTATATGTAAAAATATAGATATAAATTTCCATTTTACCCTCCTCCTAAATGAAAATATGACAAAAATGTACATATTAACAATTACTTTTCTCTTAAAGAGCTTTTCAACAATATGCATCATTAAGTAGGGGAGACCGGGGCTGGTAGTACACTTTTTTTAAATTTATTTTTATTTGGCCAAGCCATAAGTTTTCTGAAAGTAAATTAACGTTATAGTTCTTTAAAACCAACTGTTGGCTACCTTAATTATTTCTTTCGGCTCACAGTATTCAAGTCTCTTAGCGGGACTTATAATCTCAAATAAGTTAAATTATATCAACCTACCCCTCTATGGGGTAAGTTGTTACAGGCATTGGGGCAAGTTGTTACAGTTATATTGGTAAAGGAACTTGCGTGGTGAGAGTTGTTAGAAAATATTTATGGACGATCCAAATGTCTTGAATTTTTCAAGTACCTCATTCGAACACCTTTTTATGCATTTTAGATTCAAGTAATATGATTTCAAGAACTTCAATTACATTAGGTTACTTTCAATTACATTAGATTACTTGAGTTAGAAAAATTAAACAACATCAAGTTCAACAATTGTTTTATATTTAGGTACTTAAAGGAAAAATAGACTGCCAATTAGTGTGGCACATAGCTTCCTCGCATCCTATCATGTACTTTATTGTTATATTGTTTATTGTGTAAAAACTATTAATAGTTTTAGCGATCTTTAACACTTCATAGCGGTGTCGCTGTTGGTTTTACTAAAAAATTGAATTTGAAAAAAATGTTTGTCTCATTGAGTAGAGAAAGTTAGAATTGTTCCCCGACCTAAAATTCCAATTTTAAATTTGAAGTTCACGTTTACGCGAGCGTTCTTCGTGAACGCTTGGACGGATAACGTTGTCCAACGAACTCGTCCTGGGCATTGGTAAAATGAACATGTCTACCAAATATCATCAAAATCGGTAGACATTTACTCAAATTATCGTCACACGTTTCATAATTCGCGGACACACAGACCGACAGACAGACAGACAGACAGACAGACAGACACAAGACCAAAAATGTTCCCTGATGTCTGAAACGGATTTCTGTCTTGGAATTTTTAAAATCGGAGACATAAAAGTTTTTCGTTCTCAAAAGTGAACACAATACTTCCGTTACCTTCGGTAAGCTCGGAAGCAATAGGTAAGGAATAAAAAAAAAAATAATAATAATAATTTAAGTAAAAAATGGATAAACAATGATTATCTTAAAATTTTAAAAGTTTATCATATTTAACCGCTGAACCTCGACTAGCTTGTCAATAGCTTGAGGCTCATTCCTAAATATAAAATTAAAAAGAGAAAAAAGTATAGCTTATAAGAGAATTTTAAATAGTTTGCTTATAATTTACCCGTAGTTAATTTTATACTACTCATATAAATAAGAAAAAGGCGAAATACTGCTCTAAATAAGAAAATGATTCCTGTTTGATAATGAAAATTGTTTTTTTCTTATAGCTTCTATTCATTATAAGTAAAAGTTGAACAAAATATCGGTTAAAACAGTTTAATAATTTTTTTTTTTTTATTTAATAATAATTTACATTCGTAGGGTTGGTTATTACAGATAAGAAGTAATGGGGCTGGTTGATACAGTGTAACAACTTACCCCGTAACAACCAGCCCCATACAGCCATTTTAGACGCAATAGAGTAAAGCGTCTACCCACATAAGTTTTAAACATATAATAAACCGTGATGACTAAGCTTAATGAACATTGTTTTCAATCTAATCTTTACCAAAGCCACTTTAAAACAAATGATGACTGCAGAACATATTTTATAGCACCTATTTTTTTACTTTTAGGGGTTTAAAACATAAATCAGTTCGTATCTATCAAATGAAGGGACCTATCCTCAAGCTGATAACGGAAGATCTAAGGTATCTTGTCCTTGACTGACTGAGATATGCATTGTAGACCTCTCCCCCTCAGTTCAATTTAAATTCAGTATGTAACAACCTACCCCATGTAACAACCAGCCTTGGTCTCCCCTATCCATTACTTTGAAAATTGTACCCCGTATCCCTGTTTCAAAATGTTAATTTCGTCGTCTCATGTAGGCAGTGACCTTCTCCTTGTTTTGAAGGAAAAGTGTTTAAATATTCATCAATTGGGATAAAACTGTAGATTTGCATAAAAGTCACCCTCAATAGACACATCTTTTTATATAAGATATCGCTATTTTTTCATTTTACCCCCCTCCTAAATGAAAATATGGCAAAACTGTACATAATAACAATTACTGTACTCTTAAACAGCTTTTTAACTATATGCATCATGAAGGGTATTGATTACTTGTACCTCGTACCCCTGTTTACCAAAATTTAAATATCGAAAATTCATGTAAAAGCGATTTTCCGCTTGCTTTGAAGGACAAATGTGCAAATTTTCATCGATATCGGACTAAAACTGTAGATTTGTATAAAGAACATACTTACACATACGTTGACTTTTATATATAATATAAATTTATCATTATTATTTTCCATCACTACCTCTCTTACTTTTTCTATTTTCTTTTGCTAATTCCCCCCAATGTTTCCGCTGAATATCGTGAAAATATTACCGTTGGTTCTTCATGCCCCTGAACATTTTAGAGGCAACTACGACGATGAGTTGCCTATAGTCGCCAGAAGTCGGCCGCTCAAGATCGCTTACTGTGGACGATGAAGATTTGATTTCTTTCCGTGCATTGGAGCTTGACTCGCCAATACAGACGACTATACTCGAAATGTTTGTCACTCTTAGTCGCTTCCAGTAAAGACCAACCTAAAAGCAGACATGTGGCATATAAAACAAAGGGGGGTGAACACAATAATTTTTACCTTATCTAGAAGTTGGAATTAATTACAGACAAAACCTTCTCACGGATTCAAGGAAATCCGTGAGTAGTAATAAATGTTAATTGGGACAAATTAGGAAATATTAAAATACTAAATTTCAGAAGATTAATGTCAGGTCATAATAAAATAACCGGAAATAATATGTGCATTGTATCATCCGGAATCCGGAATAAAAAATGTATTATGTGCTTGGTTGGTGAAATATATTAAAATATTAAATTCGATTGTTTTGTTTTATTGAACTCACAAGGACTCAAGCATTACATATTTAAATACATTTATTAAATGTATATATTCCTTGCAAGATGAACAAAAAAAATCAATTAAGTCCTATTAACGAGGTTAAGGTTCAAAAACGAATGATGTATAAAATAATTGACGTAATCAAATAAAAGGCCGATTTACAGACAAAGAAAGACAGAGAAGAGAAAAGTCTAATAGAAGGATTTTTAAAACATTAATACGACATTTAAAAAAAAATACCTACTCGTCTATAATACAAATAATAATAAATACATTTATCTACGATTGATACGAAATATAAACATTGTATCTCCGTTTAAATGCGTAGAAAGTGATTCTTTACGTACTTGTGTTCATTGCGCATGCGCGATTCATAATTCCTCTTTTTCCACCCTAGTGCGGTATAAAAGAATTCTTCACCTTAACGGAGTTTGTTTACATTTAAAAAAACTAATTTGCTGTTTGTTTAATTAAAGTAACTGTTTATATCGAGTTTTTAGTAAAAACAATGAGTGATGTAAGTGGTCATGACGAAAATGAGGAGAATAATACTCCTCCCGAAATAATTAATTCGGCACAAAATACAACTAATGAATTAATGTCATCTTTATCAAAAGAGAAATACGAACTTACATACAGGAAGTTTAAGAGCGCCTGTAACGGATATATTATAGGAGGCCCGTGGTTTAAGTCCCGGTGCTGGGGTCTATTTTTCTCTATATGTCTCCCGTAGTTAATGATAATTATAATTTGATTTACAGGAAATTTATTAATTTTTTTTTTGCATTTATTATTAAATTCCAACAATCGTAGATAAAGTATGGTACGCAACTCGTGTGAAAACTGGATTTTGTTTTGCTCGTGTGGTTTTACTACCCTCGCTGTCGCTCGGGTGCAAATTCCACACTCAAAATGCTACTTCCCGCACTAGACGCGTAATATACAGTTTATGTATTAGTTTCAAGTTAAAATGAAAGAATAGTCTGCCAATTAGTGTGGTATAATGCTCTCTTGCGTCATATTTTGTATACTTCAATGATTTATGCTATTACAACCTATTATTGTCAAATTTATTTAATTCCCCCCCCCCCACCTTTTATTTCTTACATTATTTAAAATATCAATTAAGCAAAATTTAAAGAGCGCAGATTAATTTTTAATCTGGGGCTATCTGCGGGGTACTTTCGACAAACCATCTATTTCAGGTAATTATGACCTACCATCTAAATTTCATTAAAATCGGACGAGTAGTTTTTAAGGTATGTTGGTTCGCTAAAATTGAACGACAGATAGACAGGGTACCAAAAATGTTTCCTGATGTCTGAAACTGTTATCTGTCTTGGAATGTTTGAAATCGGAGACATAAAATATTTTCGTTCTTTAGATCAACCACTTAGCTGTCGTTACCTTCTGTAAGCTCGGAAGCAAAACTTCTCGCTTAATTATATACGATATTATTATGATTTTTTAAAAAAAATCTTCTCACTTCTTTAAGCAGAACATAAGAGGGATGTAACCTTGATCAAAAAGGAACCATCTCAAAAGAACCTGCGCATAGGTTTTTTTCTCTCGGTGCGCTAAGTCTAAAACTAACAGAGGTCATAATAAAAAGATACAAGTTTGGTAGACAAGAGTAGAATGCACTGGAGAGTGGTTACGGAATAATCAGTTTGTTCTCAAACAGTTCAAAGATCACTCAAGGAAGGTCACTTTGAGGGTCATCACGTCCTAATATTATTAGCACACACATATACACATATTTTCTTACCACTGGTTAATATTATCGACATAATATATTTGTGTGTATAAACATATTCTAAAGACTCAGACAAAGGTCTTGTGGAAGTTTGACTAAAGTTAAGTGAAGGTGACCAATAAGAATAGTTTTTTTTTTTTTTTTTTTAAATTAAATTAACATAAAAGTGTGCTTAAATATTTTACAATATTATTCTAAAATAAGTAGAATTTAAAATAATCGGTCTGACACACTTAAACAAAACGTTCTCATGTACATAGTGATACTAAAATAAAAACCAATGACTTCTAATTTAACTAGTTTTGTTAACACTGGAACACCAGTGTGTTCAACTGGAAACAAAAGTACTTATTTGATTTTTATAAAAATGTTATGGTTCGTTGAAGGTAGCCCGCAGATAGACAAATAAAATCATTAAATCTAACGAAATAGGATGCGAGGAAGCTATGTGCCACACTAATTGGCAGAGTATTTTTAAAACTATCACATAACTTTTGTTACCTACGGTAAGCTTGGAAGCAATATTTATTTGAACATTATTTGCTATGAGGTTACGGCACAAAAGTGAACTAGGTGCTTACCCTCTCCTACTCATCCTAATAAAGCAACAATCTTATAATACTTAGACGGAATTTAATTTAAAAACAATAGTCTCGTTAGGCTTGAGGATATGCTGAGATGTTTCACGATTATTCCTATAGTAGTACGAAGTAAGGACGAGCCAGAGTTTGCACTCTATAATATGTGTAACACACACCCCTTGCAATACCTAATATAATTCTTCCCGCCATTATTGCGCAAATCTATTTATAAATAAGTAGTTATGTAGCGAATGTATTCTTTCTGCATTTAGAAATTTTAAAATGAAAATCTATATATAGTCCAGGCAAATAAGGAATAATAGGGGAAATAATTTATAAAGTTTTGAAACTTTGTGAAAACACTTTTAAGGGGTGTAGTAGTAAGAAACAGTAAAGTTCCCCACTCCTGAGGGGGCGCGTCCCCCTCTCCCCCCTCCTTAAAGTCCAAAATTTACTTATTTTTCACTTTTTACGCAAAACGGTTCATTTCTTTAAGATAAGTGTTATTACCAAAATTATTTCTCACATAATCCTGCACAAAAAAGGTCATATGCATGTTTGAAGTGAGACATACCGTTTTCGAGATATTGTCGTTGGATAGAGATGAAACGTATTTTTGCGAACCAAGATATCTAAAAAACAACACTTCCGATTTTAATGAAATTGGGATGGTAGGTTATACTTAGCCCATTGTTGATCCCATATAAGTTTTAACCTTCTGCGCCCATTATTTTATCCTCCACATGCGCACAAGCATACATTTATTTAGACCTATACCTTCAAAAGTACTCAACTGATTATTATGAAATTTGGATGGTTTGTCGAAAGTAGTCCGCAATTAATTTCAACCGTCTGCGCTCTTTACATTTTGATAAATTGATACTTTAATTCACAACAGACAGACAAAAAAGTGATCAATAGACAGACAGAAAGGGAACCAATTTAGAAAAAGTACAAATTTAAACAAGTACAAGTACAATTTATTGATGACGATGACATTCTGAAGACGAAAAGTAGTAGTAAGTAAATTTTGGGGAAGTGTGCTTTTGAAAAATGAACTAATGTACTATCGTGGTGGGGGAATTATTGGCTACTGTATTATATTATAGAATAACTGAAAAAAATTTCCTACAAAATGGGATATTTCATGTATTTAAGAAATTTATAAATCATTTTAACCCTTATATTTAGTAAAAATAGGCGTTATTTTAATGAGAACAAAGCACAATAAAATTTCAATATTTTTGTACGGAAGAGGACATTTGCTGCTAATTATCTCGAATTGAGCTCTAAATCGAAATATAATACGAGTTAAAATTTGCAGCATAACAAATACTTTTCAAAAACTTTCGCCACAAATGGTTTTAAATTGATCGAGAAGTCGCTTAATATAATTTGGGGTTTTCTCAACTTTAGGGAAGTGAGAGGCATTTGTGACCCACAGGTAATATTTTGTTGAAGAGGAACATGAAGTGTATTTCACCCCCTAAAATTAAGAAAAAAGTGGAAAACCTTGTTTTTGGATAAAATTAGCGTGCTATATTTAGGCTCTGTTTTTTCCAACTTTTTTTGGATAAAACAAAAAAGCATTTACATTGACATGCTTTTAAAATTGTTTAACACTTTAACATTTTTCAAGAGAATAAGCAAAATCCCCAAAAATTGTGCAGAACCACAAATGTTCCCTGATATCTAAAACAGATTTCTGTCTTGGAATTTTTGAAATTGGAGACATAATATGATTTTCGTTCTTCAGAAAGATGACATAGCTTCGGTAAGCTCGGAAGAAAAATTGAGAAAAGCAATTAAATAAATGGGTCATTTTCAAATAAAATGTACCTTTAGGGAAATCAATTTGGCTACTTTATAGAAAATTAAAATAAGCCTTAGACATGATAATATTGATTATTCTGACACATCAGGGACTTAGGATGACATTTTCGTTCAAGAACAGTCAGTTTTCAAATTTATTTACATATATATGACCATATATACATAAAAAATCACATTTTTGTCGTATTGAGTGTTACTATCATAAAAACGGTATTTTTTTATATTTTGTTTCTCTGTTTTTATGAAACGTTACTAAATTGTATACATGACGTAAATATTCTCTTTCATCCCACCAGAAATATTTTTTAGACCTAAATTATTTGTAATTTTTTTAAAAAAAGTAATGAGTGTTACATTTATTATCTTTTAATGTTTTCTCAAAGCTTCAAAAATGTAAAGGATACGTTTTCAGTGCATTGTAATAAAAGTTTTTATTATAAAGAAGAAGAAAAAATCATTTTTCTTTATTAAAAAAATAGTTGGACACGGCTATCCATAAAAATTTGTTTTTATTCAAGTAACACTCATTACATTATGGTAACACTCATTACACATTTATATATTGGACCTAGAAAAAATTAAATTTTAACACAAACTTTAAATATTAAACTTTTATTTACAATTTTTGTTTACATGCGGCAAATTTATTTTTTGTAAAAACATTAAACTCAATCATTTTTTTTTAAGTTTCAAAATATACAGTATTGCAGAACTAACGGAATAGTAACACTCATTACAGGTAACACTCATTACATTTTTAACTTTAAAAAATCTTTCCTCAGAAACTATGTTTCTTAATTAAACCAATTTAATGTGTACTGATTATATTAATAATTAATAACTACTAAATCATATTTATAACACAAATAAATATTGATTACAACTACAAAAAATGATGGTAACACTCATTACAATAAATAAAAATACTCACCATTTTTTTTTAGTGAAATATTAATTGTAGAGAAGAATAAAGTGCTATCAATCCAAAAAGCCGTTGATTACTGACTTAAATGTCTTCTTAACATAAACAAACCCTAATCCCTCCTTCTTTCTTTCATACTCACCCTCTAATTCTGCCAACTCTTATCGGTAACACTTATTACAAAACCCTTGGACATACATATAAATATATTTGTTTCGTTTTGTACTAAAGTTTTATTTTTTCCTATCCCATTTATATAAACTTGGATATTTTATTGGTTAAAAAAAAAATATAATGAAAAAAATGAATAAAAATCACATTACATGTTATCAAAACTACTACTGTGGGACGTAACACTCATTACAATTTTTAACATCAAAATTTTTTGAAGCAATAAATTTTCACCTTATAAGCCATAAAATGACCCTGATTAACACAATAATAGACAGACATCTGATCAATAAACCTTAAGGTTTTTTTATTTTTCATTAATATGCATTTTTTTAGTTACAATAAAATTGTAATATCTTGGGACAGAAAAGGTACATTTTATTTGAAAATTACCCAAATTACACATTTTTGGGTTGTAAAAGCATAACAACAATGCAGTACGATAAGAGGATGACCCTCATGTAAGTTATGTGTCACACTCACACTAATCAGCAAACTATTTTATAAATTAATATGTTTTCTTAGTATATTATTTAAAGAATTCGCTGATTATATTATATACCTATTGATAAATAATGTTTTGTAAACAGTGATAAATAATGATCTTACCTTTTTTCTTCTTTTCTTTCTCGAATTAACAATAGACAATAAACGAAATGGGTCAGCATTTACAAATTTTCACTCATTTTTTGCATAAATTAACTTAAATTATACATGTAAACATGACATTTTCTTAGTTTATTGTTTTCTTGATTGGTTAGCATTAAACTATTGATTTGCAGTGGGAAAAAAGTAAAGTTTATAAGTTGATGTGATATCAAAAGGAAGTTTTATTGTGTGGTTATTAAGGGTCGAAACAAGGAGATACACCTCGGAGTTGAGTGGGCGTGGCTAAGTGTCGGGACCGGCTCGACCTCGCGACCCTTGCATCTGCCTTTAACTACATTCACCTACCTTTCTAATAATATTCAACTCTCCTAGATTACCTTTACTTTTACTTGCTTACACTCATGTTATCTCGAGTTAAATTTATATTTCGTTTATAATTTTAATTTCATGCATTAAATGATTATGTAAATCATAAAAAATAATTTAATATTATGTAACTGAAGATGAGGAAGCTTCAATACACTAATTAATTTATATAATTATACTTCAATAGTTCAGAACAAAATTCAGGTAACGTTCATCCAGCATCTCCGGATACAAATGCTATGTATGCACATTAAGTATTTAGTTTTGCTCATTTAAATTGAAGCCAGTGGCGTAACTAAGGAATCCGGCGCCCTCCCGCAACTTGAGAGAATGCGCCCCTATAACTTACAAAATTTACCCCTGCCCCTTTCTCTCGGTCTCGGGGACAGATTGAGTGGGGACGATAAATAATATGATTAATAAACTCAATATTGCGTTCTGTTTATTAAAATATTTAGGTAATTAAAGTCATAATAATACATACATAGTATACATCGAATCATAAACTTGTTTGCCCCGTTTACCACTTACAATTTTTTTGTTTCCCATAGACTCCCTACCTGCCTAATATTGAAATTTCCTAATCATATTAACTTTAAATTCGTCGTTAATTGTTAACAGCTGACTCAGTGCTGCTCACTATTATAGGTTTTTTTTTTTTATGTTGAGTAGCCAATTGTAAAAAATCTAACAAAACTTTCTCATATGTATATTGACACTGCATTTAAATCCTATAATATCTCTTAATTTATTAATTTTGAAACATATTTTAAAATATATATTTTCGATTTTCAACAAAATCAGATTTACTTTTTATACATATTCCGAAAACGAATACTAGATGTTTCTCGGGAAAATGACATAACTTTCTTATTTAATGGACTACATTTTTAAGTTTTTTTGTATCAAAATCGCCAAAACTGTTTTCGAGAAATAATTTATTTCGCGTTTTTTCATTTTTTTAGGGTTGCTACCATAAATTTAGAGCTAAAATTCATTACTTGATCATATTATTTAGTATGATTTTTCTGAACATGTGAACTTGAATGAACTCTTTTGCTCCAAATGAACTGCAGACATCTCTTTTAATATTGTGATCTGAAATAGATACACCCAGTGTATAATACATTTATGAGAAAGTAAAAACGAAGTAGAAGAAAGTAAAACTAATAATCAGCAAGTACAACGTAATATTAGTAAAAACAATAACACTTGTAAAAGAAAAACTGAGTTATGAAGTCTAAATCATAACATTCTAAACACTTATTTGCGCTATTCCTAAACAATTTGTTTGTTAAGAATAATTCTGACTATACTTCTGACTAGAGATATATACATTTTTTTATCATATGTTACCCTGGACCAGGGTAACATATGACGCCCCCTGGACCAGGCGCCCCCCGCGACGTGGGGGTGGCGGGGCGCTATTTACGCCACTGATTGAAGCTAAACTGCAATATTGATCAGATAACTTTCCACCCTGAATAACAATTATTTAACTCTGTGCCTTCTCAGAATTAAAGTGCAGTCCATAAATTAAAACATTAAATCACATAATGTTTTTTATTTGAGCCAGGGTTCTTCGGCTTTCTTAGGGTCTGTCGCTAAAACGATGACCCTTCTATATTCATGCGCTTGTCTGTCCATCCACCTGATCTCCAAAATGATCCAACACAAACATTTGAAGCTTCGCAGTAATAACCCAATCACAGGAAAATTACAGGGAAGCCGCAAAAAATCATCCCTCAAAAACTAGGAGTTGAAGTTTAAGGGGTTGACTTTTTTGCGGAAATGCATTAAGTGCGGTGTTAAGTAAGAATATATATATTTGATTTCGTTTTTGAACCAATTCATCTTTGTGCCATGTCTCCTTGAAAATTACGTTTTTCGCGTTCCCCCTCCCTCTATTTATTTAACAAATTAACGAAAAATTCTGAAAAAACTTAGATATGCTTTGTCAAAAAACGGTTATTAAGGAATACTTCATGCGTAACATATTTTAAGAGAAAACCCCCCAAAATATTTAAAAAATATCATCTTAACATAACGTTAAGAATGGAAGATATTATGAATATGAAATGTATGTGCTAAAATATTTCACGTTGAAAGACGACTTCGTAATAACATTGCCAATTTTCGAGGTACATAACTTCCTATAAATTAAGAACATAATAAGACAAATGGCTGCATAAGATATAGATATGTTATACGATTCCCAGTGCGGAGTTTATTTTATCCATCCGCTGTGGGACCATTTGTGGGCTATTTTCAACAAATCATCAACATTTCTTTCAAACCGGATTAACACATTTTAAGAGGTGGTGGTTAGCAAATATTGGACAGACCGACCGACAGACATACACGACACCAAAATTGTTTGATAGATAATCATTATCTAAATAGGCTTTTGAAAGCTCCCTACGCTCCCTGTCTATACAACTGTGCCGTACAGTACTTTCATTGGCATTTATATTTAAACAATACAATTATAACATTTTTCAAACTCAATCGCTTCCCTTTTTATACGGTGGTACATTACAGTACATTAATTGTCATTTAATTATAACCAATACAATTTTATGAAAGAGTTCACAGACTCGCGACGCTCGCCTCTCTCTAAAGCTGGGCCTTATCATATTTTCTTTGCATTTGTAGACAATTTTTATTCAAAAAGCTCTTGCAGGCTCGCTACACTCGCCTATTTATGCAGTGGGCCCAAAAGTACTTTCTTTGTAATGTTCACAATTCATAAAAAAAAGTTCTTGCTGGCTCGCTATGCTTGCCTGTCTAAATGTGGGGAAAAAACAATGATAGAAAAAAGCCAACCTCATACAAACTTTTCAAATCCCATGTCTCTGAAGTGAATAACTCACTATGCTCATTTAATTATGTAAAATTAGTTGATTTGGTTGAAATGCCATATTAGTTAATCTATAATAGACACTAGATTCGAACACTTAGTAATTTTGTCTAATAGAGAATAGTTTCGATAACACACTTTGTCATTATTACTATTATTTGTGAACTTATGTTTTTTACAATATCATTTTGAGACTGTTTTATAATATTTTAGAAAGACTGTTAGTATAATATTTTTGGGAACAATACAATAATATTTATTTTGTATTAAGAGATTCCTCTATACTCGCCTATACAATTTATCCAAAATTAATTCAGCATGAATAAAGGTTTCATCACAATATTCTAAGGCTATTTCACTCATTTCGACTTAGGCAACTTCTAATGAATCAAAGTCTTGGACTTGGGACATACAACTCTGATCTTATCCATGTGGAGGTTGAGGTTGGGACAGGTTGAATTATGGCCACCTGTCTCTTGGTCACCAGGAAACTTCGGAGGAATCCTGATCTCTCCACAGGGGTCCTAATTCAGCTATGAGCTGTTATCGTAACGAAATTGACCTCTTAACCCGGGACTTTAGCCTCTCTCACCTCGCAAGAGTCCGGAGAGAGAAAACTCTCTACAATAAAGTATATTGTGTCGGCTCGTTCTAACCAAACACTCATACGCAGTTTGTTTAATAAGGTTCAACTTATTTTTTTTATTTTCATACATATAGGACTAGAATTTAAAACGCTCCAGTGATTCTTTACTGTATCTAATTCTCTACCACAGATATTTGTATAATAGAATAGCGATGCACTTCCCTATTTACCCAGCCCTACTCGGATTTCTTCTTAAAATGAAAACACACGTAATTCTCACTTATATAACATTTAACATTAAACGTTATATGTTAGGCTTTGAGCGCACTATGCAAATACACATGCTAATAAAAAAGAATATATTCACATAAGTGCGAAAGTATTGATTTGTTAGAAAAGAAAAAGGTATTGTTAAGTAATTTTTAACCTTTTAGTGCATTTTAAAGTTTTTATTTTAACAAACAAAATTCATACGTTTGATAGTGTGACGCATGTGAAAATTTATTTGTGAAAATATCATGGTTATATTATTATCAACCGAGGAATAATTTTGGAACTCCTTTCTGGTCAGACTTGTACGGCTATGATCATTGGTTTGTTCAATCTTCACCCTAGAATGACATCCCAATTAGAACTCTAAATTATGTATTACTAAGTTCTATAATCTTAAATATTCAAGTCTTCACAATAAATTATTCATGGCTCCCATGCAGACACTTAATAAAACACTTCATAAGAACAGTTGAGATAATAAATTGAGACGAATCATAACTAGCAACAATATATTATTATCATGGAGTAGATGTTTTCAGAATTTTACGGTCACCTGTTGGATTGGCTTGGCTTGAACTTTTATCAACTTTTCATCATTCAGGTTACCGCATCTTCCCTCAATTATTCTATTGTTTTAATAAGTTAGTTCTCCGAATAACAAATCATAATACGTTCTTCAGACGGAAACCATTATAATAATAATATTAAAATGGTTTATTCGTTGAAATAAGAGTAATTCATAAATCGTTTGCCCAGTATTTATAAACTTCAGCTAATTTGCCCTCAGCTGGAGTTGCTCGTTGGTCAGCATAGGCCTGTTTATTAATAAAATCTACTCTAAATATATAAATTAATAACATGCTTTAAATAAATAAAAATGTTAATCAATTAATTTATATGGTTTTGCTAACTTAATCATTCCTAAAAATTTTACCAAGTAAATTAATAAATAAATAGTTTTAAGAAGGAAAAGAATTTAATTAATTAAAGAGTAAACAACTATCCCAACAAAAACACAAATTTTAAAAAAATAAGCCAAGTCTCGCGTAAAAAGTTGTGAGATCAAAGATGTAGCCATGTTTCTCTCGTCCAAGAAAGTTCTACAAGGTCTGATTTATCCAGTATAAGTAAATGATGTGACTGTCCCCCTTCTCTATTTTAGATTTATTCAGTTTTAAATAGAATTGAGAAACTGATTACTAAAATGTAATAAAAAATATTTTTTATAAAGAGAAAAGAAAGATACGCACATGGCACATGGTTTATTAACTTGATACAGAGTATAGAGTTTTAGAAGGTTACAAACAGGGTTACCTTAATCTGACCAGTGTTGCATTTCAAAACTATTCTTTGTCCCTCACAAACACAAACATTTTATTTTCCATATTGATCTACATGTTTAAATTAAAAAAAAAAAAAAAATCTGACTCGGCTGATACGCAGCTGAAAGAGGCTAAAATTAGATGTCGTGTCTTATACAATTTTGTATCCTCGTGCTGCGACACTAGAATTAAAAATTATTATTTGATTTGTTGTAGTTTAATAAGTTTGTGCCGCGTATTTGCCAAGTCAGAAAATGTTTTTAAATTTATACATGTAAAAATGTTGTTTTTTTGCACCTTTGTGAAATTTTGTTCCAGTCGATCAATTTTAACACCCATTATCGTTAAAAAAGAACCACATAAACCAACTTTTAATATTCCAAATTTCTAAAATAAATAACTTACTTATGCTCGCTCAAAAATGTTAAAAGAAAATAATATTATCAATTTTTTTAGTTAAATTTAATTTATGTTTTAGTTTTAAGTTATGTCCCAAAATAGTTGTCCAAATAATAAATAATAGTATGAAACTTAGATGTTATCCTTACACCAACAAAAATAGACTGATACATTTTAATGAAACATATTTACTCTTTTTTTTATGAGGTTTCACCGCTGGTTAGTGGTATAAGCTTTAGGACATGATAAGAGAACTTAGAATTAGAACTAATAGAAGTGGGTGATATAGTACCACAAGGTGATATAGGGCGACAAAGGATAAAATATAAATTATGACCTACCACCCAAATTTTATTTAAATCAGACAAGTAGTTTTTAAGATAATATGTTGGTTCACAAAAATGTTGGACAGAAAGGCAGACATGGGACCAACAATGTTCCCACATGTTTAAAACGGATTTCTGTCTTTTCATTACCTACGTTGAGCTCGGAAGCAATAAATGTGATAAAAGTATTACGTAATTTAACTTGTCTTTAACAGCCATTCACGGTCCAACTTGGTCGTACGACACACTCTCTCCAACGATCCAATGTGATAAGACAGTTGAACTGTGAGTGGGGTGGTTGGAACATGTCGTACGATAAGGTCTAGTGGGATTCTCCGTACATCTAACAAGCCCTGTCCTTTGCCGTACGACCAAATTGGACTGTGAATAGCTGGTTTTAGAAATCTGTTATAAATAACTATTCACATTATTTACCAACTTTTTATAGAATTCATAATACAATGAATGCTTGGTACATTGCTAGAAATACTGGGGCTATGATAAGGGGACACATTTCTCTTATCCCCCTGTACATTATTTACTTAACTGACCTAATTAACTCTTTTTCACAACCTAAAACCGAAATCTTAATAAGCTATATCGTTGGGATTAAGAAATAATTAAAAATAAAAAAAGTAGGGAGATAATAATATAAATGTCTCAAAGAAATGGAAAAGACTAGTCTGTCTAACACCCTCGTAGTCGCGGTTTGCTCCAGAGCTATGAGACTATTGGTATGGCATTTTTCTCTTTATTATCTGAATATGGTTGCACTGATCCTTCTGCCGACTTCAACTCGCGAGTAAACTCATCCACCAATAATAAGGAATATGTGAAACACTTTTAAAGTACAAACAAGCCTAGTAGATTTTACCAACTATTATTTTTACCAGTTTTGATTCCAAAACCAAGTCCACTTGTAAACAAATAATTGTTTATAAAAAACATTCCAAACTTTAGCGTTGATAAAGCAGACCAGCAAATTAGATACATTATACTCATATATTTAATTACGTACCTGACGAATGGTGCAGTACTTTTAAAAATACTTCCAAAAATTAAGAGCGCCAACAATTTGCGCGACTCAAATTTGAAAATATTATGGTTTACTTGAACCATTTTTATGTTGTAGGTTTTACTTTTCTGGACTAGGTTTCTATTTACTACTACAAGTACATTATGCTTTAAAAACAAAAATTTTATTAGTTATTAGAATAATACATTAACTAGATATATATTCAAAATATTATATTCCATATTAGATATAAGAATAATATATTACGGTGCTTTGTTCGATTTAGTACGCAGTTTTAAAATTGTGACACCATGAGCGGTTACTCCTTGTATTATTATTTAACTGGCAAGTTTAGTAATAAGTAACGTCTTGATAATCTCTCTTAGCATTAGCTTTATTGTCAGGCAGTTGTTGAACCAATAAAATTGTAAAATATAATTATATATAACACAATTATAAATAATACAACACAGCAATATACATTAATAAATAACACAATAATAAATACAATGCTAAATAATAATCCAAGTCTAGATAAATAATTGTTTTTAAAATCATTAATGACTGCTGTCGAAGCGGTATAAAAAATAAATAAAAAATTCATAATTTCTTGAGAAATTTGGCCTTTTATAGGGTTTTAATTTTTTAAATTTTTATTATATATTAAAAAAAAACAAAAAAAACTTCCACTCTTCTTTAAAAATTGCTATATTACGCCATCACATTATGGCTTCTTCAGGCTACAACAATAACAAATTGAAAATAAATTATTAATAATGTCATTACATAAAGTTTAAAATAATAATAATAATACATAATTTTTAAAATGTTTTTCCTTTAAAAATCTACAAACAGTGTTAGTGCATTAAGTAGCCACTTAATACACAAAATTATGAAATATCAAGAAAATATAAAAAAAAAAAAAAATTAGTAATGGTACAATAGAAAAACAAATTATATTAGACTCAAAAAAGACCAAACAATTTTTAATAACAAATCAGGACTTAATTATTTGTAAAAGTGATAAAACGAACTTAACAGTAATAATGACAAAAAATCAATACAATAGCAAAATGTAAGAGCATTTATGAAAAAACCTTATACAGAAAAATTAGAAGCAATAATTCATCAGATGATAAATTAAAATAAATTAAAAAAGAATATACCCCATTAATTAACACACAACATAAAAAGAAATATATCTCAACAGAACAAAAAACAATATTAAATATAAACAATAGTAGAATCGGACGCATTTATGGGTTGATAAAAACCCATAAAAACAATAACCCAATAAGACCAATAATAAATTCAATAAACTCACCAATAGAAAAAATGACAAAATTTATAAACCCCGCCTTAAACTTTTTAAACAATAGTAATCCATATGATATAAAAAATTCAATAGAATTAAAAGACTGTATAAAAAATATTAAACTTAACGAGGATGAAATTCTAGCCTCATTTGACATCATAGCATTATTTCCGAGTATGCCATTACCAGAGTTATATAAATTAATACAACAAAAATGGGATAAATTTGAACCTTACACTGACATTTAATGTGCAAAAACACATATTTAAAAATTTTACAATTTTGTTCAAATAACAAAAATTTATATACACAAGTAAATGGACTACCCACAGGAGGTGGATTCTCAGTAAATTTAGCGGGAATTTATATAAACAACCTATTAGATAAAGTCTTAGAAAAAGTCCCTTTCAAACCTACCCTTATTAAGAAATATATAGGTGATTTATTAGTAATAGTAAAAGAAAAAGACCTGCAGCCTTTATTAGAAGCATTAAATAGTTTTCACCAAAATATAAAATTTACGGTAGAAAAGGAAAAAGTTAGATGTTTAAACTACCTTGGTACAACAATTTACAGAGACGAAAACAGAAATTTATTAACAAAATGGTACGAAAAAGAAATAAATAATAGTAAATTTTTAAATTACAAATCAAATCACGCAAAATATCAAATTAATTAATATCGCCTCTAACTTAATATCAAAATCAATCAAATTGACCCACAAACAATTCAAAATATAAAAAATACAATTTTTAAAAAACTACAAACAAATGTTTATCCATTAAAACATATAAAATCCCTATGGTACAAAAACATAAAGGATAATAAAGCAATTGAAAAAACGAAAGAAATAAAAAATAAATTTCATTGCATGGTTCGATTGTAGTGACATAAACTTTGGGATAAAATCATTTAATAAAATTAAAGAAAAGTTTTTTACAAATTTAATAGATAAAATTGAAACTAGAAAGGAAATAGGAGTATTGTACAGAATAGAATGCAATGGATGTCCAAAAGTATATATAGGCCGAACTAGACAACTTTTCCAAAATAGAATTAACCAGCATATTTCAGATGCAAAAAATAAATCCGATAAAACTGCCTAGCAGAACACGTAAAAAATGTTAACCATAAAATTAATTTTGAAAAAGCAAAAATAATAGGAAAGTCAAATAATACACCCAGTAGATTGATTTAGGAGGCAATACACATTGGAATGGAAGAAAATAGGATGAATAACATTTGAGCTGCAAAAGAAATAAAAAAAATTTATAGTGCAGTTTTAAAAAATACAAAATTTAAAAATAAATAAAGAAAGAAAGAAAATACAGCTTGTATATTGTGGAAAGTTATGTATATGTTCAAAATTGTATATGTATGTGTGTGTATGTTACTATAAATAGAAATTTGGAAGTATATATTCATACAAAACTGTAATTATAAGGGAGAAAATAAAATTAACTATGAATTAATCAAAATTACTGATATAAATATATTCATATATATATATATATATATATATATATATATATATATATATATATATATATATATATATATATATATATATATATATATTACACAATTTGTCACCAAGGGATGTGTCACGCAAGCGTGACCCATAGGAACTGTTCCAACATCAGACATTGCGTCATTAAGATGTTGGCTCGGCATTACGCCATGTCCTGCATCGTTTCGTCGCGTCCGACTCATCAGGGGCCCGACGATGCCCACCCAACTCTGGACCTATAGTAGATCAAGAAGATCAGATATAGGACTTATCAGAGACGAGCGTGCTCTCATACCGATGCAGGACATGGCGTAATGCCGAGCCAACATCTTAATGACGCAATGTCTGATGTTGGAACAGTTCCTATGGGTCACGCTTGCGGGGCACATCCCTTGGTGTCTCTCACAAATTGTGTAGCCTATTGCAGTGTGCAAAAACACGGTATTACATTGCTAATGTGTTTTGTCAGCCAAGCAAGAATGGCGGTATGAGAGCACGCTCGTCTCTGATAAGTCCTATATCTGATCTTCTTGATCTAGTATAGGTCCAGAGTTGGGTGGGCATCGTCGGGCCCCTGATGAGTCGGACGCGACGAAACGATGCAGGACATGGCGTAATGCCGAGCCAACATCTTAATGACGCAATGTCTGATGTTGGAACAGTTCCTATGGGTCACGCTTGCGGGGCACATCCCTTGGTGTCTCTCACAAATTGTGTAGCCTATTGCAGTGTGCAAAAACACGGTATTACATTGCTAATGTGTTTTGCCAGCCAAGCAAGAATGGCGGTATGAGAGCACGCTCGTCTCTGATAAGTCCTATATCTGATCTTCTTGATCTAGTATAGGTCCAGAGTTGGGTGGGCATGAATGAAAATTTGCACACTTGACCTTTAAAGCAAGAGGGAAAAACACTGTCTACATGCATTTTCTAAATTTTAATTTTGGTACACAGGGGTACGGGGTACAAGTCATAAATACGGGGTCAAAGTAATGAATACCCTTCTTCGTGATGCATATCGTTGGAAAGCTCTTTAAGTTTACAGTAATTGATGTTATGTACAGTTTTGTCATATTTTCATTTAGGAGGGGGGTAAAATGGAAAAATTTAGCCATATCATATTTGTTCTTTATATAAATCTACAGATTTAGTCGAATCTTGATGAAAATTTGCACACTTGACCTTCAAAGCAAATGAAAAATCAAGGTCTACATGAATTTTCGAATTTTAATTTTGGCACTCAGGGGTACGGGGTACAAGTAATAAATACCTTTCGTGATGCATATCGTTAAAAAGCTCTTCGAATTGTTGTTATATACAGTTTTGTCATATTTTCATTGAGGAGGGGGATAAAATAGATATAGATATATCTTATTAAAGAGAAGTGTCTATATAACAGGGTAGGTCTTTTATTCAAATCTACGGTTTTATCCCATTTTGATGAATATTTACACTTTTTCTTCAAAACAAGGTGAAATTAACTGCCTTCATGACATTACGAAATTAAAATTTTAGTACACGGGGGTACGTGGTACAAATGTCAAAGTATTGGATACCCTTCATATAATGCATATCGTTAAAAATCACTTTAAGTTAAAAGTAATTGTTATGTAAATTTTTATTTTGGAATTTTTAAATGGCAATTTATTAGCTATACAGGGTGTTTGGTCGAAGATGTAATAAACATAGAGGGCAGATTCTACCCATCATTTGCAACAAAAAACACTATATCTACCATGGGTCAATTCTCAATAGTTTCGCCACAATAATGCTTTTTGTTATTTTCCAAGGAACGACCATTTTACCCTGAAATATCTATTGTTGCTACAAAAATGATGATGATAGAGCTGAAATGGAGGTCCCGTTGTAAAGAGGAGGAAATTTAAGTTTAGAAAAAGTCTATTTTAAATGCCTTAAAGGGGAAAACATATGCCTAAATTGCATTTTATTGATAATTTTTGTTAAATAATTAAAATTTATTTTTGTTTCAGCCTGTAATTATGCCAAAACGGCATGTGCTACAGTTGGCCAAATTTCAGTAAAACTTCTTCATTTATTCCCCTTCAGTTTGAGTACCCTAACATTATCAGTTAATATGTAATTTGTTTTTACTATGATTGAGTTTTTGTAAAAACACGACCGTAAAATGGCATACAGACCATCTTACGTGTTACTGCGAGGAGACTGTTTAAATTTTTATAATTACCCTAATTAGTGAGATTAATGTGAGGATTTTTTTTTACATTTAATTAAAGAGGACTGCAGACCTTATGCGTCAAGTCCATAGGTCAATCCTAATTGACCCATTGACTATGAAAAAGGAAATTTTTACTCTTAGATATTTGACCGGAATGTAATTTATTATTATAAAAATATGAAATAACATTTTTTTTTTTTTTTTTTTTTCAAACTTAATCATGTTAAATGCAATTATACGTTAAAGAATATAAATAAGAGGGTTAATATTGTAAGAGAGAATAAATTTCCTTTATTTGTAATAAAAAATTGAACACTAAAAACAGGCTGTCAATTAGTGAGGCACAGAGCGTCGTAGTGTCCTGTTGCTTACTATAATCACGTTTCACGTTATTCTCTAATCTATTTAATTTTCCCACTTTCATTTCAAAATCAGATAATTATTATTATCTTATTATAATTATAATTATAACAATAAAATAATAATAATTACATATTATTATTATAATTATAATTATGTAATAATAATTATCAAAAATCAGATAAGTACTTTTAATGATATTGATGTTAATAATAAAACCTTTGTACGCATGTTAAAGAGAAACCAACAAACGCAGAAGGGAACCAACATTGGTCTAACTACGTCCAAATTTCATTAAAATCGGACATGTACTTCTTACTTGTTCGTTCGAAAAAACGTTGATCCACAAACTGACTTACAGTCAGACACGAGACCAAATTGTTCCCTGATGTCTGAAAGGGATTTCTGTCCAGGAATTTATGAAATTGAAGACAAAGAATTAAAGTTGTTCTTCAAAACAATCACAATGCTTTCGTTCCATTTGGAAGGCTCGGAAAGAAAATTAAAAAAAATTGTTGTAAAGTTAGAAATTTTGCCCCAATCACTATTCAATTCATACCCAGTGGGGTCTCATTAGTTGGACATAAAATATAATTAAACATTGACTTTTTTTACTTTTTAATGTCTCCGTAATCCAATAACTGCGATTTTAAAAAATATCCGTTTTTCATTTGTAGTCTGCGGAGGCGGAATCGAGCCTAAACTACTGGGCCTATTTAATTTGGAATATAGGTTAAAAAAATCCATACTCCATAGCGTAATTATTGCTAGCTGAGAGGAATATATATTTAGAAATATATAGTCCTTAAATACTGTTTCGACGAATGTTATTAATATAATTTATTATATTAATAACTTATTTTATAGTTCACTTAAAATATAATTTAACTATAAAATTAATTTTTACTGGGGATAAATATAGACTAATGACAACCTTTCTCCGTTATAGCTGACTGATTAAACAGTGAAAAACTTAAATTTTTCTTCGTACACTTTTTTTTCTTTTTTACACAAAAAAGGGGGTTTTAATTAATGAAATATGCTTACAGCTCGGCTACGATTATTCATAGACATGAACGTAAACATATAAATGATTGAATTGGGATTGCATGTGTGATTACAGATCGTGGTTTGTTTAGTGAAAGTGGCCACGGCGAGACCTGAAGAAGGATACTCATACCCTTCGCCATCTGGAATGGACGTACCAAACAGTGGAAGTAGTGGCTTCAACTCAGGAAACAGTGGTTTCTCCTCAGGAAGCACTGGTGTCAACTCTAGAGAAAATCAAGCTTTTAATTCCAGCTACTCAGCTTCGTCTCAGGTTCCTCTAATCCACAAACATATCTACGTGCATGTAGCTCCTCCGGAAACTGAAGAGCAACAAAGGCAAGTCATGGGTCAGTCAGCCACCCTTCAGAAGCACTACAACATTGTTTTTATCAAGGCACCCTCATTCTCTACACCTTTATCTCCAATTATATCTGCCCAAGCACAGAATGAAGAGAAGACACTTATCTACGTCTTGGTCAAGCGACCCGAAGATATTCCTCAAACCAGCATACCTACAGTAGCACCGACACAACTTAACAAACCGGAAGTTTACTTTATCAAGTACAAGACACTGAAGGATTCGTCCCCAACGCTGCCTTCCCCAGGTGTTTCAACCGGAGGTGCTGCTCCAGAACCCAACGGGCGTCCGGTTGCAAATGGTAGTAATTTTGGTGAAGAAGCACCGCCTAGTGGTGGCACTGCAGAAGGCAACGGGCGACCAGATCCAAGTAAAAGTAACTCAGGGGTGGCCTCAAGTTACTATCCAACTCCTTCTCAATCCGTGTTAATGTCTCCTTCTCAGTCCTACGGACCACCTGGAAACAGTGGACCCTATTGAACTAAAATCCTGAATCAATGCTTTATTTACTGCTCAATGTTATATTATATTTATATTTATTTACTTTATTTTATATTTTATACTCGTTTTCACCATTAAATGTTTTGTTGTGAACTGAATAAGTATAGTTGTAGTGCAGAAAAATCTAGATTTTGAAACAAAAATATTTAATAAAATATTAGTTAATTATTTTTGATTCAAAATCTAGATTTTTCTGTACTACAACAATACTTATTTAACTTGGTCCGTAGGCTTCCGCGGGTAGATTCGTCATAAACAGCTTGGGTTTCCGGTGAAATCCGCGTCACGAAGGGGTTGAAATCCGACGTTTCGCTTCCACTCCTGAAGATGCTTCCATTAGTGGAAGCGAAACGTCGGATTTCAACCCCTTCGTGACACAGATTTCCCCGGAAACCCACTCTGTTTATGAATACCTATTTAGTTCAAAACAAAACATTTAATAGTAAAATGTGTGGTAGCCATTTTGGAACGGTAGCAGATAGAATGCTCGGTTTTGCAATGCATGTTTTCTTTCTTCAAGACCTTTTCAACGATGTATCAATCGATGTGGGTTCCAATTTAAATTTTTTTAGTTGAATCCAACATTGTGGCAACCTAAATGGTGTCAACATGAGAACCCACCAAAAAAGTAGTTTTTATAAAAGATAGATAGCCGCAAACCGGAACCTTGTATCTCAATTAGAACCGAAGATATTCACCCTATATAATATGAGTAAAATAAACACGTGAGGTGTGTGCTAGTCAGCACACAGCGAGGGTCCGTAGGCAACACAGTATTGTTTAAGTAGTTACTTTTGATGGTTCATTTTGAAATGCTAAAAAGCCTACTTTGAACTAGCCTATGGATTTGATATTCTCAAAACACATAAACAAACTTCTGATAGTGAACCGGACTATAAACATATAAATACATCGAAAAGATCATTATAGAAAACACAATTATAAAAAAAAGGATTATGTCAATAAAATAAAGAAAATGAAATTTCCAAAATGCAGTACCTTTACTTTTGGTGGAAGAATGTTCAGGATTTTTTTTTTTCACTAAGCGAGATGTAGTGGGGAAGGGGGGGGGGCCCTATCAAAGATTAAAACCAAAAAATTATATATTTTTGTCATCAGCTCGACGTACCCTTTTATGTGAGACCCCACACGGCGCAGTCTCCAAAAAAAAAAAAAAAATCTTAAACCGTAAGTTTTTTACCCTTATTCTTTTTGAAAAATACACATATTATATGCAAAATGTCAAAGAGATCGGACAAAAGTTGTAGCCGTAAGAGCAGGTGACAGACGGACGGATAGACAGGCAGACACACGCAGGAAAATTAGGGTCCTTGGTTTTCCCTATGGACCCTAAAAAATTCAAACAAAAATAAATCATCTAAAATCCTATACCGTGCTTTATTGATGTAATGCTAGCACGACCCATTATTTTTCAATTTATTTAATTTTCCCCCATCTTACTTTCTCTTAAATATACTAAGTATATAGAGAGAGTAGAGTGATAGCACGAGAATTTTATTTTGAGATTTTTATAGATTTACACGTTTTGAGGTCCCCTGAGTCCTGAACAATGTTATTTTAAAAAATATATGTCTGTAGTTTGTGGTCTGTGCCGACACGTAGAGCCTCAAGTAATGGGCCGATTTTAATGAAATCTAGTATAATGGTTCAGAAAAATCATATCCAGCTACCTCTAAATTTGGGGATGCTACTCTAAAGAAACTAAAAAAAAGTATTTCTCGAAGACAGGTTCCGATGATTACGATCTATGAAAAAATCTGTTTCCCGGGAAAAATCTAGTGTCCGTGATATTGATGAAAATAAATCTGATTTTGTTAAAAGTCGAAAACAAGTTAACAACCACGACATGTTAAACACTTTCCAAATAGTTTTTAAATAGTCTGCCAATTACTGTGGAACATAGCTTACTCACGTTTTTATAACGTTTTGATATGTTGCTTGACGATGTTATGCTTTTACAAACTATTATTGTCTCATTTATTTAATTTTTCCCCACCTTTTATTTTAAATCTATCAAAAAAGTTATGATTTTAAGTATCAATTTAGGCTCAACAACTACAGGTTTGTAGTTGTGTTGTATTTAGGACAACTACAGGTGGTGAGCGACGTACCATCCAAATTTATCAAAAAACTGATAAGTAAGAGTGAAAACTGATAAGTATGTTTGTGCGCATGTGGAAAAAAAATTGAAACTTATGCGGGACCAACAATGAGCTCATTATGAACTACCAACAAAGTAGGTTTTAAGATATGTTGGTTCGCAAATATTAAACGTTCAACAGACCGACAGACCATATACAATATACGGGACCAAATAGTCTGTCAATTAGTGTGGCTACGAATTAGTAGTCTAGCTTCCTCGCGACCTCAAATGTAAAAGAATATAACCAAAATTCTTTTACAACCCGTTATTTTAAAATTTATTTGATTTCCAACCTTTTACTTTCAAGCTTGCCGAAGGTAACAGAAGCTATGTGACAATGTGATCGTTTTGAAGAACTAAATTGT
Source organism: Gerris lacustris (assembly GCA_951217055.1). Taxonomy (NCBI): domain Eukaryota; kingdom Metazoa; phylum Arthropoda; class Insecta; order Hemiptera; family Gerridae; genus Gerris; species Gerris lacustris. Next base: position 37,053,583 of record OX578282.1, on the reverse strand, counting down.
CTCCGAATGTTTGTGAACCAACATATCTTAAAAACTACTCGTCCGATTTCAATGAAATTTGATTGGAGGCCAAAATAGGACCATAGTTGGACCCATAGTTTCAACCATTCGCTCCAGGGCTACTCCTATCCATGTTTAATTTCTGACACAGTCTGACCTCATTTCATGATCCCATCTTGTAGGAGGTGTGTCCCGTCTTCTGGTTTTCAAGGATTTGCCGTATAGCTCTAGGAATAATACCAATTATGCAATTTGGTAATTTATATAATATACACAATGCCACGGATGGAGTAGCCTAGACGTGTAAATTCCAATTTTCGCACTTAAAGCCCTCGTACTTTAAAATATACCCTGAACCAAAAAAATACAATTTTCTAAAATCATACAAGAGGAAACCGGACCAAATTTCGACTATTCAAGACAAAAGTATCATCATTTTTGCTTCCGAGCTTACCGAAGGTAACGAAAGCTACGTGATCGTTCTCAAGAACAAAAAATGTTTAGGTCTCCAAAACAAAAATTCCAAGGCAAATATCCGTTTCAGACATCAGGGAACATTTTTGGTTCCGTGTCTGTCTGTCAGGCCGACAGGCCTGTCTGTCGCTCTATTTTTGCGAACCAGCATATCTTAAAAACTACACATCCGATGTTAATGAAATTTGGATGGTAGATCATAATTAGCTCATTGTTGGTCCCATATAAGTTCCACATGCGCACAAACATACATTTATTTACACCTATAGCTTCAAAAGCTGTTATCTGATTTATATGAAACTTTTATACTTTATCGAGAGTAGCCCGCAGATAGCCACAGATTAATTTGAACGGTCTGCACTCTTTAACTTTTGCTAAATTGGTACTTTAATTTATGTACAAAATCTAAACAATTTTGACAGATTAAAAAACGGGGGAAACAATTAAACAAATTAGACAATAATGGGTTTTTAAAGCATAAAATCAATAAAGTACGTGATAGGATGCGAGGAAGCTATGTGCTACACAAATTGGCAATCTATATATCATATTTAAATCTCGGGGATAATCTAGATTCAAGACTTCGAGACATTGATGAAAATAAATCTTATTCTGCTGAAAATCAAAAACAAAATGTACAACACTTTTTGGATATTTTTAAATGCATAAAATAAATAAAATATTATGGGATTTAAATTTAGTATTACAGTACGGGAAACTGATTCGGAAAAATTGTATCTGAGATCAAACCGATTTTATACTCTGTTAAACAACAAACGATGACAAAGAGCTACCGACTGATATTTTTGCTGATATATATATATAACTGTCGACTGATATTGCCGAAGTTATAATATATGTCTACTTTCAAACGCTCAAGTTTATACTTATGATCTATAAGGAAAGGGCCAGAATGGCAAGCTAAGTGGCAAGCATATCAGTATGCACACACCTCACAACATAAACATTTTGATGTGAAGACAAAATTAGACAAGTGGCGATGTCGGCCTTTGTTTCGGATTTTGGCTGGTTGAAACATTATGGGACTGCAATGGTTACGACATCCTTTCTACATGAACTTTGAACCTATAGTTTTCTTATTAAGAAAGAATTTGAATATTTGAAGGTAGGGGTATTACTATATAAATGCCAAAAAAAAACACCAAAAAACACTAGTCTGTCAGTCTATCTCGTCTTCAAACATCTTCGTTTTTGCTTCGGAACTATGATACCCCTGGTATGTTGCAGAAATATTTCTTTATTTTTTTTTGGTTTTTAAGTTCCGATATTTTCGATAAAGTACAGTATTCAAAGAGGAAGAAAAAAAAGCCGCAAGAAAAAGTTATATTGATTCTGTATAACCTTCTCACGTATTAATTATTTAATTATTATTATTGCAAAACAGTTTTTTCGTGTTTCTGAAAATTGATTTAGCAATATTGTTATTTATTATTTTTACTTCCGAGCTTACTTAAGGTAACGTAGGCATTGAAATCGTTCTGAATAACAGTCTTTTTTGTCCCCAATTTCAAAAATTCCTAGACCAAAACCTGTTTTAGACACCATGGAACATTTTCAGTCTCGTGTCGGTCTGTTATTCAGCATTTTTCGAACGCCCATATCTTAAAAACTACTCTTCTGATTTCATGGTCCCATATCATTTTCAAACTTCTTCACACACTGGTTTTTCTTTACCATGCTCAAAAACATTTATTTACACCTTTATCTTTAAATGTTCCATAAAAGAGTTTTTATTATGCTTTAAAAGAAATTTGGATGTGAATGGTATTTTGAAAGTCGCCTACAGATGACCCCAGTTTTAACCCTTTTGGATAATTCTCAAGCTAAAATCATAATTTATTCTAATATTAACATTTGGACAAATAATTACATTTACTTTACACAACATTAACAATTTCATTTAATTATCGTGATGCAGTATTTAGAAATTTGAAACCTCATTAACCTGACTGTCTAACTATTCCTTGCTTCCTAATCCTAATTTAATTATTATTATTATTGTGAATTATCTGAATTATGTTTATCAGAAAATATTATTTAATTTAACCGAGGAGATCTATTGTTTATTTATAGTTTAATGTTGATTGTTAAAGAGTAGGGTAATACGTTTAGTTGTTTATATTATAAGCTAGTGATCTTTCGGGAGAAAGGTGTTTGCGAGATAAGGTTTGTTTTGGTCCGAGGACCATGTGCGTGAGTTTTAACGGAACTGTCAGTGTTGGCCTAGCCTGGACGTAGGACAGATCGAGGTGGCAACGTCACGCTCCAAGCGGATTTACGACGTTACTCTCGTAGCCAGCGTCCAGAGGACTAGAGGCACTCACCCTGCTCTCCCTTTTCCACCTTGGAGACGCACTAAACCCGTAGCGAAACGGCTCACCTCGATCACAGCTAAGCCTAGTTTTAAGTATAGTTTAAATGAAACTGCGAGACATTATTTTGGACACTTACGTGCCTTTAGGTTTAATTCTTTTTAGTAAATACACATTATTATTATTAATATTATGACCTCGCAATCCTAGCTTTAAGTTAATGTTAGAAGCTGTTCTCGGGGAGGATTATCGGTGTTTAAACGCCACTGCGAACTGTTCTGCCACGACCATAGTGCTGCGGGATTCCGTTTGACAGGAATAGTAAAAATCAAAATACCGAGGAATTTTTAAATTATATAAGTCAGAGATAATTATAACTAATTGTATAATTATCAGATTTGAGTTGAATATCTGCTTACACCTTATCTTCTTTTTTTTTGGACTTTATTTTAATGTTGGAAGTAATTATTAACTTTATTTTTTTTGTGGGTAATAGTCTCCTCTTGATCAGAGTCATATGTTTTTTTTTTATTCAATTAATTATTTTTGAATAATTTCTGGAGTCTTATAATTTAACAGCGGGAAATGCCTTTCTTTTTTTTGTAGGGGGATTACTGTTTTAATTTTACTTGCATTTCTTTATTATTATGTTATAATTATATTTTTATTAGTTAGAGGATTAACTCTTCTTGATTATGTTATAATTACATTTTTATTAGTTTGAGGAGTAACTCTTCTTGATTATGTTATTATTATATTGTTATTACTTTGAGGATTAACTATTCTATAATATATTATTATTATATTGTAATTAGTTTGGGTATAAGCTCCAGTCCTTTTTATTATTTTGTGAACTAAGGGGTTATTAGTTAAGGGTTTTAATTGCCCAATAGTCCTTGTGATTTTCTTAATTTCTTTTTATTATAAGTTCTTAGTCGAAATTAGTATTTTATGATTATTGTGCAACCCACCCACCTTAAACCCTACTTACCTTTCCTGACCCACCCCATTCTGACCTAGCTGGTTAAACATCGAGGTAACAGTGTGTGTGTGTGTCTATCTCGTGTGTCGTCTGTGGCTCGCATAACTCAAAGCTAGAGCTAGTTACAAATTAGAGGTATGAAACAGTACAAAAATTTACCGTTTTTACATGTAGTTGTACTGCCCGGGAATAGTACATTACGCGTCGAGTGCGGAAAGTAGCATTTTGCATGCGAGTGTGGAGTTTGCACCCGAGCGACAGCGAGGGTAGTAAAACCACAAAAAAATGCCGTTTTCGCACGAGTTGCGTACCGTAATTTATCTACGATTGTTTGATTTAAATAATATATACAGAAAAAAATAAACTTGCTGTATGTAAGTTCGTATCTCTTTTCTTGATAAAGGTGGCATTTATCTTGAGTTGTATTTTTTGCCGAATTAATTATTTCTGGAGGAGTATTATTCTCTACATTTTCGTCAAAGCCACTTGATTCATTCATTGCTTTTCACTAAAAACTCGATGTAAACAGTTACTTTAATAAAAGAATAGCACATTAGTTTTGTTAAATGTAAACAAACTCGCTAATTATGCGTAAAGCTAAAGGGAATTGTTCAGAACTATGAGACGCGCATGCGCAATGAATACAAGTACGTAAATAATCACTTTCTACGCATCTAAACAGATATAATGTTTATATTTCGTATCAGTCGTAGATAAAAAATTAATTCCTTGAGTTGTTATTTAATTTTGTTGAGTCAGCAAAAATCGGTCAAGTAGTAGTAGTAAGGTCTTAGTACTAGTACAATTCGGGTAGGATGAATCACTTGTTCGAAACCGAACAACTAGGCCATCTTTTTGACCCATTTTGCTATCCCCCCTCTGTACAATGTACCGCCGAAGCAAATATGACGTGATCATTAGTGAGCCATATAAATCAGATCATCACAGTAAGGGATCGAACCCACGACCTCCTACTGCCCATGATTCAGTGATGGCCGAGCAGACATGGTAAGAAATTTAATCCACCCAGTCAAGCCTCTCTAGCTGGATAGGCTATAACTGGTCAAGGCTCTCTAGCTGGATGTCTGCCTTTGTGCGTGTCTATCTGTTTGTGTCATGCATAACTCCCACAGTTTCAAACTAGAGATATAAAACTTTTACAAAAATCTGTTTTTACAGTAGTTGTGCTGCCCGGGAAACCATAAATTTGTTACGTCGTAAACCGATTTTGCAATTCACATATTTCAGTTTTTAAATTCACTCAATTTTTAATTAATGATTAAAATTATTTAGACTCGTACAATTCATATTGTATAAAGAGGTTGTTTGGTTATTAAACAACACCTTTTTAGGGTCCGTAGGCAAAACCAAGGACCCTTATATTTTCCTACGTGTGTCTGTCCGTCCGTCCTGTCGCATGCTCTCACGGCTACACCTTTCGTCCGTTCACTTTGCAATTTGGCATGCATGTGTCTTGTACCGACCCACATATTTTAAAAATATAGCGACTTAAAAAAAATATTTTTCAAAAAAATTAGGGTAAAAAAAACTTAAGGTTTAAAAATTTTACATTTTTTTTCGACACCGTGAGGGGTATCATATGAAAGGGTACGTCGAGCTGATTACAAAAATATATAATTCTTTGGTTATAACTTTAAGAGGGCGAGCGTAGGCGAGTTTGAAGCGGGTGTGAATGTGAAACGTGTCCCCCCCCCCCCCCCCCCCTTCTATCTCGCTTATATGAAGTGTAAAAAATCTGAAAAAAATTCCTGATCATTCTTCGACCAAAAGTAAAGATATCACTTTTTGGAAATTTTGAGAAAAAAAATTATTTTATTTTTTATTGACAAAATACGCTTTTTTATAATTATGGTCTTTTCGATGTATTTAAATGGTTGTAGTTCGGTTCAGTGGCAAAAAAATACTTTATCGGAAGTTAGTTTATGTGTTTTGAGAATATCAGACCCATAGGATAGTTCGAAGTAAGCTTTTTAGCATTTTAAAAAACACCATCAATAGGGTACTACTTAAACTATACAGTGTGGCCTACGGACCCTCGCTGTGTGCTGACCAGCACACACTTGATTTGTTTTTTTTATGATAAGTCACCCATTGGAGAAAAGTACAGCCGAAAAAATATTTTGACAGATTTAACAAAGTAGGGGGAACTAAACTCCAGGCTCCGGCGCCGGGTTAGATTGGCCCAATTGGCTTCTATTTGATTCCGAGCTTACCGAAGGTAACGGAAGCTATGTGATCGTTCTGAAGAACGAAAAATTTTTAGGTCTCCGATTTCAACAATTCCAAGACAGAAATCCGTTTCAGACATCAGGGATCATTTTTGGTTCCGTGTATGTCTGTCGGTCTGTCGGTTGGTCTGTCATTCAATTTTTGCGAACCAACGTATCTTAAAAACTACACGTCCAATTTTAATTAAATTTAGGTGGAAGGTCATGACCTTCCACTCATGAGTAGCCCATTGTTGGTCCCATATAAGTTTCAACTTTCTACGCTCATTTGTTTCTCTTCCACATGCGCACAAACATACATTAATTTACACCTATAGCTTCGAAAGTACTTATCTGAATTGTATGAAACTTTTATAGTTTATTGAAAGTAACCCGCAGAAAGCCCCAAATTATGTGAACCGTCTGCGCTCTTTAACTTTTGCTTAATTGATACTTTATTTCAAGTAAAAAATCAAAACAATTTAGACAGATTAAAAATAGACTGCCAATTAGTGTGGCACATAGCCATAAATAAAAAAAAATAAATAAATAATAATACCTAATAAGTAGCATTATAATTTTCTTACCTATATGCTACCAATCTGTAACAGAGAATATCTCTTCCTAATTTCTCTGCTTCTTAATTTTGATTATAAAAATATAAGTAACATTATAATTTTCTTACTTATATTGATACCAATGTGTAACTAAAAATATTTTTCTACTTCTTAATTTTGATAAAAAAGAAAGAAAAATAAATAAATAAATTGTAACTAAAAATATTTTTCTTAAATTTACTACTTGTTAATGTAAATATTGATTAACAATTTTAATTATCTGTATTATCTATTAGTTAGAATGAGGAAATCTGTATTATATTTTTGTAAGGTTTGCCAACCCACTTAACGGTGTCAATTCACCAAAGTTGTTCACATTTATACTTATACATACAGTTATGAATCTTTTAATTTTATATTGAAATAAAAATGTGTTTCTATAGTGTGGCACATAGCTTCCTCGCATCCTATTCACGTACTTTATTGATTTTATGCTTGTACAAACCATTATTGTCTAAAAAAAAAAATTGATAATTTTTTTTTAAATTTTACCCCCTTAAAACTATGTACTATTTTGTGAACTTGGCCTACATATCAAGGCCTTTCAAGTTATATACGACACAATATTAAAAACCAAAAGAAGTGTTCACGTGACACGGCATAAAATATATAATAGTTAGGCATAAAAAAGTTTATCTTATGTTCTCAGCAAATAGGATGAACTAATGAAATTAAATATAATCAATTTAAAGAGCATTAGTGTAAGATTCAAGCGCCTCAATCAGAAATAAAATCGGTCAAATATTATAGAAACTATGGCCATTTTAAGACAAAAAGGAAAAAAATAAAACAAAAAAAAATACCAAACTTATCACCATCTAAGGTACAACCGCTATGATGATACGACAAAAAGTCATGGGACCAAAGTTGTAGATCTTATAAAATGAAGTCCCCAATACAGCTTAAAAATCAAGTCGGCCATTTTTATTTTTTTTTATGGGGGGAAGGAGGGGGGAAAAGTGAACTTTGTATAATTATGTTGGTTCACAATATGGACGTTGCGCGTCGAATGGCGCAAACCGCAAGTCTCTAGCTCTTCTGGAAGTGGGTAAACATTCATATCAGTCAGTCAGTCAGTTAGCCATGCGGCTTTAGTACATGGACATAATAATTTAGCACGATTATCACAGCGCGGCCGATGTGATTAGGCAGGTGCTATCTGCAGGCTACTTTCGACAAACCATAAAAATTTCATAAAAATCAGATTATTACTTTTAAAGATATAGCTGTAAATAAATGTGTGTTTGTGAGCATGAGGAAGATAAAGAAATAAGCGCAGAAGGTTGAAATTGATATGGGACCAACAATAGGCTAAGTATTACCTATTAACTAAATTTCATTAAAAGCGGACAAGTAGTTTTTAAGATATGGTGGTTCGCAAAATTTGAGCTACAGACCGACAGACCGATAGACAGACACGAGACCAAAAATGTTCCCTGATTTCTGAAACGGATTTCTGTCTTGGAATTTTTGAAATCGGAGATATAAAATATTTTCGTTCTTCAGAACGATCACATAGCTTCCGTTACCTTTGGTAAGCTCGGAAGCAAAATTACATTAATAAGCAAATACCACAAAAAATATTAATCAGTAAATTATACATTCCTTTGCATAAATTATTAATAGCTTCTTAATCTTAATTAATTAAGAATTAATAAGAAGAATCTTATTAATTCTTAATAAACTTACATATATACACATTTAGTACACATAGTCGGAGAGGCAAGATGGTTCTAGATTGGGCTCTCGAGCTCGACTTAATCAGATGAGGGCTTGCCTGGCGACATTGCCTTTTACATAATTTATATGTTTATTTATTTTTAAGTTACAGTCGGTCCCAAACGAGAGTTAGTGACAGCGCGGGAAAAAATAGCAAATGGGGTGGGGAGCCAATGAGAGCTCAAGATTTGCCCTCTGGATAACCATATAAGAAGGTGAATGCAGTGGCTTTATTTTTTCCCTCAGAGGTTGGCCAATCTGTGTGTCGCTCGTTTTCACGCGCTGTCAACGCACTAACTCTCGTTTGGGACAGAGTATAGTTTTCAGCTCGTGACTTTTTTTTCTTTTCACTGGCTAGAATCGAAATGTATAATATAAAAAAGAAATATAATATGTTATTAACATTCACACGAAATGAATTTCTCTCCGCAGGGCAGCAACCCACGCACCATTTAATGTCCCTAAAATTTAAAGAATTTTACATAGTGCCTTTAGAACAACAAACATTGCCAAGAATCCAAATCTTTTGGGAACACTGTAAATTAACCCTTTAATTAAAAAATCAATTGATCAATGATGCGCTATCTGCACACACAAAGGCTCCGCAGGAAATGTAACAAATAGGAAGTGTATAGTTTGGCCTGCGTCACTAATCCACGATTAATAATCTATAATCAATCAGCATATTTGGCCCAGCCGTATCAAGATGGCAACCATTTAAATGCCTGTTTTAGCATAACATTGGAACCAATTATTAAAATGACTTGAAACAAACGCCTATATATATGCATTTTTATTGTCTAAATGCAATGAAACAATTCCAGGTGTATAGTCCAATTCCTACCTATGATATTAAATGTTTAAGGTTAATTTTTTTTACATAATATGTTACACCACCATTCTTTAAAAAAGGGTTTCTTAAATAATAAAAAAAAAGTAGAAGGTGGGACAAGAAAAATGAAATGTTTGAAAATTCAAAAATTGGCTCAGTTCTACATTAAGGAAATATAGCGCTAAGATAAATTGATATAAAACAAAATAAAATATTTGTACTCAAGGCGTCCTCCTCTATCATTTAACATCCCCACAAAACGCATTTTCGTTAAAAAATAAGTTAACCGCTTAAACTTCAACCCGTAGTTTATGAGGAATGGCTTTTTAGAGCTATAATATTTCTGTAACATAAGTGCAACTTTTCAAATTTTTTATGTTGGGTACTTTCGGAGATGAGGAGTGTGCCAGAATGTATAAGGGTTTTCGTTTTGTGTAAGAACCCTGAAAACGCATATATTTCCTACTATGCAAAGTGAGAATGTGACATTAGGACGCCTTTGGATCAACAGAAATCAGCAAGGGTTTTGGAACCACTGTGAATTTACCCATTAATTCGTAGTTTTGAAAATTGGCTATTTATTTTGTTATTTCTCTATAGAATTTTTTTTACGATGTGGTTTACGTTAGGACCGATCTATACAAAAATGATCTAGATGACAATTTCCTGTGAGATTTATGTGTAACTGCTAAGAATAAAAATAATTAATTTAGTTACTTATGGTTTCAGATCGTGGCTTGTTTAGTGGCAGTGGCCATGGCGAGACCTGAAGCAGGATACTCTTATCCTTCGCCATCTGGAACCTACATACAAAACAGTGGAAGCAGTGGCTTCACCTCAACAGGAAACAGTGGTTTCTCCTCGGGAAGCACTGGTTTCACCTCAGGAAACAATGGTTTCTCCTCAGGAGGAACTGGTTTCTCCTCAGGAGGAACTGGTTTCTCCTCAGGAGGAACTGGTTTCTCCTCAGGAGGAACTGGTTTCTCCTCAGGAGGAACTGGTTTCTCCTCAGGAGGAACTGGTTTCTCCTCAGGAGGAACTGGTTTCTCCTCAGGAGGAACTGGTTTCTCCTCAGGAGGAACTGGTTTCTCCTCAGGAGGAACTGGTTTCTCCTCAGGAGGAACTGGTTTCTCCTCAGGAGGAACTGGTTTCATCTCAGGAAACAGTGGTCTCTCCTTAGGAAGCAGTGGTTCCATATCCGGAGGAAATCAAGCCTCGAGTTTCGGCTACTCAACTTCTTCTCAAGTTCCTCTAATCCACAAACATATCTACGTGCATGTAGCTCCTCCGGAACCTGAAGTGCAGCAACGTCAAGTAATAGCGCAGTCCGCCGCACCTCAGAAGCACTACAAGATTGTTTTTATCAAAGCACCGTCGTTTCCTACTCCTTCAACTTCAGTCATATCTGCCCAAGCACAGAATCAAGAGAAGACGCTTATTTACGTCTTAGTCAAGCGACCCGAAGATGCTCCTAAAATCAGCATACCTACAGTAGCACCGACACAGCCTAGCAAACCGGAAGTTTATTTTATCAAGTACAAGACTCAGAAGGATACGTCAACAGGAGTTATTGGAGGTGGAACTGGTCTAGGAAATATAGGGTCTCTAGATGTCAGTAAAAATAATTTTGTTAGTGGAGGGTCGACCGGTAGTGGTACTTCTGCACAAAGTGGATTTATAGGCGTGTCGGGTGGCTTTGGAGGCAGTTCAAATGGACTTGGGGGTGGTTCGGGTGGATTCGGAGGTACACTATCTCAAGCCTCGTACTTACCTCCTTCTAAGTCATACGGACCACCTGGAACTAGTGGACCCTACTGAATTAAAGTGTCTGCTCATTGATTTATGGTGGATGGAAGAATGGGTAACTTAATTGAGAAAAAGCTTATTGTTCCACTGGATAGTTTAATAACTTGCATCTAGAATAATCTAGGCATCAGCAGCAATGGTAACCATCCCGCCACTAGCTTTGCATTAAAATTAAAATGTAACAAATCTCTTTCATTCCTCTTCAAATGTAGGATTCCTTCGGCAGTGGTGTGCATCTTTCTTTCTCTCGTTGCCTGTAAAATGGAATGGCTAAGAAAATATGGACCAGTACATTGCCAAAATTACGACTAGAAAGTAAAACAAGTAACACTAGAATAATTGTCACCACAATTGTGTAAAAGCATTATATAGTAATTTGTAATATTGTGGTGTTACTTGTTTTACTAACCCCCTATTCATAATTATGAAGTGGTACCACAAAATTTAAGTCAAAACAAGTAATCATTTAGTGCCAAACTTTGAAAGTAAAGATTTTGTAACTAATTAGATTTGACCACTATAATTATAAATAAATATTCAAAGTAATTGATAATAATCAAACGCTCGTATTTCTGAGGACGGATTTTGTAACTTTTTTGATCGAACTATGCCGGGGAAGCGTTCTTAACCATTTTCCTTCTTAGTGAAACTCTTTTTAACTCATTTTCATTAAGTTTTTTTTAACTTCCATTTATAATTTAGAATTCTTTCAACAGAAATTGGTTCAACAAAAATCAACATATATCACATGAATCTAATTAATTAACAGTGCTCAGAAATTTTTGCCTGAAGTATCGTGCTTTATAATATTTAAACTTTTGTTTCATATTATAATCATATTCAAGTCTTTACTATTGCCCGTGAAAGCAATTGTGCTGAGTTATAAATTACAATTGTGCTCAATCTCAATTTACAGTTGTGCTTAAATTAAAAGAATGAGATTTATTTTAGTTACTGGTGTAACAGACAGTGTGAAGAACTAATTAGATACAAATAGTTCATAGAAACTAATACAGTGACTGGCCTATCTTATGACTATGACGTAAAGCAAACAGAATCAAACCAAATCCTTTAAATAATTTATTTATTCATAATGTATTTTTTGTTGAATTTAATGTTTTTTACAAGCTTTTATTTATCTTACAATTTTGTATGTATGTTCGGGTCAAATCTTGCAAGTGAATTTTTAAGCAGTTATCCTCAACCGATTGAATTGAAATTTTGCATACACGTTTAGTTTGGATGACAATGCATGGTTAGCTAAGTGACGTCATTCTAAATCCAATATGGCGAAGAGACCAAGATGGAGACTAGTTATTTTTTAAGCACGTCCATGATATGGGTATCAAATGAAGAGAATAAAGATAAAGAGAATATGATGAGAAGAATAAGAATAAAAGCTTGTTTATTAAACTATAATTAATTTTTTTTTTCAATTTTTTTACCGCTTCGACTGGTCATTAGCAGTGTAAACTATAAAAATTTATTATATTTTCCTGTTGACAATGATTCAATCCTGTTTTATTAATTTTATACGATTATTTATTTAATAAATGTTGTTTCTTTTTACTTTTTTTTACCATGATTAATTTTATCATAATCTTTTTTTTTGTATTACTATGTTTATTTATTCATTACATATTATTATAATATACATTTCTTATTTCTTTTCTATACTTAGCTTGAGATTAAAAAGTATATTCCAACATAATGGTTATATTCGAGGGTTGATCTCAGACCTTCAGCCGATGAGAATTGTACTGATCGTGGCAATGTTATCTTAGTGTTAATGTAATTTTTATTGTACTCAGCATGTAAAATATCAACGGTGGCAATAAATGTAGTTTTATTTGTTGCGCTTAATTTGTGCCTTTATATAATTTTAAAATACCCAAATATACTTATTAACACAAAAAAGTCTCGTATTTTTTTACACTGCACATGATAATAAAGAATAAAAATCGGTCCGAGACAACTCAGACAAACTTTCTCATATACGAGTTTATAATTATATAGCCCAGTGTTTTCCATTTATTAGTTTTCGTATGTACATTTAATTATTATTGAACATTTCATCAAAATTTATCATAAAATTAACATCTCCTGGAATCGAACCCGGGCGCTCGCGCTCTCCGTCCGCGTTTTAGCTTTTTTCTCAGGAACTAGATTTTTCCCGAGAAAACGGCTTATATCGTTAGATTCGTATTTAAATGGGCTACATTCTACATTTTAAAATTTTTTCATCAAAATCGTCGTAACCGTTTTCGAGAAATACATTTTTTTTTTCACGTTTTTTCACAGTTTTTGGGGGGTAGCGCCCCCAAATTGGGAGCTAAAATTCGTTTCTCGATTTTGCCTCGGGGTATGATATTTCTGAACATGTAGGTAGTTTAGGCACCAGGTGTCTACACAGACAGACAGACAGACATTTTTAAAAACTACTTTTTTGGACTCAGGGGACCTCAAAAGTGTAAATCCATCAAAATCTCAAAATCGAATTTTCGCGCCATCAAAATACTTTCTCTTTATATTATGAGAAAGTAAAAATGGAGTTAATTACAAAGATAGCAAGGAAATACCATCACGGGCATAAAGTTTTAAGGCGTAGGCACTCCAGGAGACAACGGGTGTCCAGATGCAAATGGAAGTGATTTAGTTGGTGGAGGTGCTTTTCAGCACAAGGGCGATTTGGAGGTGGTTCGGCTGGTGACGAGGCCGAGATTTTGCATTTCCAATTGTGAGTCATGGTAGGTGTCCAATTATATTAACACTGGAAGAGCGGTTCCCTTAAGTTATTACCCAACCCCATTTCAAGTCTTACTTACCTCCAACTCAGTCTTTCTGACCACTTGATAAAAGTGGACTTTACTGGTTTAAAATCCCAGCCCAATGGTTTATGGTGGGGGTTATACCTAATTTTGTTACTCAATGTAACTCAATTGAGGAAAAGCACATTTTTCTAGTTAGTTAGTTTTGTAGTTAGTAGAATTAGCATATTGCTAGTTCAATAACCTGCTACTAGGGGGCTCTAGGCATCAGCAGTAATTGTAGTTTGCTTATATGCTTTACCACGTCACTAACTGCCAATCTTCAAAAATATCTATATTATCTGATTTTGATGAAATTTGGCTGTCCTTTTGAATCCGAATATCTCGGGAAAAGTTGTAAACCAGCATATTCGGCAGTCATTTCAAGATGGCGGCAGATTTAACAGTTAATTTTAACCGTTTGTTATAATGACACCAAAAACCAATAAAATAAAAATAAACCATCATAAAAATTCGTACAAAAGGATTTTTGTCCAATCATATACTAGAATTTGCATATGGATTCCCAAAAAATTTGAGTGTCACACCATTGAAATATTCAAGGTCAAAGTTCAAAAACTGCTTAGCAATCAAAATGCGATATTTCTAAAATGGCTAGTCAACATTTTGTTTTCGATAGCTTAAATTATTCGGTAAAATTTGCTCTTTAATTTGTTATTTAAGACTATACTAACCGTAAAACCAACGGTTTTTGCTGAAAAAAAGAAAAAAACTATCCAAAATTTGTTTCAAAGATATTTAATTCGTTTTATAGCGATTATTTTTATAACTGACCAGAAAATATTTTTTTTTTTTCATGAAACAAAAGTTGTCAGCTGAAATGTACTCATTTCAGCGATTTCATTAACCAGAACCAGAACTGTAGAAAAAAAGGGTAGCGGGACTTTAAACTTTTTGTGATGTTTCGAATTCTCCAACAATGGCCAAACAATTTTTTAAAGCATATTAAATCTTTAATATTTAAGCAACATTAAATCCCTGAAATCCCTACTCTCCCTTTGATGACTTAGTTTATTTATTTTATAGTTACGGTTATTTATTTATTGATGATATTATTAAAGTTATTTATTTATGTACATATCTCTCGTTTGTTTTTGTTTTGTTGTCATATTATTTATTTAAAGTCCATAATGTACGCTGATTTTTATTGTTTAATTTTGAAATATGTCATTTTTATTGTATATATATTATGTTACCTATTTTACAATTTATAATGTCTATTTTAAAACGCCCTGCATGTGGCTTTTTTTTAGCTGTTAGGGGCTTTTAAAAAATAAATTTATAAATAAAAAATTTTCAGTCATAAAAATGTCATTGTATATTAGGGCATTCTACTTCAAATCATTTAGAAAAATTATTTTCTTCTTTAAAATAAAAATTACTGCAATTATTATCCTAATGATATTACTGAATAAACAATCATTATTATAACTATTAGTAATATTAATGACAGTTGCAAAAAAATGTGCGAACTTCCATTAAGTACGCCAATGGAGAAAATTCTAAGAACAGTGTCGCACTGTAGGTACTAAAGAAAACAAAAAAAATATAGAACAGAAGGACTTTCACTCAGAAGTAAAAAAAGATTTTGTATAAACATTAATATTGCTGCTTTCACGGTGGCGACAGTGGCGACACGGGCCAGGTTGTGACCATAAAAGAAATAAATGATTCCAAGCACCATTCTCAATATAGAAGATAAATGGTCTTTCCGACGAGATTATCATTGGATTCAAAACAGACTGAAGAAGGTGGATGCCTAACTGTCGAAACGTTGCAGGTACCCTTATCTAGATATTTTTTGACAGTGATAATAAATCAATTTTTTATATCGATTCCTGTTGAAAGATGAGAAATAAAACTTCACCTGTGACTAACATGGCTTTTTTTTGTTTTTGGATAGTACCAAAACCAGTATACCACATTTTTACATTGCTCATTGTGTTATTATGTATATAATTTGGTATTTACGAGTATATATATATATATATATATATATATATATATATATATATATATATATATATATATATATATATATATATATATATATATATATATATATATATATATATATATATATATATATATATATAATATATATATATATATATATATATATATATATATATATATATATATATATATATATATATATATATATATATATATATATATATATATATATATATATATATATATATATATATATATATATATATATATATGAAATTGTACTCTAAATAGTGTGACTAAACTATTGCATCTGATAGAGAATGGCCATCTCTCATGTAGTTTAATTGTTAGAATACACTATACTGAAAATGTCGAAGGTTCGGGTTCAAGCCCTGTAGCCAGAATCTATTTATTCTCTGTCTGTCTCTTGTCTTTAATTATAATTATATATACTTGTGGTTGGTAGCCTGATAAGGAAGTGCTCAAAGTCTGTTTAGCTGGTAGCTTTATTATAGTTTATAAGTATGAATTTACCTTAAATTACTGCCCTTTATCCAACCTTACGTTGTCTTCACACTGAGAATCAGTATTATTATCTAAATTACATGTTTTCAGCTTTTCTAACTTCCTTATTTTGCTAAAAATAAGGCAAAAACCAAACTTTAAAAAAAAAAACAACTTATAAACTAAAACTTATGTGCACAAGAAAGTAAGGAATGATTCAAATCTTACATGCATCATGCATGCAAAATAATTATTCTTATGCACGTGCTTTTTTTATGTATATAAAAAAATACTTCTTATAATGTAATAATAAAAAAAGAAAGAATATCTATTCCCTTTAAAATATTATGCAAAAATAACTGTACAAGTAGCTTATTGAATTACGCAATTCGCTTTGCAAAACAACGAAAAAATGAAGAAACTAAAAATCTATTAAAAATATCATTAAAAACAAAAAAAAGAAAAGGAAGAAGTTGGTTTGTAGAACCAAATAATTAGATTCTCAGAAGAATTGTACTTTGTGGGGTCACTGCAGGGTTAATACAAAATATAGCTTCCTGAGTTCACTTTTCCCAACTATATTATGAAGCTTTTTTTACACGTTATCATTTTTTTCAAAATTGAGGCACAAATTAAAATCAGATTACCAATATTCTGTTATGGCATGACATAAAACATTAAAGTTGCACTTTTTATACAATAACATTTTAATGTTTTATAAAATTCCGTTGTCGAAATTTCACTAATTTAATTTCTGTCAAAAATCCTACTTATAAAATTATCTTCAAGCATTTAAAATGTGCATGGGTAGAGTATTGTTGGTATATTATCGTGAGTTCCGTCATATTTGGCTATTATTAAAATTTAGTGTAAACAATTTGTTGGTGTTAGATTATTGTTTATTTTTAAAAAATAGATGTACAGGGTGGTCCAAAAGTCTCCCCCCCCCCCCCCTCTTAACTTTTGAACGGTTTGAGATAAATTAATGAAACTTGGGGGATCTCTACCATGCAAAGGGAAGTTTGTTTTCATGCAATCACCCACTAGGGGCAACCACCCACTTTGCCCCCAGACCACCCAACTTCAAAATTTCAAATTGGAGTGTATATTTTTGATAGCATATTTGGATTCTACGGTGAAAAATAATAAACTTTTACTTGTAACTTTTTTTTCTATTCCCAATATTTTGCCCCCTACAGGGGGGCAAAGATAGCAAAATAACCCTTCCGAAATAGCAAAAATATAACACTTAGATCGTTATAAAATCTAAACGGTTTGAAATAAAGTCATGGAACTTGGGGGATCTGTACCATGTAAAGGGAAGTGTTTAATCATCCACTCGCGTACTAGGGGCAACCTCCATTTTGCCCCCAGACGCTGAAATCTACGATTTTTATACCTTTGCCCCCCTATAGGGGGCAAAATATTAAAGGTAGAAAAAAATGTTTGAAGTAAAATATTTTTATTGTTTGCCGTAGAATCTAAATCTGCTATCAAAAATATACATTCTAAGACAAAATTTTGAAGTTAGGTGGTCTGGGGGCAAAATGGGAGGTTGCCCCTACAGCGCGGTTGCATGAAAACAAACTTCCCTTTACATGGTACGGATCCCCTAAGTTTCATTAATTTATCTTTAACCGTTTTGATTTTACAACGTATTATCGGAAGTGTAATTTTGCTATCTTTGCCCCCCTGTAGGGGGCAAAATATTGGGAATAGACAAAAAAGTTTCCAGTAATAGTTTATTATTTTTCACTGTAGAATCCAAATATGCTATCAAAAATTTACACTCTAATTTGAAATTTTGAAGGTGGGTGGCCTGGGGGCAAAGTGGGTGGTTGCCCCTAGTGGGTGATTGCATGAAAACAAACTTCCCTTTGCATGGTAGAGATCCCCCAAGTTTCATTAATTTATCTCAAACCATTCAAAAGTTAAGAGGGGGGGGGGAGACTTTTGGACCACCCTGAATATACATTTTCAGAAAATATATTAAAATTTTCAGACAATAAACTAAAATTTAATATTTACAATTTTTTTGTAATTCTGATCCCCATTTCTAAACAATATTTTTGTTACCATGAACAGTGATGGTAGTCCTTTTTTCTGTTTGGTCTTATATCATTATAGATTTGTATTTAAATAGACTACATTATACAATTTTTCAATCATAATCGTCTTAACCGTTTTCGAGAAATAATTTGCTCGAGAGGTTTTGGGGGATAGCCATTTTGTCTAAATCGGTCCAGTAGTTGCAGACTCCATACGTCTGCACAGACGGCAGACAAACGACAGAAAGACATTTTTTTTAAAAACCACTTATTTGGACTCAAGGGACGTCAAAATCAAATTTTCGTGCCATTACAATACTTTCTCTTTATATGAAAAAGAAAAATAATTATTGGATGCCGGCGTAGCCAAGTGACTAGCGCCTAAAACCTAGGTCTAAACACCGATGGAGAGCTGGAATGCCAGAGAGGTGAGATAAGGTTCATGATCTCAAGTAAATGAGTGAAGTGGCTGGATCCCCCGTCTTGTAATATTCTAACGTTTTTGTTGACAGGGACGTAAAAAGAAGAAAAAAAAATGATTCGCCAAAAATATAAACGACAGAGGTTAATTTTCTATGTTCAGCAGCTACAATTCCCAAAAAAACAAATTCTTAAAAACTTTTTAAATGATTTTTATTAGATTGCTTTCTAGGGTTTGTATGTACTTCTCAAAACCCTTATGCCGAGGGTGATGAGTCCGTCTGTCCGCCGCGCTTTGGTTCATAGGGCCTGAAGCGTTCGCGATAGAGATTTGAAATTTCACATACTGGCGTAACTTTTTGACCCACACAGAAGGTTAACATTTATTATGCGCATGGGCAGAGCGAAAAAATGTGCAAACCTCATATATTTATATTTATTTTTAATTTTTGAGATGGGTATCAAATGAAAGCTACTGAAGAGTAGTTTACAATAAATATATATAGCTTTCTATGACTGCTGTGCTTTTTACCGCCAAAATTGCGTTTTTAGCGCCAAAAGTTCACTAAAAAAATCCCCCCCCCCCCGTTCCACCCTATTAGGGCTAGTCCTAAAATTATGAAATAATTCATGCTAATACCTTATGGTAAGGCGATGATTATTATCGGGCCAGATTTTTGAATTTTTAAAAAGATTGCAAACGAAATTTTTTATTTTTTTTTATTTTATAGATGGGTATCAAATGAAAGCTACTAAAGAGTAGATTACAAATGTATATAGCTATTTATGACTACTGTACTTTTTACCGCCAAAATTTCACTAAAAAAAGTCCCCCCCTCCCCGTTCCACCCTATTAGGGCTATCCTAAAATTATGAAATAATTTATGCTAATACCTTATGGTGAGGCGATGATAATATCGGGCCGAAGTAGCAAATAATGGAGTATATATGCCGAATAATCTACGAAACCCTAAAAAGTACTTGCTTGATGCAAGTACTTCCCTGTGATTTTGTTGTATATAAAATAAATTTTTCTAAATTGATAAATGATTAGTTCATTCAAACACTACTTTTTTGGAGTGGTACTCAAAATTTAACTAAGAAATGTAAAATAACTAGGGAATAGGCTCATGAAAAAATTAGGTAGAAAAATTTGCATCTTGACGGCCATATTTGTTTTCAAAATGCCGGCAAAATGATTTTATTTAAATATATAATAATAAAGAATTTTTTCCAACCCTTCAAGACCTATCTCTTCAAAATCGATGTATATCGTCTGTGATGCTATCAAAAAACTTTTTGTTTTTAGTCGTCCAACATATTGGCCCCCATCTTGGAAATATTAAGTGTGCAATTTTCAAAAGTTATACAGTTGTTACAAATGTTGAGATGCATTAATTAAGGCTGAGGTGTACCTAATTAATTAGGTGCACCAGTGTACCTAATTTTGTTCATATCAGACAAACAAACTTTCATTATCCCTATTATCTCATGAATGAATCAAAATGAAGAACTCACTAGTTTAAATATTTTCTCATAAACATAATCATAACTAATTAACTTCAATTTTTATTAATTCCTAAAATCATGAATGTTAACTTCACTTTATGATATATTTTGACTAAACACACCAGATTTTAATGATATTAATAAAATTAATAATTCACAGTTTGCAAATAGTTTTGCTTTTAACATGTTACTTTATTTTGCAACTGAAAGAAAAAATAAATAAAGGAAATTAATTCACGATTAGTTATACATTCATTGAGTACATTTGCATTCACGAGTTTACATAAACCTCTGATATCTTTTACAGCTAGATTTACAAATGAAAGGACGATAAATTGTAAAGGTTGATATTATGATAGAGACAGATGGCGCTTAGAGTGGTCATCTAAAATACTAAGTTCACGCAATACTTGCCAGATTACACAACAAGTAAGTTGACTTAAAGAAGAAGCTACAGGTGAAGTAGTTCATTACTCACTGTATATATATATATATATATATATATATATATATATATATATATATATATATATATATATATATATATATATATATATATATATGTATGTGTGTGTGTGTGTGTATTTGCTAAGGATGCTACAATTAGCACACACATGAGGGAGGTCAAGAGTAAGAATGACCCCTGAATTCTTAGCTAAGATCTTTTTGAACAAACAATAATACCATTATAATTCAACAAATATTTCACAATTACATCGCCAAATCCGTTTTACATACAAAATCAAATAATCAATTATTATTCGGTTACAAAAGAAAAAAAAAAATGTTAATAAAACTCCTTTCCATAAATTACTATAACGTTTACTTAAAAAAAAATAACACAAACGAGCAGGGAGATTGAATTAGCACTTAAAAACATTATTACGGACGTTAAAAATATTTACAGGCTTCTAAGTTGAAAAAAAAAAAAAT
Source organism: Gerris lacustris (assembly GCA_951217055.1). Lineage (NCBI taxonomy): Eukaryota > Metazoa > Arthropoda > Insecta > Hemiptera > Gerridae > Gerris > Gerris lacustris. The sequence continues at coordinate 37,032,394 of OX578282.1, read as the reverse complement.
GTATGAACTTTTTTTGAAACCTTCAACTTAATTATATTTTAAACCCAAAATTGGTAATATTTCTTATAGTCTAATTAATGGTAGGTATGTAGAGTTAATTTAATATTACCTTGGGAAAGAAATGGTGCGATTATTATTTGTTACGTATTGAACACTAATTTAGTATTTTCGTCCCAATCAAAGAGCTTGTAATAGTGAAACATAACGCAATTTCTGTATTGCATCTTATCCTAATAATACATCATATTGAAAAATAGACCAAATTAGTTTTCTGTATAACTATGTATAATTTAATGTTTTCTGTAAAATAATAAGATTATTCTTGCAGATCAATGTAAAGGATATAATTCAAGAGAATTTAAAACTTTTCTCCGTCGTTATAAGTTACCTTTACAGCATGTGGGTTCAACCTATCCGTTAAAAGATTTATGTGTATCTGAAACTTGAAATGATTGCTATAGATTGTACTGAAGAATTCAACCGTACTACACACAGTGTGACAAAATTCTTGCCACTTTATTTACTTAGTGGAAATCAATCTTCATTAGATCCTCCAACTCAAAATGAACCAAACATTTTAGTACAAGACATAATGCTTGGTTTTGAGAATTTTTAAAAACATAATTTATTAATAAATCAAGATTTGACAAGAAGAAGAAAGAACATGATTTCAAAGCAGGGGACTTGGTTTACTTCGAAACATTTACCGCGATCAATTCGGAAGAATATTTAGCCAGAGATCTCTTCGTAGAGAGGTCTTCTATTTCGTCCTGGAATCCAAAAGACCTGCCGGTTGATCATTGGGCGGTTCGAGTGGTTATATCTCAGGAAGCGCAACACCTGGACGCGGGGATGTCTCTCCTCTCAGAAGGTAAAGATTCATCGTCACACTTAAAGGCAGACATGCCTACAACAAAAGGGCGTTTATACCATTTTAACATTGGTATTGTGTGCCCGTTGCCCGAGTCTCAACGCTATCGATATTGCCTCACTACGATTGACCGGCTGACAAATTGGACGGAAGCAATTCCCATTATGGACATCACCGCCGAGACTGTCACTATCAAATTTTAAACCGGTTGGGAGTCTCGATTCGGCGCCCCTGCCATGGTTGCGACTGACAGAGAACGACTGTTTGAATCGGCTTTATTTCAAGCTTTGACATCTCTGCTAGGAACTACTCACGTTATAACGACCGCATATCACCCCTAGGCCAACGGCAAACAGAACGCTGAAATTCGCACTCAACTGTACGAACTGGGTCAAACTTATGCCATCGGCTCTTCTTGGCTTGAAGGTGGTACCCGGAACATCAGGTCAATCCACCGCCGAGTTGCTCTATGGACACCATCTTCACCTCGCAGGTGAATTTTTCCACACAAGAAATTCTTCTGCAGCCTCAGGATTAAATAGAACGTTTTTTTCTCGACTGTAGGAGCACTTATGACGCATAAGTCCATTGCCAACATGCTACCACAGAAGAAAAAAGAAGTATTTGTGCATCCTGTCCTGCAGAAGTTCTCTCACATATTCCTACAAGGGATTGGCTCGAAACACAACTCTTCAGCTCTCACAAGATTTTATCGAAAAGTGTAACATTATAAAATAGAGCTCAACTGTAAACCCGATACTGTAACCGTTGACCGATTAAAACCGACCTTTCTCGTGGAAGATAATACTTCACCCACGCAGGACCTACCCAACCACCCACTTAAATCAGACCTCAAGAAGACATAAGAACAAAGAGGTCCGGTTGGCGGATACGTTTTCCTACACGACTGACGTCGTGACTTGGGGAGCCCTGTAGTGCCACGATGTCATTGTAACACGTAAAAAAAGTATTGGAAATAAACAAAAAAAAAAATAGCTCAGTTGCTTTGTCCGTTGCAATACAATTATTTGTAGGCTAAGAACTTTACATACATACATACACACAAACACATACATATATTTAAGATTACTTCTTTAATCAACTAACTCAGGCAAGAGGAAATCAGGTGAGAGGAAGGCAAGTAAAGAGAACAAAAGACGCCAAAAGTGCAGGGGTGGCCGGGAAAAACAAGGGGAATGGGAGGAAAAAAAAAGTTAGGGAGAGTGAGAAAGGGTAATGTAGTAAAAAACAAGGTGAAGAGAAGAAGTCAATAATATAGCCCAGAACCAGGAGCCAGGAGGTGTATGTATAGGTCACTTATGCCTGCAATATCGTATGTATAATTCATTGAGTCCGTAATACGAGTATTGTAGACAAAAAGCATCTCGTACACTCTACTCTCTTAAGTGTTCTTTTCGGTGCCAATAATACGAATAAATAAATAAATATATGTATATATGTATATATATATATATATATATATATATATATATATATATATATATATATATATATATATATATATATATATATATATATATATTATATATAAAGCATAATTTACATTCATAACAGAATTTATTTACAAAGGTGAATTGTAGAAAATAATATTGTGCACAAAAAGAAATACATATTTGTCCACTTCATTAAGTGGACAATTAAGATTGTTTTCATCGATTGGGAGATTTTATTACGTAAGTTTGCAACATTATATAATCAAAATACTATTTTACTTTTCTTCCGGTTAGAAGTTTCAAAGAAAGAATGTACAAAATACATCATGATGGCCATAAAGAGATATAGGAAAAAAATAGATACATTATTATTTTTAATTCGTTTTACCTAAACGGGACTTGTTTCTGGATGAAGTTCTTAAATAATTTAAAAGGTACCTTTACTGTTAGCAATCATTTCTAATGATAATTTATTTGAAAGACATTCAAGATAATTATTCATCATTTGAAATCTAGGTATAATATATATATATATATATATATATATATATATATATATATATATATATATATATATATATATATATATATATATATATATATATTTGACAATTAAGCCGTGTTTGTTTATGGCTTAAGGTTGATTCCTAACATAAAAACGAACTTAGTGAAGTCCCGATCAACGATACTATCTAATGATGCTTCTTTCCTTTCTCTAAATATGATCAGGTAATGTTTAGAGTACTTCTTTTCAAAAAATAAAATTACCTCGTATTTTATTTTCGTTAGGTTGTGGTAGATTTGCAGGGATCATCTTTCAATCAATAAATGCAGACTTTCATTAATTTCATACATCATTTTTTATTAAGCGAAAGTAGTATAAAAGGTACTTTCATACATTTTTTTTTCTGTGTCTATAATTAATTTTTTCTCGGGTTCACCTTATTTATAATTATTTAGATTTATTATTCCTTTTATTCAAAATATTATTGTAGTTCTCCACTTTTTCATTTTCCTTTTTTCTTACATGTTTAATGGAATAAATAATATTGAACATGAAGAAATTCAGCCAAGTAAAATTGTTTGTAGTTTATTTGGCCTAACGCTTCTTGCAACCATGGGACAACCCCTATAGTAAAAATAGAAACATTATAATATAGTATGCAATTTATTAACTCAAACCAATTTACCAAGAATTTTATTTTATCTACGATTGATACGAAATATAAACATTATATCTCTGTTTAGATGCGAAGAAAGTAATTATTTACGTACTTGTATTCATTGCGCATGCGCGTCTCATAGTTCTGAAGAATTCCTCTTCTTTACCACGCTAGTGCGGTAAAGAAGAGGAATTCTTCAGCTTTACGCACGATTAGCGAGTTTGTTTACATTTAACAAGACTAATTTGCTGTTTGTTTAATAAAAGTAACTTTTATATCGAGTTTTTTGTGAAAATCAATGAGTGATTTAAATGATTATGACGAATATGAGGAGAATAATTCGCCTCCCGAAATAATTCGGCACAAAATACAACTAATGAATTAATGTTATCTTTATCAAAAGAGAAATACGAACTAGTATACTGGAAGTTTATTTTTTTCTGTATTTATTATTTAAATCTAACAATCGTAGATAAAGTACGGTACGCAACTCGTGCGAAAACGCCATTTTGCATTGCTCGTGTGGTTTTACCACCCTCGCTATCGCTCGGGTGCAAACTCCACACTCGCATGCAAAATGCTGCTTTCCGCACTCGACGCGTAATGTACTATTATTTTTCCTTTTCATTTCTCTAATGAAACACTAATCAATTTGGAAGTTAAAATTAGAGTTAAATTAAACTTATATGAACTCGTTCGAAGTAAAATACTTGTTTTAGCGAATTTTCGAATAAAATTAGGCTATTGCAATGGCTTCAAAATTTTTGTAATGCGAATTTTTGAAACTTTTCTCCATGGATCCGTTTTAGACCATTCTTAATCGATTCCTGAAATTTAACACTTTTTTATGTATGTATGTATATATATGTATATTATATTGTATATGTGTCACTCCAGACGGTATCTCACGCTAGGATGCACTTAAAAAATCCAAACATAATTTAAAATGTCAATAATATCAAAAGACAGGATGAGTTCGTTGGTCATAATTTAAGGAGTTCATTTAGGGGTTAAATTTTGACAATTTAAGGTTAAAAATAGCATAAAAACGTGTTTTTTCCATTTTACCCCCCTCTTACATGAAAATATGACAAAAATGTACATAACAACAATTACGGTACTCTTAAAGAACTTTCCAACGACATGCATCTTGAAGGGTAAATACTAAATACTATTTTGACTTTAGTACAATAAACGCAAAAACTGTGAGGTTAATTGTGTTTAAATGTTCAATAATTATTTTAACCATGAAAACTCGAAATAACTAATAAATGGAAAACACTAATAAACCAATCAAGTTACTCATTTTAACATATAGTAAAACTTTAAATATGGCTAATATCGTTTCTATATTGTTGAATAAGTTTACTTGAGCCTTCTAGTTAAGATTTACTAAAGACAGAGTGTTTAGCGTGTTGTCGTTAGCTGCACGACTGAGTTTAGGGTTCACAGGCAAGCACGAGCAGTTCAACTTTCAACACATGATTCCAACCCAAGTTCAAGTTTTCTCTCGCCCAACTTTATACAAGGTACATCATAGTACTGCAGGCTAACTAGAATCTGTGACCACCTCTAACAAACTTTCACGCTATCAGTCGACGTCGTCACGCTAAAGTACACTCAGAAACTAAAGATTCTTTTGGAGATATAAATAGACCTAAGATTTTTGGACCTCAAGCCACATTAAGCTTAGTCCACACGGAGACTCAATCTTAAGAGTCTTTGTTGTGAGGCTGAATCTCAGCTGAGCCACAACATGTCCCGTCCCCCTGTCCCCTGAGCGGTCTACGTGAAACTTGAGTCCTATCAAACTGGAATTCTCTGAAACAATGTTACGCAACCTTGAGTCCCGGTATAGATTAAGCTTTAGACTCACAAACGAATGTTGTGGCCCTCATCAATGAAACAGTTATGAACATAATCTGATACATTCAATAAATTAAACTAGGCATCGCGTGGCTCTATCATTGAAGCGAGCGTATAGTAATAAATATGTATTGAATATTGAAGAAAAAGATTATTGTGAATCATGATGAGTTGATAGATAATGGGTCTGGTAGTAGTGCAGCGGCTAGTAGTAGGGGAACCACCCCGCATTCTTACTATTCCACTAACCACACATCTCTATTTCAATATTTATAATTTGTATCTCTTTGCTACAAACAAACTACTGCATGTATCAAATTGAAATTTTGCATGCCTGTTTCAATTTTGCATCAGATGGTGTCTATGAAGTTTTATTAAAATCGTTACGTTAGAACGTAAGATATCGGTAAAAAGGTTGTTTTCTCTATTTTAAACGTTTAGGCCAGCTTTAATAGTTTTAGCGATCTTTATTAATTCATAGCGGTGTCGTTGTTGGTTTTACTAAAAAATGTCATTTGAAAAAAATGTTCGTCTCATCGAATAGATGATGATAGAATCTTTTCCCGTCCTGAAATTCCAATTTAAATTTTGAACCTCTCGTTTACGCGAGCGTTGCGCGCGAACTCTTGGACGGATCACGCTGTCCAACGAACTTAGCCTGAGTATTAGTAAGAGGATCATGTATACCAAATTTCAACTAAATCGGTCAACTTTTACTCAAGTTATCGTCACACGCGTGAACGTTACTGACAGACAGACAGACAGACAGACAGACAGACAGACAGACAGACAGACAGACAGACACGGAGCATATTTCGTTGAATGTAGGAAGCTCGCTACGCTCGCTTCAATTAAAAGTCAAATCTTGGATTATTGATGCTTTTTAAAATAGTCGTCAAGATGCTTTAGACATATTTTTGATGTTAGGCATATTTTTTTATTTGTGCTTGAAATTAAACATCAAAAGTCCAAAACATTTTGAGGAGAGCAATGGCTGCTACCTTTGAAAATGTTCTTTTTTTCACAAATATCTGAAAAAAGAGTAAGGTTTACCTAATAAGTCGTTTGTACATTTGAAGATCTTACAATTTTCTACATAAAATGTCCTTATTATGTATTTGATAACTCTGGTGATTTTCGAGCTTCACATAGTCCATTAGTAACCTTTTTGGTTAAAAAACATGTTTTTTTTTTTGTTTTTTTTAAATTTTGCTATTTTCCAATAAATATGCAACTTACGAAAGCATTTTATTAATTATAAATGAAAGCTGAGAAAATATCCTATCAGATTATTTATTAATGATTATTTTTAATAGAATCAGAAACTGCCACTGCTGGGTGAAGTTTGCCGACTCCATTTCAATAATGGATTTTGGTTTCCCGTAAGGATTATGAAAATTAAAGCCATCATTATGAATTTTCTATGGTTTTATTGGTAAATTATATCTTCTTGAATAGCAGTACTTGGTACTACTAACAATTTGAAAATTGGCGGAAGAAGTTGATTTTTGCTTAGATCAGCTTTTATCCTCGATAATAAATTTCCATCAATAATTGGTTTTTGTCTAAAACATTTAAAAGAGTGTCTTACGAGGAATTAACATCCAAATAAAGGACTAGATTAGTTAATAATTAGTGTGGCACATAGCTTCCTCGATTACTATTATTGGACAAATGGTCACATGGAAATTGAAATTGTGTTTTTTTGACCGGTTTCGATTCCAAGTGGGGTCACACCTATTTTATTCAGTTATAAATGTACACAGTTATCATTGACATGACACCACTCATGTGGACTACTTTTGACAAACCATCCGATTTTTTTCGAAATCAGATGAGTAGGTATTTTTAAAGTTTAAGGATTAAAAAAAAATCTATTGTTGAAGAAGAGAAGTAACGGTAAAATTAATATGGGGCCTACACTGGGTTAATTATAATGAACCATCTAAATCTGATGAGTTTTGAATTATGGTATTTTTTAAGTTATTGTGGGTTCGCAAAATTGTTGAACGGTAGACGGATAGATTGACGTGACACAAAAAAAACTACAGGGAAGTACTTTCATCTAAAACTGATAAAAAACTTTTTAATTTATTTTATTTTATTTTATTTCTGACTTATTCACGAATAAGTCAGAAACTATTGAGTTTTCAAAAAAAACTCTATAGAACATTTTTTGCTTAAAATGTGTTCCTTCGTCCATTTGTGAGGTTATTTATAATATAAAAATTCTCACCCCCGAGTTGGGGTGGTATCCACCCGCAGGGTAAAAGCACACATCGGCATAGGGTAGATTTTGTTTGAGGTATTCCCTATCTACTGTTAAAATGCCAAGAAAATCGATGCTTTTTCGTGGAATTCGGAGGTGAAAAACTCGGTAGCTTGGACTATAAGTACTTTTTTGGGTTTCGTAGGTTATTAGGCATATACGTTGTTACATGCTGAAATAACATTATATTATTTCCCCATCCTGCCCTATATTAAAGTAAAATAAATATAAACAAATATTACATAGAGAGGGTGGGGGGGGGGATTTTTACTCAGTATTGGCGGTAAAAAGACAATAGTCATAAAATGTTATATATGTTTGTAAATCTACTCTTCATTAACTTTTATTTGATAAGCATCTCGAAAATTAAGAAAATTGATCTTTGCTCATTTTCATATAAAATGTTTAACTTCTCAATATTTTTCCTTTGTGAGGGTCAAAAAAGTTATGCCAGTATTTTAAATTTCGCATCTCTAGCGTGATCGGTTTGGTGGATAAGAACAAACGTACGCGGACTGACAGTCACATCACCCTCGGCATTAGGCTTTCCAGGATGATCTACGAACCCGTAAAAATGTCCAATAACGTCTAAAACTAATTTCGGTCAAAGGATTGTTGATTTTGGAGACATCACAATGCTTCTTTTGCTTTCGGTAATCTCGGAAGTAATAACAAGAATATTAGGCATCTATATTACTAGGTAGAATCAAGAATTCAGATAGTAAAGGCATAATAAACAAATTATAGCATTTTAAAGCATTCTCTATTACTTTATTACCTTTCAATGTATTAATTCATTAAAAGAAGATAAGATAAAATTTAGTAGTAATTTTCAAGCGGTCCTCATTTTACCAAAATATTACTAGCTACTTTATAAACCACGTGATCCATTATCTTCAACAAAAAAAATCCTTACGTAATTTAATTTGTAATAAGATAATATTTGAAAATTGGTTCAAAGTTTCTCGAAGCAATACATTTTCATCTAATTTCCTCATTTTTAGCATCCAAACTGAAATTATGGTTTGGATGTTAGGTATAGTTAAATATTTTTTTAACTTAATGCTCTTAAAAGTAGTAATTTCCTATAATAATCGGTTTGTTGAGAGCTCAGATCGGTAGTCTTACAGTAATCTAATAATGCTACACTACACCGTATTTTTTTTTCATTTTCCATCTCAGAACTCTTTCTAAAAAGGTTAAGAGATGAGGTCACTAAATGTTACGCAAATTTAGAAATAAAATATTAAGATATATCTTTTTCTTCGCTTTTAAAATTTACTGAGAGAATGCGTTATTAATAATCGATAAACGAATAAGAAATAAACAATATTAACTTATTACATTGGCTCATAAAAATTTTTATTTCTTAATATTTTTTAATGATTTTGATCACATAAAAAAATAATTATTTGTTGTATTGTAATTCATAATAGAAATGATAGAACTCGAAAAGCGTTGCTACCTGGGAAAAAGCCATAACCTCTTGAATTTAATGATAAACTTTTAAAATACGTGCAAAGGTTGAATTTTTTATATGTATTGCTTGCTTTTGGTCTACGAAAAGTTCGTAATAACCTCTTTAATAAAATTAACTTTTTTGTGTAATTGTATGTCCATTACACAAATCTACTGTTTTATTCTGAGATGCGAACACTCGGTTTAAGTCTATGGAAGACCTTTTGTGGTTAAATGGTAAGTGTAATAAAAAATCAGCAGTAACTGGTTTTGAGAGATCTACAAGTTTAGCCCTATGACTTTGTCTTAACACCATCGGTTATTTATTCGATAGAACTAAATATTTTAACATTACCTAATAATTTTAAATAAATATTTTAATTTTAGGTAAATTTTGTACACAATATTCACATTTGACCCACTTAATAAGATCTAGCTATCTTATTAAGTGGGTCATATTGACATATCCCACTTCCATAAGCGAGCCAAATTTTATAATTCTAGCTGTGCATAATGAGTGTGTCAAGTGTCAATAATATACAAAATTTACCTAAACCTAAATTTCTCAGTGTATCTAGCGTATACGACAACAAGTCATAGGGACAAAATGGTAGATGTTTTAACTTCGATAGGACTCCCATATGAAGAAGAGAGTCTGTGGGTTTGTCTTTTACAAAAATTTTTGTACAGTTTTATTGCGAACACAAAAATGACAAATGAGCGATGTATAATCAGTGGCGTTAGGACATTGCCCCCCCCCCCCCCCCCTCAAGAACTTTTTTCCAAAATAAAATTGACGAGGAAAAAAAAGGATTTGCCTTCAGAACTGAATGGTTTGAAGAGGTTTTGGTTTTCTGGCCCCTTGGCAATGTTATAGAAGTATAATATTCCAAGCTAGTAAGATTTTTATCCTCTAAGAGGGCCCCCTTCAACATTGGTTTGGGGACCCGCCCGCAATGCGTGCCCATAGTTATGCCACTGTGTATATTACCAAAATATTTTTTCTTTGAGTAAAGGTTGCACTAGGTGCTAAGTAAAACATCGTCTCCCACTTGTTACGGCAACCAGGCATTCATCCTGCATACCAATGAGATCTGAACGATATCCAACATCTTGCCACTGTATTTTTTTATCGATTCATTTTCGAATCGAACATCAAATTTTTTATTGATTTACCTTTGTGCATTCTAATAAGTAAAACATTATTCAATTCAACGGCAGATTGCAAATGCACTTGCCAGTTCCACTTCTTATAATGTATTGCAGTTGTTTCTGTAGGTGCAGTTGCATGTGTAATTTAAATTATTCGCTCTGCGACTGCTCTTCTATTAGTTTATATTATTATGTTTTATTCTTCAATTCTTGGGTTAAAGTTCATTAAAACTAATTGGAATATTTGCATAAAAATTATAAGCTCAATTATCTTAACAATTGACTATTAAATCTTTCTTAAGAGAATATTTTTAAGCCTCCGATTACAAAAATTCTTGGACAGATATCCGTTTCAGACATCAGGGACCATTTTTGGACTCCTGTCTATCTGTCGGTATGTCCACAGTTTGCAAAACAACCTTTCTAAAAAAATACTCGTTCGATTATAACAAGTTAGGTGGTAAGTGCTAAGCAGTCCATTGTTGGATTTTATTGAATTTTGGATGGTAGGTCATTATTAGCCCATTGTTAGTCGCATATAAATTTCAACCTTATGCGTCCATTTGTTTTTCTTCAACATGTGCACAAACATACATTTATTTACACCTATATCTTCAAAAGTACTCATCTCATTTTTATGAAATTTTGATGGTTCGTCGAAAGTAGCCCGTAGATAAAGGCTAAATATGCCTATAACCCAAATTTCAATCAAATCGGATAGACAGACATGAGAACAAGAATGTTCCCTAATGTCTGAAACGGAATATTATTTTATTCGGAGATATAGAAAAATATCTTTCTTAAGATGATGACTATGTATTGACGACTTCATTTACCTTGCCGGTAATCTCGGAAGCAATACATGTTCTTGCCATGATTTGATTTGGAGAGACAAATTAGTCAGTTCATTATAAAAATAATCACACTATCAAATATTACAGACTATTTTGCACAAACAGCTTTATATACATTCAAATAAAAAAAACCAAATAAAATTTCTCAATGTTTGTCTTTCTATACATTTGTTTATTTGATACATTCTACGTTAGAGATGTCTCCACCACTCCACCGTTACCTTTGTTGAAAAAAAAAAAAACATTTTGGAAATGGAATTGAACTTAATACTAATTTCAAGGCTGTGAATAAAATGTATACACATCTATCTACTTACAAGGTAGATAACTATCAATTCCTTGATAACCTAATTCTTATTCAGTTCCTAAAACAAAGCCTTTCTTGTTATTATTCGCAACTATTGCAAAATAAAATAAGTCTTCATCCTGATAATATTAATCCCCTTACCTGAAGTTTTTAATTGCCTCTGTAAAATGTTTATAATATTTATTTCAAAATAGCAACCCATAATATATACTACTGACTCATTACGATATCTCTGAAACCACTGAACTTATGGCCTTGAAATTTTGTAGCTAGGTTTCTTTTAACCTCTAGGTGTTCGCTAGGTGTTCCCTAAGATATATTTTTATAATGCACCATTTTGAATTAAGATGGTCATTTATACGTGAAATTAGTCGTGACGATACCTCCAGAGCTACTTGCACTGGATCCTTGAAATTTGGAAGTTAGCTAAATTAGTTTAAGCTAATTAAAGTTAGTTAAATTTGATAAAAGGGCTTTCTAATCGACAATTTTGCTCCAAGATGGGGGGGGGGGGGGATGTATGTATATGAAACCAAGTCTTCTTACTGACATTATAATTACTACCACTTGTTTAAAACGCTAAAGAAAATCATTGTATTAAATATGATAATTTCTATGATGATATTGATGTCTGCTAAAAAAAAAAAATCAGTCTGAGGCAACTCAGACTAACTTTCTCGTATAACCTCGGTCCATACTCCAAGAAACGTTTTGTTTTCGATTTAAAACAAAATCTGTTTTCTTTTTATCGGCAAACAAAAAACGGAAACGGCTATATCATTAGATTCGCATTTAAAAGGACCACATTTTAATCAAAATTGTCGGAACTGTTTTCAAGAAATAATAATTTTTCACGTTTTTCTAGTTTTGGGGGGTAGTGCCCCTCAATTTGGAGCTAAAATTAATTTCTTGATTTCTCCTAGGGGTATGAATTTTCTGAAAATGTATCCCGAATTTCGTCAAAATCTGTCCAGTAGTTTACTCGTCTGTACACACGACAGACTTTTTTTATAAAACAATTTTTTGGACTGAGGGCACTAAAACTAAAACGTTCCTTAACATCTTAAAATCGAATTTTCATGCCATCACAATACTTTCTCTTTATATCAGATATTAAAAAGGGGGAAAATAAAAGGCAACGTGGAAAATTTAATTGAGCCCAGGTTGGTTTTCTAAAGATAGGAAGATAATACTTGGGAAAGGGCTTAAATAATTAAATATTTATAATAAAAGATACTTCCGATTTCAACCAAGGAAGAGGTGATATTTAAATTTAGTATCTCTATGCAGTGGCGCACCCAGGAAGGGGGCTCAGGGGGCAGGTGTATGTCATCAAGGTGTAAATCATTGGTCATTGGTCGGGTATCTACAATTTCTGGATATGTTGTTGGGACCAATGCCACTAGTAAAAAAAAACAAGTTTGCAGAAAAAAAAATCCTGTGCCAGCAGAGTTATTTTAATATCTCTGTTCCTATGTATCGAAGTGTAAAAGTAGTTATTATCTATATTGATAAGGGCAACGTTGAAATTTGGTATATACTGTTCCTTTTATTAGTGCTCCAACTAAGTTCATTGGGGAATATTATCTGTCAAAGCGTCCAGTACAACCCTCTCGCAAACGTAATTGTAATTTTAGGTCGGGAAAGATTCTATATTTTTCTATTCTTCGAGACAAACCCTTTTTTTTAATTACATTTTTTTATTATTATTATTTTTTTTTTTTTAGTAAAACCAACAGAGGCACACCTATAGGAAGTGTTAAAGATCACCACACCTATTTAATTGCAACACGTTTTAAAAAGATAAAATAAAGTGGAAAAAAAAATATAAATAAAGAAGTTGTAAAAAAGTTTATTCTCTACAATATTGATAATTACTTTTGCTCTCCGATGCATAGGCACAGAGATATTGAGCAAAACCAAAAAAAGAATGAAACTGTCTTCGCTTTTTCGATATACGAGTGACTCTGCTTGAACTGAACAAGGTTTTCTTCTCTGCAAACTTGAGGCATTGGTCCTAACAACTAACAACATATCCAAAAATTGCAGATACCCGACCTTTCGCAAGGAATACTATTTTTTGTACTTATTGACTGGACTGTTAGATACCCTACTATTTTTATTTTTAACCTAATACTATCAGCTAATTTCTGTTGAACTCAAAACATTTGGCGTACTTCATTTTTTTGTTAAGTCACGTAACTAAAATATTTTTAAAATGTACCAATTTATTTTTCTGGCTACTAAAATAAAACATTAATCTATTATATAATGTACGACTTTTAATAATAAAATATTATTCAAATATAATTTTGTTTACCCAGGTCTTTATGTCCCTTTCATAAAAACTTAAATTTATTTCTATAAAATAACATTTTAGATGCTCTTGGAATAGGCTGAAAAGACTTTTCAAGGAACGTAAACTACAAAAATTTTCCCGGGGGGGGGACCCCCCGACCCCCTTAAAGAGATTCCAGCCCCTCTCCTTCAAAATTGGCTGGTTCCGCCCTTGATATGAAGTAATTTAAGAACAAAGAAAACCAGACAGCTTAATTGTCTGTGATTATGCTAAGCCCACATTACATCCCCATCCCCTCATTTTTACTTTCTCATATAAAGAGAAAGTATTGTGATGGCGCGAAAATTCGATTTTGAGATTTTGATGGATTTACACGTTTTGAGGTCCCCTGAGTCCAAAAAAGTGGTTTTTAAAAAATGTCTGTCTGTCTGTCGTCTGTCGTCTGTCGTCTGTCGTCTGTGCAGACGCCTGGAGCCTAAACTACTGGGCCGATTTTGACGAAATTTGGCATACATGTTCAGAAAAATCATACTCCGAGGTGAAATCGAGAAATGAATTTTAGCTCTAATTTTGGGGGCGCTACCCCCCAAAAACTCTGAAAAAACCTGTAAAAAAATTATTTCTCGAAAACGGTTCAGACGATTTTGATTAAAAAATTCTAAAATGTAGTCCATTTAAATACGAATCCAACGATATAAGCCGTTTTCCCGGGAAAAATCTAGTTCCTGAGATATTAGCTTAAAACGCGGATGGAGAGGGCCCGGGTTCGATTCCCCGCCCAGGAGAAGTTATTTTTATGATAAATTTTGATGAAATGTTCAATAATATTTAAATGTACATTGGAAAACTAATAAATGGAAACACTGGGCCAAGTAATTATGAACTCATATATGAGAAAGTTTGTCTGAGTTGTCTCGGACCGATTTTTTTTTATTGTGTAATTGAATGTAAATACACATTCTAACTACCTAACTACATTGTGCGAAGGCCCTGGAGGAAATGGGCCTGCCAAAGGGCTTATATAACTATAAACGTAATGGATGACACGCAGTTAAAAAAAAAATATTTAAAATAAATAAAAAAGAATTTCAAGATAATGAAAATAATAGGAGAAATTAAGTCATGCAGAACCTGAACGAGCTAAACTTTTTTTCTTGAATTTAAAACGTGAGAATCTCTAACTTCTTATTAATCTTTTGAAAACTTCACGAATAGAAACAAAAAACTACTTCCTTTAAAAAAAAACTCACAGACGAGCACAGTTAAGTTTTAACAATTTTTACAATATCTTACGTGGTAATGTCAAAAGTCGTAGAATAAGAGAAATGTTTTTTGTGGAATAGCTCAGTTGGATCGTGTTTATGTACTTAATCAAGCATCCTATCTATTTCTGGTACTTATTACAAGTTCTGAACACAAGTTTTTCTTCTGATAACAAGATCATGACTCTATAACTGCGGTTTATTAGAGTCTAATTCTGACTTATATGTTAAAAGTTGAAGATTACTATTAAAATGGTCAGAGATATTTAAAATGTTCAGTGAATGTTATTATTATTATTATAGCTTTATCGACACTTTTTTTAAAAAAGCAAAAGCCTCCCTATTTAGGGGTAGTTTAAAGGTTATAAGTTACATAGTGCTATCTTATTTGACTTTTAATAGTCTTCTTCCAACATAGCCTATCTGCAGTAGCCCTATGGCACAGCCTTCCTAATCTTTCCGAGACTTCGTCGGTTAAATTGTCTTTTAAATTAGTTTTAAGAAGGCTGTAGCCCTATGCCACAGCCTTCCTAATCTTTCCGAGACTTCGTCGGTTAAATTGTCTTTTAAATTAGTTTTAAGAAGGCTGTAGCCCTATGCCACAGCCTTCCTAATCTTTCCGAGACTTCGTCGGTTAAATTGTCTTTTAAGTCATCTCAGCAAATAGTAATCTAGTATTTCTGCTTATTAATGGTTATATATTAAACGAATATATTTTACACAATTTGTGTTAGTACACCAAGGGCCACACATAGGTTGCCACGCAAGCGTGACACATAAGAACTTTTCCAACTTCAGACATTACGTCAAAAAGATGTTGGCTTAGCATAACGCCATGTCCTGCATCGTTTCGTCGCGTTCGACTCATCAGGGCCTCACCCATCTCTGGACCTATACCAGATCTAGAAAATCAGATATAGGGCTTATCAGAGAAGAGCATGCTCTCTTACCGCCATATTTGTAATGCTTGACTGGCAAAACACATCAGCAATGCGATACCGTGATTTTGCACACTGCAATAAGGTACACAATTTGTGTTAGTGAGAGACACCAAGGGATGTGCCACGCAAGTTTATATTTTAATATAAATTATTTAATAACTTTTTGGATTAGATGCCTAGGATCAGTCAATAGTAAAAATCACATTTTTGAATTTTCCAACGTTCGGAAAAATTGTGGTTTGTTTTCTTTAATTTATTAACAAAAATGATGAAAAAATATCACTTTAATACCCTACATTCTACAACCTTTATCTTTCCTCTTATTTCACTCTTTTATTTAACTTCACTAGTTTTTTTGTCCCCTAAGTTTTGTAAGCTAGATTTGACTAACTTCCCGACTACCTAGAAAGCTGAAACTTGCAAAAATTATGTATTTCCCATGACAATACAATACTATTTTTAATTTACTTTTTATTTATTTATATATTGTATTTTTTTTTTTTTTTTTTTTAATTAGTTTAGCGATGAGGATCAACTAAGTGCGATATATTCAAAACTCGTCGCTTTTATTCACCTCAAGAAAAATTTATTCTATTTATTTTTTATTAATAAATTTGTTGAGAAGCTACAAGTTCAAAGTTCCTGGAAGTATTAAGCAATCTCACAATACCGTAATATACTTTACTATGGCTTTATAACGAATGTTCTTCTTCAGTAATTCATGCCTGTTGAGTTATAGTTATAGAAAAGAAAAAAAGGATAGACGGTGTATTTTATGATGGTACTAAACTATTCAGGCTTTAACAGCATTCTGAACTACTTATTACTGTTAATGGCTAGTCTAAAACTGCGTTAAAACATTTTCAAATTCTATAAAGTTATTGATTACTAAAGTGTGGGTCATTTCTGAAAGAAAAAAAAATATGAGAGGTCATAGAGACATTAAAGTTTGAGAAAACAGATAATAACTCCAAGTGGACTTCTTGCCTAATAGAAGTGATCAATTGGTCTTTCGAGATAATGATAAAATAAGGTAACCTAACATTTTTACTGGCAAAATGAGCTTAACACTCATTTTTCACAATAATCTTAGTTCATCCTATAATTGCTGAAATTAAAAATGAGCTGACAATGGACCATTTATTTTTATGTGCTGTTTAACTGTTATTATAGGATCAGCCATTAGCACTTCTTTAGGTGCGAGCATTAAGTCCTGTACATAGTACACTCACACTCGATTTACTTCACTGGTAATCGAACTTAGATAACTATGATTTCATGTAGAGGATCGAAGTTGTAATACAAGACAGGGAGAAATCTGACTTTATTTACAATTAAAAGTGACATCTTGCCAGGTGTCAAGGTAGCCAAGAGTTCATTAGGTTTGTAGGCAAATTAACAAATCGGCCCATTTATAACAAGATAACTGGCTGTTTGTTTTAGCTATTATATTGTTTGGGTTTTAATACATAAAATAACTGGTACTACATAAAATAGACTGTCAATTGGTGTGGCACATAGCTTCCTCGCATCCTATCACGTACTGTATTAATTTTATGCTTTTACAAGCCATTATTGTCAAATTTGTTCAATTGTTTCCACCGTTTTTTTAATCTTTCAAAATTGTTTTGATTTTTACTTGAATTAATTTATCAATTAAGCAAAAGTTAAAGAGCGCAGACGGTTCAAAGTAATATGGGGCTATCTGCGGGCTACTTTCGATAAACTATAAAAGTTTCATACAAATCAGATAAGTACTTTTGAAGCTATAGGTGTTAATTAATGTATGTTTGTGCGCATGTGGAAGAGAAACAAATGAGGGTAGAATGTTGGAACGTATATGGGACTAACAATGGGCTACTCATGACCACCCAAATTTCATTAAAATAGGACGCGTAGTTTTTAAGATACGTTGGTTCGCATAAATTGAACGACAGACCGACCGACAGACAGACACGGAACCAAAAATGATCCCTGATGTCTGAAACGGATTTCTGTCTTGGAATTTTTGAAATCGGAGACCAATAAATGTTTCTTTCTTCAGAACGATCACATAGCTTCCGTTACCTTCGGTACGCTCGGAAGCAAAATGTTGGTTGATACTTTCAAATATCAGCTGCAAGGGAACGTAAAAAAAGAAAAACTTTTTAAGAGTCGTGTAAACTCATGGCAGGATTCCTGTATAAGCTCTGGTTTCTAGGAACTCGTTGCCGTTGTAATGTAGCGGTCGTAATCAATCGGTGGACGTAAAATAACGGCCATCTTAACTCAAGTGGCCGTAATGTAGCAGGGGATGACGTCACTGATGTGGAAGTAAAATTACAGTCATAAAAGTTGGTCATAAAAAAGGCGCAACCACTATTTGGCGTTCTTCGTTGACTTTGTAGCTTTCAACGCTCCATAGACGACCAACGTTATTTAGTTTATACTGTCAACGTTTGTAACGTTACGACCGCTAGATTACGGCCGCTGTATATGGCACCGCTCTCCTAGAAACCCTAAGCTTTAGAAGTAATTTATTCATGCTTTGATGGAATGTAGAAACAAACATTTTAGCGTTAAAAAACCGATAAATCTAAGTATTAGCAAATGTACCAAAATTGCTGCTAAATTTACTTCTGCGACCATCTTCTGAAGAGGGCAGAGTTCTGAGGTATTGTGCATAGTTTCAAACTCATTGAGATATCATTCTCCAGAGAGTTGCTTATGAAGTGTCAATATTAAATTCTTGCTCTTTGTTCCTTTCTCTATGTCACCTTGATAATTATCTCTACAATCAATGAAAATCGTTAAGATTCACAAAATCTCTGACGTGATTCTCCCTTCTAGAAGATCTAAAAGTAGTCCATATATAATAATGTCGATCCCTCGAGTTAGCATATAAAAGAGCCGATTCAAATCACAGTTAAACACGTTTTGAGGCCTAGAGTTCATAATATAATAAAATTAAATCAAATCCAAGACAATGGACATTTACTTTTCGATATTATTACTCCCAAAAAACATGCCGTGGCCCCTGGCTAAGTAAACTCTCCTAAGAATTATATTCGCCTTTTAAGTCTCACTGATTATTTTTGTAAATACTTCATTCCCTAGAGATGATTATAAATTCTTGAAAAAAAAAAATACTCGAATCTTTTATAGTTTAAAATTCGTTTTGAATTCCCAGACTGTAAAAGTTTCAACTTTTGATTGACTGGTTCCAATTTTTAGAGTGTACAAGAAAAAGCATTCTCCAAATGTTAATTCAGCAAAAAAAAAAGAAGATTGAGTTACACAACTCCAAAAACTAAATGGGTCGGAGGATCTCTTGGACTCGTTAGGATGTTGGATTTCGGACAGCTGAAGAAAAGTCTCGGCCGAAGAACTGCGGGTAATAAGATAGAATTGTTGGGATGAATTGGCCATGAGAAGGTTCCTCGAGAGGCTGAAGAATGGGCAAAGGAGGCCGCATGGCAGCTGTGAGACGGCTCTACTAAGATCTGCCTTCAAGATTAACTTGTTAGCGAACTCTGTATTTTACAGAATAAAGATTCTAGAAAAGATAGTAAAATAACTCGTGCTTATTTTGGAAGTGCTCAGTTCAACCTAACGCATTTCCTTATTTAGACATTATTTCCCAACCAAATCATTCTTCTTAGTCACTTCGTATCATATTAAGACCGATAAAAAAAGCCCTTGTAACATATGAATGAAACAATATTATCTAACCTAGGGTGGTTAATAATTATTGTTAGCTGGTGCTTTTGTACATCGATAGTAAAAGTATATACTCGTACAAACATCATACCTACCATTATTGTCAAAAATTAACTGTAAACTTATTTTTATGTAAAACCTCTTATCTCAACTTCTAGTTTTGAATTTTATAACAAAATAATTTAGAATTTAAACCATCTATCTGTGTTGGCTCATAAGGCTTGTGCAATTAAAAAAAAACTTCAATTAAACTTTTTCTTCTCATTAATTTTAGTTACAATAATTATAATCATGATTAAAGAAGCATGTTTTTTAAAGTTTTATTAAGTTTTTTTAAGCAAAACGATAACACTAGCTCTTTATGAATTGCGTTGGAATATTGGCAATGGTGGTTGTCTATTATCCATAGTAATAGGCTTATTATTATTATGTACTTACAATAAATATAAAATAGAACTGATATAAGGATAAAAGTTGAAAAGATCATTACACAAGTTATTAGTGTAGTGTAAAGTACTGCAATGACATATAAAAATCAGTTAAAAGAAAGGGGCCCTTATAGGTCTAGCTGTGGGGCCCGCTACGGCTCTCGACGGACCTGAGACCAAGTCATTAAATGAAATGACTAAATTATTTCGTTTCCAAAGCCTTCATATAAAAACTAACCAGTA